>OX451736.1:1539942876-1541142876 GCA_948472305.1 Vicia faba
GATGCCTCTGTGTGGTTGTGTTGTGCTGAGAGATCGTCAAGACTATTACATAGTTGTCTTCTGTGTTGTTGAGGAGGTAGAGAGATCATTTCCTTAGTGGTACAGTCAGTCTCTCGATTTGGGTTAGAAATGACTTATGTTGTGAGTGATACGTAGTGACATTGATGAGTATTGTTAGGTTGAATGTAACTGGTCGATAGATTTAAGTCTGTGATGAGTAGATTATATGCAGGCTTGATAAATTCTACCTTAGTTTTTACTTTTATTTACATTTATTTTCTATTGATAATATTTTCTTTACAAACCAAATCAAATCAAACTCATAAATGCAAGAATTTGTCGAACGGCAATTCAATAATCAATCTCTGTGAACACGATACAATATAACCTATATCACCCAGTAAAAATAATATTTTACTTTTTGCTTGCCGTTATATACCGCAACAACAATCAACAAAACTTATTTAAGTTAATTACTTTTCTGTTGAATGCTAGAAGAGTTAATATATTGATTATTTATTATCATAATGCCCCTCCTCTCTCTTTGTAATTGTAAGTGTGATGTTCTATAATGATAATGGAATAGTTCCATAAATATAATTTTATTGGAAGCATTGTTAATGACATTGAAATTGATCGAATTTACGTACTATCGGTTTGAATAAATAGTTTATCCATCCATACTTATAAAGTACATTTCCCTTTTTCATATCTTTTTATTTACTATACTCCTATTTAGGTAAGTTTTTACATGAGCTGAATGTTGACAATTTGTGGTTCCATATGAAAGTGTATTTTGTTGGAGCAAAACACTCTTATTTCAACTTTTTATGGTGTTTTCACATTAAGCTCCTTACTCTTTTACATCATTTATTCTTAATTTCTTATACTACACAACTTCAATTTTTCCCACAAAAAGACATTTTGATTTGCCATCTCTAAGAACACATTACTCTATCTCTTCTCTATTGTGCCTAGAAAAGCACATTCCCTCGGTCCTCACATTAAATCTTCAAGAAAGCACTTGTGTGTGTTACACACCGTCACCTCCTCCAGCACAAAAGCCCTCATGTAACAACGAATACCTAAATCTACACTGTCTCACATCCAATGCAAAGATACTGAAAAAGAGTCTAAATCTCTGATATTGTGTAACCATGAGGCTCTAATTGTCACTTTTGCTAGTTATACTGAACTAATCAAATCATATATATAATGATTGTTATTCTAAAACATCTTAATTCTTATATGCATCCCAACTATTGCTTGGGATATTACTACTGACATATAGTTGCAGCAGTAAAATTGTTCCAAAGTATTCTGTGTTGATGATTATTATCCTCCTATAAGTTATTGAATAAAAAAATCTTAAGCATTAACTCCTCCTGCATGCCGGCACCACTTTGATACCATGGGTAATAAATCTCTATCCAAATTCACACAATAATGAATATCTCTACCAAAACTAAATACCCTACTTGTACAATCAAAAAGTTAAAATCAAGATTTGTGTCCTTTACTAAGCATTAAAATCAGACAATTAGTGCTAAGAAAGACGCAATACACTTACTTGATCGATGTGCAACTGTAGTGCAGAAAGCTGATTTCTTTTCCCCTCAATCTTAGCAGCACTTTCATTGGACTTTTGTTGAAGAGCAATCACCTCTTCCAATTTCAGCACAGTACTTTTCTTGATGTCATCTGCAAATGAGTTAAGTGCAGGCTTCAGCGTGACTTTGTAATCAATACCCATGATCTCAGCAGGCGTGGTTCCCTTGGGATTCAACACATATTGAATGTCATTACCAATCTTCAACCTAGAAGCACATGAAAGTAAGAGTTTGCTTAATAATTGATCCCTATTAACATCGGCACAGAAGTTATCTAGTTTAGATGTAAATAGTCGATACAATTATGCTAAAAAAACAAATGGGGTGCAATAGAATACAATACAAGAGGAAAAGAAAAGAACCTCTTAAGGGCTTGGTTGCAATCCCTGGTGATAGGTTCTAAGTCTCTGATGTTATTTGCGAGAGTACGGTCAAGCTCCCAACACTTTTCCTCCCAATCATTCCTAGCAAGTTCAGCCTCTCCAGCATCCCTCTCAGCAGCCTGCAACTCTCTTTTCATCCTCTCAACGTCCCTAGTATTGAAAGGCTGTGACTCCACCTTCTTCTTTAGCATTTTATTCTCTTGACATATGTTGTCGCTCTCCACGGCCTTAGCCTGCAACTGTTTCTCCTTCTCCACCAAATCCCTCTCTTTCGACTCAATCCGCAACCCAAACTCGTCAATAATCTTGTGAAACTTAATGACATCACCTTGAAGCATTTCCTTCTCTTTGTCGAGTAAATCCTTCTGAGAAGGAGCAGACCTCAATCCCTCCAATTGAGCCTCCAATTCAGAGACCTTTTGTTCGGCGGCAGCAAGGGTCTTGTCAGCGTTAGACTTCTCACGGAGAATCCTGGTGCGGATTTCGTGGTCGAGTTCGGAGATGGCTTCATCGTCACCTCTAATGAAATTTAGATAAGCGTTGAGAGAATACTGGAAGACGATGTTGTTGGTTTGGAGAGTGGTGGTGTGGGAGGGAGAAGAAAAAGAGAGATGAATTTGACAAGACTGAACAAGCCAATGAATGAGGGCGAGAATGGAAGGCCATTGATGAGGTGCAGCGGGGGATTTGAGAACAGATTTATTGAGTTTGTGAGGGTAATTCATGAATTTGAGAAGTGGCGGAAGATCTTCTATTTTGTTAATATTGAAATCGAGGAGTCCGACGAGGAAGATTAGGGTTTGGTGAATGTGTTTGGCGGAAGGAGAGGAAAAAGGTTTGAAAGAGACATTCAAATCCTGAGAGGCCAGGAATGAATTGATGGTTGCGGTTGCGTTCTGTTGGTACGAACGGTCTTTGTAAACGTCGAGAGAATGGATTCCGACGGAGGATGGACGGCTACTGGCTAAACTCGCGTCAGAGTCACGGTGGCTGTTTAGTGGAGTTGGTGGTAAGTAGGCCGACTCTTTCGGTTGCCGACGAACGTTGCTGCTTCCGCCGGGAGGTCTCATCTTCTTTGGCCCACGATCTTCTCTCTTTCACTGTTCCCTTCCCAACCGTTACTGTATTTAAGATATATAAAATAAAAATTCAAGTATCTCTTTCCCTCCAATATCCCACGGAAATTATTCTAGGATAAAGAAAACAAATTAAAATATATATACTTTTTCTTTTTGAAACTTCAATTTTCCCCTTCCACTGTTTTCACTTTACTTACTTTTTAAATTGTAATTTAGAAAATATATTTACTTGTATTTTTTTATTTTAAATAAAGTCTCATATATTAAAAAGAAGAATAAGACATTTAAAAAATAAATAAATAATATATTGATAATATAAAAAAGTTTTACCGATTCAATCAATGTATCTCCTTTAAAATATTCATTCACTTTTAAAAAGTATATATATATATATATATATATATATATATATATATATATATATATATATATATATATATATATATATATATATATATATATATATATATATATATAGTTTTGTTAATTTTATAGGATTAATTTTCTTTACTAAAAATCCTCCAAGATGATATCTATAGAATAATTCAAATTGTCAATTATGGTAAATTAGAAAAACATGATTGGTTAATATAATTGTGAATTGAAGAGACAAAATAGTTTTCTTTTTGTTTTTAGTAATTTATTAATAAAGATTTATTTTTATGTTTTTATCGACAAAAAAATCATTATGTCTCAGATTTTTTGTGTAAAAAAACATATTAAGTCAATGTTGTGTTTTGAGAGAAATTTTAAGATTCGGAGTTAAAACTGTCGTAACATGAGACTCCAAGATTCCTCATTCAATCTTGCTTCTCAGCTTGATCTCATATTCTCTGTTATTCATCTTCCTCTCTCTGTCACCCCGTGATTCGTCTCCCTCTCTCCTTTTCCTTTTCTCCACTCACCCCTTTTCTTTAGGTGTGTTTTAGTCCTCTGTTATTTTCATAGTCTTGTGAGTGTTGCTCTTATATCGCTTTACATCTCTGTTTCTTTTCACCCTCCCCCCCCCCCCCCCCCATCTATCTCCTTTGGTTGCCTGCAATGAAGAAGCAACATTTAAACTGAGGAAAAGAACGGTACTCCCCTTAATCGAATGAACATATCGGTACTAGTTATGATATTAATCATGTGACACCCCAAATTTATTCAAGTGTTAAATAATTAGGAATTTAATTATTAAATTAATTAAAGGCTTAATTAATAATATTTTGGATTAAATGGATGAATTAATTATGAAATTAAAAAGGAAGATCGGGGGGTGTAAGGTTGAATTAGAGGTGTGTGAAGTAAAAAGCTCTACTAAATAATGACTAATTTATTTCTATTATTTGAAATATAATAAAAGGAAAAGAAAAAGGAGGTTATTTGGAAAGAAGTCATTGTACGTGAAAGTGGAGAAGAGAAGAGAAGAGAGGAAAAAGCCAAACGTCGTGAATTCGAAGGATCATCGCGAGGTAAGGGGTGATTTCGATTAATTACTATGCCTTATAGATTTTGGGATCAATAGAATTGATTAAGCATGTTAGGAATCCCAATTTAGGATTTATGAAATTCAAACCCCAATCCCATGAATTTATGTTTTGATTCAATTTGAGGTTATGAGGAAATTGTATGATGTTATGGTGTGTTATAATCTCATTGGAATCATGCACCATAACTTGTTTTGACCCTGCTGTGAGTTGGATTCGTATGGGTATGAATTGGATGGGATTGGAATGAGTAAATGCTGTCAAAATAGCAGTTTTTGACTTTTCAGGTCGCAGGAACCGGTTCCCAGTGGGGAGGAACCGGGTTCCCAGTGTAAATTTGTGAAGAAACTGACTTTTTCAACGTAGGAACCGGTTCCTGTATGGGTAGGAACCGAGTTCCAGTACATTTTCCAGAAACGTAACTTTTTGAAAAATACTAAACTTTGAAAATTCATAACTTTCAAACCGTAAGTCCGATTTGAGTGCCGTTTTCGGCAGTATTTCTTAAATTTAAAATGCTATCTTATAAAATAAGAAAAATATTATTTTATGAAAATTATTTTAAAAAGAGTCGAATTCCCGATTTTTGTAAACTTTGGTATTTTGATAATGATGTAGAATTGTTTGTAAGTTGTTCTGATTTGGTGAATGAGAACTGATACTTATGTGTTGTGCCTGCTATCCATTATGATTGAGATGTGATCATGTGATATATTGGCTTTGGCGTTATTTGGAATTATGTTGTGATCATACTTCTGTTGATTGATGTTGCATGTTAGTGATGTACATGCATATGCATTATTTTGGTGAAGTTAATTCCCATTGTGTGGAATTTGACTTGTATTGCCGTTAACTGATACCCGGGAGATGATGGGTGGTTAGGCTGGATTCGTGTCCGAGTGTTATGGACGAATCGATGATTGCTTCGGCTGGATTCATGTCCGAGTGTGATGGACGAATCGATGGTTGCTGTATCCGAGAGTGATGGATCAGTGATGGGTGACTTGGTCACGTGTTGGTACCACATGCATAGTGTCTGCATTTATGTTTGCATGGAATTGTAACATGTTAGGATGTCTTCCAGTGTTACAATTCTTTGGTTGATTATTGATTTGTGCATAATGACTTGTATGATTGGAACTGTGTGTTGAATCTGAGTTTATGCTAAAATGGGTGAAATAATATGCTTGTGATATAATGTTGATTGAGAAACTTATAATGCATGTTAATTATGAGAAATATCACCCTTACTTTAATGATTTCAGATTAAAGTTAGCAGCTCAGGAGTTGGTGAGGATGGCTCTAGAGCTATGTTATTTTAAGTCTGCGTATCAGTGTCGTGCTCTGATAGGTTGTAACACTAGGGGAAACGTTTGAATGATGAGTTTTGTTTTATACTCTATTGTTTAATTTATGTTGGGAATAGTTATGAAGTGAAGTTATTCCGGTTTTGAGATATTTCCGCTGTGTAGAACATGATGTTGATTCGAATATTTATTTTAATAATTCCTTCAGTAAAGCATGACAACTGTAAATTTGAGGTTTTATATTTATCTTGAATTGTGACATCCCTGTTTTCCATGTTACTCTGATTTAATTAATATATTTGCGGGTTATTTAGAAGGGGTGTTACAATAGTGGTATCAGAGCAGGTCGGTCTATCGACCAAGTTGTTTATGTGTTTACTCCCTTTTGGTATGCGACATGTGTGTGAAACATTATCGGTACTTGATTGTTTCCTTTTCGTTGTCTGCAGAGGTACGTGTGAAATAAGTGGGGGGAGAAGTTTCTTCTCTGAAGCTTTGTGCAAGAGGTTGGTTCAGTATACCGTCGATTGTAAGATGTAAGTATTGCCAAGCAGTTGATGCTTCAAGCATGGTTATGTTTAAGTAGCTTGAAGGGTAAGATTGAAGATGCTGTTGTGGTTTGGTAACGATGGTTGATGCCACCTCATGATTGTTGACTATCTATTGACAAATTGAGGAACTGATCACCCTTAATCTCTTGTTGATGGTAGTCGGGATCGCGTTGGATGGGATATACTTATTGTGCCAGCTTTACAGTGTGTGAAATTAGTTGAGTCGGCAAGAAGAGAAGCATTATGGTTTGCGTAACGAGAGATTTAGATCTCGGCGAGAGCAAGATAAAGGCATGTGACCTATTGGATGTAATTTTTATGAAGTGTTCCATGATGAAGTAAGTGGAACGGTGTGAGAGTGCAAGGTGAAGTCTTAATGGGTTTTGTTACTAGAACTAGTTCGAATTCGAGGATGCCTATAAGAGGTTTGCTTCTAGATTGAGAAAGTTGAAGAGTTAACTTGAGGATTTGTTTGAGAAGAAGTTTATTCGTCCGAGTGTTTCACCGTGGGGTGCTCCAGTGTTGTTGGTTAAGAAGAAAGAAGGTTCAATGAGATTATGTGTTGATTACAGACAGCTGAATAAAGTTACAATCAAGAATCGGTATCCTTTGCCGAGGATCGATGATTTGATGGACCAACTAGTTGGAGCTTGTGTATTTAGTAAGATTGATCTGAGATCTGGATATCATCAGATTCGTGTGAAGTCGAAAGATATTCAGAAAACTGCATTTAGAACGAGGTATGGACATGACGAGTATTCTGTTATGCCGTTTGGAGTTACTAATGCACCTGGTGTTTTCATGGAGTATATGAACAGGATATTTCATCCGTATCTTGATAAGTTTGTGGTGGTGTTCATTGATGATATTCTAATTTATTCGAAGAGCGATGAAGAGCATGCAGAACATCTCAGAGTTGTGTTGGAATTGTTGAAAGAGAAGAAGCTTTATGCGAAGTTGTCCAAGTGTTAATTCTGGTTAAGTGAAGTAAGTTTTCTTGGCCATGTAATTTCCAAGAATGGAATTGTTGTGGATCCTACGAAGGTAGAAGCAGTATCTCAGTGGGAAGCGCCGAAGAATGCTTCTGAGATCCGTAGTTTTCTGGGTCTTGCAGGTTATTACAGGAAGTTTATAGAAGGATTTTCCAAATTAGCGTTACCGTTGACTAAGTTGACCAGGAAGGGTCAGATGTTTGTTTGAGATGTTGAATGTGAGAAAGGATTTCAAGAGCTGAAGAGGAGGTTGACAAGTGCTCCGGTCTTGATTTTGCCAAATCCGACTAAGTCTTTTGTTGTGTATTGTGACGCATCATTAATGGGATTAGGTGGTGTGTTGATGCAAGATAAGTAGGTGGTGGCTTATGCTTCGAGACAATTGAAAGTACATGAAAGGAATTATCTGACTCATGATTTGGAGTTGGCAGCTGTTGTGTTTATTTTGAAGTTGTGGAGGCATTATTTATATGGTTCTCGGTTTGAGGTGTTCAGTGATCACAAAAGTCTGAGGTATCTCTTTGATCAGAAAGAGTTGAATATGAGGCAGAGGAGATGGTTAGAATTTCTAAAGGATTATGATTTCGGTTTGAATTACCATCCTGGTAAGGCAAACGTTGTTGCGGATGCCTTGAGTAGGAAGTCCTTGCATATGTCGATGTTAATGGTCCGTGAGTTAGATTTGGTTGAGCAGTTCAGAGATTTAAGTTTGGTATGTGAAACTACTCTGAATAGTGTGAAATTGGGTATGTTGAAACTGACTAGTGGTATTCTGGAAGAAATTCGGAATGGATAGAAGTCCGATGTCGGGTTAGTTGATAAATTGACATTGATCAATCAAGGTCAAGGAGGCGAGTTCCGGATTAATGAGAATGGTGTTATGAGATTTGGTAATAGGGTGTGTGTTCCAGATGTTGCAGAGATTAGGAAGAGTATTTTGGAAGAAGGACATCGTAGTGGATTGAGTATTCATCCTGGTGCTACTAAAATGTTCCATGATTTGAAGAAGTTGTTTTGGTGGCCGGGAATGAAAAAGGAAATTGCTGAGTTTGTGTATGCTTGTTTGGTTTGTCAGAAGTTGAAGATTGAGCATCAGAAACCGTCAGGATTGATGGAACTGTTGTTTGTTCCGGAATGGAAATGGGATGGAATCTCTATGGATTTTGTGTCTGGTTTGCCAAGGACATCGAAGAATTGTGATTCTATCTGGGTTATTGTTGATCGGTTGACGAAATCTGCTCACTTTATTCCGATAAGAATGGGTTATCCGATGGAAAGGTTGACAGAATTGTATGTTGAGAATATTGTGAGTTTGCACGGTATTCCTTCTAGTATTGTGTCGGATCGAGATCCGAGGTTTACATCTAAATTCTGGAAGGGATTGCAAGAAGCTTTGGGTACTAAGTTGCGTTTGAGTTCCGCTTATCATCCACAGACAGATGGTCAGACGGAGAGAACGATCCAGTCGTTGGAAGATTTGCTAAGAGCTTGTGTGTTGGAGAAAGGTGGAGCTTGGGATAGTTATCTACCATTGATTGAGTTTACCTACAACAATAGTTTTCATTCGAGCATTGGTATGGCTCCGTTTGAGGCATTGTGTGGTAGGAGGTGTCGGACACCGTTGTGTTGGTATGAATCTAGAGAGAGTGTTGTGATTGGACCAGAAATTGTCCAACAGACTTCGGAAAAGATTAAGATGATTCAGGAGAAGATAAGGACTTCTCAGAGTCGTCAGAAAAGTTATCACGATAAGAGGAGGAAAGATCTTGAGTTTAGCGAAGGAGAACATGTTTTTATGCGAGTTACTCCGATGACTGGTATTGGTCGAGCTTTGAAGTCAAAGAAGTTGACTCCATGTTTTATTGGTCCATTTCAGATTACCAATAGAGTTGGGAAAGTTGCTTATCAGATTGCTTTGCTGCCGTCACTTGCAAATTTGCATGATGTTTTTCATGTATCTAAGCTAAGGAAGTACATTGCTGATCCATCTCATGAGATTCGGGTAGACGATATACAGATACGAGAGAATTTGACCGTGGAAGCGGTACCTGCGAGAATTGAGGATCGGAAGTTGAAACAGTTGCGAGGCAAGGAGATCGCGTTGGTAAGAGTGGCTTGGGGAGGACCAGTAGATGGAAATGTCACTTGGGAGCTGGAGAGCCAGATGAAGGACTCGTATCCCGAACTGTTCGTCTAAGGTATGTTTTCGAGGACGAAAATTCTTTTAGTTGGGGAGAGTTGTGACACCCCAAATTTATTCAAGTGTTAAATAATTAGGAATTTAATTATTAAATTAATTAAAGGCTTAATTAATAATATTTAGATTAAATGGATGAATTAATTATGGAATTAAAAAGGAAGACCGGGGGGTGTAAGGTTGAATTAGAGGTGTGTGAAGTAAAAAGCTCTACTAAATAATGACTAATTTATTTCTATTATTTGGAATATAATAAAAGGAAAAGAAAAAGGAGGTTATTTGGAAAGAAGTCATTGTACGTGAAAGTGGAGAAGAGAAGAGAAGAGAGGAAAAAGCCAAACACCATGAATTCGAAGGATCATCGCGAGGTAAGTGGTGATTTCGATTAATTACTATGCCTTATAGATTTTGGGATCAATAGAATTGATTAAGCATGTTAGGAATCCCAATTTAGGATTTATGAAATTCAAACCCCAATCCCATGAATTTATGTTTTGATTCAATTTGAGGTTATGAGAAAATTGTATGATGTTATGGTGTGTTATAATCTCATTGGAATCATGCACTATAACTTGTTTTGACCCTGCTGTGAGTTGGATTCGTATGGGTATGAATTGGATTGGATTGGAATGAGTAAATGCTGTCAAAATAGCAGTTTTTGACTTTTCAGGTCGCAGGAACCGGTTCCCAGTGGGGAGGAATCGGGTTCCCAGTGTAAATTTGTGAAGAAACTGACTTTTTCAACGTAGGAACCGGTTCCTGTATGGGTAGGAACTGAGTTCCAGTACATTTTCCAGAAACGTAACTTTTTGAAAAATATTAAACTTTGAAAATTTATAACTTTCAAACCGTAAGTCCGATTTGAGTGCCGTTTTCGGCAGTATTTCTTAAATTTAAAATGCTATCTTATAAAATAAGAAAAATATTATTTTATGAAAATTATTTTAAAAAGAGTCGAATTCTCGATTTTTGTAAACTTTGGTATTTTGAGAATGATGTAGAATTGTTTGTAAGTTGTTATGATTTGGTGAATGAGAACTGATACTTATGTGTTGTGCTTGCTATCCATTATGATTGAGATGTGATCATGTGATATATTGACTTTGGCGTTATTTGGAATTATATTATGATCATACTTCCGTTGATTGATGTTGCATGTTAGTGATGTACATGCATATGCATTATTTTGGTGAAGTTAATTCCCATTGTGTGGAATTTGACTTGTATTGCCGTTAACCGATACCCGAGAGATGATGGGTGGTTAGGATGGATTCGTGTCCGAGTGTTATGGACGAATCGATGATTGCTTCGGCTGGATTCATGTCCGAGTGTGATGGACGAATCGATGGTTGTTGTATCCGAGAGTGATGGATCAGTGATGGGTGACTTGGTCACGTGTTGGTACCACATGCATAGTGTCTGCATTTGTGTTTGCATGGAATTGTAACATGTTATGATGTCTTCCAGTGTTACAATTCTTTGGTTGATTATTGATTTGTGCATAATGACTTGTATGATTGGAACTGTGTGTTGAATCTGAGTTTATGCTTAAATGGGTGAAATAATATGCTTGTGATATAATGTTTATTGAGAAACTTATAATGCATGTTAATTATGAGAAATCTCACCCTTACTTTAATGATTTCAGATTAAAGTTAGCAGCTCAGGAGTTGGTGAGAATGGCTCTAGAACTATGTTATTTTAAGTCCGCGCGTCAGTGTCGTGCTCTGATAGGTTGTAACACTGGGGGAAACGTTTGAATGATGAGTTTTGTTTTATACTCTATTGTTTAATTTATGTTGGGAATACTTATGAAGTAAAGTTATTCTGGTTTTGAGATATTTCCGCTGTGTAGAACATGATGTTGATTTGAATATTTATTTTAATAATTCCTTCAGTAAAGCATGACAACTGTAAATTTGAGGTTTTATATTTATCTTGAATTGTGACATCCCTGATTTTCCATGTTACTCTGATTTAATTAATATATTCGCGGGTTATTTCGAAGGGGTGTTACAAATCGCATCATCATTCATGTCAATCTTTGCTTTGTCAAGGATAGCTCCCGTCAACTTGAAAGAAACTAAAGCCAAAAACATACTTCTAGTTCTATCAGAAAACTAGTATTAGAAAAATCAACATAGTAACTAATACCAAAGCAAGAAGTAATGCTAACAAACATTATGCTAGTAATCTTGGAGGCAAAAACCATAAAATTTCAAAGAATCGAAGTTCTTTGTCTATGATGAAGAAAAAATTCAAGGCTTACAAGAAAACATCCCAAAGTGCATACTAAAAAAAATCATCACAAAGAAACCAATTCATAAAGGATCCATAGAAGCTGCCCTAACTAATATCTAGTGCAACCCCTAAAATATGGTTTTCACAGAGAAACCTATTCATAAAGGATCCATACAGACTACTCTAGCTAACATCCATTCATTTGATCCAAATTGCATTCACGTTTTATAGTACACCTTGAAACTTATGAAACATTACAATGAACAATGTAGATGAAAATATGGGGCAATTGAAGTAAAAGTTATATAGGTAACAACAACAAACATGCATTAAGAAGAACAAGATATGTATTTCATGTAGGATTTGATTACCTTCACGGCTACCATCTGATGTTGGAAATCCACCAAATATCTATGATGAATTTCTATCAGTCTTGATGTTTAAGATTGATATCACCATACAATGACAATGAATTATGAGAAAAGAAAAGAAATAGGACAATCATTTTCTGCAGAGTTTCTCTCTGCCCATAAACTATAGAAAACTTTGTTATTCACTTGCAACTGCAAATTCTGTGAATACAACTTAATTGACTCAATTACAAACTTAGAGGTTACTCCCTATTTATAGATTTTGGTTAGCTCAAAACCCAAAACTATAAAAGGCCAAAATACTTATTTTGGTACTAAATCAAATCTATCTATTTTAGATCTAAATCAAATCTATTTAAATCTAAAACAAATTTAATCTGTGAGATCTTCAACACACCATAATTTTGACACTATGAATTACAATTTAACACACCACCTAATTCATTGTGTCTAAACTATCTATATTCATCATGACTCTTAGTCTTTTAAATACTTCGACTTGCACTCCCTTCGTCATGATGTCTACAATCTGATTCGCAGTTTTGCATTGTTCCAAATTCATCTTCCCATCTGCTACCTGCTCTCAAAGATAATGGAACCTCATTTCAATGTGCTTTCTTCGACCATGTGCTATCGGGTTCTTCGCCAGATTGATAGCTGAAATGTTTTCGATCTTCATGGTAATTACTCCATGATCTTTCCCTGTTATCTCTTCGGCCAAGTTCACCATTCAAGTTGCTTGACATGTACAAAGAGAAGCAACTATGTATTCTGCTTCGCATGATGAGAATGCCATTACTGGTTCTTTTCTTGAACTCCAAGCAACTGGTGCACCACCTAACCTAAACATATATCATGTTATTGATTTTCGATCTTCAGCATCACTACACCAACTCGAATCAGTGTATCCCACTAACTTGTATTATTTTCCTTAATCAGTTGCAGGAAATAAAATTCCATAGTCAGGAGTTCCTTTGAGATACCTTGGTATCCTCTTCACCGCTGCTAGATGTGATATCTTTGGCTTCTGCATGAATCTACTTATCATACCTACACTATATGCTAAGTCACGCCTTGTATGACAAAGATATTTCTGATCCAATAAGTCTTCTGTATTGGGTTGGGTCGACATCATCTTCATCTGCATCTTTCGATAGTTGTAGTCTTGGTTCTACAGGTGTCGAAGTTGAGTTGCATTCTTCCATCTCAAACCTCTTGAGAATTTCTCATGCATATCTTCTTTGATGCATCATCAAACCTTTGCTTCTCTTGTAGAATTCGATGCCAAGGAAATATGAAATCTCACCCAGATCAGATATTTCGAATTTCTTGTTGAGATCACCTTTGAAGTCTTCGATCTCACTTTTGCAGCTACCTGTTATCAATAAATCATCTATATAGAGACATAGTATAAGCAATTCATTATCGCTTCTTCTTACATATATCATGTTTAGTTGTGTACTTCACAAATTCCTTCTCCCTTAGGAAACTATCAATTTTCTTATTCCAAGCTCTTGGAGCTTGTTTCAATCCATACAGTGCTTTATGCAGTCTGTACACCTTTCTCTCTTTGTCATGTTTCACAAACCCAATTAGTTGTTTAACATAAACTTCTTCGTCTAAGAGTTCATTTAGGAATGCACACTTTATGTCCATCTGACATATGTGCCATCTGTTTATTTCTGCTAGACCAACAACCAACCTGATTGTTTCGATGCTAGCAACAGGTGTAAAAACTTCATCAAAGTCTATTCCTTCTTTCTGTAGAAATCCTTTTCGCCACAAGCCTTGCTTTATGTCGAGTTACTTCTCCTTTTAGATTCATCTTCACTTTGTATACCCACTTGACATCAATTGCCTTCTTGCTTTGAGGCAATTCGACAAGTGGCCAAGTTTGTTGTCTTCGATAGACTTCACTTCTTCGTTCATTGCTTTCACCCACTTTGAATCTTTCAATGCTTCAGCTGCATTGACAGGTTCGAAATTTTCATAGAAAGAATAATGTACCAACTTACCTTTATTATCGATCACATCATCTGATATAATCACACAATCTTGTAATCTTGCAGGCATGCATCTTGTTCTTTGAGGCTTGTTTGTACTTGGTTGATCTATAATTGCTGGTTCCTCTTGTCGAACTTCTCTTTCGATTTGAGTCTTTAGTTCTTCAAGTAGGATCCCCACTGAATATTTCTTGATATTTTCAATCCAATCCCATTCTTTAAACTCATCTATGATCATGTCTCTGTTGATCATAATTTGCTTCTTCACTGGATCGAACAACTTGTAGCCTCCTATTGAATGATATCCAACTAGAATCATTTGACTTGACTTATTATTAAGTTTTCTTCTCAACTGATCTGACACATATCTATGTGTAATAGATCCAAATACCTTCAGATGACTCAAGCTAGGCTTCACACCAGACCAACATTCTTCTGGAGTAATTCCCTCTACCATCACATTGCCAAGTGCAAATTTCTGGGCACTCTAGTGTCCAATCATCTTCCACCTTCGAATCACGAATGGAAAAACTCGCCAATCTAACTCTTCAGGTTTAAGAAGATTGAACAGGGGCAGTTGTTGTACCCCAAAATTTGCCCTCTCATTTTTCAAGTATTTGCTCACAAGATATTCTAAGACGTCAAGTTTGCAGCATTGATACATCAATTTAGGCTTGAAATTGGCACAAGGGCAAAATGGTCAATTGCATACTGGAAAGTCAAACTTTGACTTTTTGGTCAACATTACAACCCAAAGATCAAATTTCATCAAGACATTCAAAAATATCAAGCTTGATCATTAAGAAGTCAAGAGAATAAAAAATCCAACTTTGCAAGACTTTGAGATTTTTCTAAGTATTCTCTATACTTGGTTAATTTCATTTGCTTCATGGCATTTTACTACAACTCCAATTAATTCAAGATGATGCAAGTAATTCAAGTTATTACAAAGTGACATTTTGAAAAATTACAAATTCTAAAATTATGTCTTGATTAAAACCTTGTTACAATATTTTTGCCTTTGACATAATGTGCACAAGACTAAATTTGTGACATGCTACAACTATGCTGTCCAAAATTGAAGAAAATATGATATATCACATGCTACAACTATGCTAAATCCCAAGCATACATGCTGCCAATACAGTCCAAAACTGCTCTATGCAGTCTGCCCAAACCTGCACCACAACAGCCCCAAAATTGCACCAAAATGGCAAAGGAAAAATTGTGGGAAAAGTGTCAAAACAGTGGGCAAAAGCAATTCAAAATGACTTATTTGTTTTCCCCTCTAAACCACAGTCAAGGGATCTACAAAAGAAGAATGTCTCATAAGACAAAGGGGTTGGATTTTGAAAGAGAGAAAAAAGAGAGAGTTTTGTTGAGCAGAAAAACAATATTTTGTGCAACCTTGACTCATTTTCAAAACAAAAAAACTGCTCTTGTTCAAAACAGAAATCCAACCCATTGCTCCACCATACAAACTTTCCTTTAAACCAAACAACTCATCACATACAAAGGTGGTCCAAAACATCACAAAAACAGCTCTTGTGTTTCTATTCATCTCCATCTTCAAAACACCAAAAATATTACAGTACAGTCTAACTCAGTTCTAGCAGTCCAAAGCAGCCTCCTGGAGACTCACAAGGTTATCACATCATTAGGAAAAGCATTCAGATCTAAAATGACCAGTGCAACCCAAAGGTAAGTCCTCTTGACTCGATATCTTGTCATTACATCATTAACAAGTTGTTGTTCTTTAAAGACAAGATGTAGTACTTTATTATCCTGTTGAACTAGTCATCCGCACTTTGTTTAGGCTTATTCAATCATTTGTTGTTCATGTTTATCCATCATATGCCATAAGCTAACCTGTACATTCAGTAAAATAATATTTAAGGCAGGAAAATGAAGCATGTATCGACACATATCCTTGTGTGTCGACTCATCCTAGTGAAAAAACAGGGTATGAGTCAACACATGACCCTCATGCATCGACCCATACTGAGTTCAGGTCACAAAACAACAACTGGAAAGGACTATGAGTCGACACATACGCATTTCGCGTCGATGCAAAAAGGTGCATGAGTCGACATATCTCATTATGTGTTGACCCATACTGAACAAATTTCACTTTACATAAGCTGGAAAAGCCTATGAGTCGATACATACGCATTTTGCGTTGATACAAGAAGGTGCATGAGTCGACACATCCCATTATGTGTCGACCCATACTGAACTAATTTTGTTTTACATGGGCAGAAAGAAGCTATGTGTCGATGCATAGCAGCATGGGTCGACACATAGCAGTTCAAAATGTAGTTTTCTTTTTATTTTACATTGTTTCCATTATCATTCGATATGGTTGTAATATTTCAGTCTCCACTTCATCCCCATTGTAAATTTGTACCCCCCACCCCCTAAAGTGATGTAATAGCTTAGGATTTTATTTTCCGCATTTTTTACTTGCTTTTCATATATTGCTAGTAAATAGGATGTATGGCAAGATGAAATCAACAAATAGATGACTTTCAAAAAACAAGACAAAATGCATGCAAACTAATACACTATTCACACATGCACCCTTAGGGTAATCCCACTTCGTTTCCTTTCGGAAAATAGTCATGTCCCTCGAGCATGCGTGTTTTAACAAAGACCCATTCGATAAAAGATCGTAGTCCCTCGATGACCCTCGATGTTGCCTTTGGTAAACGATCTAGTCCCTAAAATGACATTGCTAAAACGTCCCATATGTTGCCTTCTATGACTATACAAATGTCCCAACGCCCGTCCATTCACATCCAACGATGGGACTTCTTACCAAATCAATGGTAAGATAGTCACATCTAAAGGAGGAGGAAACTCATATTTAAGACCTTTCGAGTAGGTAGATTCGCTCTTAGTTACTCGCTTGTTCACAACAAAAACATTTTTACCCACACTTTCACCTTTGAACTATATTTGAAACAAACACTTTGTATGCATTCTTATAGAAACGAGAACCATTATGAAGTTCCATTTTCAAAATACTTAAAAAAAAACACATTCCACAAACACTTTCTTGAAAACATTTTCGAAACAAACACTTTGTATGCGTTCTTAGAGAAACGAGAATCATTACAAACTTATATTTTCAAAATACTTTCAAAATCCACACACAAGCGCACATTCAAACAAAAACAAGTGATCTAGCAAGTAACTAAGAGCCCATGGAAAACCATGGATGAAAAGGGTGTTAATACCTTCCTTTTTCATAATCTACCCCCCGAACCCAAGAAACATCTCTAAAGGTCTTTCATGTGCTTTTTCACCTTTCCTTTTGAATAAAAGAAAAGTCGGTGGCGACTCTTGCTAACCACGACATTTGCAAACACAAACGCAAAACATCAAGTCAGTTCTCCCACCGTATTACAGTTATCAATCTATTACAACATCATACCACCAATTCATCAATTCCCATCACATCATCGCATTATCATGAACCAATCATAATAATCATGATAGACTCCTTTTATCTTAGATTATTGCTTGTTATTGAATTATCTTCGTGTCCTTCTGATCCTTTTTCGTTCTCCTCAAATCCCTAGCTATTTGCCTTTTCTCTCTGCCTCTTTTTCAACACGAATGCACAAAATAAATTTGACAAAATTGTTTTCTCCTTATGTAACCCTTGGACCTCTAATATGGTTTTCCATTATTGTCCTCACTAATTATTTGCTAATGACCAATATGCCCTTTCTGTCTCCAACTCCAATATTACTCTATTTTCTCTAATTAAATAATTCTAACTTAATTCTTATAATTATTTTAAATTATCTCATAATTCTCAAAACACCTCTAAACGTCACATAAATCATAATTTCTCACCAAAATCATCAAAATCACATATCACCATCAAACTCCATAATTTAAATTAATTAAATAAATACTCTATTTAACCAGGGACATTACAATCCCTGCAGCATTTTACCAACTAAGTTGTACATATGGTACTAGATAACATTATTATTTGCTATTACATACAAGGAGTTAAGCTATTTCTCCTTTTATGGGTCAAAATATGTAATAAAAAATGCAATAAAATTTCGTATGTAACATGGATTAGTAATACTACTATAATATACAACAACAATAACTATGTCTTATCCCACTAAGTGGGGTCGACTACATAGATCAACTTTCGTCATAATATTCTATCAAGAACCATGCTTCTATCTAAATCATTAATTTCAAGATCCTTCTTGATAACTTATCTTATAGTCTTTTTGGGTCTTCCTCTTCTTCGAATTTGTCTTCTCTCCATCTGGTTTACTCTCCTTACTACAGAGTCTACAGGTCTTCTCTCTACATGCCCAAACCACCTAAATCTATTTTCCACCATCTTCTCTATAATAGGTGTTACTCCAATACTCTCTCTAATAATTTCATTTCTAATTTTATCTCGTCGAATCTTACCACATATCCACCGCAACATCCTCATCTCCACTACACCTACTTTATTCTCGTGTTGGTTCTTAACCGTCCAACATTTTATCCCGTACAAAATCGTAGGTCTTACCACAGTCCGATAAAACTTTACCTTTAGCTTGAGTTGTACCTTTGCATCACATAAAACACCCGATGCCTTTCTCCATTTCATCCATCCAGTTTGAATACGATGATTTACATCCTCTTCTATTTCTCCTGTATTACGGGCCCAAGATATTTAGACCGTGTGACTTGAGGGATAATATGGTCTCCTACTTTCACCTCTAAGTTAGAAACCTTACTTCGTTTGTTGAACTTACATTCCATATACTCAGACTTACTCTTACTTAGGCAAAAATCATGTGTTTCTAAAGCTCTTCTCCAAGTCTTCAACATTTCATTTAACTCCTCCCTCAACTCTTCAAGGAGGACTATATCATCTGCAAAAAACATGCATCTCGGTGCTATCTCTTGGAATTGTTTCGTGAGTACATTCAAAATTAAGGTAAAAAAGTAGGGGCTTAGGGTTGACCCTTGTGATGGGAGAATCATCTGTCTCTCCACCATGTGTCCTAACACTAGTTGATACCCTTTCATACATATCTTGGATATCTCGAATATATGCAACCCCAACCCCTTTCTTCTCTAGAGCTTTCCACATAATCTCTCTAGGCACTCTATCATACGCCTTCTTTAAGTCAATAAAAATCAAGTGCAAGTCTTGCTGATCCATTCGATATTGCTCCATCACCCGCCGTAATAGATAAATCACTTCCATGGTAGACCTTCTCGGCATAAAACCAAATTGATTCTCAGTAATTTGAGTCTCTTTTCTTAATCTCCGTTCAATCACTATTTTTCATAATTTCACGGTATGACTCATAAGCTTGACTCCCCTGTAATTCGCACAATTTTGTATATCCCCTTTGTTCTTATAGATATGAACTAAAGTGCTTCTCCTCCATTCATCCGCATATGTTTTAACTTCATAATTTCATTAAAGAGTTTGGTGAGTCACTCAATACCTCTATCTCCAAGAATTTTCTATACTTTAATAGGTATGATGTCTGGCCCCACCGTCTTACCGTTACTCATTCTTTTCAACGTTTCCTTTACCTTCTGTTTCTGAATCCGACGATAGTAACTATAATTCTGATCCTCTTCTTTTATGTCTAGTCTGTTAGAGTCATACCCATGTCCATCATTAAATAAATTATGGAAATACACCTTTCATCTATCCTTTATATCTTTTTCCTGCACTAAGACTTTTTCTTCTTTATCCTTAATACTACTAAAATATATATACTAGAATTCTCAATAAATCAATTCTTATCATTTCAAACAAGGTATACTAGAATTCTCAATAAATCAATTCTTATCATTTCAAACAAGGTCAATAATGCAATGAACATCTAAATGATACCAAAAACAAAATAACACATCTTGCTAGTCTATTTATCATATCAATTCTTATCATTTCAAACAAGGTCAATAATGCAATGAACATCTAAATGATACCAAAAACAAAATAACACATCTTGCTAGTCTATTTATCATATCAGATGTCATTGCAATCACAAAAAGTAGGCCCAGTGATGACAATTTCTAATCAAAAGTATGGTAATTCAATTGATATCCTTGAAACTTTCTACCTTCACTTGATAAAGATAATATTCTAATAGATGTATTCAAGACATTTCAGAACCAACGGAAAGGGAAAAAAGGACTTACTCAGGAAACAGCAGGTCAATTATTCAACTCCTGCAGCGGTAACACTGCCATGTAAATCAAGGTAGGCCCCAAAAGTTTTGGTGCCCTAGACAAACTAGAAGAATGGTGCCCTCATGATCATATTATTATAATTGTTGTGTATTTCTTGTTGCAAAATCATTAAGAAGATATTTATAATTAATGTTTTCTTAAAAATCATCCACAATAAATCAAAATAAGACTGTTTAATCTATTTTGTTACATAGCAGATTACAAATAACATTTTAACAATTTTCGTTTAAAAAACTGTTTCTCAGCATATGTAATGGTAACAGGGATTAATTATATTTTTATATATTATGCATGCATAAGGAAAACGATTGAATATTTTCAAAGATCTCAATATCATAATGTTTGATTTTGACTCTATAGTTAAATATGTCAATTGTTCAATTGTCACGGTAACACTGACATGTAAATGACTTACATTTAGATAGACTGGTTAATTATTTCAGAAATGACACGGGAAATGCTACTAACTAGAGATATATTTAGCTATAGAAGTTATAGAAATAAATATATACATAGCATATAACATATTAGACCAACACTAGTTTTCTAAAGTACATTGATTGTTACTCGTGTCTCTGTTCTATGTCATGAACCTTATTAAGTGATTCTTCAAAAGCCTGCAACGCTACATTGTAATGGTCTCCAGAAATCATTCCCTCCTCCACAACTTGTAGGACACTTTTAAATAACTTATTACACAACTGAATACTGCCAATACTATCAGAACTATCTGAGTTGTGATCAGGATTATAAAGGCGCTTGTAATCTTTCTTCCACCTTGAAAGAATGTACTTAGGAGGAATCTCTTCCACCCCATTAAAGTTGAGTACACACAATGCATGCCGGCATAGATATCCATAAAAATTAAAGCAACAACAAATACAACGAACTTCACCTACCGATCTACTGTACAAAACTTCGAAATCCTTAATCTCCCGTTTGTTTCCCTCAACCAAAACACGCTCTTTGACCAAGAAGATTATGATGGGACCATCCACGTGTAATTGAGTCGTCCCAAAACAAGAGAACATTTCTCCCACTTCAAGTTGGAACTTCCTGAATATTTCTCTTGTGTACATTTTAGAGAGCTGCAGTTCAAAAGAACACTTGGTTTTCAGCAAGGGGCTTGAGCTTCTTGATTCAATATCTGCTAAAGATTCTTCCATGTATTTTTTATGAAGAGCTAGTTCATACTTGTCAAGAAACTCTTTCAAAGGAGTCTGTTTGTGCACATATTTATCAAAAAATGGACTAAGGTTCTCACCAGAGCGTGTCGCAGCCATTCCACCAAAAAATTTGTCCTTCAAAAATACCGGTGCCCAATGAACTCGGTCTTGATATAGGGAACGAAGCCACTCATGGTCACTAAGTCCAAAACGTTGAATTATAAAGCCCCATGCTGCCTCAAATTCAATCACTTTTAAAGTTTCATAAACGGCCCTAACCAGTGCTTTTCTGATTGCATCGTAATTGCGCAACCCTCCCAGTTTTTCTGGTACTTTTTTCATAATTAACGACAAGCCAAAACAATGATGTGATTTGGGAAAATTTTCTGCAATTGCACTCTGCAAAGCCTTGCACCTATCTGTAATAATAGTTTGAGGAGAACATCCTGACATACACATAACCCATGTTCTAAACAACCAAGCATAAGATTTGGTAGTTTCCCCAGCAAGCAGACCACAACCTAATAACACTGGTTGACCATGGTGATTTATCCCAACAAAAGCCACGAGAGGGATTTCATATTTATTCGACAAATAAGTGTCATCAAAATAAATGACATCACTAAAATAACCACATGCAGCCCTAGATCTTGCATCAACCCATAATACATTCCTCAAATGCCCTTCATCATTGAAATCCATCAAATAAAAGAAGTGTGGATTAGTCAGTTGCATACGGCACATAAAATTATAAATGGCTTGCGTGTCACCTTTTCTTAGGTTCAACTCATTAGAATATTCAGAGAAAGCTCTGTCGTCTCTTGCATTGGAATTCGAATTACCATCACCTGCATCTATCACAAGTGCACGATACAACTTAATTGTTTGCACCTGAGCATCAGAACTAGGTAACAACTTGTTTTTAGTTCCACTTCCTATCTTTCTAACTGATTTATGAATCTTAGCGCCTAAGACGTGGTTATGTTGAAGAGTTACCTCGCGTATCCTCCATCTCCGAGACTCCACTAACCTCATCCTTATCATAGCAGTACAACCAGTTCTCGTCTCTTTTCTCAAATTATTAACATCTTTAATTCTCTTGAAACCTTGGCTGCTACAACAAAGCACTGCACCGTATTTTTCTTTGCTATTTCTCTTGAACCATGAATTCTTCACCCTGACACAAAATCCCACCTCTTTGGCATAACAAATGTAATAATTGTAAGCATCATCGTAAGACTCGAATTCCATTCCAACAGCGGGTGCGAGAAACTCCTGTCTTCCTTCAGAAATATCATTTTGACAATCTAATCCAATTAGTACATCATCTTCATCTTTCAGAATTTCAATGCATTCTCCATCCGGTAATCGTTCGCAACACAGAGAAGTATCGTCCATCTAGCATTTCCTCAAACAAAATCAATTGCATATCAAGTGATAACAGTGAATTTCTGTGATTGTAAAAACTGAAAACAGTGATAAAACCTAAGAGTTACAACATAGAAAAAGGAGCGTAGATATAAAAAAATAAAAATAAAAATTACCTTTAAGTCTTCATCTTCGAGAAAATGAGATTCGTCGCCCACTGTAACAAGATGTTCCCTCTCCATCTCCGACATCATCTAATCCTCCATCTTCGACTGCTCATTCTCTCTACTGTGCATTTCAGGAACAAAATAATTTATTTCTAATAAAATTAATTAGAAATTCATTTTACTCCATCACCAAAAACAAAATCACCTTTAAACTTGTTTCCTATGTTAAAGCGAATTAATTAAAAAAAAAGTTTATATTAATCTTTTTAGTTTTTTAAAATGTTTTATTTAAAATTTTTTTTTGTCTAATTAACGATAAATTTATGATTGATTTCTGAATTTTTCTGTCATTAATTAAATTAAAAAAATTAAAATAAAATATTTTAAAGAATTAAAAGACATATTAATTTTTTTTAAATTAATAGACTAAAATAAACCTTAACATTAATCTACATAATCAAAAAGAATATTTTACTTAATTAGTGAGAGACATACAATAAACATGCAACTAAAACACATTTTTATTTTTTAAAATATTAATATAACACGGTAAGTATAAGAATTTTCATTAATTGTGTGTAATATTGATTTACATAATTTGTTTATCACCTTTAGATATTTTTAAAAATAAAAAATTTGTATTAAAAAATTCTTAAATATTATATGAGTTCAAAATTTATTGATTTTTTATTAAAAATAATTGTTATACAATCTCAATGTAAAACTGTTTTAAGTATTTCAATTAAATTCTTTTTTATTTTATAAAAATCCACCAAAATTTAACAAAATAAGTTTGAATAAGTTTGTATGGTATTTTAAAGTCATAATATTTTTTTTACTTAATTTAATAAAACTGATTATATGTTAAATTTCTAATGATTTATTGTGTTCAAGAATTTTTTATAAAAACTCTTCTCTAAGCATCAAAATCATTAATAGAGTGTTGAACAAAAGTCATTAAAAAATTATAAAATGTGATTATTAGTGGATTAAGTGGTGATTAATATTAGATTTGGTGAAAAAGACTATAGTTCGATTTTTCAAATTATATCGATTTTTAAAAATAGAAAAGAAAGTATTAAAGATTTATAAATATTTGTGTTTATAAAAGTGTGTTTATGTGTTTAATTTTTTAAAAAAAAAATCTCTTTTTTGTATAACCTTGTAATAAATAAAAAAATAACAGTACAATTTAACTATTATTATTAGAGATTAATTTTTTTATATTATTATTAGTAAATCATAACCGTTTAAATATATATTATTGATCTGACCTGATCAGAAATGGACTGTCACGGCTGGCTCCGAGCAGAAAGCTTTTTTGAACGAGGTGGGGGGGGGGGGGGGGGGGGGGGTACCTGCAAGGCACTCCGATGCTGAAGTAAGTAGGAGTACGAGCAGATAATAGTAAGTTGAGGTTAGAATGATGAATACCTGACCCTCTGGAAGCAGAGGGTATTTATAGCCCCCAGCGCTGGGCCAAGGTTCCTTCATTGGGCCGGACAGGTTTGGCCCAATGGAGGAACTGCCAGGTTCTACGTGGGTAGTGGGGACCCGCACGTGGTCCCCTTCCTGGATGTTCTGTGTGAAGTGCGGGCGGACGGAGACGCGGTCTTTCCGGAGTATCGTTGGGGGAACAGTGGACTGAGTCCGCCCTAGTTGGGATGCTCGAGGCAATGTCGAGCTGGACAGCGGATGCCGAGCTGGACAGCAGGACGTGGAGCTGGACCGCAGTATGTCGAGCTGGACATCAGGACGTGGCGCTGGACCGCGGTATGTCGAGCTCCACATCAGGATGTGGAGCTGGCCCGCAGTATGTCGGGCACGGCTGTGACCCCTCACCTCGGCGTGGTCCTTAGTAAGTCCATTTGGACTGGGCCTTAGCAATGCTTTTGGGCCTGTCGGGCCCAGTCCAGAACAGGAGCCCCCCAAGTCGTGGTTCCTTTGCGAGGAGTCGTGACTTGAACCCAAGTCGTTCCCTCGTCGAGGTCTCGTGCCCGGGACAGAGGTGTGGACCCTCGAGGGCCTCTCGTGTCGTGCTCGGAGACACCTTTGGCAGCGTATGCGCGGAGGATCCTTACCGGGCGCGTCTGTCGAGCATACGAGGTATCTTTCGGGAACTGTGCCGCCACCCTATGGGGATAGGGTCATCATTGCATTGGGAGCAGCGCGTCGAGGAGAGGGAATCCGTGGTTGCCCGAGGTGACGTTTGGTATTCCACGTCATCACTATAAATAGGAACCTTGGGCCCCATAACACGTTTCTGTTCTCTGCTGCTGCTTTCCCAGATTTCTTCCGGTTGCGACTTTCTGTCACAGATTCTTCCATTCTGTAGTCAAATCCTACTCTTTGATTCAAGTAAGTGGTCTATCTTCTTCATTTTCTTGTTAGAATGCATGATTTTCGGCGTTTGTAGATGTTTTAGGGCCGTGCGCGTGGGATTAGCCCGGTAAACTCATACTTAGCTCGACGTATTCATGCGTAAGACCGGAAAACGCATGTTTGTGGCCGGCATCTTCATAGTTTTAGGCGATAAACTTCATCGCTGCCCGGGGTCTTCATGATCCAGGGCGCCTGATTCATGATCGCGCCCGGTATGTTCATGGTCTTGGCCGTGGGCCTCATGGTGTGGCTCGCCATGTTCATACCTTGGGTCGACATGCTTGAAGAGTGATCGCGTAGTTGGTTTTGAGGAAGGACATCGAGTTTCAGGATGTCGGGGAGGCAACCATTCGTGGAAACGGCATTATGTAGTCGAGTGTATGGCTTCGTGCTCAACTGACTGGTTTCCCGTGCTCTGCAGGTAACCATGGCGGACGAGCCGAGCTCCTCCGGACGCCGCGATCGTGAAGAACAGAGCGCCGACGAGTCGGTCACCCTGATTGATACCGTGACCGACCCTTTGTTGGAATGGGTGGGCGTCGAGCCCCGGGGGATTGCGTCGGTCTATAGCCGGGACGACCGACATCCATACGCTGTCATCGAAGCGGGTCAAGACCAGCCCGGCTTCCAAAGGAACTTCGCAGTCATGCGCCCGTCATCCCGTGCAAGGATCTGCTCGGTTTACCCGGAATACAGCTTCGCGATGTATGAGATCGCGTTGAAAGATCTAGGGCTGCGACTGCCTTTTACTGATTTCCAGGCCGGGGTCTTCACTCACCTGGAGCTGGCCCCGTCCCAGCTACATCCAAACTCTCTCGCCTTCATTCGGGCGTTTGAGTTGACGTGTCGCTACCTGAGGATCGGGGCGACCATACCGCTTTTCTTCCGGATATTTCACCTGCAGCGTCAGTCCCGAGGAGGGAAACATAGCTGGGTCTCCCTGAAGCAGTCGAGGAGACTCTTCAAGATGTATATGGACTCCGTGAGGGGGTTTAAAGACAAGTGGTACGTGGTGCGGCCAGTTACCACTTCTGCTTTAAATTCCCTTTTCGAGGAGGAGGAGCCGGTGAGCGACGAGGACGGGGAGGCGATGTTGGGCGACGATGGGAACCCTGTGTTGGGACGTACGGCTAAAGTCCCTGTGCACTGGATGTCCCGGCATTACGAGCATGGGACGGGTTATTACCATACCGCCGTCGGGGACATGTGCACGGAAGATGAGGAGGCGTACGCCGCCCTTTTCCGATTTGTTGATGGCTTTCATCCTGCCCGGTGGGTTACGCGGGAAGGGGAGGATATCTTGGACAAGGATGGTTACCCAACGTTCGAGTCCCGTCCGATTGACACCAAGGCGCTCGTGGAGTGCCCGACATACAGGCAGGCTGCCCGCCTGTTAGGTTGTTGCTTGAATTTCTTTATTCGTCATTTATTTATGAAGTTTGCTCGATACTGACCTAACTTTTATTTTGTGCAGGTTCGATGGCTGGCCGACATGAGAGGCTCTTGAAATTATCCTGCGACCAAAGGCGAGGCAGGAGGGTCGTGAAGGCCCCACAAGCGACGAGGATGGGCCCACTGCACAGTCCAAATGCTCCTCAGCCGGTGAGGGTGGACTCGCCGTCAAGCTCGGGGCCCGCGTCGGATGGGACCCCAGAAGTCGAGGAAATTGACCCTAGCGTCATCTTGATACAGAGGAAGAGGACCCGCGTGGAGAGTGGTCCGACTGCTGGCGAGGACGCCGGCGCCGTTAAATCTTTCGCCTTCCCCCTTGCTTCGAAGAGGCGGGCTTTTTCGAGAGATTCCCTCCGACAGTGGTTGCCCACGAAGCTGCAGCCATAAAAAAGATGAGTAAAGAGGACCGGAAGGCGTATCTGGCCGCCAGCATGGACGGGCTGGTAAAAATGGCCGAGATGGCTTTGGTGCTATCCGAGGACGGAGGGGATCCTGCCCGTGTTGAAGAACTCGAGCAGGAGAAGGCGGCCCTGACCTCGAGCTCGCGGAAGTTGAAGGTCGCTCTGGAACGCTCCGAGGAGATGTTCCGCGAGCAGACGGCCATGCTCGATGCTGAGAGGGAGATGTTGACCCTGGAGAAGGAGAAGTCGGGAAAGTTGGCCGAGGAGGGGGAGCTTCTTCGGGCAGACAGGGACCGTCTGGGGGCCGAAGTCGAACGCTTGGCCCAACAGATCGAGGAAATGAAAGCTGCCATGCAACCTGCCGAGGACGAGCCCGAGGACATAATGGCTTTGAAGAGTCGGTTGGAGCTGGTCGCCCATATCCGGCTCCTTGAGGCAGATTGCGTCGGGGCCCTGGAGGATGGGTTCAACTCTGCGGTCGGTCAACTCTCCTTGCTAAACCCTGGCCTGGTCACTGAGGGTATCGGCCACACACATCAGATCGTGGATGGCGTGATCGTTCCTCCGCCCGACTCTCCAGACGCCGACAATGATGATTCCGGGGAGATCTGAATAGGATAGCGGGCCTGCGTGCCCTTGACATTTGTATTCTTTGGGCCTGCGTGCCCGTTTATTGTACGTTATGAACATCGCTGGCCTTCTTGGTCGGTTTATTATTGTTTTGTCGCCTTCGGGCATTTATACCAATGCTGTTTTACATTTTGGATGTTTTGCCCTTATTTGAAATCATATTTTTGCATGAATTTTAAGCCTAAGTCATGGGCCCGAGGAGTGCCCGTAAGTGGCTTTGACTTCGCGAGCTAGTCTGCCCGCCATCGTTTGTATGCGTGCCCCCGGCCCTCTTTCGCTGGCCAGAGACACCTAAGTGTTGTGCTCGAGGGGGGAGATTTTTCTTTGACCCTTTTAGATGGCCCGTTATTCTTGATGGAATGTCGGGTATTTCGGAGCGAAGTTGCTCAGTCGGGCGTGGAGCCCGTTAGGGACTATTCGCCCTTGGCGTGAACTGCCCATCGCGAGCTGGGTGTTCTGCCTTATGGGTACAACGACGGTGGGGCTCGGTATAGCTGTCCACGTCGGGCACTATCGATCGTCATCGTTTACCGCGCGATGCTGTGCCATTTTGGCCGTATGTCGGGCTTGTACCTTAGCCTTATACGAAATTGGACGTTTTTCCTCGTTGACCAAGCGCGGGTGCTGCTGGTCGAGGGTCCCAGGTGTTGGTAGTTTCTAACTGTAGTACTGCTTTAGCTTAGCAGCGTTCCAGGGTCGTGGTAATGGCTCTCCGTCTAATTGCTCGAGGTAGTATGCCCCGATACCCGTGGTGCCGTGGACGCGGTAAGGTCCTTCCCAGTTCGCGGCCAACTTCCCTTCGCGGGAATCTTTCTGGTTCCTGCGTAATACCAGACTGCCTATTTCGAACTCGCGCTTGATGACCTTGTCGTTGTGGCGCAGAGCCACTCGTTGTTTTAGGGTGGCTTCGCGCAGGGCTGCACCCGATCGGATTTCCTCGACAAGGTCGAGTTCATCCCTTAGTGCTTCGTCATTCATTTCTTCGTCGAGGGGTTCCTTCGTTCGTCGGGATGGTTCCATGATTTCGACCGGGATGACAGCCTCGGTGCCGTACGTCAGTCGGAATGGTGTTTCACCCGTCGTTGAGTGGGGTGTGGTGCGGTATGCCCACAAGACGCTGTGGAGCTCCTCGACCCATCCTCTTTTGGCTTCGCCGAGTCGACGTTTGAGCCCTCAGAGAATGACTCTGTTCGCGGCTTCGGCCTGCCCGTTGGTCTGAGGGTGCTCGACCGACGTGAAATGTTGTTTTGTCCCAAGTTTGGTGACGAAGTCACGGAACCCGTGGTCGGTGAACTGGGTACCGTTGTCGGTCACCAGGGCCTGCGGGATTCCGAACCTGGCGAGGACGTTTCTCTTGTAGAAACGGAGGATATTGTGCGAGGTGATTTTTGCGAGTGCCTCGTCCTCGATCCACTTCGTGAAGTAATCCACGGCGACGATGAGAAATTTGTTCTGGTAGGTTCCCTGCACGAAGGGCCCGAGGATGTCCATGCCCCACCAGGCGAACGGCCATGGGGATGACAATGTGTTCAGCTCGTGTGGGGGGGGCGAGGTGCATATCCCCGTGCTTCTGACACTTGTCACATTTTTTCACGTGTTCCTTGGCGTCCTGTTGCATCGTCGGCCAGTAGTATCCTGCTCGGAGGGCTTTCCTTGCCAAGGATTTACCGCCCATGTGTTGGGCGTTAATCCCTTCGTGTATCTCCCGCAGTACGTCGGGGATGGCGGACTCGTCGATGCATTTGAGGAGGGGAATGGAGAATCCTCTTCGGTACAGTTTCTGCTCGAGAATAACATAGGAACACGCTCGTCGCTTGATTATGGCAGCTTCGGCCTGGTTCGACGGGAGTTCTCCCTTTGTCAGGAAATTATAAACCGGGGTCATCCAGGACGTGGCATCCCCGATGGCGTGAATCTCGACCGTAGTCGAGGGTGGTTCGATACTCGGGCGTGCCAGAGATTCCTGGATGACGGATTTATTCCCGCCCTTCTTTCGTGTGCGCGCGAGTTTGGACAATATGTCCGCCCTCGTGTTTTGCTCGCGGGGAACATGAGAAATTTCTGCCCGTATGAACTTTGTCATGTGTTTTTTGACTAAGTTCAAATACTCAATGAGGTTGTCATTTTTGGCTTGGTAGCTTCCCTGTACTTGAGAGGCGACGAGCTGGGAGTCGGTGTAAATTTGAACCTCGCGGGCTCCCAGGTCCTCGGCTAGTCTCAGTCCTGCGAGCAGGGCTTCGTATTCTGCCTGGTTATTTGACGTCGGGAAGGAGAGAACCAAGGAGTGCTCGATCACTACGCCTTCTTCGTTTTCCAGGAGGATCCCTGCGCCGCTCCCGGACGAGCTGGACGCTCCGTCGACGAAGATGGTCCACTTGTGTTCCTCCCCCGGGGGAAGGTCGTGAGTGGTCATCTCAGCGACGAAGTCGGCCAAGGCTTGTGCTTTCAGGGCCTTCCTGCTCTCGTACTGAATGTCGAATTCGGAGAGTTCCAAGGACCACTTCAGCATCCTGCCCGCCATATCTGGCCGACCCAGGAGTTGCCTCACCGGCTGATCGGTTCGCACGATGACGGTGTGGGCTAGAAAGTAGTGTCTGAGCCTCCTCGCGGCGTTGACGAGGGCCAGAGCAACCTTTTCTATCTGTTGATATCTGCTTTCGGGGCCTTGTAAGGCTTTGCTCGTGAAGTAGACAGGTTTCTTCCCGTCAGGGGTCTCGCGGACAAGGGCTGCGCTGATGGCTTCGTTCGAAACAGCCAAGTATAAGTACAACGATTCCCCGTCGTCTGGTCGAGACAACACGGGCGGTTGAGACAGGCTCTGCTTCAGATGGCGAAGTGCACGCTCGCATTCCTCGTTCCATTCGAAGGCTGCTTCCTTTCGAAGGAGCTTGAAGAAGGGGAGGGTGTGCTGAGCGGACTTTGCGACGAAGCGGGACAGCGACGTCAGCATGCCGTTCATGACTTGTACCGACTTCTTCGATGTCAGTGTCGGGAGGTCGGAGAATGCCCGACATTTGTCGGGGTTGGCTTCGATTCCTCGTTCTGTTAGATAGAATCCAAGGAATTTTCCTGCCTTAACCCCGAACGTGCACTTCTCGGGGTTGAACCTCATTTTGCACTGTCTTGCTTGGGCGAAGACTGTCTTGAGATGAGCTGCGTGATCGGTGTCTGCTCGGGATTTGACGATCATGTCGTCCATATATACCTCGAGCATGTCGCCAATCTGTTTGTTGAACACTTTGTTCATCATACGTTGGTAAGTTGCTCTGGCGTTCTTCAGACCGAAGGGCATTACGTTGTAGTAATAGTTGCCCGAGCTGGTCATAAACGCCGTGCAGTGTTTGTCGCCCAGAGCCATTGGGATTTGATTATATCCCGAGTAGGCGTCCATGAACGACAAAGTCTTGTAGCCGGCCGAATTTTCGACCAGCATGTCTATGTTAGGTAGAGGAAAAGCATCCTTCGGGCAAGCCCGATTGAGGTCGGTATAGTCAACACACATTCTCCATTTTCCATTATTCTTTTTAACAAGTACAACATTTGACAGCCAGGTGGAGTACCGGGCTTCAGAAATAAAATTTGCCTCTAGGAGGTCTTTTACAGCTTTTTCAGCAGCCTCCGTTTTTTCTGGAGACTGCCTACGCCTACGTTGTACTACGGCCTTGGCGGCTGGATCAATGGCGAGGTGATGACAGGCGACCTCAGGGTCGAGTCCGGGCATCTCTGCAGCGCTCCAGGCGAAGAGATCAGCATTCTCGCGCAGATAGGCCTTGATTTGCTTCTTGGCTAAGTCGGGGAGGTCTTTGCCAATCTTCACTCCCTTGGTCGGGTCTGCTCCGAGGGGAACGAGTTCAAAATCACCATCCTGTTGGCTCCTAAATTCGACACCTTTGTTTCAATTGATGACAGCCATTAAAAGCTGAAAGATGCTTTCGACTGGCTAAGCTTGTCGAAGTGACCGTCGAAAGATGGCCAAATACTTAGAAGATTTCTTCCAAGGAAGGAGGCTGATTGCCTTCGACGTCGAAGGAGTTTTCGTCGAAGACGTCTCTTGACGAACGTGTTCGATGGTCCAGAGTGGAGCAGTTTGAAATTCAAAGCTTTGGAGGGAAAACGGTTTCCAGCAGTTACTACGTGCGAACGTGCAAGGATCTGGAGCGTCGAGCATGGAGAACGTGACAAGTGGTTTGATCTCGAAGCAGTGTAACTGCCCGACGGTTACTTGGAATGTTTTTGTATAAATAGGAGTAGACGTGTAGTTTCTCGCGTGTGTTCACAATAGATACATAGTCACTCATTTAGATTCAAGTACCCAGTGTGAGCGAACGAATTGTTGAGAAATGTATGTGTGAAACACCAATTTAATCAATTCAAGTCATTTACTTTTTCAGTATTTTACATGCTTTTCCCTTTAAGATTCCTGTCGAACCTTTACATTCCAGCCTTGTTTATTTTACCAAGCCTTTTCCTTTATGCAATTTACTTTAACCAATTTACTTAAAGCCTTATCCACACTAATTAAACTTCAAAATCAACCTATGTCCATAGGATCAATCTGATCGATCCTGCGAGTAACCAAATAAGTAACCATTTGGAGGATCAGCGGTTGTTTACCAAATCCCCAGGTAAACAAATTGGCACACCTGGTGGGACTGTGTGTTGATTGTTGAAAAATCTCATCTTTTCGAGTTGTATGTTATTGAGGAGTGGTAGAATATACACCAACGATAATAATACTGCCAGAAGAAGGGAAGAGATGGCGAATCCGCCAAACAATAATGAAATCCCACAAACGAGTGTGGGAGCAACGGTTAATATGACCGTGAGTGAAGCGACGAATGCTGGTTCGATACCAGCGGTGTCAGTCACAACCACGGGGCCAACGACTTCGTTTGCAGGCCCCAGAATGACTTTGGGAACTCCCCCTCCAAGGGGAAATACTGGTCCAAGGCCAGTGGTTCCCCCAGGATTTATTCCATTCTATGGTATGCCAACTTCTGAATTGGCAAGCCTGACGAATGCTGCGTCCACTTATTCAGAACCTTTCGTGAGTGCCACTTCGCCACTCCAAGGCTCTGGAGTAGGCATGGCGAATAGAAATAGGACCCAACTCTTAGGAGGAACGGCCCAAGTAGCCCATGGCCTTACAAATGCCTCGACAGCAGTCTTGAGGCAACAGATGGACGAAAGCAACCATGATATGGTGCAAATGTTGGCACAAACTTTGAGTACAGTGCTAAATCCTCTAATACAAAATACTACTCAGTCGAATCAGCAAGTTACAGCGCAAATGACGCGTTTGGCTGACTTCTTTGGAGTACCCCCACCTATTCGACAGCCCCAAAGGGCGCAAATAAGAGGAAATCAGGGGATATTTGTAGAGGAGGAAACCACCATTAATCAGGCCCAACAGCCTGTAGAACAACCTGTCGAAGAACCTAGGGTAATAGCCCCAGAGGTTAGGTTAGTTAACAGAAACCAAAATGCTGACGAAGTGGTTCAGCATGTCCAATACCAAAACATGGGGTTGGAAAACAATCTGGCAACCATGATCGAAAGAATCATGACTCAGAATGGAATGAACATGGGCTTTCGAAGGCCCAATTTTACTTCTCCATTGTCAGAATATGTGTTACAAACTGACTTACCCCCTAGAACCAAAGTCCCCAAATTTACTAAGTTCTCTGGGGACACGACAGAATCCACTGTCGAACATGTGGCTAGGTATTTGATCGAAGCAGGAGACATTTCAAATAATGAAAACCTAAGAATCAAATACTTCCCAAGTTCCTTAACCAAGAATGCTTTTACTTGGTTTACAACTCTCCCCCCCAATTCGATCCACCATTGGACCCAATTGGAAAGATTGTTCCATGAACAATTCTATATGGGGCAAACCAAGATAAGCCTGAAAGAACTGGCGAGTGTTAAGAGACGTTTCACTGAACCTATAGACGAATATCTAAATAGGTTTAGGTTGCTTAAGGCGAGATGTTTCACACAAGTGCCAGAACATGAGCTGGTCGAAATGGCCGCAGGCGGTTTAGACTATTCCATTAGGAAGAAGCTAGATACCCAGTACCTAAGAGACATGGCCCAACTGGCCGATAGAGTTCGACAAGTCGAACGCCTTAAAGCTGAAAAAGCTAAGGCAACGAAAACTCACAAGAGAGAGAGAATAGCTTACGTTGAGATGGATGACGAAGAGCTAGAATCCTTCGACGATACTTTAGCTGTCGAGGAAGGAGAGGTCGATTTAGCAGAACTGAAACAAGGGCCCCCATACTCTTGTAAACAGTTAGTCCCCTCAAATGGGAAAAATCCCATTGGTCCAGACAAGACCAATGATAGGTTCCCAAAAAAGACTTATAGTTTTGACATCACAAAATGTGATGAAATATTCGACTTGCTAGTTAAAGATGGCCAAATGATAGTACCCCCTGGGGTAAAAGTGCCTCCTCTTGATCAAAGAAAGAAGAGAGGTTTTTGCAAATATCATAATTTTCTGGGCCATAAAACTTCTCAATGTTTTCTTTTCAGGAATCTTGTCCAAGACGCTATTGAGGAAGGGAGATTAAAGTTTGCTGACAAATCCCCCATGGCTGTCGACTCCAATCCAATGAAGGCTGAAGCCCACTATGCAGAGCCCTCTGAGGTGAACATGATAGAGGCTACCAAGATCCAGTCGAAGAAGCCAGGCATTAACATGGTCGAAGTCTCTAAGGACCACATCAACATGCCAATTTTTGGCAGTTTTTCTGGAAACCTATCCAGGAAGACAATTGAGGCTGTCCAGAAAGCGGTCGAAGACCCAAAGTCGAAGACTGCTGAAGTACAAAAAACTGGACCAAAGCCCAGTTCCCAATTGGCCACTGTACAAGGCCAGACGGAGAAACTGGAAACACAAATGAAACAACTAACTCTTGCTACTAAGGATACCATGAACATCAACATGGTTGAACTTTCTGACCCTAAAGCTTCAGAAGAAGCCATAAGGCAAGAGCAGGCGAATAAAACGGCTTTCCCTAAGGAAAACGAAAACTTGGCAGATTTTTTACAAAGATGCCAGAAGAAAAAATCAGAGGTCATGCTATGTCCAAGATGTAGTTCCATCTTTGATAAAAAAGCTGCTGAGCACATACAAGGAGTGAGAGCAGCGAACAAGAGAAGGGAGAATTCTGACCTTCGACATGATCCCAGAAGGGGTTCTAATCAAGACAAGAGGCCTTCGACTTTTAGGCCTCCAACAAATGTACCAGTAGACACTTGGTACAAAACATCTGGCCGGAAAAGGCCAAGTGAGGACAAATGGCATTCTTTCGAAGTGCCAAGAGGTTCCTCTTTAATCCAGAAGAAAGATCCTCAAGTTGCTACACCCAAAGTTGCTCAAGTGTCCAGCAACTACAAGGGAAAAAATCCTATGTCGAGATCCCAATGGAGGAGGTATCAAAGAAGGCGAAAAGCTGAAAGAGAGGCCACCAACGAACCTAAGGCTGAAACTAGTTCGAATGTGCCTCAAAGGAAACAAAGAAAGCCTCTTGAGAGAGAACCAGTTACCAACAGGCTAGTTTGGCCTAACCAGAGCGAAGTCGAAGACGAAGATGATGCTGAGTCCGATGATACCCTGGATATAATGGTGAACGTTGTTTCAATGCTGCCTAGGGAATTCAATCGACAAGTAGAAGTCGAAACCAGTGACTGGGAGATGGAACAAGAAATGGCCAGACACAGGCCAGTGTGCTATTTTGTCATGAACAATGGCACTACAGAAGAACAAAATGGCTTCTTCGAGCCACCCACAGAGGCGATGAAAAATCACCTCAAACCTTTGTTCATAAGGGCTAAGCTCGAAGAGACCACTGTGAACAAGATATTGGTCGACTGTGGGGCCACTATCAATATTATCCCTCATTCTGTGCTAATAAAGATTGGCAAAAGGGATGAAGAAATAAAACCTCACAATATGGTCCTGTCCAACTATGAGGGAGGCATTGGGACCACCATGGGAGTGATCCAGCTCGACATAAAAGTTGGGTCGATCCTTCGACCAACAATGTTCATGGTCATTTCAGCCAAACCTAACTACAACCTTTTGTTAGGTCGTGAGTGGATACATGGTGTAGGTGCTGTGCCTTCATCGATGCATCAAAGACTGCTTCTATGGCGCCTAGATGGGTTGGTCGAAAACATAGAGGCTGATCAGAGTTACTACCTTGGCGAAGTAAACCACTTGGGTGTAACAGATTTCGACAAAAACTTGGCTCACATAGGGCCATGTCCAGCTCCTGATTTCGACATGGCGCCAGCGCCAAACACCTTTTGTTCCCTATACCTGCATCCTGAGCATGGTTTCCAATGGGACAGAGAGGACGTGTCACACATAGAATTCAGTGGGCTAACTGGTATCCAACCAACTGGTTGGGGAAGTGAATTCAGTGATAATGACTGAGTCACAATCTCTGAAGCGAATTTCGGCCTATGTGGCTGAAACCAAGATGATAACGGCTCTCGAAGCCGAAGTAAAATATATGGCCACCAAGGCCAACGACCAAGCACTATCTTCTGCAGGTCCTGGAAAAGATTTTGACCCAGAACCTCCTGACATCTCGACAGAAGGAATGCAGGAACAGAGGCTCGACGCGATCTATGACGATGAGCCTCTGGGCTTCGAAAAGGATCCCTTGGCGAACAACATTAAGATGTTAGCACAAGACCCTTTAGAAGAAATCAACTTAGGCGAAGGATCAGAGAATAGGCCAACTTACATCAGCGCCAAAATTGATCCAGAACTTAGGTTGGAAGTAATCCAATTGCTGAAAGAGTTTAAAGACTGTTTTGCATGGGATTATGACGAAATGCCTGGTCTCGACAGAGGATTGGTAGAACTTCAGTTGCCAATCAAACCTGGAAAGAAGCCAATCAAGCAAAATCCAAGACGCTTCGCTCCAGAAATATTGTCGAAGATCAAAACGGAGGTCGAAAGACTTCTGAAATGCAAGTTCATTCGTGTTACAAGGTATGTCGAATGGATTGCCAATATAGTGCCAGTAATTAAGAAAAATGGCACATTAAGGGTGTGCATAGATTTCAGAGATCTGAATGCTGCCACCCCCAAAGATGAATATCCTATGCCTGTGGCGGAAATGCTAGTCGATTCTGCCGCTGGCTACGAATACCTGAGTATGCTCGATGGTTATTCAGGATATAATCAAATTTTCATTGCTGAAGAGGATGTGTCGAAAACAGCTTTTCGATGTCCTGGGGCCTTAGGCACTTACGAATGGGTAGTGATGCCTTTTGGCCTAAAGAACGCTGGGGCAACGTACCAGCGAGCAATGAATACTATCTTCCATGATTTTATTAACACGTTTATGCAAGTTTATATTGATGATATTGTTATAAAATCTGTTTCCAGGAAGAGTCACATTGACCACCTTCGACAATCATTCGAAAGAATGAGAGAACATGGTCTGAAGATGAACCCTTTGAAGTGTGCGTTCTGTGTAAAAGCTGGAGATTTCTTGGGTTTCGTTGTCCACAAGAAAGGGATCGAAATCAATCAGAACAAGACGAAGGCAATTTTGGAAGCGAAAGCGCCATCGAATAAGAAGGAATTGCAATCTCTCTTAGGCAAGATAAATTTCTTGAGAAGGTTTATATCTAACCTAAGTGGGAAAGCTCAGGCCTTCTCACCCTTGCTTCGACTGAATAAGGAGGGGTTCGAATGGGGGCAAGAGCAACAAGAAGCCTTCGACAAAATCAAAGGGTACCTCACTAAGCCACCTATTTTGGTGCCTCCTTGTAGCAATAGGAGTATGAGATTGTACATAGCTGCATCTGACAAAACTCTGGGAAGTATGTTAGCCCAAGAGGATGAGAATGGAGTCGAAAGACCCATTTATTATCTCAGTCGAGTTTTGAATGATGCAGAAACTAGATATAGCGAAGTTGAAAAATTGTGTCTATGTCTGTATTTTTCTTGTACAAAGCTCAAACAATATATATAACCAGTTGATGTTTATGTTTCGTCTCATTTTGATGTTTTCAAATATATGTTGTCGAAACCTATCTTGCATAGTCGAATTGGCAAGTGGGCATTAGCATTGACTGAATACTCCTTGACCTTTATGCCTCTTAAGGCAGTAAAAGGACAAGTGGTTGCAGACTTCATAGTCGACCACTCTATTCAAGTCGAGAATATTAATTATGTGGAGATAGAACCTTGGAAATTCTACTTCGATGGTTCCAGCCATAAAAATGGAACAGGAGTAGGAGTCTTACTTATTTCTCCAGATAAAATTCCAACAACATTCAAGTACCAAATCGAAGGTTCTTGTTCGAACAATGAGGCTGAGTATGAAGCTCTAATTACTGGCCTTGAAATATTGTTGGAATTGGGGGCAACTCGAGTCGAAATAATGGGAGACTCAGAGTTAGTCATCAAGCAAGTCACAAAGGAGTATAAATGCATAAGAGAGAATCTCATTATGTACTTTGTGATTGCAAATCGTTTATTGAAACAATTTGAAAGTGTCAATATTCGACACATACCCAGAGTCGAAAATCAAATAGCCAATGACTTGGCACAGATTGCATCTGGGTATAAAATTTCAAAAACGAGATTACAAAGAGCAATCGAAGTTCGAGAGAAGATAAGAGCGACTTGTTTATCACCAACAGACTTGGAATCAACAAGGTTAGGATACGCTGATCACTCAAACTTCGAGATTTCGTTCATTGATAATTTGTCAGACCAGGATTGGAGGAAACCCATTGTGGACTATCTTCAAAATCCAGGAGCTCCGACAGAACGAAAAACAAAATACAGGGCGTTGAGTTTTGTACTCATGGGTAATGAGTTATTCAAGAAGACGCCTGAAGGGGTGTTGCTGAAATGTTTAAGTGAAACTGAAGCATACATAGCCCTTTCGACTACGCATGCTGGGGCATGTGGGGCTCACCAAGCAGGCCATAAGATGAAATGGTTGTTGTTTCGACAAGGACTATATTGGCCCACTATGCTGAAAGATTGTGTTGAGTTCGCCAAAGGTTGTCAAGAGTGTCAAGTTCATACAGGCATCCAGCATGTACCAGCAAGCGAACTTCACTCGATAGTGAAGCCTTGGCCCTTTCGAGGATGGGCGTTGGATCTTATTGGAGAGATTCGACCAGCATCATCAAAGAGCCAGAAATACATATTGGTAGGCATTGATTATTTTACTAAGTGGATCGAAGCAGTCCCTTTAGTCAATGTAGACCAAGAAAATGTCATTGAATTCATTCAAAAGAACATTATTTTTAGGTATGGAATCCCTGAGACAATAACAACTGATCAAGGTTCAGTTTTCACTGGTCGAAAGATGCAGGAATTTGCTCAGGAAACAGGTTTCAAACTCCTAACATCCACGCCTTACTATGCACAGGCGAATGGTCAAGTCGAAGCAGCTAACAAAGTGGTAATTGGCTTGATAAAGAAGCATGTTGGGAAGAAACCAAAGAATTGGCATAAGACGTTAGACCAGATTTTATGGGCTTGTCGAACGTCCCCAAAAGAAGCCACTGGTACAACACCATATAGGCTAACTTTTGGCCATGACGCAGTATTGCCAGCAGAAATTTGTCTTCAATCTGCAAGAGTTCAGAGGCATTATGATATTCCTTCTGAGGTTTATTGGAACATGATGTTAGATGAATTGGTAGATTTAGACGAAGAGAGATTACACGCTCTCGACTTGCTCAGGCTTCAGAAGAAAAGAGTCGAAGACTCTTATAATAGAAAGGTAAAACCTAAGGTGTTTTTGCTTGAAGATTTAGTTTGGAAGGTAATTCTTCCCATGGATCGACGGGATCGAAGCATGGGGAAATGGTCACCCAAATGGGAAGGACCCTTCAGAGTTATCCAAACTTTTTCTGGTGGAGCCTATGAAGTCGAAGAGATAAGTGGTGATAAAAGACTCTTGAGAGTAAATGGTAAATATTTGAAAAAATACAAGCCTATACTTCAAGAGATAAAAATAAAATAATAAACTAAATTAACCATAGAAATGCCAAAATGGAAATTTTTATTAATTTCTGCCAAAATGGCAATTGTTGTCGAAAGCGATTACAATAGATGATTACAAAAGAGAATCAAAAAGAAAGAGAATTCTTCAGTCGAAGATACTTAGCATGCTGCAAATCCAACCTCTTCTTGCACCAAGATTTTTCTTGCTCCAGTTTGGCAATTTGAGCATCGAGGCTTTGCGCCCTCTCAGCGAACTCCAGGCCTTGCTTGACCTCAGTCTGGCTCTCAGCGTCTGGGATGGTCGAAAGAATTTCCCCTTGGAGCACAGTGTTGGCGTTTATCTTCGCCTCTATTTCTGCAATTTGTGCTCGGAAGGAGACATTCTCTCGCTCAATAGCATCGAACCTTTCCTGTGCAGACGCTTTCTGTTTCGACAACTCGGCAATTCGAGAAGTCGAACTTGTGACGGCAGTCCATGCAGATAAGCTCCTGCCATGCAACGTTTCGAGCTGACTGTTGAAATTTCGTTGGCGCCGGTAATCCGCTGAGACTTGGTCAATCATAGAATGTAGTTCCATGATCAAGTCTGAGATTTCTGGAGATACAGCATCGAAATCAACAGCATTCAAAACCTCCTTTAAGCAAGATGGAGCAGTGGGGTCCCCCTCTAAAGCCTTCATTAAATCTCTCTTGAAGAACTGGGCCTTGACCTTCGCCAATGCATCATCAAGAGGAGAAGTCTCAGTAGATTTCCCCGACAAAGTAGGAATTTCCTGACTGGTGTCGGAAGAACTCTTACTCTCAACGATTGCATTGAGGTAGCTGATAGGGTCAGTTCGCTTCAAGATTTCCAGGTCTTCTTTCGACCTATGCTTTGAGGAGGTGACCCTTGCCATAGCATTATCTTGGACTGGAGACTGTTGAATGCTGAGTGCCTCGTTTGGTTGTTCTTCGACTCGAACTGAGGCGGTACTAGCGTCGACTCGAGGTTCTTCGTTAACTTCACCTTGGGGTCTTTCGCCAGCGTCATTCTGTGGTTCTTCGCTGGCGTCATCCTGGTGTTCTTCGCCAGTACCACCTTCATGTGCTTCGACAACAGCATCTTGATTCTCTTCGCCATTGCCTTGGTCTCTTCCTTCAGGATTCTCTTCTGACGACAAGACCACCACAGGAACCGTTTTTGGCTGTGTTTCCTCCGCCATAGGTTCTTCAGTTGTCTTCTCCACTGTTTCAGCATTGGCCTCATGCTCAGTGTGGGCTTCGTCATTGCCCAAATCTTGCACCTGAGGCCTGCTAAGGTCAGCAGATTCCAGAGTTTCTGAAGTCCTTGGTGGGGAACTTCCAGTAGTTTCCTAAAAAAGAGGAAGAAGACAAATCTTCAGATGTCGAAAGAGATATAATCAAATACTGGTATTTATGCCTAAGTTACAAGAAGGGTCCAATAGATTACCTGTGGATTGGCTTCAGCCCCAGGGCTGGAATTATCACTTTCGACAGGATTGTTAACTAGAGCGTTCAGTTCCTCCTCAGTTGGTTCTTCGATGACCACTGCAGGTGGCCTAGGCTTTCTTGCACCAACCTTTATTCTGACGGTTCGACCTTCAGGAGCTGGAGTAGGAACAGAAGCGTCCTTCGTTAACTTTCTCCTCTTTAAGGGAGTAGGAGGGGCGTCGCTATCGTCGTCACTCCCCGATTCGATCACCAAGGCTGCCCTTTTCTTGGGCGAAGGGGCCTATAAAACCAATAGGAATTCGATTGAATAATTACGTCGAAAATAAAAAATCGAAAGCCAGATTGCAAATGAAGAAAATCTGGTTACCGATGCAGGAGGCCTCATCGAAGAGCCTTCCCCCTGTTGGTTGCCTGTTGTCTTCGCCGGCGCTATAGTCTTCGCCGGCGGTGGAGGTTTGGTCGAAAGGACTCCTCCTTGTGGGCCTCCTGGAGCCTTCTTGACCAAAGGTTTTCGAACAACTGAAAGCGAAAAGGAAAGTTAACAAGCTAACAGTCGAAGAGAAAGATAAAAAGTAATGTGAGAGTATGAACTTACATTTCTTTACTTTGTCAAATACGAGGACAAAAGACTTCTGCAACTCTGCTGTGAAGTCCCTCTCGTCGAAGAAGTACTCAGCGTAATAGCTTCTCCACCATTCTTCAAAAGATGGCGAACAAAGGAAGTTAAGCTGGTAGTTGAACAGCGAGAGGATGGTTCGACCAGCATATCTTCCAATATGCTTGGTAGCAGCGTCTTCTGTATAGTCGTTGCAGAAGTACAACATTGACTTCTCTTTTTGGAAAATGGGAGAAGGCAGGGTTTGGATGATACCAAACTGGCGAGATACCAGGTTTGGTTGATAGGCCAGCAGACTCAGATGAGTCTTAGAACTTTTAAATCGAAGAGGCATAATCCTTGGAGTAAGGAATGCCTCCCACAGTATGGTGTGCTCATCAACATTGGGACCACTCGACTCCTTGGGATGTGGCCTTGTGAACCAAGCTGGCCCCACCTTTCGCTGAGCGAATGGAGCCATAGTCGAAACAAATTCCTTCCTTCGAGCGAACATCAGCACGAAGTTAGTGAAGGTTTGTTGGAACTCTAGCCCATCTTCCGCAGGCGTCAGTAGAGCCAGCCTAATTCCTTCGATCCGTCTGTTAGCTATCGCTGAGGCTTGTTCATTTATCGGAGTCTTCTTGGGTAAGAAAGACTCGAAAGTGGCGTTAAGCCACAGTTGAAGTAACCAGAAAGGCCCAGCGAGTAGCAGACTGTTCCTATCTTCGATATGCTTCAAAAGAGTAACCCCATTGCTGATGGAGTCATAAAGACTGGCCAGAATTAGTTCTGCCAGACAGATGTTCTGACGGTGATGCAGTTGGGTGGCCAGGGTGACCATCTTTTTGGTCACTTGCAGGGACTTCGAACAGAACACGAAGCGAGTTAGCCATAAGGCTAGAAACGCTATGTGTTCAACGTCGGACACTGTGTCTGTCGACTTGTCATGAAAGTGGTTGATAAAGGTGGTGAATGTTGGCTTCGTCTCAGAAAAGCCAATTTGGTCCTCCGACATCTCTTCCGGGTCGAAGTAATCTCCGGTTGGTCGAAGGCCAGTGATGGCTGCTACGTCGAAGAGTGTGGGAGTTAACATCCCACATGGAAGGTGAAAGGTGAAGTGAGAGTTATCCCAGAACAGCATCGAAGCTATAAGCATCTCTGGGGAGTAGTTTAAACCTGTCTTCGACAGCATTATTAGGTCAAAGATGCCCATCTCCTTCCAGACTGGAGTTTGATGTTTTTCCAGCTTTGTTAGCCAAGCAACGTAGTCCTGGGTGAGATTAGGGCAAGACCTAAAAACTCTAACACTTCTGTTGAAGAAACGAAGGTCGATCTTCTCGTGTGTGGGGTCTTCGTTGTCTTCTGGATCCTTCTTAGCACAAGCTACTGGCTTGAGCTTCTCGACAATGGGAAAGTAGCTCTTGATCTTCAGAGCTTCAGAGATGCTGGGGTTCATGGGTCCAGCCATTGCGAAGATTTGGTTGGAGTATCCAACCGGAATCATCAAGTGACGCGAGTAAGCGTCGCGGACGGAGATATCAGATGGTTCAGGGACCCTTCGTTTCCCTGTAGCGTTCACTACCGGAGCGGTTACAAAAACCTTGGGCTTAGCAAGTTGTTCAGTTGGTGCGTTAGTCTTGGGGGCAGTTGAAGCAGAAGCCATTGTTGAAGATGAAGATGAAGTTGGAAAGGGAAGAGTTTTTCTGCAAAGAGAAACAAGTTTGCAAGGAAGCAAGGGAGTTTGAGAGATTGTTTGCGTGAAAAGTCCCACAATGGGATATTCACTACTATTTATAGTAGTGGGAGAAATTCCCAATAACGAGGGCATTAAATGTCATTTAATGCTGCAGGGAGTAGTGGGACGCGTGGCAGCATCCTGTTGTTTTGGCCGTTTCTGCAGAAACAGAGAGACGCAGCGTGCGTCCTCGTTTTTTGAATTTGTCATAATGACAAATTATGAAGTGATGTTTTGGTTCTGCACGCCGTACTGACAGTGACGTCCTAGGATCAAATCAATGATGGTTTCTTGGGATTGCCCATAGTTGGTAAAAAGCAACAAAAAGTGCACAAGTTAACTTGTGACTCAGCGTGGACAAACAGGTGTCGAATGGCGTTTTCAAAGAATGCCTTTTTCTTTCAAGAGTCGAAATAAGGCATTCTTGGGGGGCAATTTGTTGGCTCCTAAATTCGACACCTTTGTTTCAATTGATGACAGCCATTAAAAGCTGAAAGATGCTTTCGACTGGCTAAGCTTGTCGAAGTGACCGTCGAAAGATGGCCAAATACTTAGAAGATTTCTTCCAAGGAAGGAGGCTGATTGCCTTCGACGTCGAAGGAGTTTTCGTCGAAGACGTCTCTTGACGAACGTGTTCGATGGTCCAGAGTGGAGCAGTTTGAAATTCAAAGCTTTGGAGGGAAAACGGTTTCCAGCAGTTACTACGTGCGAACGTGCAAGGATCTGGAGCGTCGAGCATGGAGAACGTGACAAGTGGTTTGATCTCGAAGCAGTGTAACTGCCCGACGGTTACTTGGAATGTTTTTGTATAAATAGGAGTAGACGTGTAGTTTCTCGCGTGTGTTCACAATAGATACATAGTCACTCATTTAGATTCAAGTACCCAGTGTGAGCGAACGAATTGTTGAGAAATGTATGTGTGAAACACCAATTTAATCAATTCAAGTCATTTACTTTTTCAGTATTTTACATGCTTTTCCCTTTAAGATTCCTGTCGAACCTTTACATTCCAGCCTTGTTTATTTTACCAAGCCTTTTCCTTTATGCAATTTACTTTAACCAATTTACTTAAAGCCTTATCCACACTAATTAAACTTCAAAATCAACCTATGTCCATAGGATCAATCTGATCGATCCTGCGAGTAACCAAATAAGTAACCATTTGGAGGATCAGCGGTTGTTTACCAAATCCCCAGGTAAACACATCCGGAATAGGTCGGAGTGGGATTTGCTCACTGCTGGATGGCTCGTCCTGGTCGAAGCGAGCGTCGAGGGCTATGGAGTCGACCTTTGGGGGAGCCTTCTGGACTTCTTCCTCGGGGGATGCTTTTCTGTCGGGCTCCTGCTTTGTCCTCTTGGTGGGTCTGGTCCCCACGTCGACGGTATCCCGTCCCTTTGAAGCGGCGTTGAAGCACCTGCGGGCAGCGGCGAGGTCTCCCTGGATGGTGGCTACCCGTGCCCTTTTGGTATAGAACTTCATTTTTAGATGGACAGTCGAGGGCACCGCTGTCAGCTCCGCCAATGTCGGTCTCCCCAAGATGCAATTGTATAGAGACGGGCAATCAATGACGAGGAAGCGGACCTTAACCTGTCTTGTAGTCGTTCCTTCTCCGAACGTCACCAGGAGCTCGACATAACCCCAAGGTTTGGAAGTCGAGCCGTTGAAACCTTGAAGATCCGAACCCACATACGGAGAGAGGTGTGAGTCGTCCAGTTGCAAGGTCCGGAACAGCTGGCTGTACATCACGTCGACGGAACTCCCTTCGTCGACCAGGATGCGATGCACGTCAAAATTGGCCATTTTTGCCCTTATCAGCAAGGGGATGACCGCGTTCGGGGCTCCGCCAGGGAGTTCTTCCAGGTAGAAGGTGATGGGCTCTGACCTGCCCTTCACCCTTTCGAACGTCACAGTTTGTGGAGGAGTTATGTCGACCAGTTCGTCCAACTTCCTCTTGGCTGAATTGATGGTGAGGTCGTTGAACCCGCCCCCGTTGATGACCATGGCGGAGGGGAAGTATTCCCACCTGCTGTGTGTTGTCAGGGGCTCCTGCAGGAGCTCGGGAACGTCGAAATCCTCGGGCCTGGTTACCGAGAAGGCGGTCTGGATTGGTACCGACTCGTCTGATGGTCGGGCATCTTCTTCGGGCTCCTTGGCCTCATGGGCGTCACGACGGGGAGCGTCGTTTCGCCTGTACTGTGCGAGCCTCCCTCCCTTGATGAGGGTTTCAATGGCGTCCTTGAGGTGGACGCAGTCCTCTGTCAAATGACCACGACTCCTATGGTATTGACAGTACTTATTTTTGTCTGCCCCTGGCTTGGCGGGAGCAGGTCGGGGACGCTTGACGCCACCGTCTCTGAAATCTGTACTAGCACACTCCGCCAAAATACGCTCGCGGGAAGCCGTGAGCGGAGTGTACTCAGTGAAACGGCCCGAGGGGCCCCTTTGTTCCCGGACCTCCCGGGGTCGATCTTCCTTCCTTTTCTCCCCTGTACGTCGGGGAGGAGGGTCTTGTCGTGAGCTGCTGCTATTGTTGGGAGCGCGAGCCCTGGAGTCTCGGGCCCTGTTGGCAGCTTCTCTCTCCTCGTAGTCCATGTATGCTCGGGCCTTGTCGAGGAGGGCATCAAAAGTTGGAGGTGGCTCAATACCCACAGCTTTTCTGAATTCTGTGCCGGGGAGGAGGCCCCTCTCCAGCAAATATCTTTTCATATGGTCCGCGCAGGGGACCTGTATTGCTTCCCGGTTGAAGCAGTTGATGAATTCCCTCAAGGTTTCATCCTGTCTTTGGATGATGGCCTCGAGGGCCGCCTCGGTCTTCGGATGGCGCCGAGAAGCTGTGAAGGAACTGATGAACTGGTTCTTCAGGTTCCGCCACGATGTAATTGAGCCCGGGGCGAGCCCTTTATACCAGTCCATGGCCGCCTTCCTGAGAGTCGTGGGGAAAAGACGGCACTTGATGGGCCCCCCGACATTATGATAGTGGAGCATGGCTTCGAACCCGTCAATGTGGTCGACCGGGTCCGCTACTCCGTCATACTCCTTCAGATGCGGGGGCTTCTCCATGCCCGGGGGGATAGGTGCATCCATGATAGCCTGCGCAGGGGACCGCGGGGGTCGTCCTCGTCGCTCCTCTCCGGAGAAAGAAAAGGGGACCTGTAGTTATATCTGGCACGATGATCGTGCTGGGATTCCCTCGAGCGCGATGCTCGGTGATTGAAGGTCACACGCCCGTCTCCGGCGTGCCTCTTGTCGTGCCTTGATGGGTCGCGACTGGGTTCTTTGGCAGGGATGACGGGATGTCTCTCATGGTAGGGCCGCTTCTGCTTTGGCCGGGGGGAAGGGCTCCTGGAGTGCTCCCTATAGTGTCTTCGCGGGGGAGAAGGGTGCCGAGCTTCCGCGACCCGAGGAGGAGGAGAATGTGGCCTCCGATGCCTCCTCGGGGGTCGTCGATCATCTTCAAGTGCCCTTAATCTTTCTCCTTGGGCGAAGATGAGGTGATTTGTCTGATTAATGGCCGCGAACAGTGCCTGAGTCGTGGCATCTGCCCCGGCAGGAACTGGGACTTCATAGAACCGGGCAGCTCTGCGATGAGCGAGAGCTGCCGGGTCGTCTTCGAGTGCTGGAGGAGTCGTAGAGGACGATGCAGTAGCCCCGTCCCTGTAGGAGGAAGGTCCAGGGGCGGTTGTCACAGGGATGGCACTGTGGCCGGGATCACCGGGATTGTCGAGGTGTCCATTCTTGTCCGCGGGACCGTTATTAGTGTCGGCGACACGGACGGGCTGCTCGTCGCGAGCTGGATCAGCCATGACAGGTAATTGAATTGAGCTTTGGTCTTTAGAATTGTTCGTTAGACGGGGAAGCTGATTCCCACAGACGGCGCCACTGATCTGACCTGATCAGAAATGGACCGTCACGGCTGGCTCCGAGCAGAAAGCTTTTTTGAACGAGGTGGGGGGGGGGGGGGTACCTGCAAGGCACTCCGATGCTGAAGTAAGTAGGAGTACGAGCAGATAATAGTAAGTTGAGGTTAGAATGATGAATACCTGACCCTCTGGAAGCAGAGGGTATTTATATCCCCCAGCGCTGGGCCAAGGTTCCTTCATTGGGCCGGGCAGGTTTGGCCCAATGGAGGAACTGCCAGGTTCTACGTGGGTAGTGGGGACCCGCACGTGGTCCCCTTCCTGGATGTTCTGCGTGAAGTGCGGGCGGACGGAGACGCGGTCTTTTCGGAGTATCGTTGGGGGAACAGTGGACGTAGTCTGCCCTAGTTGGGATGCTCGAGGCAATGTCGAGCTGGACAGCGGATGCCGAGCTGGACAGCAGGACGTGGAGCTGGACCGCAGTATGTCGAGCTGGACATCAGGACGTGGCGCTGGACCGCGGTATGTCGAGCTCCACATCAGGATGTGGAGCTGGCCCGCAGTATGTCGGGCACGGCTGTGACCCCTCACCTCGGCGTGGTCCTTAGTAAGTCCATTTGGACTGGGCCTTAGCAATGCTTTTGGGCCTGTCGGGCCCAGTCCAGAACAATTATTTTAGTAAAAATTAAAATAAAAAATAAATATTTAAAATAAATTAACGGTTGTGATTCAGTTGTGATTTACTGACGGTATAAAATTTATTTACACCTTCGGTACATAAGTATTATTCTATTATTGTTATTATTATTATTATTATTATTATTATTATTATTATTATTTGATCTTACCGAATCAGAATGGACCGTCACAGTTAGCTCGGGCAGAAGTTAAATGAGGTGGAGATACCTGCAAGACACTCTGATGGCAAAGTAAGTTGCGGAATGAGCAAACATGTGTAAGAGTTAGAAAGTGTTGAATACCTGGCCCTCTTAGGAGAGAGGGTATTTATAGCCTCCAGCGCTGGGCCAAGGTCCCTATTGTTAGGCCACGTTGAGGTCCAATAACAGGAACTGCCAGGGCTTACATATGTATGGAGTCCAGCAAGTGGACCCCCCTGGTCAACTGCTCTGCGAGAATAGGATTGGACACGTGATTCTCGGAGGGCAGTTTAAGACGACTGTCGTGGGATCGTGGGCCATATCCTCCAATGGACGTGTGGGGAGTTGCCCAACGGTCTCTAACTCAGGCTCTATTTTTGGGCTTCCCATTCGAATGGCAAGTCTATGCCCAATCCAAATCAAGAGCCCCCCAAGTTATTGCCCTTGAGCAAAAGGGTGGTGACTTGAGTTCAGCTCTCGATGTCGGAGACTTGATCGAGGAGGACGGTCAAAGTCCTCTGAAAGGAACGAGTTGTTGCCCGCACGGGGGACAAGTTCGAGTGTGTCGGGGGATATTATAGACGGACGAGCAGTGAGACCGAAGGGGTCAGTCGCTTGCTCCAGAGAACCGTATTAGTTATTGGGAGCCTCCGCGAGATTTATTTCGACGCGCCCGTCTTGAGGGAGTTGTCGATATGTCGAGCATTACTTCGTCCCTGAGGTGGTTGAATGGATGTGTCCGTGTACGCGCCTCAGCGTCGAGCATTCCCTCGCGTGGGGTATTCGTCTTATGCGTGTACGGGGATAACGCGTTGGAGTCGGGCATATGCTCGTCAATCTAGAAGGGACACATGGTTAACAGTTGAGCCACATGGCTAACGCTTTGGGGTGCCACCCCTTCAAGGGGAAAGCCAAAAGGCCCAATCAAATGATGACCTTTCGTGAGGGACCTCTTGGGGCATGGGTCACCTATAAAAGGGGGCCCTGGGTCTCATTTGTCATCTTCTCAAGTTTCCTTTCAACTTTTCTTGCTCGTTGTGTGAAGCAATCCTCTCAACTTTTCATATTTCCTTGCTCGTTGTGTGAAGCAATCCTCTCAACTTCCCAGATTTTCTCTTTGAATTCTTTATCCAAGTAAGTTACAACCTCTTAACACCATGTTTCTTCAGCGTTTCTGGATTAAATGTATAAAGTATGCCTTGATTGGATGAACATTTATGAGTTCTATGATGAATACTCATGAATGTTCATTGAAGTTCATGAATTCTGCGTCGAGCACTCATGAATGTTCATTAGCTATAGCATCGGGGGGATCTCCCCGAATAGTGGCCGTAACACATGGGATGGTTTCCCCAGATACAGGGATTGTCTCAGGCTTCTCGCTCGGTGAGTGATCATCCCCCCGACAACGTGACCTCCCAACGAAATAGTCCGCTTTAGCGTGTAGTCGAGGGCTTGGGTCGAGTTCGTCGCCCTTTCACTTGATCTGCGGTGGAAGGATGGATTTGATAATGTCAAATTCACTGTTTTCCTTGCTTTTCAGGTATAATGGCGCACTCAGTCGGGGACGATATTTCGGCTGCTAATTATGAAGACGAGCCCCACAACGAAGAGGACCCTTTGGCTTAGGTTGCTCCTGAGCCCTGAAATAAACAGTCGTGCTTCTCTTAAGACGCAACGAACACGTTCAATTGTCCGGAGGTACGCGTAGAAGGGCCCCCTACCAATTGGATGCTCCAAATTCCCCACCGCGACCGAAGAATATGCTCGACGTACCCGGGAAAATGGTTCCCCGTGTATGAATTCGCGTTTAAAGAGGCGGGGATGCGCTTGCCCTTCAATGATTTTCAAGTCGGGGTTTTCCAGTGGCTTTAATTGGCGCCCTCTCAACCCCACCCAAATGCCCTGGTGTTTATGCGAGCGTTCGAGCTCGTATGCCAGTATCTGAGGATAGGTGCCACGCTGCCCCTCTTTTTCCGTATCTTTCACCTCCAGAGACAATTCGTCGGAGGGAGGAAGGTGTGGGTGTCGTTCAAGCAATTCGGGAAGCTCTTTAGGTCTTACATGGAGTTTGTCCGGAATTTCAAAGAGAGGTATTTCATTGTGAAGCCCCTGACGGACGCGGCCATAGATTCCCTGTATACTCGTGTGGAAGAGGTGGAGGATGGGCAGCCAGTTACCCGGCTCGTGGCCAGATTTCCGCTCGAGTGGTAGTGGAAGCACTTCGAACAAAGGCCTTGTAGGTGTTTAGGTATTGGCTTGCATTTTTGGTAAATTCCAAGTGTATGTGTGAATGTCATGACTGATGTCATAACATTCTAGTTCAGGTTGTACTAACTCATTAGGTACATGTGCAGAAAAATATTGTAATTCAAATACTGATGTTTATAAGTGTGTATCTGAGCATGTTTGCAAAATGATCACATTTTGCTAAATCAGTAGACAGGTTTTTCTCAGATGTCATAACAGATGTTATGACATCCGGTTCTGAACTAACAGGATTACAGGATTGGATAAGTCTGAGTTTTTTCAGGAAATAACTCAGTCCTTCCTAAACAGAATCCAGCGTTTTCTGAGGAGTAACCTAGCTCAATCCTAACCTGATCAATAAAGTACTGTGACCTGGTCTTTAGGTCAAACGGAATCAACCCTAGGTTTTTGGAAACCCTAACTGAAGTTGCAGCTACTATATATTCAACAGAGCTGCGGTTTTTCAAGGCATCCCTGCTGATTGATTAGAAGATCAATTTTGTAATCTGTATAGATTTGTTTATTGTACTCCAAGCAATTATCATTGTGATAAGTGCCTTGGAATAGGTTTCAATTGTAAGGGTTGTGTAGCACTCAAAGCTTTAAAGCAAGAGTGTTTGAATGTCACTTGACTAAAGCTGTGAAGCAGAGTCAAGTTAGTTGTGTACATCACTCAAAGCTGTGAAGCACGAGTGATTGTGTTACTTGATTAAAAAGCTGTGAAGCTTAATCAAGTGTGTGTTTTTGAAGAGTGTCTTCATCAATTCTTAAGTCAAATTGGTTTATGTATCACTGCTGTGATTGAGGGGGAGTGAGTAGGAACTCAGGTTTAAGTTGTACTTAGATTAGAATTGCATTGGGTAGGTCTTAAGTGAAGGAGATAAACTGGTCGGTTTATTCCTGAATTAACATCTCTTATAGTGGATTCTCTCCTGGCTTGGTAGCCCCCAGAGTAGGTGTTGTTGCACACTGAACTGGGTAAACAATTGATTGTGTTATTTACTGCTTTTGTATTTACTGTCATATAGTAAGTCAGATACGGTGTCATAACATTGGACGTGACATTGAGTATCTGTAGCCAGAATTTCAATTGGCATCAGAGCAGGCACCCTGCCTGTATTACTGGGTGAGATCTAGGGATATCACTTTCTGGCACTATGGACAAAGAAGGAGTTTTTGGAAATAGACCACCCATTCTGGATGGAACTAATTATGACTACTGGAAACCTCGTATGATTGCCTTCCTAAAATTTCTGGACAAAAAGGCTTGAAGAGCTGCTGACAAAGGATGGATTCATCCCACCATAACTGAGGAAGATGGGACAATCAGTCTGAAGCCTGAGGAAGATTGGAGTAAAGAAGAAGATGAGTTAGCTCTGGGAAATTCAAAAGCTTTAAATGCCTTGTTCAATGGAATAGATATAAACATCTTCAGACTAGTACATCAATATGAACTGGCCAAGGAAGTTTGGGATACTCTCAAAACTACTCATGAGGGCACTTCCAAAGTAAAAATGTCAAGGCTTCAGATGTTGACCACTAAGTTTGAGAATCTAAAAATGATGGAAGATGAAACCATTCATGAGTTTCACATGAACATCTTGGAGATTGCCAACACCTCAGGAGCACTGGGAGAAAAAATGTCAGAAGAAAAACTGGTGAGGAAGATTCTCAGATCCTTGCCTAAAAGATTTGCAATGAAGGTGACTGCCATAGAGGAAGCCCAGGACATTAGCAAGTTGAAAGTGGATGAACTTATTGGGTCTCTTCAGACTTTTGAGATGGGAATCACTAATGATGATGTCAAAAAGAACAAGAGCATATCATTTATGTCCAACACTGATGTTGAAGAAAACATTTCAGAAGCTATAGCCATGCTAGGAAGACAGTTCAACAAACTCATCAAAAGAATAGATCCAAAGTCAAGGTCTAATGTTCATAACATTTCCTCTAACATTGACAGTTCCAGCAGAAGACCAAGGTCAGATGAGAAGGGAGTTCAAGGCAGAGGAATTCAATGCCATGGTTGTGAAGGATATGGGCATATTCGAGCTGAATGTCCTACCTTTCTTAAGAAACAAAAAGGAATGACAGTTACTTGGTCTGACTGTGATTCAGAAAGTAATTCTGAAGAAGAGACTGCCAAACGAGTTACTGCTTTAACTGGTGTTTGTACCTCTGAAAGTGACATCAGTGATGAAGAGGTGACTTTTGAAGAACTGGCTGAAACGTACAAGGAATTGTGTATCAGAAGTACTGAAGTCTGTGTGCAGAATGAGAAACAATCAAAACTCATCATAAAGATGGAGGCTGAAAAACGGGCAAACCTTGAAACTATAAGTCATCTAGAAGGAGAAGTTCAATTGCTGAACTCACAACTGAATCAAATGACCAAATCTGTCAAGATGTTGACAAATGGAACTGACAAATTGGAAGAGATCCTACAGGCTGGACAAAATATGGGAAATAAATATGGCATAGGATTTGTGGAAACAAAGAAATTTGGTACTGGAAAGCAAATGTCAAAACGGATGTCTCAACATTACTCTCAACATCAGGGACAGAGACATATGAAGAAGAGATACCAAAGATGGAGATGTCATCATTGTGGGAAATATGGTCACATAAAGCCCTTCTGCTTCAGATTACATGGGTATCCTAATCGGAACTCAGATGTCAAACCTAAGTCTAAAAAGGTACCGCATGCTCCACAATGGAAGAAAAAGGCTACTGCACTGATGGCTCACACTTCCCTGAGGGTCACTGCAAAGGAAGATTGGTACTTCGACAGTGGATGTTCCAGACACATGACTGGATTCAAAAATCTCCTCAATAATGTTATGCCTCACACCACCAGTTTTGTGACCTTTGGAGATGGTGCTAAAGGAGAAGTCAAAGGAGTTGGTAATTTGGACTGCCCTGGAGTTCCAAGTCTGAATAAGGTACTGCTGGTAAAAGGGTTGACTACTAATCTCATTAGCATCAGTCAACTATGTGATCTAGGATTCATGGTCAACTTCTCAAGATCTGAATGTCTAGTGTTTAATGAAAAACTAGATGTTGTAATGAGAGGAATCAAATCCAAAGATAACTGTTATGTGTGGCAGCCTGAGAACACTGATATCTCCATTATGAGTCAAATCATCAAAGAAGAAAAAGAGATGAAACAGTGGCAGCATAAGCTTGGAAGATTGAAAAGAGCTATTCCTATGGAAGCTGTCAGAAGAACTCCAAAACTACAGGCTGATAATATATGTGATGTGGCAGATAAACTTGAAGAAGAATGTGTTGTCAGAACCTTAAGTCATCTTGACAAGGATGTCGGAAAGAACAATTCTCATAAATTCTGTTCAAAACAGATGCTTCCTGAGTACAATGTTACACAAGATGTTGTGACATTGTGGTGTGATAATCTGAAAACATTCAACATTTCCTTGAACCCTATTGACTTTGAAGAGAAGAAGTCATTTGAACTGGAACATAGTTTATCTAAGCTTCAGCTGACTGATTCTTCTACCAAGGCGCTTGTTGGAAATAAATTTGAAAATTTGAGGGGCAGATTGGGTATTCACCAACATGAGAAATTATAGCAATCAGTTTTGCTAAAAACAAGGGTTGAAGGGATTAATTTTATATTTAGTGGGTTAATCATATTCATTCACAATTCCTTCAAAGGCCTTGAGAAGTTGAAGAGACTCCCTTTTACTCCCTACCTCTCTCATCCTTGCAACCTGTTTCCTCCTCCCAATCAAAGATTTTTCTCAAACTGCTACTATTACACAAAGTTAAACAAAATGTCTCAGACATCGTCTTCCACCATGGCGGCTTCGTCTTCCTCATCATCGTCATCATCTGATCAAGATTCTAGGGCAATCACTACATGCATAGAATCTGAAGTTCTTGAGGTCACTCCTCTCAGGGAGATGGCAACTGACCCAACCAGAGTCAAAAAGCTCAGAACCAGACATGCAGGAAGAGCTCAAGCTACAGTCTCTGGTAATTCTTCTCATCCTTCGTCTTCTATACCTAATAGAGAAGGATCAGTTCAAGTACACCAAGCTATTGCTAGGCTAGTTACTAGCATTCTGAGTGGCAACCAATCTGTACCTGGAATTTCTATCCCTTTGAATCAATCAGAAAGTCCAAATGTGGAAGGTTTTGAAAATGTAGATGTCACTGAGGATGTTGTGACACCAAAAGACAACATTCAGAACACCTCTGAAAAGGCTGCTGATCCACCAATCATTGATGTGGATGAAGATTACTCAGATAATGAACTGATTGCTAATATGAACCCTAGCATTGCTAGGAGATTGATGAAAAGAAAGAGTAGTCAGAATGTTAAACCTGATGCTAAGAAATCCAAGGCTGAAGGGATGGCTGAGAAAATTCAGACAAAAGGAAAGAAGGCACAGGTGCAGACTGTTAGACAACCAATCTCTAAGAAAAGTAGAGACCCTGAAACTTCTGATTCTGATGATGAATCAGAATTTGAGATTGATATTGAAGATACTCCCATCAGAAGGAAGCTCCCCTCCAGCAAGATTGCTAGAGTGCCTGAAGTGCCAACAGACAACATCTCCTTCCATCATCCTGACAATGCAAACAGATGGAAGTATGTCTGCTTGAAGAGAATAGCCTTGGAGAGAGAACTCAACAATGATGCCTTGGAGTGCAAGGACATCATGGATCTGATCAGGAATGCTGGGCCAATGAAGACAGTGATGAAGTTTAACAAATGTTATGAAAATCTGGTTAAGGAGTTTGTAGTGAACTTGTCCAATGATTGTGCTGATGGGAGGTCAGCTGACTTTGAGAGTGTGTTTGTTAGAGGAAGAAGAGTCAAGTTCTCTCCATCAGAAATCAACAAGTTTCTTGGAAGAACAAATAAGGACTGTCCTGATCTAGAGGCAACTGACAATGAAGTGTGTTTAACCATCACTGCCAGGTAGGTAAAGTGCTGGCCATTGAAAGGGAAGCTGAATGCTAGTAAACTCAGCATGAAATTTGCCATCCTGCATAAAATAGGTGCAGCAAACTGGGTGCCTACAAATCACAAATCAACCATCTCCACAGGATTGGGGAGATTTATCTATGCTGTAGGAACCAAGACTGCCTTTGACTATGGAAGGTACATCTTTGAACAAACTGTGAAGCATGCTGGCAGTTATGCTGTCAAAGGACCAATTGCCTTTCCCTCCCTCCTTTGTGGAATCATCCTTGCACAATACCCTGACATCCTTGTAGCAAGAGATACAGTCTGCAAAAGAGCTCCTGCCCTTGGCCTGCACTATAAACTGTTTCAGGGATCCCATGCTCCAGACATTGTCATAACATCAGCTGAGACATCGTCTGCAAAGACCCAGTCCAAGACATCAGATGTCATAGCTGTTTTAAAAGAAACTTGCAAAGATCTGGATGCTAGAAAAAGGACCCTAGAAGCTCTAATTGCCAGGCTAGAAAAGGAGGAAGCTTGAGAAAGCAGAAGGGAAGAAGGTATAGAAGCTGAAGGACAGCTCAACATTGAAGAAACTGGCTCCTCTGGATCTGATGACAGTACCTGAAGGATGTTTGCTACTTGGTGGTGTTGCTGGTGGTCAGCTGCTGATCTCATTATTTTGTTTTGGATAACTATATAACTTTATAAACATGTAATCTTTGGCCCATTTGTGGCTAAAGTGGGGGAGAATATTTTTGGTAATTTGGTTATATTTTTCTGCTGTCACCTCTGTCACTTATTTCTGCTGCTATCTATCTATCTCTGATTGTTTAGGAACTTTAGCCAAAAATCTGCCAAAGGGGGAGTTTGTAGGTGTTTAGGTATTGGCTTGCATTTTTGGTAAATTCCAAGTGTATGTGTGAATGTCATGACTGATGTCATAACATTCTAGTTCAGGTTGTACTAACTCATTAGGTACATGTGCAGAAAAATATTGTAATTCAAATACTGATGTTTATAAGTGTGTATCTGAGCATGTTTGCAAAATGATCACATTTTGCTAAATCAGTAGACAGGTTTTTCTCAGATGTCATAACAGATGTTATGACATCCGGTTCTGAACTAACAGGATTACAGGATTGGATAAGTCTGAGTTTTTTCAGGAAATAACTCAGTCCTTCCTAAACAGAATCCTGCGTTTTCTGAGGAGTAACCTAGCTCAATCCTAACCTGATCAATAAAGTACTGTGACCTGGTCTTTAGGTCAAACGGAATCAACCCTAGGTTTTTGGAAACCCTAACTGAAGTTGCAGCTGCTATATATTCAACAGAGCTGCGGTTTTTCAAGGCATCCCTGCTGATTGATTAGAAGATCAATTTTGTAATCTGTATAGATTTGTTTATTGTACTCCAAGCAATTATCATTGTGATAAGTGCCTTGGAATAGGTTTCAATTGTAAGGGTTGTGTAGCACTCAAAGCTTTGAAGCAAGAGTGTTTGAATGTCACTTGACTAAAGCTGTGAAGCAGAGTCAAGTTAGTTGTGTACATCACTCAAAGCTGTGAAGCACGAGTGATTGTGTTACTTGATTAAAAAGCTGTGAAGCTTAATCAAGTGTGTGTTTTTGAAGAGTGTCTTCATCAATTCTTAAGTCAAATTGGTTTATGTATCACTGCTGTGATTGAGGGGGAGTGAGTAGGAACTCATGTTTAAGTTGTACTTAGATTAGAATTGCATTGGGTAGGTCTTAAGTGAAGGAGATAAACTGGTTGGTTTATTCCTGAATTAACATCTCTTATAGTGGATTCTCTCCCTGGCTTGGTAGCCCCCAGAGTAGGTGTTGTTGCACACTGAACTGGGTAAACAATTGATTGTGTTATTTACTGCTTTTGTATTTACTGTCATATAGTAAGTCAGATACGGTGTCATAACATTGGACGTGACATTGAGTATCTGTAGCCAGAATTTCAGGCCTGAATATTACCATGTGAAACCCGAGGACCTAGACGCTCAAGACCAACTTTTGTATGAGAAGCTGTCGGCCGGTGTCAATAGTTTCTCCCCCGCGAAGTGCGTGGATATGAACAATAACCTCTTGTTCTACGATAAGGGGGAGTATCTTTTAGTTAATAGGTTGGTCAACACGAAGGCCTTGCTCGAATTCTCCTCAAACGGGGAAGCCATAAGGCTTTTAGGTAGAGGATGTAGCCTAATTAATTTTCTCCTTTTTATGCGGGAACGTGCTCACGCTATTTTTGGTTTTCTAACCCGACTAACGATTCCTTTTGATTGCAGGTCGAATGGCATCCCTTTCTGAGCGTCTGTTGAAGTTGATGCCCAAGAACGCGTCCAACTCTGGCCCAAAAAACAGAGTCGCCCAGCTTCAGGAATAGGCCAAATTTGCGGGTCGGGCCAGTGGTTCCCCCTCCTCATCAAAAAATCTGATTTCCACTGGTGAGCCCGTCCAGATTCCCGTCAGTGAGCCCGGGGCTAAGAGGAAGCGTGTGGATAGTGCCGCGGGCCTAACGCCCGAGGGTGACAAAGTGCCTGCGAGGGTCTTTGTATTGCCTCCTTGCTACCTAAACTGTGATCTCTTCAGCGGGGAGAGCTCCCTCGGCGTGCACGAGGAGGACATGGAGGCAATCTTATTTGAAGATAAGGAGGTTCATCGGAAGAATTTGGCCGAGGATGTGGCCGTTGTGATGAGAGTGCTCGAGACAGCCCTTTCGCTAAATGATGAGTCCTCAAGTACTCAAGCCTCTCTCGACACAGCCTATGCCAAAATTGACAAGCTGAATGCCAAAAATAAAAAGTTAAAGTGTGACATCCTCAACCATGAATCAAAGTTTGAGGCCCAAGTTCGGCTTCTCAAGGATTTAAATGAGCTGATGCCTCAACTGGAGGCCGCCACTAAAGAGAACGAGTGTCTGGTCGCTTGCACGACAGAGTTGGAAGGGATCACTTCCCCAACTGAGGATGAGACCGACGCGGAGAAAGGCATGGCGACCAGATTTGATCGCTCGCATCCGCGTGCTCGAACAAGACGTCGTTGATACTCTTGGCTACGACTTCAACGTTGTCGTCGAGCAGCTGAAGATCTTGAACCCAGGGGTTGAGATAGTGGTCGAGGGAGCGGGCCCATTTAACCAAGTCATTGATGGGAAGATATTTTATCCCCCTGATAGTAGCGACGGGGAAGATGAAGCTTGATTATATTTTTTATTCAGGGCCTGCGTGCCCGCTGTCATTTCAGGGCCTGCGTGCCTGCTATCATTCATTTAGTTTTTGTGGCCGTCATGCCTAACCTGTAATTTTGAACAGTGTCGGCCCTCGTGGTCGGTATTTTATAATTGCGTTGCTTCGCTTTGATGCCATATAATTGCGTTGTTTATGAATGTTTATTTGATGAATGCTTGATATATCCCTTGGATATATGTGTCAGACTGTCGTTGTGGTTGTTATGAATTTCTCACAAAGTTTGTGTCTTCCGTGTGGAGATATGCGCTCGACCATAATATTAGTTCGACACGTGTCGAGGGCACGAAGTGGGAGTCCGCGGGACGGGCGTATGATCACGATCGGGATCCTACACTCGTGGCGTGAACTGCCCATCGCGAGCTGGGTGTTCTGCCATGTTAGGGTACTTCAACAGTAGATCTCGTTCGAGGTGTCCCTGTCGGCCAAAGATGTTGCTCGTCAAAATGAACGACATCCTGCTTTTTGTTGGTTGGTAGGCCGCGTCCGTACCTCGATGCGCTTACGTGGTTGAAGTTTTCCCTTCATCGGCTGAAGATGAGTATTCAACAGCCGAAGTCCTCAGCATGTGAGGGACTTAGCTATAATATTGTTTTAGCTCCGCAGCATTCCAGGGTCGAGGTAGTGGTTCTCCATTCAATTGCTCGAGGTAATATGCTCTGGTGCCCGTAGCTCTTTGGACACGGTAAGGTCCTCCCCAGTTTGCGGCCAATTTCCCTTCACGGGAATCCTTCTGGTTTCTTTGCAAGACTAGGCTACCCACCTGAAACTCGCGTGTTATGACTTTATTGTCGTGGCGTAGGGCTGCCTACTGTTTCAGCGTGGCCTCGCACAGGGCTGCTCCTGATCGGATTTCTTCAACAAGCTTGAGCTCGTCTCTCAGGGCCTCGTCGTTCATCTCCTCGTCGAGGGGCATTTCAGTTTGCCTAGATGGCTCCATGATTTCTACTAGGATGACTACCTCGGTGTCGTAGGTCAGTCGGAATGGTGTCTCACTGGTCGTCGAATAGGGCGTTGTTCGATAAGACCATAGGACATTGTGTAATTCTTCAACCCATCCCCTTTTGGCTTCGCCTAGCCTGCGTTTGAGTCCTTGCAAGATGACCCTATTTGCGGCTTCGGCTTGCCCGTTAGTCTGAGGGTGTTTGACCGAGGTAAAATGTTGTTTGGTGCCGAGTTTAGCAACGAAGCTTTGAAAACCTTGGTCGATGAACTGGGTGTCGTTGTCCGTGACGAGCACTTGTGGGATTCCAAATCGAGCGAGCACGTTTCGTTTGTAAAAACGAAGAATGTTGTGCGAGGTGATTTTCACGAGGGTTTCGGCCTCTATCCATTTGGTGAAATAATCTATGGCCACGACGAGGAATTTGTTTTGGTATGTCCCTTGGACGAACGGTCCGAGGATATCCATTCCCCACCAGGAAAATGGCCACGGGGACGATAGCGTATTCAGCTCGTGCAATGGAGCGAGGTGTATGTCGGCATGTCTTTGGCACTTATCACATTTCTTGATGTGTTCTTTGGTGTCTTGTTGCATGGTCGGCCAGTAGTACCCCGCTCGCAATGCTTTTCGCGCTAGGGACTTTCTGCCCATGTGTTGGGCACAGATTCCTTCGTGGATTTCTCGTAGTATCTCGGGGACCACAGACTCTTCGACGCACTTCAAGAGTGGGATGGAGAATCCACACCGATACAACTTGTGCTCAAGAACGACGTAAGAGCATGCTCGTCGTTTAGTTGCAGCTGCCTCCCTTTGGTCAAGAGGAAGTTCCCCCTTCGTTAGAAAATTTAACACTGGGGTCATCCAGAATGAATTATCCCTGATGGCATTCACCTCGAGTAGGACTGTGGGGCGTTCAGTGCTCGGGCAAGATAGGGTCTCTTGTATGACTGATTTGTTTCCACCCTTTTTCTTTGTACTCGCGAGCTTTGAAAGTATGTCGGCCCGTGTGTTTTGTTCGTGTGGTACGTGTGTAATTTCTACTCGATCAAAATTCTTCACGTGTTCTTTGACCAAGTTTAAATATTCAACGAGGTTGTTGTTCTTAGCATGGGTTTCCCTTTGCACTTGCGACACGACGAGTTGGGAATCAGTGAAAATTCGTAACTCTCGAGCGCCCAAATCCCCGGCCAGTCTTAGACCTGCGAGCAGAGCTTCGTATTCTGCCTGATTGTTTGAGGTCAGAAAGGATAGAGTGAGCGAGTGTTCGATCACGGCGCCCTCCTCGTTTTCAAGGAGGATCCTTTCTCCACTCCCAGTCAAGCTGGAGGCTCCGTCCACAAAGATGGTCCACTTGTGCTCCTTCCCTGCGGGGGGATTGAGTGCGGTCATCTCGGCGACGAAGTCGGCCAAAGCTTGGGCCTTTAGAGTCTTCCTACTTTCGTACTGGATGTAGAATTCCGAGAGCTCCAAGGACCACTTTAACATTCGTCCGACCTTATCTGGTCGACCTAACAACTGTCTTACCGACTGGTTTATTCGTACAACGATCGTGTGCGTAAGGAAATAGTGTCTGAGCCTTCTCGCTGCATTGACGAGGGCCAAAGCCACCTTCTCGATCTGTTGGTATCTGACCTCAGGCCCTTGAAGCGCTTTGTTCATGAAATACACAAGTTTTTGGCCGTCATGAGTCTCGCGAATGAGGGTCGTACTAACGGCTTCGACAGAGACGGCCAGATATAGGAACAACGTCTCCCCGTCGACCGGTCGTGATAGTACAGACGACTATGAAAGGCTCTGTTTGAGATGGAGAAGGGAATGTTCGCATTCCTCGATCCACTCGAAAGCTACTTCCTTGCGCAGGAGTTTGAAAAAGGGCAGGGCGTGTTGAGCGGATTTTACGATGAAACGGGAGAGTGAGGCGAGCATACCATTCATGACTTGTATGGATTTTTTTCAAAGTGGGTGTAGGGAGGTCAGAGAACGCCCGACATTTGTCGGGGTTGGCTTTGATTCCTTGTTCTGTTAGGTAGAAGCCGAGGAACTTGCCCTCCTTAACTCCGAAGGTGCATTTCTCGGGGTTGAACCTCATTCTACATTGCCTTGCTTGGGCAAAGACTTTCCTGAGATGAACGGCATGGTCGGTGTCTACTCGAGATTTGACGATCATGTCATCCATGTATACCTCGAGCATATCTCTTATCTCGTTATGGAAGACTTTATTCATCATTCATTGATATGTTGCTCCTATGTTTTTCGGACCGAAGGGCATTACCTTGTAGTAACAGTTGCCCGAGCTGGTCATGAAAGCAGTGCAGTGTTTGTCACTCATTGCCATTGGTATTTGGTTATATCCTGAATAGGCGTCCATGAAAGATAAAATTTTATAGCCGACCGAGTTATCGACCAACATGTCGATATTAGGCAAAGGAAATACATCTTTGGGGTATGCCCGATTAAGATCGGTATAGTCAACACACATACACCATTTTCCATTACTTTTCTTAACGAGTACAACATTAGACAACCAAGTTGAATACCGGGCTTATGAAATAAAATATGCCTCTAGGAGGTCTTTTGCAACTTTTTCAGCAGCCTCCGTTTTCTCGGGGGACCGCCTACGCCTATGTTGTATTATTGCCCTAGCGGCTGAATCAATGACAAGTTGATGACAGGTGACCTCGGGGTCGAGACCAGGCATCTCCGCGGCGCTCCACATGAACAAATCTGTATTCTCCTCAAGCAGGCCTTGATCTGCTTTCTCTCCAGGTCGGGGAGTCCTGTGCCAATCTTCACCCCTCTGCTCGGGTCTTCACCAAGAGGGACAAGTTCGAAGTCCCCATCTGGAATTGGTCGAAGGAGCTCATGCTCGCCGTTCGAGGGTTCGTCTTGGTCGAAACGAGTGTCCAGCGAGATCGAATCGACAATTGGAGGAGCCCTTTGCACCTCCGCTCTGATGGGTTGTGGCTCTGACTGCTGAGACTCTGGTCGCGCTGTTGCAGCTTTCTTGGCGGGTCGTGCTCCGGTGTCGACTGTGCTTTGTCCCTTGGCCGCCGCGTTGAAGCATCTTCGGCCGGCTACTAGGTCGCATTGAATGGTGGCTGTTGTACCCCAAAATTTGCCCTCCCATATTCTTCAAGAAATTGCCAAGCCAAGTCACAAAATTCCCCAAGGGTTGCACAGTGCAAGGGCCTCCTAAACAGTCAAAATTAGGGTTTTGAGTCTGATCAAGAAAAGGAAGTGTTCAAAGGCCTAATCAAGTCTCATATGATTACAAACATGGTCAAGCATCCTCATATCAAGTTTCAAGGCATTCAGCTCAAAATTGCACAGTCAAAACCCTAAATTGCACTACAGTCAACTGTAGGGGCAAAATGGTCATTTGACAGTCAAAAGTTCAAATTTTTGGTCAACATATCATTTTGAAGCCACAAACATCATTTGATCAATGCTTGATCATGATTCTCAAAATTTGGCTCAGAAAATCATCAAGATGCAAAAGTTTCCTTATTTGGACAGCTGAAAAAGTCAACTGAAATTGACCAGGGCATAACTTTCACATGGATTATCAGAAAAATTCCATCCAAAGCTCATTTTGAAGAGAAAGACATTTCCTACAACTCATCTTCATACTTCAAGTCCAAGAAATTCTCTCACAAAAAGTTATCAATTTCAACATTATAGGTCATTTTCAAAAGTCAACAAAAAGGGACTTTAAGTCAAAGGCCATAACTTGAGATTGGAAAATCAAAATGACATGGGACCAAAGGCATTGGTTAAAGGACTCAAAGACCTTTCCAAAATGTCCAAGAACATGAGAAAAGCTTAAAAATTGAGCAAGTTATGCATTGGAGAAGTTGGGAAATTTTTGTGAAATGGCAAAAGTCAACTATCCTTGAAACTTCAATTTTTGACAAAAGGGCCCACTTTCTTCCACTTGATTCAGCCTTGTCATGCCACACACGTGTCCCATGATTAATTTCAAGATCAAACATTGATTTTTCTATTTTATTTAATTTTTGATAATTTAATTCATTTTAAATCTTTAAAAATTCAAATAAAATTTAAAAATCAATGGAATAGTGTCATTTGAATTGGAATAGCTTCCATATATCATGTGCCAGCTCACAAACTCATGCTAGGGTTAGATTGTACACCAAGTCTTGGTTTTGCTTAAAAAGGGAAAGTTGGTTAATGGTGAAAAACCTAGGACTAGTTCTCTCATGGGCATGAATCAAGGCCAGCTAATGACCTAATTCCCTTCCCTCATAAGTGCTGAGTCAAAACCTAATGCCCACACACTGAATGCTGCGCTCAAAAGCTCATTGAAAACTTGGAATTTTGACTTAAAAACGAATACTGAAATCCTTGTTTGAGGTGGATTCAAGTCCTAATATTGATTCCAAAAGCTTCCTTGTGGTTCACTGATCATATTCCAATTCATAACACTCATCAAAAGGCAAGGAATCAGTGTACAGAACTCAGCATATGTCGTGAAAAACTCACAATCGTATTCTTAAATTTAAGCATTTTCATAACATTTTCTGCATGGATTCTTATTCCTCTTGCAATTCTAAAGCTAACTGATACATTTAATTGCGTTTTCCTGTGTTATGTACAAAGATGCCATTGTAGCTTTTTAGGGTTTGCAGGTTTTCGATTTGGGGCTTTCATAACAAGGCAAAATTAGAACTCCAGATCAGTGCCATTAGACTCAGCGCTTGAAGACGAAGATGATGGAACCCTCGCGCTCAATTTATGAGCGTTGAGGGTCTAATCGCTATTTTCTTAAAACATCCCTTAAGCCACGCCCAGAAAACCGTTGCCATACGTTCATGTTTCAGAAAAAGTGAAGAAGACGAACTCGTGGCCGGCGTTGATTGGAGGATTCGAATTTCGCGCGTTTTAGCCCACTAACGCATTATTTTCTTTTATTATATTTGTTGCTTATTCATTTAACAAAAGGATTACATAGCTCAGCTGGCAGGCATTGATAAGCGTTCACATCCAAGACCTGGGTTCGAGTCCCAGGTCTGTACATTTCTCATATTATTTTTCATTAGCCATTCATGTGCAGCGCTTATGATAAGGCACACCATACATCCTTCATCATCAAGCCAGCCACGTTCATCTGGAGATTTAATCCAAGGCCAAAAATCAAAGAGCACGTTACACCCCCAGTCAACATCCACACGCTATGCAAAAAGTCAAACGGACTCATGGTTGTTGGGCCAGCATTCTAAGATCCAGACCTCCATATTGGGGCCTGAACCCCCCTGGTTTGCTTTCTCTATACTTTTCTTATTTTATTTTTTTATTGCTATTTTATTTTTATTATTTGTTTTAATTAAATAATTATTTTTTACCAAGATATAAAAATATCATAAAAAAACAGAAAAGATGGAAAAAGTAATAAATATTTTTATCTTAATTATTTTCATAAATAAATTGTATATAATTGAATTTAGTGTAATTAGGTTTTTTTTTTTTTTTTTTTTTTTTTGCAATTTTAATTCTTTTTAATAAATCTAAAAAACATAGAATTAGGTAATTGATAATTTTATTCCATTTTTTTAATTTTTCTTTTTTTTATATAATAATAATATTACTTATTTTATTTTCATAATTAAATTGTACATAAATTAACTTAGGTTTAATTTAGGTTATACTTTAACATTTTCATAATAACTTAAAAATCATTAGAATTAGGGTTAGTTAATTTCAATTAATTCTTTTTTTCTTTTAAATCTTAAAAAGCATAAAAACACCAAAATACGTTTTCTTTTAATTTTAATTTTAATTCCTTATTAAGTTTAATTTTGCAAAAGGGTCCAACGCCCATACTGAATTTATTCAATTCGCATATTTATTTTATTTCGTTTAAATAATGATGTACCTCTCCCAAAGCTTTGTAACATAAACTTTTCGCACTTTTATTTGCTTTATTTATTTTCTGTCAAATCGGGTCCGGTTTAATTTTGGCGATGTGGACCCGCGCCATTTGTAATAGCCTTAGATTTACTTTTCCCACAACTTTTAACTGTTAACAAAAGCATGAAAGAATGTATGGACTTAAAATAAAATCAAGCGTAGAACACCAATGAACATGACAAGACAAATATCAATGAAAACGATACACGAATCGCACACACCACCCCTAGGGTACGCCTCACTGTTGCCTTGCCTTTCGAAAGGTGATCGTCGAGTAGAGGACGTCTTAGTAAGTCCTCATGATCCGGGAACCTGGCATGAGGGTAGCTTCTAAGGTGTCTTCCCATTGCTCTAGTGATCACCATGTCCCTACCAACGAATTGACCCGAACACCTCCAACGGTGGTGCTACCTACCTCTCAATGGTGGGATGGCACTACTTTAAAAGGACATTTACACAGACGAATTCCTTAGGGTAGGTAGACGACTCATGGATACTTGCTCTCTTCAAAACAAAAATTCAAAGACTTTTCACACCAACACTTTTCAAAAGCTTTCAAAGCAAATTTTTCAAACACTCTGACGTACGAGTCGAACTGAAATTTTTCAAAGAAACTTTTTTAAACCCACAATTGAAAAGCAAACAAGACATTTTGAAAACACATTGAGCAAGTATCTAAGAGCCCATGGATAACCATGGATAGAAAGGGTGCTAACACCTTCCCTTTCTATAACCTACCTCCCGAACCGAGAGCAATCTCTTTAAGGAATTTTTCTGTGCTTTTGTCCTTTCCATTTGGAGAAAATAAAAGACGGTGGCGACTCTTGCTTCCGCGACATTTCGCGAACCAGCTTTAAAACAGTCAGTTCCAGATCCACCGATCACAGAACTGGCGACTCTGCTGGGGACCCTTTATAAAGTGAGGTGTACCTTAGGGTTAGTTCATAACTGTGTTTTCAATTGTATTGATTTGTGTGCTTTATTATTGTGGGTTGCTTGGGAGTTCTATAGATCCTAACCCGGATCTGGGGATACCTTTCTTAGAAAGTAGCAACAAGGCTGTGAGGGAACTGTGCGGGGTATACCGACATGGTTGAAGCAGTCTGCTACGTTGATGTGGCACTTTGGTGTGTACCGGTAACCCTTGAGTTCAGTCAAGGAGAGTACGGGGCCTCCATATGGTGTCATGAAGCATCAACAGACCTTAGGAACCTTAATTGAACCATCTTGGCCTCTTTTAGGGTAGTGAGATAACTGACTTTGGTGCAGTCCGAGGTTGGTTGATACTCGATACTACACTCAATTGAGGGTTGCTTTCCTGGAATATTTCGGTCGCCAGTTCAGTGGCTAAATCGAAACGATGAACAATGAAAGCAATCCCGTGATATTGGGAACCTTAGAACCCGGTTACTTTGATTAGGACAGGTTGAACTCACCAACTTCAAGAGGGTACTACCCAGACCCCATGCTGGCCTTAAACCTTAAGGGCTTGTCTTGTGTGCCTTGTGTGCCTTACATGTTTGTCTTTGTACATATCTGTGGTGTGTTTAATCATAACATCATGACATCATCCAGCATCATATGCATTAACTAACCATTTCAGGGGTTCGAATTTTCATCTTTGTTCTTGTTTTGTAGGACATGGAAACTGTTCGTAGAAAGACAATTCAAATCAGTCTTGTAAGGGTACCTCCTCAGCTTAAGGAGCTTATATCCAGGATTCCCGAGAACTCTTCATTCAGTGAAAGGCATGGAAGCCTCATCAGCTTGGTCAACACCAACATTGAGGAAGATATGATAAAGGTCTTGTTCCAGTTCTTTGATCCTCTGCATCACTGTTTTACCTTCTTGGATTATCAGTTGGTACCTACATTGGAGGAGTTCTCCCGGCTCCTGAAGATCCCTATCCTTGATCAGCTACCCTTCAACGGTACAGAAAAGGAACCTAAGCTTGAAGAGATTGCTAAAGCCTTGCACCTACAGTCATCTGACCTCAAGGGACATTGGGAAGTCAGAAGTGGTATTAAAGGGTTCTTAGCCAGGTTTCTGTTTGAAAAGGCCTATGAATGTTGGAACTCCCTTGACTTGCAAGCTTTTGAAGAGGTTGTGGCCCTCCTTGTTTATGGTTTGGTGTTGTTCCCTAACCCAGATCAGCTCATTGATATCAGTGCTGTCCAGATCTTTATGTCTAGGAATCCTATACCTACGTTGCTGGGGGACATCCTTCACTCATGTTACACTCGAACCATGAGAAAAAGAGGTGTTCTTATGTGTTGCACTCCTCTCCTGGGAAGGTGGTTTATTTCGCACCTTCCACAATCAGTCCTGAAGAATGAACGGGGTTTGAGATGGTCACAACGGTTGATGACTCTTACACATGCAGATATACATTGGTGCCCTAGGTCCAGAGAAGATGTCACTATCATTGATCGTTGCGGGGAGTATCCTAATGTTCCTTTACTTGGAATCAGAGGGGGTATTACTTATAGCCCATGCCTGGCTTGGAGACAATTTGGTTATGCTCGGAGGGATGGTCCTCATGACATGTTAATTCCTGACATAGTTTTTGACTTCGACAACGATACTCAAGGACTTCGCCAGAGATTTATCAGAGCCTGGAGGATGCCTAGTAGGATAAACAGCAAGACACTGGGGCACAGGAACTCCATCCCTTTGGAGCCTTACCTCAAGTGGGTACGAGCCCGCTCTCAGAAGTTAGTAATGCCTTACCCTCACATGCTTCCAGTAATCAAAGAGCCTGCCTTGGAAGGAGAAGTGTCTCACGTTATTCAGCATCCTGATATGCCCACATCCTGGGAAGAGATGCAGAAGAGCTGGATCCAGCTTAAGGAAGAGCGGAATTCTCTTGAGACTAGTCTGCGTGCCAGTGAAAAGAAGGTCTTGAAGCTCACCCGCCTGTTGCATGAGGAGAGGAACCTCAACACTTACATAGCTCCAAAGAGGATGCGCAGCATATTTTGGGATTGATTTGATTTTTTTTGTACTTTTGCCCATGAGGCTTTGATGTATTAAACAATGATTTTCTTAATAATAACGTGTGTTCCTTTTGGTCTACAACAAATTTGAATTTTCGAACTCTTGAATGCATTGCATAAACACATATCATTCATCATATGCATCACAGGTACTCTTCTTTTCAGGTTGTTTATTGTTCTTCGCTGTTTATTTCAGCATCATGAACCCTGAATCATCAACCGAGGCATCTATCAAGGCTCTTCAGGCGCAGAACGCCCAATTTCAGGAGCTGATCAATGGCTTGGCTCAGGGTCAACAAGAGTTGAAGACCATGCTTCTGAAGAAGACTAAGAAGAAGAGGAGGACTGTGCTATTTAACACTGGGCGCAGACTCGGGAACACCTTACAGGTTGAGGCTGAAAGGACTACTCCATCTGTGGGGGAAGGTAGTCATCAAGAAAGGGAGGTCCCTACTCCTGTGGGCTCTGATACTGAAACAGACTTCAACGACGAACAGTACCCTCCTGTTGAAGACCGGTACAAGCAGCTGGAGGACAGATTAAAGGCTATGGAAGTTCAGCAGGTGCCTGGACTGGATTTCGGAGACTTGGGGTTATCTACTGGGGTGGTGATTCCACACAAGTTCAAGGCACCTGCCTTTGTGAAGTATGACGGGGCTTCCTGTCCCAAGATGCACCTCCGTTCTTATGTAAGGAAGATCCAGCCTTACACAGCAGACAAGAACCTTTGGATCCACTTCTTCCAGGAGAGTCTTTCAGGGACTCACCTCGAATGGTTCTATCAGCTGGATGGAACCAGCATTTGTAACTGGGAGGATCTGGACACTACTTTTTACAAGCAGTATCAATATAATTCCGACCTCGCTCCTACGTGTACCCAGCTCCAGGGTATGTCGCTAGGGTCGGGTGAAGGTTTTAAGGAGTACGCCCAGAAATGGAGAGACCTGGCTGGCAGGGTGCAGCCACCATTGACGGACCGGGAGCTGGTAGATATGTTTTTAGGGACCCTATCTGGTCCATTTTTCAATCATCTCATTGGTAATTCCTCTGCTGGGTTTACTGATCTGATCCTGACGGGTGAAAGGATCGAGGCCGGTATAAAATCGGGGAAGATACAGAAGGTTGCCTCCAGTGCTGAAAAGAAACCCTTCAAAAAGGAGGCTAGTGCTGTATATAGCTCCCGGAGACCAGAGCAACCTGAACGCCGCCAATCTGTCAATGCGGTGATGATTGCCAAACCTGCTGCCGCTCCTCGGCCAACTAATCCTCAAAAGTTTGAAAGACCCCGGAGAGAGTTTACCCGGTTAAGCATGACCTTATCACAGATCCTGCCATAGTTGCTATCCACCAATTTAGTGACTGTCAGGGAGGCTCCAAAGTTTCCCAATACTGCATCCCCCAAGTTTAATCCAAATGCTCGATGTGCTTACCACTCTGATAGCCCGGGGCATAGCACAGATGACTGTTGGGCCCTAAAGAATAAGGTTCAAGACCTCATTGATGCAAAGGAAATACAGTTTGAGGCGCCCGAGAGGCCGAATGTTGTAACCGCTCCCATGCCCCAGCATGGAGTGAATGTTGTTGAGGAGGATTTGTATGTAGCTTCGGTGGATGATGTTGCTACTCCGCTGCTGACGGTCAAGAGGAACCTGTTGCTAGCCGGTTTATTTCCGGGATGTAGCGAAGGTTGCCCTCTATGTGTTGCTTCCCCTGCTGGTTGTTCTCTGCTGAAGTCAGGCGTTCAAAACCTGATAGATAGTAGAGAAATTTTGTTCAGAAAGACTGTTGTTCCTGCTGCTCCTGTTGAAGAAGTGTCGATCGTTACCATCTTCAACAACCCTTCCAAGGCTCCTTCAAAGAAGCCTGTCCAAATTTTGCCGGTTCACAAGATTGCTCCCATCACCATTACTGTCCCGGGGCCTATCCCCTACAAATCTGATAAGGCTGTCCCATGGAACTATGGGGCGGATGTTTATGTTCTGGGTGTGAAACAAGAGTTCAACATTGATGCTGGTGTCTCCAACATCACTGGGCCTGCTAAGGTCACTCGTAGTGGAAGACTGTTCTCGCCAGACATTGCTCCTCCGGTAATTCATAGGCCTTTGGTCTTCACACCTGCCAGGGTGCCTGTTTCTCCCCCTGACCAAGTATCCACCCCTGCTACCGAGTCATCTGATACTCGGGGCAAGGGGATTGCTGCTGATGTGCCTGCCAGGACGGAGGCACCAAAGACCATTGTTGAGGCTTCCAGGCAGGAAATGGAAGAAATCCTCAAGATAATAAAGAAAAGTGATTTCAACGTTGTAGAACAGCTGGGGCACACCCCCTCTAAAATCTCCATGTTGTCACTGCTGCTGTGTTCAGAGGCCCACGCCAAGGCTTTGATTGCTTTCTTAAAGACAGCCCACGTACCCCAAGAGACGTATGCTGACCAGTTCACCGACTGTGTGGCCAACCTAACCGCTGATAATGGCCTGGGTTTCTCTGATGCCGATCTGACAGCAAAGGGGAAGAACCATAATGACGCCCTGCATGTCTCCATTGAATGCAGGGGCACTACTCTTGCTCATGTGCTGGTTGACACAGGTTCTTCATTAAACGTGCTGCCCAAGAAGGCTCTGGATAGGCTGGATCGTGAGGGTCTAGAGCTCAAACCAAGTAACATTGTTGTCCGGGCCTTTGACGGGTCCAAAAGAATGGTACATGGTGAGGTGGACATCCCAATCAGGGTTGGGTCACAGGTATTTGATTCAAAATTCTATGTGATGGATATCCATCCGTCCTATTCTTGTTTGCTGGGTCGCCCGTGGATCCACAAGGCTGGAGCTGTGACCTCCACGTTGCATTAGAAGCTCAAGTACCCGGTCAGGGGGAAGATCGTAACGGTGCAAGGGGAAGAGGAGTACATGGTCAGCCACCTCAACTCCTTCAGATACGTGGAAATGGATGGGGAGTTCATTGAAACCCCCTTTCAACATTTTGAGGAAGTGCCACAAACCTTGGCAGCAGCAGAAGCAGTGGATGAAGAGGTTTCTCCTTTGAAGATGGCCTCCTTAAAGGACGCCCGGGCTGTGATCGAAAGAGGTGAATGTGCAAACTGGGGCAAGCTCCCTGATCTTACTCCTAAGACTAACAAGTTTGGGCTGGGTTTCACCACAGAAGCTCAGAGAGCAGTGCGCAAGGCGAGAATTGGAAGACCTCCTGTGCTCATCACCCACTCAGAAGTGAATGCTATTGGAGAGGAAGACGAAGTGGAAGAGTCAGAGTTCGATAGCTGGATCTACCCGACGACCGACGGTGGATTGACCAATTGGACTGCTAAAGACTTTACACCCATAACTTTTGTTCCCCAGTAATGAACTTCTTTGTTTTGGATTTGTAATAAACAATAATTTGAAACTATATGGCCCGGTGTCTTACCCGGGGCACCGTGGTTTTGTTTATGAGGGCTTTTGTTTGTCACTGTCATATATCATAAATAAAAGCATTGGACGTTTTTCACATTTCAAATTTTGCGCTCCTTTTCTTTCCTTTCTTTACATATTGCAAAACAGCTGTATTTACACACACACTCACTCATACAGGTTTCAATCCACTCTGGATCTCACTGGTAACGACTCTGCTACTGCCAGTTATGACTTCGAAAATCCGATCAACTTAGCCGAAGACGAAGGTGAAGATGATTGCGAAGTGCCTGGTGAACTTGCAAGACTGTTACAACAGGAAGAGAGGGCAATTCAACCCCATGAAGAGCCAGTGGAAATAATAAACTTGGGTACTGAAGAAGACAAGAAAGGGGTAAAGATTGGTGCCAACCTAGAGCTCAGCGTGAAGCAACGGTTGACTCAGATGCTGCATGACTATATGGAGATCTTTGCCTGGTCCTACGAAGATATGCCCGGATTAGATACCGACATTGTGGTCCATCACTTACCAACTAAAGAAGATTGCCTTCCGGTTAAGCAAAAGGTCCGCCGTATGCGTCCAGAGATGTCTGAGAAGATTAAAGCCGAGGTTATGAAGCAGTTTGATGCCGGGTTTCTTGCAGTGACTTCTTACCCTCAGTGGGTTGCTAATGTGGTGCCGGTACCTAAGAAGGACGGCAAGGTCAGAATGTGTGTCGATTACAGGGATCTGAACAGGGCCAGCCCCAAGGATGACTTCCCTCTACCTCACATTGATGTCCTTGTTGATAATACAGCTCAGCATAAAGTGTTCTCTTTTATGGATGGTTTTTCAGGCTACAATCAGATCAAGATGGCTCCTGAAGACATGGAAAAGACTACATTTGTTACTCAGTGGGGCACCTTCTGCTACAAAGTCATGCCTTTTGGACTAAAGAATGCTGGGGCAACCTAACAACGTGCCATGGTTGCTTTATTTCATGACATGATCCATCATGAGATAGAAGTGTATGTTGACGACATGATCGCTAGGTCCCAGACTGAGGAAGAACACCTTGATCATCTACAGAAACTGTTTGACCGTTTGAAACTGTACAAGCTGAGGTTGAACCCGAACAAGTGCACCTTCGGGGTAAGATCTGGAAAGTTGCTAGGCTTCGTGGTAAGTGACAAGGGAATTCAAGTGGACCCTGCTAAGGTCAAAGCCATTCAAGAGATGCCAGTTCCTAAGACAGAGAAGGAAGTCAGAGGCTTTCTAGGACGTCTGAATTACATTGCTCGGTTCATCTCACACCTAACTGCTACCTGTGAACCAATCTTCAAGCTGCTGAAGAAAGATCAGGTAGTACGTTGGAATGATGAATGTCAGGCTGCTTTTGACAGAATCAAAGAATATCTCCAAGAACCACCCATCCTTATGCCACCAGTTGAAGGGAGACCTTTGATACTTTACCTGACAGTGCTTGATAATTCAATGGGGTGTGTGCTGGGGCAGCATGACGAGTCTGGCCGAAAAGAGCATGCCATTTATTACCTTAGCAAAAATTTTACCGACTGTGAGACCCGATACTCACTGCTTGAGAAAACTTGCTGCGCTTTGGTATGGGCTGCTCGCCGGCTGAGACAGTATATGCTGACTCACACTACCTTGTTGATCTCAAAAATGGATCCTATAAAGTACATATTCGAAAAGCCTGCTCTGTCTGGGAGAATTGCAAGATGGCAGATGATCTTGACGGAATACGACATTCAGTACACGACCCAAAAAGCCATCAAGGGAAGCGTATTGGCAGACCACTTAGCACATCAAGCTGTGGATGACTACCAATCAATGAACTTCGAGTTTCCGGATGAAAGCATTATAATAGTAACTGACTGTGAAGTACCCGGACCGGATGAAGGACCTGAACCAGGATCCCGATGGTCTATGCATTTTGACGGAGCATCCAACTCTTTGGGAAACGGTATTGGCGCCATCATCATATCTCCACAAGGTACTCATACTCCACTCACCGCCCGGCTGTGTTTCAAGTGTACCAACAACATGGCGGAGTATGAGGCGTGTATCATGGGTCTTCAAGCTGCGATCGACCTGAGGATCAAATTTCTGAGTGTCTTCGGAGATTCCGCTCTTGTGATCAATCAGATCAAAGGAGAGTGGGATACGAAACATCCAAACTTGATTCCTTACAGAGAATGTGTGTTGACCCTGATCCCCCACTTCACAGAGATAACATTTGAGCACTTTCCAAGAGAAGAGAATCAGTTGGCGGACGCGTTAGCTACAATGTCTTCAATGTTCAAGGTCAAATGGGATAATGAGGCTCCCCGGATCATCATCTGGAAACTGGACGAGCCGACATACTGTTGTGATCTCGAAACTGAATTGGTGACTGAGAAGCCTTGGTACCACGAAGTGAAGAGATATCTGGAAACTCAGGAATACCCTGAAGGTGCATCTATCAACGATAAGAAATTCCTGAGAAGATTCGCAGCCAAATTCTTCCTAAGCAACAACATCTTGTACAAGCGAAACCATGATTCAACCTTACTGCGTTGTATGGATAAAACCGAAGCAGAAAGAATCATGGAAGAGCTACATGAAGGGACCTTTGGTACACACTCCAGTGGACACACTATGGCTAAGAAAATCCTACGGGCAGGATATTATTGGTCCACAATGGAAGCTGACTGCTACCAACATTCCAGGACATGCCACAAGTGCCAGATTTATGCAGACAAGGTGCATGTTCCTCCGGTCCCCCTGAATGTTCTGACCGCGCCTTGGCCGTTTGCAATGTGGGGCATAGACATGATCGGCGAGATTAAACCTACAGCATCTAATGGACATCGCTTCATCCTAGTGGCAATTGATTACTTCACGAAGTGGGTTGAGGCATCATCCTATGCTACGGTAACCAAGACTGTTGTAGCACGGTTCATTCGGCATAACCTGATATGTCGGTACGGCGTCCCTGAGAGAATTATTACAGACAACGGTACCAATCTAAACAATAAGATGATCGCTGAGCTTTGCGAACAGTTCAAAATACAGCACCACAATTCTTCTCCTTACAGACCGAAGATGAATGGGGCTGTAGAAGCAGCGAATAAGAACATCAAGAAGATCGTGCAGAAGATGACAGTAACTTATAAAGATTGGCACGAGATGTTACCATTCGCTCTACATGGGTACCGTACCTCAGCTAGGACGTCAACCGGGGCAACTCCTTTCTCTTTGGTTTATGGTATGGAGGCAGTCTTGCCAATCGAAGTGCAAATACCCTCTCTCCGGATAATGAAGGATGCAAATCTGAACGAAGATGATTGGATCCAGACACGACTTGATCAGCTCAACCTTATTGATGAAAAGAGACTTGCTGCTATCTGTCATGGTCAGACGTATCAGAAACGGATGATCAGGGCATTTAACAAAAAGGTCAGACCACAAGAATATCAAGTTGGGGATCTGGTGATCAAGCGAATCATCCTTCCTCAGAGTGATCCAAGGGGAAAATGGACCCCTACGTACGAAGGGCCATTTGTGGTTAAGCATGTGTTCTCAGGAGGAGCCATGATATTAACCAATATGGATGGTGACGACCTTCCTCACCCCGCCAATGCAGACATAGTAAAAAGATACTACGCATAAAAAAAAAGACCCGCTAGGCTGACATGCCTAGGCAAAAATCAGGGCTTCCCGTCGAACCAAAAGGGTTCGGGCAAAATGAAGGGATGAAAATGGAAAAAATATGTACACCCGGCAAGTCGAAAACCTGAAAGGGCGGCTTGGGCAAAAATGGATATCCCGGTGGACTGAAAACCCGAAAGGGCGGTCCAGGCAAAAATTAGGGATAAAAGCGTAATGCTATGTCTCATTGATCACTTTGCATCCAGAATCCGGTATCTACATCAAGATCAGACGGCATCGATCAGTCAGCTTCACCTTCAACCAAGGTCATCAAGTGATGAGACACTCGGAGTTATAAAGGCAATAGCAGAGTTGAAACCCAGTGGATCATTCATTTCACACAGCTGTTTTATTTTCTTTTGTACAAAATTTGTATAAACCCTTTTTGCTCGGTGGCGTTCTCTTATTAGGACGTCAGCCTCTTGTATACCAAATGCCTATTCACAGGCCACTCAAAAATCAATACAAATATACTTTTCAGTTAAAATGTGCCTTTTGTTTTTTCCTTTTCTGTTTTGTTTTGCGAAGAACGTCCAAGGTTCAATTTGTGATATAGGCATTGACAATAATTTGCTAGCTCATAAATATTTGCATACGAAACAAAGAATTAATTACAGGGGACATTAGAAACAGGGGCAATAAGGAATTGTCTAGGCAATCTAATTGTTCTATCCTCCAAAGTACCAAGGTAGGTTCAGCTAAAGAACATAACCAGGCATCTTAAATTCCCCAGAGAGTGAGACAGCAAGCAGTATACTCTCCTCAAGCAAAACAGTTATCAACCTTAAGGAAGTTGGGTGTCCTCCCGCAGATCTCAACATTCCCCAGCAGCATATATTCTTAACAAGCATCCCCGGCAGTCTTGGTCTAAAGGTTGTTCCCCGGCGGCATACATCAACATTCAAAGGAATCACTTCCCCAGCATATCCAAATTCCCCAGGAGAGTCCAATTAGTTTCCCCAGGAAAGATGGAATTCATATCCCCAAGCAATAAGCTTATCCCCAGTAGATTCTGGAAGCTTATCCCCTCGCAGAACATGAACGCGTCGTCCGGCTTGATTTAAAGAGTTATTTCCTTAACAGGACATAACTGGGTTATCCTCAGCCAAAAGCCACGGAAAGAGTGTCGTCGACAAAGTCTTCCTATCCCCAGCAAACTATTATCAACACTCAGCAAGGCATCCCTCTTCCCACAGAGTATTGCTTCCCAGCAGGGTCGCTAGAGTATCTTTTCTCCCCGCAGAATCCTCCATTTGCCAAGTTTATTCCGCAAAGGAGTCATCTTCTCCTACCGGTACTCTTGCAGTTATCATCCCCAGCGGAAGCAAAATCTATTCCCCAACATCAGCCCAGGATACGACTTCCCGGCACCCGTCAAAGATTTACTTTCCTAGACAAAAACATACATAAGACATCACATACATCATTATAACATGCATAGACACATCATATCATACAAGTCTCATTTATATTGAGAACATCATTGCTTGATCCATATCATGCATTACATATGACTGACCTTTACCTTTCAGGAAAGATCCAGTTAAAGTTCTCAAGCTACATTTCAAGACCTAGACCGGTTCAGTTAAATCGACCCTAAGATTTTCCTGATGCTTATCCAGTCAAAGGCCTTCTCTGGTTCAGTCAGATCGACCCTAAGATCTCCCTGATGCTTATCCAGTTGAAGATATTCCAAGACCTTGTCCGGTTCAGTTAAATCGACCCTAAGATTTTCCTGATGCTTATCCAGTCAAAGGCCTTCTTTTGGTTCAGTCAGATCGACCCTAAGATCTCCCTGATGCTTATCCAGTTGAAGATATTTCAAGACCTTGTCCGGTTCAGTTAAGTCGACCCTAAGATTTTCCTGATTCTTACCCAGTCAAAGGCCTCTCTGGTTCAGTCAGATCGACCCTAAGATCTCCCTGATTCTTATTCCAGTAGAAGACACCCAAGATTTTTTCTCAACGAGCGTTGTTGAAGTTAAAGTCACCCAAGAATTTTTCTCAACGAGCGTTGTTGAAATTAAAGTCGCCCAAGGTTTTCTTACCATTCATGCTAAGGTAGTAACCATCCCTGGTTCTTTCATCGCCATTTGAAGCTCCAGACTCAGCTCCTGTAACCAGTCAGGACACATCTATACCAGGCATCTAAAAATCAGCTCCTGCAACGTGTCAGGTACTCATTTTCTGTTTTGCAGGTATACAGGTTCTCGCCAAGGAATCTCTTACGCAATCAAACATCCAGATGGCATCTATAAGCCCATTCCACCATCACTGCCAATATGTGAGCGTAAATTTCTGGGCACTCTAGTGTCCAATCATCTTCTACCCTCGGATTACGAAAGGCACGTCCGCCAATCTGCATCCTCAGGTCTAAGAAGATTGAACAGGGGCAACTGTTGTACCCCAAAATTTGCCCTCCCATATTCTTCAAGAAATTGCCAAGCCAAGTCACAAAATTCCCCAAGGGTTGCACAGTGCAAGGGCCTCCTAAACAGTCAAAATTAGGGTTTTGAGTCTGATCAAGAAAAGGAAGTGTTCAAAGGCCTAATCAAGTCTCATATGATTACAAACATGGTCAAGCATCCTCATATCAAGTTTCAAGGCATTCAGCTCAAAATTGCACAGTCAAAACCCTAAATTGCACTACAGTCAACTGTAGGGGCAAAATGGTCATTTGACAGTCAAAAGTTCAAATTTTTGGTCAACATATCATTTTGAAGCCACAAACATCATTTGATCAATGCTTGATCATGATTCTCAAAATTTGGCTCAGAAAATCATCAAGATGCAAAAGTTTCCTTATTTGGACAGCTGAAAAAGTCAACTGAAATTGACCAGGGCATAACTTTCACATGGATTATCAGAAAAATTCCATCCAAAGCTCATTTTGAAGAGAAAGACATTTCCTACAACTCATCTTCATACTTCAAGTCCAAGAAATGCTCTCACAAAAAGTTATCAATTTCAACATTATAGGTCATTTTCAAAAGTCAACAAAAAGGGACTTTAAGTCAAAGGCCATAACTTGAGATTGGAAAATCAAAATGACATGGGACCAAAGGCATTGGTTAAAGGACTCAAAGACCTTTCCAAAATGTCCAAGAACATGAGAAAAGCTTAAAAATTGAGCAAGTTATGCATTGGAGAAGTTGGGAAATATTTGTGAAATGGCAAAAGTCAACTATCCTTGAAACTTCAATTTTTGACAAAAGGGCCCAATTTCTTCCACTTGATTCAGCCTTGTCATGCCACACACGTGTCCCATGATTAATTTCAAGATCAAACATTGATTTTTCTATTTTATTTAATTTTTGATAATTTAATTCATTTTAAATCTTTAAAAATTCAAATAAAATTTAAAAATCAATGGAATAGTGTCATTTGAATTGGAATAGCTTCCATATATCATGTGCCAGCTCACAAACTCATGCTAGGGTTAGATTGTACACCAAGTCTTGGTTTTGCTTAAAAAAGGGAAAGTTGGTTAATGGTGAAAAACCTAGGACTAGTTCTCTCATGGGCATGAATCAAGGCCAGCTAATGACCTAATTCCCTTCCCTCATAAGTGCTGAGTCAAAACCTAATGCCCACACACTGAATGCTGCGCTCAAAAGCTCATTGAAAACTTGGAATTTTGACTTAAAAACGAATACTGAAATCCTTGTTTGAGGTGGATTCAAGTCCTAATATTGATTCCAAAAGCTTCCTTGTGGTTCACTGATCATATTCCAATTCATAACACTCATCAAAAGGCAAGGAATCAGTGTACAGAACTCAGCATATGTCGTGAAAAACTCACAATCGTATTCTTAAATTTAAGCATTTTCATAACATTTTCTGCATGGATTCTTATTCCTCTTGCAATTCTAAAGCTAACTGATACATTTAATTGCGTTTTCATGTGTTATGTACAAAGATGCCATTGTAGCTTTTTAGGGTTTGCAGGTTTTCGATTTGGGGCTTTCATAACAAGGCAAAATTAGAACTCCAGATCAGTGCCATTAGACTCAGCGCTTGAAGACGAAGATGATGGAACCCTCGCGCTCAATTTATGAGTGTTGAGGGACTAATCGCTATTTTATTAAAACATCCCTTAAGCCACGCCCAGAAAACCGTTGCCATACGTTCATGTTTCAGAAAAAGTGAAGAAGACGAACTCGTGGCCGGCGTTGATTGGAGGATTCGAATTTCGCGCGTTTTAGCCCACTAACGCATTATTTTCTTTTATTATATTTGTTGCTTATTCATTTAACAAAAGGATTGCATAGCTCAGCTGGCAGGCATTGATAAGCGTTCACATCCAAGACCTGGGTTCGAGTCCCAGGTCTGTACATTTCTCATATTATTTTTCATTAGCCATTCATGTGCAGCGCTTATGATAAGGCACACCATACATCCTTCATCATCAAGCCAGCCACGTTCATCTGGAGATTTAATCCAAGGCCAAAAATCAAAGAGCACGTTACACCCCCAGTCAACATCCACACGCTATGCAAAAAGTCAAACGGACTCATGGTTGTTGGGCCAGCATTCTAAGATCCAGACCTCCATATTGGGGCCTGAACCCCCTGGTTTGCTTTCTCTATACTTTTCTTATTTTATTTTTTTATTGCTATTTTATTTTTATTATTTGTTTTAATTAAATAATTATTTTTTACCAAGATATAAAAATATCATAAAAAAACAGAAAAGATGGAAAAAGTAATAAATATTTTTATCTTAATTATTTTCATAAATAAATTGTATATAATTGAATTTAGTGTAATTAGGTTTTTTTTTTTTTTTTTTTTTTTTTTTGCAATTTTAATTCTTTTTAATAAATCTAAAAAACATAGAATTAGGTAATTGATAATTTTATTCCATTTTTTAATTTTTCTTTTTTTTTATATAATAATAATATTACTTATTTTATTTTCATAATTAAATTGTACATAAATTAACTTAGGTTTAATTTAGGTTATACTTTAACATTTTCATAATAACTTAAAAATCATTAGAATTAGGGTTAGTTAATTTCAATTAATTCTTTTTTTCTTTTAAATCTTAAAAAGCATAAAAACACCAAAATACGTTTTCTTTTAATTTTAATTTTAATTCCTTATTAAGTTTAATTTTGCAAAAGGGTCCAACGCCCATACTGAATTTATTCAATTCGCATATTTATTTTATTTCGTTTAAATAATGATGTACCTCTCCCAAAGCTTTGTAACATAAACTTTTCGCACTTTTATTTGCTTTATTTATTTTCTGTCAAATCGGGTCCGGTTTAATTTTGGCGATGTGGACCCGCGCCATTTGTAATAGCCTTAGATTTACTTTTCCCGCAACTTTTAACTGTTAACAAAAGCATGAAAGAATGTATGGACTTAAAATAAAATCAAGCGTAGAACACAAATGAACATGACAAGACAAATATCAATGAAAACGATACACGAATCGCACACACCACCCCTAGGGTACGCCTCACTGTTGCCTTGCCTTTCGAAAGGTGATCGTCGAGTAGAGGACGTCTTAGTAAGTCCTCATGATCCGGGAACCTGGCATGAGGGTAGCTTCTAAGGTGTCTTCCCATTGCTCTAGTGATCACCATGTCCCTACCAACGAATTGACCCGAACACCTCCAACGGTGGTGCTACCTACCTCTCAATGGTGGGATGGCACTACTTTAAAAGGACATTTACACAGACGAATTCCTTAGGGTAGGTAGACGACTCATGGATACTTGCTCTCTTCAAAACAAAAATTCAAAGACTTTTCACACCAACACTTTTCAAAAGCTTTCAAAGCAAATTTTTCAAACACTCTGACGTACGAGTCGAACTGAAATTTTTCAAAGAAACTTTTTTAAACCCACAATTGAAAAGCAAACAAGACATTTTGAAAACACATTGAGCAAGTATCTAAGAGCCCATGGATAACCATGGATAGAAAGGGTGCTAACACCTTCCCTTTCTATAACCTACCTCCCGAACCGAGAGCAATCTCTTTAAGGAATTTTTCTGTGCTTTTGTCCTTTCCATTTGGAGAAAATAAAAGACGGTGGCGACTCTTGCTTCCGCGACATTTCGCGAACCAGCTTTAAAACAGTCAGTTCCAGATCCACCGATCACAGTGGCGACCCGTTCCCTCTTTGTGTAGAACTTCATCTTCAGATGGACGGTGGAGGGCACCGCAATCAGCTTTGCCAGTGTCGGCCTCCCAAGGATGCAGTTGTAGAGGGACGGACAGTCGATGACGAGGAAGCGCACCTTGACTTACTTGGTAGCAGTATCTTCGCCGAAGGTGACCATAAGCTCCACGTATCCCCATGGCTTGGAGGACGAGCCATTAAAGCCCTGCAAGTCTAATCCCACATATGGTGAAAGGTGAGAGTCGTCGAGCTGCAGGGTTCTGAAAAGTTGGTTGTACATCACGTCGACGAAACTTCCCTCGTCGACCAGGACGCGATGAACTCGAAGTTAGCCATTCTCGCCCTGATCAGAAGAGGGATGGATGAATTAGGGGGGGGGGGCTCCTGGCAGTTCCTCGAGGTAAAAGGTGATCGACTCTGATCTGCCTTTAACCCTCTTGAAGGTCACTGTTTACGGGGGAGCCGCGTCGACCAACTCATCCAGCTTCCTCTTCGATGAATTTATAGTCGAGTCATTAAACCCTCCACCATTTATGACCATGACGGAGGGGAAGATTTCCCACCTGTTGTGCGTAGACAGAGGCTTTTGCATATGTTCAGGGACGTAAAAGTCCTCCGGTCTCGTGACAGAGGATGCGGTCTGAATGGGGACCGACTCGTCAGATGAACGAGCATCCTCCACCATCTCCCTTGTTTCACGGGCATCTCGACGGGGGGCATCGCCGCGCCGATATTGCCCGAGTCTCCCCCCTTTTATGAGGGTCTCGATAGCATCCTTAAGATGGACACAATCTTAAATCAAGTGCCCATGGCTCCAGTGATACTGGTAGTATTTGCTTCGGTCTGCCCCAGGTTTAGCAGGAGCGGGGCGATGACGCTTGACGCTGTCGTCCTTGAAATTTGTGTTTGTGCACTTCGCTAAGATACGTTCGCGGGAAGTCATTAGCGAAGTGTACTCAGTAAACCTCCCCGAGGATCCTCTTTATTCTCGAGGGTCCTCTTTGTTCCCGAGGGTCTCGGGGTTTGTCGCCCCTTCTCTTCTAAGTTTGTCGAGGAGGGGCGGTGTCTTATTGCGGATGACTGGTAGATCCGCGATTCCTGGGATCCCGTGCTCTGTTGGCTGCCTCTCTCTCCTCGTAGTCCATGTAGGCTCTGGCTTTCTAGAGGAGGGCATCGAATGTACGGGGCGGTTCGATGCCTACGACCTTTCGGAATTCTGTGCCCGGGAGGAGTCCCCTCTCGAGCATGTATCTCTTTATGTGATCGATATAGGGAACCTGGATGGCCTCTCGGTTAAACCGATCGATAAATTCCCTCAGGGTCTCGTCGTGTCTCTGGACGATGGCCTCGAGGACTGCTTCGGCCTTTGGGTGCCATCGCGAAGCAGTGGACAAACTAATGAATTGGTTCTTCAAATTTCGCCAAGAGGTAATTGACCCTGGGGCGAGACTTTTGTACCAGTCCATCACAGCTTTCCTCAAAGTCGTGGGGAACAACCGACATTTAATTGGCCCCCCGACATTGTAATAATATAGCATGGCCTCAAACCCGTCTATATGGTCGACCGGGTCAGCGATGCTGTCGTATTCCTTCAGGTGGGGAGGCTTCTCCATGCCCGGGGGGATGGGTGCCTCCATAATGGCTTGTGACAAGGGACCATGGGGGTCATCTTCGTCACTCCTGTCAGGCGAGCGAGATGGGAATTTGATGTAGTGACAGTTATGGTGGCCCTGGTCGCGCAGAGCGTTCCTCGAGCGATACGGTCGCTCGTTGTTTCTCCCGTTTCTGTCTATAGGGGGTCTTCGTTCTTGACGCGAGGGGCCGTGATCGCGTCTCCCCGTGTCAACGGGCTGGTCCCTTTCCAATGCGGGGCGTCGCTCTATTGGTCGGGGAGAAGGGCTTCGAGAGATGTCCCAACTACGTTTCCGCGTGGAAGATTGTGGACGTTCCCCTGCTTGGCGAGGAGGAGGAGACTGAGGTCTCCTGTGTCTTATGGGGGCTCTCTGAGCATCTTCGAGCGCCCTCAATCTTTCTCCTTGAGCGAAGATCAGGTAGTTGGTCTAATTTATCGCTGCAAACAGTGTCCTGATCGTGACGTCTGCTCCGGCGGGAACGGGGACCTCATGAAACTGAATGGGTTGGTAGTTCTGGGGAGGTGGCCGATCGTCTTCGAGTCGTGGAGGCATTGATGATGACGAAGTAGTTGCTCTGTCTCTATAGTCAGAAGGCTCAGGCATATTAATGGAGGGGGCTGTGTTGTGGCCGGCGGTACCGGCATTGACGAGGCCGACATTATTGTCGGTGATATTGTTGTTGACGTCGACGATATGGACGTTCATGTTTTCTGCAGTCTGGTCAGCCATGACAGTCATGGATTATTTAGCTTTGATCTTGAGTAAACAGAAGACGGGGAAGCAAGTTTCCCACAGACGACGCCATTGATCTTACCGAATCAGAATGGACCGTCACAACTAGCTCGGGCAGAAGTTGAATGAGATGGGGGGGGGTACCTGCAAGACACTCTAATGGCAAAATAAGTTGCGGAATGAGCAAACAAGTGTAAGAGTTAGAAAGTGTTGAATACCTGACCCTCTTAGGAGAGAGGGTATTTATAGCCCCAACGCTGGGTCAAGGTCCCCATTGTTGGGCCACGTTGAGGCCCAATAACAGGAAATGCCAGGGCTTACGTGTGTATGGAGTCCAGCAAGTGGACTTCCCCCTGGTCAACTGCTCAGCGAGAATAGGATTGGACCCGTGATTCCCGGAGGACAGTTTAAGATGACTGTCGTGGGATCGTGGGCCATGTCCTCCAACAGACGTGTGGAGAGTTGCCCAACGGTCCCTAACTTGGACTCTGTTTTTGGACTTCCCATTCGAAGGACAAGTGTAGGCCCAATCCAGATCATTATTATTATTATTATTATTATTATTATCATTATTATTATTATTATTATTTATTATTATTTAAGAATAAATAAATTTTGACAAATTTGAGAATAAAGATATCTAATTATTAAGCCTCTTACACATAATCTATAAAAGTAATATATTTTTTTGAAACCTATAAAACTAATATTCAGAATTTCCTTCGCCTCATAATAAGTGTCTCATTTTCACTTTTTCTATGTCTTAAAATAAATGTCTCTTTAGAATATGAATATAATATTTATTAATTTTTTTCACTATTATACTCCTGTTTATTAATTTTACCCCACTAACTATAATAAATAAGAGTGTTTTAATAAATAATATTAATTTTATCATTAAAATCAACACATCTAATCATTTTCTTAAGAACCACGCAGAGTTCAAATAAGACACTTATTATGAGACGGAGAGAGTAAGAGATAAAGTACGAAAATGAAATTAGTTTATGCAATTATGTGTTTAAAAAATTTATTTTGTGCCAAAATAAAAACACTAAGACGAGATTCACTATATTGTCTGTATGAACGCTATATAGCAATTTTCTCTTCAATAACTATATTCCTAAACCTTTCTTCTCTTTCAAGATCGCTCATTTATATTAACATTCTCACTTAGAAACTTATGAAACATTGCAATGAACAATGAGGAGGGAATTTGGGGCAACAAAAGTGAAAGTTGTAGGAATAACACCAACAAACATGTATTTCAAGTAGGGTCCAATGAACATATCAGCTGCCTGACCAAGCACTGTGGTTGTTTATATTAATCTGGTAAACTAGCCAAAAAGACATTCACATTCTATGCTTTCACACAATTTTGGAAAGTTTTAACATAACTATAAAAGAACAGTATATCTGCCAAAGCTAGGCAAACAAAAAAATGATAGTACATTATGCACAACATATTAGCATTATTCTTGATTTATTTATTCAATCTTGTCTGCTACACAGCGAATCTTATTCAAAGACTCTTTAAATGCCTGCCAAGAAGCCATATAATGGTTTTGAGATATCATGCCTTCTTCAACTACTTGCATAGCATGTTTGTATAAATGATCAAAACACTGAACTGGGTTGGTAATATCGATATCATCTGAGCTGAGATGTGGCACATACAATCGCTTACAATCTTTCCTCCATCTTGACAAAATATATTGACATGGAATTTCCTCCACGCCATTGTAATTAAGGATATACAAGGCATGCCTGCATAGGTAGCCTTTGAAGTTAAAGCAACTACAAACGCAACGTACTTCGGCTACCGCTTTATCATACACGACTTCAAAATGCCTATCATCCCTTACAGATTCTTCCACTTGATGCTCTTTTACCATGTATGTCACTATAGAGTCGTTTGTTTGAATTTGTGAGACGCAGAAACAAGAAGATGTCATCACCACCTCATCTTGGAACTTCCTGAATATTGCATTTGTGTACAGTTTAGAGAGTTGCAGCTCGTAGAAGCATCTTGTTTTCAGTAATGGGCTTGAATTGTGTGACTCCAAATCATCAAGAGCTTCAGTGTTTTGCTTCTTTTGTTGAACTAATTCATAAATCTCAAAAAATTCTTTCAGAGAAGTTTGCTGATGTACGTGACCCTTGAAAAAGGGAACCACAGACTCGCCGTTTTCATAATCATAAATTCCAGCAAAAATTGTGTCCTTGGAGTATACGGGAGCCCAGTGCTCTCGTTCCTCATGCAAACTTCGAAGCTTTTCATGATTTCTTGTTCTAAAATGTTGGTTCAGGGCATCCCAATCCCTTTCAAATTCATCTACTGTTTTAGGGTCATATATCACTTTTGTTAGCGCCATCTGAAATGCCTCATATTCCTGAAACTGCACCATACATCCCCGGATGCTCTGCATGACTTGCAATAGACAAATTCTATGGTGAGCCCTTGGGAAAACCTCTGCTATTGCACTTCGCAGGGTCTTACATTGGTTTGTAACAATAGTTTGTGGAGGGCGACCAGACATACAAGTAATCCATGCCCTAAATAACCAAATATACGTATCGAATGTCTCATCTGCAAGCAGACCACAACCTAGCAAAATAGACTGTCCATGGTGATTAATACCAACAAATGCAACAAGTGGAATCTCATAATTGTTTGACAAATATGTTGTGTCAAATGCAACCACATCACCAAAATAACTATATGTTGACCTAGATCTAGAATCAATCCAAAATATGTTCCTCAGTTGTCCATCATCATTCAGATCCATCACATAGAAAAAATTAGGACTCACCAGTTGACGCTGACAGAAGTAATTAGAAATAAGTTCAGCATCACCTTTTTTTAGTTTCAAACACCTGGAAAATTTAACATTGTTGCTAGTTCCCCCTTCATTAGAATTTGAGCTCCCATAACCAGAAGCATCTACATTTGGCATTCGATATAACTTTATTGTCCTCACTTCAACATCTAGAGTTGGCTCAAATTTTCTTTTGGCCCCGCTGTCCATCCTCTTATGCGATTTAGAGTTCTGTGCTCTCTCAGGATCAAATGAATGGTTATGCTCAAGCTTGACTTCGTCAACCCTCCACCTATTAGATTCCACTAATCTCAATCTAATCATGGCTAAACAGCCTGTTCTTGTTTCTTTCCTATGACTATTAGCTTCTTTAATTGTTTTGAAACCCTCACAGTTACAGCACAAGACAGCACCACGCTTCTCCTTACTGTTACGTTTGGCCCAAGATGATTTAACCCGTATAGCAAATCCAATTTCTTTAGCATAGCTGTTATAATAGTTGTAGGCATCATCATAAGTTTCAAACTCCATTCCCACTCCCACGACAGGTGGCTGGAAGTCTTTTCCTTGAGAATCTCTACTATTACTGTCAGCTACTGCTGTTTCATTTTCATCCCTTTCATTCTCATGTTCGCATCCATCAGTCTCAAACAAATGACTACAGTCATTTTCGAGCTCTTTGCCCTCAACTTCAAGTAGTTGCTCACTGTGCAAAGATCCCTCATCTATCTGGAAAGAGTGACAGAAAAACTATTCAAATTTTAAACACAAACTAAGAAATTTGAGTATGCATTAAAATTGACAACAAAACTTAAAATATCACAACCAAGCTCAAAGGTGGTCGGTCAACCAGTTTCCAATTTGAAATTTTATATCACTGACAGCATAAAGTTTCTTTTATTATCACCCTACACAATCAAGATCATTTACCTGCCCCCTTTCATATCTCTCACTAGGCCGCTATAGTCTATACTACACTATGACGCGTTGGCGCAGGTACGGTACACGGTATGATATATGGAATTTAAAAAAAAATAGGTGCAGCTAAGTTGCTAATAACAACAAAAAAAATCTTTAAACTATTCAAAGCACAACAATATTTGTTTGTTCAACAAAAAATTAGAATTAAAAGATGATCAGAGAAAAGCAGCTGTGAACTCAGTGGCGGAGCCAGGAATTTTAGGCAGTCTGGGCAAAAATTTAACCGAAAGTTACATGTGACATAATATATAAATAGTCATAAACTGTGCTAATTTTGCCCTTGTTTTTACTAATTTTGCCCCTGGTTTTGTCTAAAAATCGGCTATAAAGTTGGAGGGAATACAAAGAAAGTAGGGGTTGAGCCCGGGCACGTGCCCGGGCTCGCTGGGCTATAAAACCACCCCTGTGTGAACTCGCTGTTTCAAATGTTCAAAAACAGTAAAATCTCAAAGAAAATAGTGAAATCATGGAGAAAAGGTTTTAATTTTAACAGTAAATACAGTACATTCAGTGACAGGAGAAATAAAATCGGCAAACAATTTGAAAAATCGTGGCCTAGTCGTTGAGAGAGAGAGAGAGAGAGAAGCAGACTGAGAAAACAAACAATGCGATTTCTTGGTCTTGACTTTAGGCCGCATTACCTGACTTGCTTTTTGTCACATTTCCTGCGCATTCAACTCGATCACGTATCGGCCCCGCACCAATTCGTAGGGTACCACGTACCAGATTGGAAAAGGAAACAAAGTGAGAAGCAGTGTTATCAAATAGTGGTGCGGTGCCATGGTTATCAAATAGTGGTGCGGTGCCATGGTTATCAAATAGTGGTGCGGTGCCATGGCCGCTATGACGGATATACATGGCAATTTTTGACCTCGCCGCAATGCTAAATATCAGACGATATTGCAGAGCTTTCTGCCCTAATCTGCTATAGTGGCGCCGTAAAGCGGCCGGTATGGCAGGGTTTTGGCACTTCGCCATGGACCGTCATCCGTCATCGACAACACTGCTAAGAAGGTAAATGACTGGTGCGTGCTGCATGCGTACCCAACGCGTGTATCTGTACCTGGTACGTGCCCAGCATGAGTACTCTGCCAAAAATGGCATACCAGTGCTTCCGACATATTATATCATTATCCATTTGAAGCAATATCCCAGCTATATCTTCCACATAATGGATGGCCCGGATCACAACATCAATAACGCCTTAGCATCCGTATCAAAAAAATGATTTATAATCCAACAAATACTGTATGTTGGTTGCAGAATAAAAAATATTCCAAAATAACTACGTGAATTAATCAATGTCATTAAGCACCTAACACAGATAATGTGATTAAGCCATTGGGTTGTTCAATGATAAAAATTTACCGTGATGTCGAGATTTGTAGTTAGCAACAAGCCCTTATCGTTCGGAGAACACACAACATTGTCATTCATGGTTCCCTCAGAGGGTTCACACGCGTTGTTCTGTTAAAGAACAAATAATAGGTTAACCTTGTTATAATGTTGCATTTCATGTAATCCCATTTCAACTAAAATGCATCATAACATAATAGATCAACACAAATTTTGAGGTAAACAATGAAATGAAACAAGTAAACAAAATTACTATTGTACCAGTAAAAAATCTTCACTTGAATTTTCATACAGATTAAACAGTTAACATGGTAAAGATAACACGAACAGAATCCATTGCAGAATGTTCATGAATTGACATATATATACAAAAAATGTTGTAGAATCATGATTTAATAGAGAAGTTAATCTATGAATTGAACTAATAGAATACAAAATTCGGGAATAGTAATTAGGGTAAATTTGAGAAGGAGAAGGAAACTTACCAGAGGAACGAAAAGAAGACAAGACTTGAGTTCAGTTGGGAACAAGAAGTTTCCAATGGAATTACAAATAAAAAAATATTTTTCGTCTATTTTCTATTAGATTCTGTTTGTTCCTTTATTTTATTTATTTTTTAATTATTTATTTATCGTTTTAAATGTTGAACTTAATCTTTTTATATACTTGAAATTTTTATCAATCATGTACTTTTATTGATTTTGTTTCATATAATTATTTATGAAACTCGTGTTGTGAGTTTTATCAATAATCTAGACAAAGTTTGGACTCAAGTTGTGAGTTGGAATATACTCTTCATACTATACAAAAGTAGAAAAGGCATTTTATGTGAGAGGTCACAATGGTATTAGGTGTTTGGAAAAGAGTATTCAGCGAGACATGATTAAGATCTTTGATACGGTGGCAGAACGGGACTGTTTTAGGAAAATGTTGGTTTGTGTTTTACGTTTGTGTTCGCAAAATGTCGCGGTAAGCAAGAGTCGCCACCGACTTTTATTTTATCCAACTGGAAAGGACAAAAGCACAGAAAAATTCTTTTTTCGAGATTTTGAGTACGGGGGTAGATTATAGAAAGGGAAGGTATTAGCACTCTTTCTATCCATGGTTTTCCATGGGCTCTTAGGTACTTGCTCATCATTTTAAAAATTGCTTTCGTGTTTGTGTGTTTTGAAAAGTTTTGTTTTACTTCGTTTTAACCCTTGTATCAGTCCTCAAGAGTGTTACGAAATGTTTTTGAAAACTTTGTTTAAAAAGAGTGTAAGTGTGGAAAGAAGTTTGTTTTTGAGCAAGTACCTACTAGCATCTACCTACTCGAAAAAAGAATATTTTTGTTCTTGTTTCCTTTAGACAGCGTTATCCCACTATTAGTGAGTAGGTAGCACCGTCGTTGGAGTTGTAAGGGTCAATTCGAAAGGGACGTACAATCACTAAAGCAATGTTAGGACGTCTTAGTAATAACCCTAGTGTCTTAAGATCATATTCGAAGCAACATTTCCGAGGCAATATTTCCGAACGGGACATTTGATCTTTGTTTAGACAAGAGAGCGACCACTAAAACACCTTATACTTAATGACCGTTTACCGAAGGCAACCGAAGTGAGAGTATACCCTAGGAGCGCGCATGTGCGAGTGATTTGATTTCAAGTTATTATCTTTGCATATTTAGGGTTTGCTAACCATTTTAAAATTAACATACATTCTTGTCATGCAATCCTATTATCATACATCTAACAGTTAATATTTACGAAAATTAAAGTGCGAGAAATAAACTACGCTATTACAAGGCTTCGGGGAGAGAGATTAATTACATAGCCAAAAACCCGTAAAACGATGAATAAGTGAAAAGTCCTAATTAAACTATTACATACCATGGGCAGTTACATTAATATTGTAAAAAGGATAAACGCGCGCGATGAAACGAGAACGAGAAAAAATTAGGGTTTTGACCTCGTCTAAACCTAATTGAAAGAGAAATCATTTTTTGTTGTTTTTGATTATTTTGAGAAAAAACAAGGTTTTAATTAAATAAATACAAACCTAGTTACTAATTAATTTAAATTAAGAAAAATAATTAACTTGACCTATTTTTGCATTTTTTTTTATTTTAAGAAAGGAAAATAAAAAAACTAAATCAAACAAACCCTAATTTTCTAATTTATTTTAAGTTATTTACAAAAAGGTTTAAATTACCCTAAAATTAAATTAAACTAATTATTTAAATTAAATTTGATAAAAATAAAACCTAAATCTAAATTGTTGAAAATTGATTTTATGATTTTTTTGTAAAAAAGAATTAATTTTATGTTAAAAAATAATTAATCAAAATAAATAATTAAAAGAAAAATATAAAAGAAAAAAAAATGGGCCTGGTATCAAAGCAAAAGGGGGGTCTGAATTGCAATTTTCTGAGCCCAAAATGTCTAGTCCACGTTGACTTTCCAGATCCAATGCATTGGCTTGACTAGGGTGCATCATGGACCTCCCAAGGATGGCCCTTGGATCCAGCTTGTTGGAGATCTGGTGGTTGAATGTTGAGGCGTATGGTGGTCACCTTGTATGCACATGTGCCTGATTATGCAAGAAACAAAATCATGAAATAATATGGGGGACCTGAGAATCGAACCCAGGCCCTTTGGCTTTTTCTCCCTGCACGCTTACCAACTGAGCTGGCCTTGTTAATTGTACATAGAATAACAAAAATGCATTATATGGAAAAACACAAAATATCAATTCTCCAGCGCGCGAAATTTAAATGGGCCAGTCAGGGGGTGCCACGTGTTGGCTCCTAAATTTGACACCCTTGTTTCATTAATGTCAGCCATTAAAGCTGATGGATGTTTTCGACCAGCTAGGTCCGTCGAAATGCCCATCGAAAGATGGCAAGGTACTTAGAAGATTTCTTCCAAGGGAGAAGTTGGTTGCCTTCGACGTCGAAAGTGTTTCTCGTCGAAGATGCTTCTCGACGAAGGAGTTCGATGGTTCAGAGTGGAACGGTTTGAAATTCAAGCGTTTGGAGGGAAAACGGTTTCCAGCGGTTACCAAGTGCAACGTGCAAAGATCTGGAGCGTCGAACGTTGAGAACGTGCCAAGTGGGATCATCTCGAAGCAGTGTAACTGCCCGATGGTTACTTGGGATGTTTTAGTATAAATAGTAGTAGTCACGCAGTTTCTCGCGTGTGTTCACAATTATATACAAAGTCACTCATATAGATTAGAGTACCCAGCGTGTGAGAAAGAATTGTTGAGAAATGTATGTGTGAAACACCAACTTTATTAATCAAAGTCATTTACTTTTCCAGAAATTTACTTGCTTTCTTCTTTACTTTCCTGTCGAAATCCTTTACTTTAAGCCTTCATTTATTTTACCAAGCCTACTTCTTCATGCAATTTACTTAAAGCCTCTTTATTTTATTGTCATTTAACCAATATCCAATTTAATCAAAACCTCAAAATCAACCTATGTCCTAGGATCAATCTGATCGATCCTGCGAGTAACCAAATAAGTAACCATTTGGAGGATCAGCGGTTGTTTACCAATAACCAAGGTAAACAAATTGGCACACCTGATGGGACTGTGTGTTGATTTCTGAAAATAATCTCATCCTTTTCAAGGAGCGTTGTATGTTATTGAGAAGTGGTAGAATATACACTAACGATAACAATACTGCCAGAAGAAGGGAAGAGATGGCGAATCCGCCAAACAATAACGAAATCCCACAAACGAATGTGGGAGCAACGGTTATCTCGACCGTAAGTGAAGCGACAACTGCTGGTTCGACACCAGCAGTAACGGTCACAGCAACGGGGCCATTACCCCCGTTCACAGGCCCCAGAGTGCCTTTGGGAACTCCCTCACCAAGGGGAAATATAGGCACAAGGCCTTTTGTTCCCCCAGGATTTATGACAGGCGGTCATAATCGAGAGCCACTCTATGGCATGCCAACTTCTGACTTGGCTAGCCTGACGAATGCTACGTCCACTTTTTCAGACCCTCTAGTGAGTGCCTCTTCGCCACTCCAAGGCTCTGGAGTAGGTATGGCGAATAGAAATAGGACCCAACTCTTAGGAGGAACGTCCCAAGTAGCCCATGGTCTTACAAATGCCTCGACAGCAGTCTTGAGGCAACAAATGGACGAAAGCAACCATGATATGGTGCAAATGTTGGCACAAACTTTGAGTACAGTGCTAAACCCTCTAATACAAAACACTACTCAATCGAATCAGCAAATGACAGCGCAAATGACGCGTTTGGCTGATTTCTTTGGAGTACCCCAACCTATTCGACAGCCCCAAAGGGCGCAAATAAGGGGAAACCAGGGGATATTCTTAGAGGAAGAAACCACCATCAACCAGGTCCAACAGCCTGTCGAAGAAAACCTTAGGGCTCGATTGGAGCAACCTGTCGAGGAACCTAGGGTAATAACCCCAGAGGTAAGGTTAGTTAACAGAAACCAAAATGCTGACGAAGTAGTTCAGCATATCCAGTACCAAAACACGGGTTTGGAAAACAATCTGGCAACCATGATCGAAAGGATCATGACTCAAAATGGGATGAACATGGGCTTTCGAAGGCCCAACTTTACATCCCCATTGTCAGAATACGTGTTACAAACAGACTTACCTCCTAGATGTAAAGTCCCCAAATTTACTAAGTTCTCTGGGGACACGACAAAATCTACTGTCGAACATGTGGCGAGATACTTGATCGAAGCAGGAGATATTTCGAATAACGAAAACCTGAGGATTAAGTACTTCCCAAGTTCTTTAACAAAGAACGCTTTTACTTGGTTTACAACTCTCCCCCCCAATTCGATCCATCATTGGACCCAGTTGGAAAGATTGTTCCATGAACAATTCTACATGGGGCAAACCAAGATAAGCCTGAAAGAATTGGCCAGTGTAAAGAGACGTTTCACTGAACCTATAGACGAATATCTAAATAGGTTTAGGTTGCTCAAGGCGAGATGTTTTACACAAGTGCCAGAACATGAGTTGGTCGAAATAGCCGCAGGCGGTCTAGATTATTCCATTAGGAAGAAGCTAGACACCCAATACCTAAGAGACATGGCCCAACTGGCCGATAGAGTTCGACAGGTAGAACGCCTCAAAGCTGAAAAAGCAAAGGCAACGAAAACTCACAAGAGAGAGAGGATAGCGTACGTTGAGATGGATGACGAAGATCCAGAATCCTTCGACGATACTATAACTGTCGAAGAAGGAGAAGTCGATTTAGCGGAACTAAAACAAGGGCCACCATACTCTTGTAAACTGTTAGTCCCCTCAAGTGGGAAAAATCCCATTAGTTCAGAAAGGACCAACGATAGGTTCCCCAAAAAGACTTATAGTTTTGACATCACAAAATGTGATGAGATCTTTGACTTGCTTGTAAAAGATGGCCAAATGATAGTACCCCCAGGGGTAAAAGTGCCTCCTCTTGATCAAAGAAAGAAGAGAGGTTTTTACAAATATCATAATTTTTTGGGCCATAAAACTTCTCAATGTTTTCTTTTCAGGAATCTTGTGCAAGACGCTATCGAAGAAGGGAGGTTGAAGTTTGCTGACAAGACCCCCATGGCTGTCGACTCAAATCCGTTGCAGGCTGAAGCCCACTATGCTGAGCCTTCTGAGGTGAACGTGATAGAGGCAACCAGGAGCCAGTCGAAGAGGCCAAGAATCACAATGGTCGAAGTCTCAAAGGACCATATCAACATGCCAATCTTTGGCAGTTTTTCTGGAAATTTATCCAGAAAGACAATTGAAGCAGTTCAGAAAGCGGTCGAAAGCCCAAAGCTGGAGACCGTTGAAGCACAAAAAACTGGACCAAAACCCAGTTCCCACTTGGCCACAGTTCAAGGCCAGACGGAGAATTTGGAGATACAAATGAAACAGTTAACTCTTGCCAACAAAGATACAATGAATATCAACATGGTCGAACTCTCTGACCCAAAAGCATCAGAAGAGGCCATGAGGCAAGAACAAGCTAATAAGACTGCTTTCCCTCGGGAAAATGAGAATCTGGCAGATTTTCTACAAAGATGCCAGAAAAAGAAATCAGAGGTGATGCTGTGTCCAAGATGCAGTTCGATCTTTGACAAAAAAGCTGCTGAGCACATTCAAGGCGTAAGAGCAACGAATAAGAGAAGGGAAAATGTTGATCTTCGACATGACCCCAGAAGAGCCTCCCAAAGAGGTTCAAACCAAGAAAAGAGGCCATTGACTTTCAGGCCTCCAACAAATGTGCCGGTAGATACCTGGTACAAAACCTCTGGTCGAAAAAGGCCAAGTGAGGAGAGATGGCACTTTTTCGACGTGCCAAGGGGTTCATCTTTAACTCAAAAGAAAGAGCCTCAAGTTGCTGCACCTAAAGTTGCACAAGTGTCAAGCAACTACAAAGGGAAAAATCCCATGTCTCGATCCCAATGGAGGAGATACCAAAAGAGACGAAAAGCTGAGAGGGAGGCTGCCAACGAACCAAAGGCAGAAACCAGTTCGAATGTTCCTCAAAGGAAGCAAAGGAAACCTCTAGAAAGAGAGCCAGTAACCAACAGGCTAGTTTGGCCTAACCAAGGTGAAGTCGAGGACGAAGACGACTCTGAGTCTGATGATACTTTGGACATAATGGTGAATATAGTCTCAGTGCTGCCCAGAGAATTCAACCGACAGGTGGAGGTCGAAGCAAGTGACTGGGAAGTGGAGCAAGAAATGGCCAAACACAGGCCAGTGTGCTATTTTGTCATGGACAATGGCACCACTGAGGAACAAAATGGATTCTTCGAACCACCCACAGAGGCGATGAAAAATCACCTCAAGCCTTTATTTATAAGGGCCAAACTCGAAGAAACTACGGTGAATAAAATATTGGTGGATTGTGGGGCAACCATCAACATTATTCCTCACTCTATGCTAAGGAAAATTGGCAAAAGGGGTGAGGACATTAAGCCTCACAACATGGTCTTGTCGAACTATGAGGGCGGCATAGGGACCACTATGGGAGTGATCCAACTAGATATCAAAGTGGGGTCTATCCTTCGACCAACAATGTTTATGGTCATATCGGCCAAACCTAACTACAATCTTTTGTTGGGCCGTGAATGGATTCATGGTGTTGGAGCTGTGCCATCATCAATGCATCAGAGGCTGCTCCTATGGCGTCCAGATGGGATGGTCGAAAACATAGAGGCAGATCAAAGCTATTACCTGGGCGAAGTGAATCACCTGGGGCTGGCAGATTTCGACAAGAACTTGGCTCACATAGGGCCATGTCCAACACCTGACTTCGACATGGCGCCAGCGCCAAACACTTTTTGTTCCCTATACCTGCATCCTGAGCATGGTTTCCAATGGGACAGAGAAGACTTGTCCCACATAGACTTCAGTGGGTTAACTAATATCCAACCAACTGGTTGGGGAAGTGAATTCAGTGATAATGACTGAGTCACAATCTTTGAAGCGAATTTCGACTTATGTAGCCGAAACTAAGATGATAACGGCTCTCGAAGCCGAAGTGAAGTACATGGCCACACAGGCCAATGATCAACGGTTATCTGCTGCAGGTCCAGGAAAGGATTTCGATCCAGAACCCCCTAATATCATGCAAGAAGAAATGCAGGAACAGAGGCTCGACGCCATCTATGACGATGAGCCTTTGGGCTTCGAAAAGGACCCCTTGGCAAGAAACATTAAGATGTTAGCGCAAGATCCTTTAGAAGAAATCAACTTAGGCGAAGGGTCAGAGAAAAGGCCAACTTACATCAGCGCCAAAATTGACCCAGAACTTAGGTTGGAAGTAATCCAATTGTTGAAAGAGTTCAAGGACTGTTTTTCATGGGATTACGACGAAATGCCTGGTCTCGACAGAGGATTGGTAGAACTTCAGTTGCCAATCAAACCTGGGAAGAAGCCAATCAAGCAAAGTCCAAGACGCTTCGCTCCGGAAATACTGTCGAAGATCAAAACGGAAGTCGAAAGACTGCTGAAATGCAAATTCATACGCGTTACAAGGTATGTCGAATGGATTGCAAACATTGTGCCAGTAATTAAGAAAAATGGTACATGAAGGGTGTGCATAGATTTCAGAGATTTGAATGCTGCTACACCCAAAGATGAATATCCTATGCCCGTGGCGGAGATGCTAGTCGATTCTGCCGCTGGCTATGAATACCTGAGTATGCTCGATGGTTATTCAGGATATAATCAAATTTTCATTGCTGAAGAGGATGTGTCGAAAACAGCTTTTCGATGCCCTGGGGCCCTAGGCACTTACGAATGGGTAGTGATGCCTTTTGGCCTAAAGAACGCTGGGGCAACATACCAGCGAGCAATGAATACTATCTTCCATGATTTTATTAACACTTTTATGCAAGTATATATTGATGACATTGTTATAAAATCTGTTTCCAGGAAGAATCATATTGACCACCTTCGACAATCATTCGAAAGAATGAGAGAACATGGTCTGAAGATGAACCCTTTGAAGTGTGCGTTCTGTGTGAAAGCTGGAGATTTCTTGGGCTTCGTTGTCCACAAGAAAGGAATCGAAATCAACCAGAACAAGACGAAGGCAATTCTGGAAGCGAAAGCGCCATCGAATAAGAAAGAATTGCAATCTCTGTTAGGCAAGATAAATTTCTTAAGGAGATTTATATCTAACCTAAGTGGGAAAGCTCAGGCCTTTTCACCCTTACTTCGACTGAATAAAGAAGGGTTCGAATGGGGGCAAGAGCAACAAGAAGCCTTCGACAAAATCAAAGGGTACCTCACTAAGCCACCTATTTTGGTGCCTCCTTGTAGCAATAGGAGTATGAGATTGTACATAGTTGCATCCGACAAAACTTTGGGAAGTATGTTAGCCCAAGAAGATGAGAATAGAGTCGAAAGACCCATTTACTATCTTAGTAGAGTTTTGAACGATGCAGAAACTAGATATAGTGAAGTTGAAAAATTGTGTCTATGTCTGTATTTCTCTTGTACAAAACTCAAGCAATATATAAAACCAGTTGATGTGTATGTTTCGTCTTATTTTGATGTTTTCAAGTATATGTTGTCGAAACCTATCTTGCACAGTCGAATTGGCAAGTGGGCATTAGCATTAACTGAATACTCCTTGACCTTTATGCCTCTTAAGGCAGTGAAAGGGCAAGTGGTTGCAGACTTTATAGTCGACCACTCAATTCAAGTTGAGGATATTAATTATGTGGAGATAGAACCTTGGAAATTCTACTTCGATGGTTCCAGCCATAAAGATGGAACAGGAGTAGGGGTCTTGATCGTTTCTCCAGAAAAAATTCCAACAACATTCAAGTACAAGATATCGGGTTCTTGTTCGAACAATGAGGCTGAGTATGAAGCTCTAATTACTGGCCTTGAGATATTGTTGGAATTGGGGGCAACTCGAGTCGAAATAATGGGAGACTCAGAGTTAGTCATTAAGCAAGTCACAAAGGAATATAAATGCATCAGAGAAAATCTCATTATGTACTTTGTGATAGCAAATCGTTTATTGAAAAAATTTGAAATGGTCAATATTCGACACATACCCAGAGTGGAAAATTAAATAGCCAACGACTTGGCACAAATTGCATCTGGGTATAAGATTTCAAAAACGAGATTACAAAGAGCAATCGAAGTTCGAGAAAAGATAAAAGCAACTTGTCTATCACCAACAGACTTGGAATCGACGAGACTAGGATATGCTGATCAAAGTAACTTCGAAATTTCGTTCATAGATAATTTGTCAGAACAAGATTGGAGGAAACCCATTGTGGATTATCTTCAAAATCCAGGAGCTTCGACAGAACGAAAAACAAAGTACAGGGCGTTGAGTTATGTACTCATGGGTAATGAGTTATTCAAGAAGACGCCTGAAGGGGTATTGCTAAAATGCTTAAGTGAAACTGAGGCATACATAGCCCTTTCGACTACGCACGCTGGAGCATGTGGGGCTCACCAAGCAGGCCATAAGATGAAATGGTTGTTGTTTCGACAAGGACTATACTGGCCCACTATGCTGAAAGATTGTGTTGAGTTCGCCAAAGGTTGCCAAGAATGTCAAGTCCATACAGGCATCCAGCATGTACCAGCAAGCGAACTTCACTCGATAGTGAAACCTTGGCCCTTTAGAGGATGGGCGTTGGACCTCATTGGAGAGATTCGACCAGCATCATCAAAGAGTCAGAAGTATATACTGGTAGGCATTGATTATTTTACTAAGTGGATCGAAGCTATCCCTTTAGTCAATGTAGACCAAGAAAATGTCATTGAATTCATTCAAAAGAACATTATCTTTAGGTATGGAATCCCTGAGACTATAACAACTGATCAAGGATCAGTTTTCACTGGTCGAAAGATGCAGGAATTCGCTCAGGAAACAGGTTTCAAACTCCTAACATCAACGCCTTATTATGCACAGGCAAATGGTCAAGTCGAAGCAGGAAACAAAGTAGTGATTGGCTTGATAAAAAAACATGTTGGGAAGAAACCAAAAAATTGGCATAAGACGTTAGACCAGATTTTGTGGGCTTGTCGAACGTCCCCAAAAGAAGCCATATGTACAACACCATATAGGCTAACTTTTGGCCATGATGCAATGTTGCCATCAGAAATTTGTCTTCAATCTGCAAGGGTTCAGAGACATTATGATATTCCCTCTGAAATTTATTGGAATATGATGTTAGACGAACTAGTGGATTTAGACGAAGAAAGATTGCGCGCTCTTGACCTACTCAGGCTTCAGAAGAAAAGAGTAGAAGACTCTTATAATAAAAAGGTGAAACCTAAGGTATTTTCGCCTGAAGAACTAGTTTGGAAGGTGATTCTTCCCATGGATCAAAGGGATCGAAGCATGGGAAAATGGTCACCCAAATGGGAAGGACCATTCAGAGTTATCCAGACTTTTCTGGTGGAGCCTATGAAGTCGAAGAGCTAGGTGAAGATAAAAGGCTCTTGAGAGTAAATGGTAAATATTTGAAAAAATACAAACCTACACTCCAAGAGATAAAAATAAAATAACAAGACTAAATTAACCATAAAAAAGCCAAAATGGAAATTTTTTATAATTTTAGCCAAGATGGCAATGTTGTCGAATACATATTACAAAATATGGTTTAAAAAGCTGAATCAATCAGAAGGGAATGGAGTCCTTGAGTCGAAGGTATTTGATTTGCTGCAGCTCCAATCTTTTGGTGCACCAGGCATTCGCCTGCACAAGCTTGGCAATCTGATCGTCAAAGCCTTGGGCTTTCTCAGCAAATTCTAGGCCCTGTTTGATTTCAGTTTGACTTTCGGTGTCTGGGACGGTCGAGAGAAGTTCCTCCTTGCGCTTGGTATTGGCATTTATCTTAGCCTCTATTTCTTCGATTTGCGCCCTGAAGGAAGCATTCTCTCGATCGATGGCATCAACTTCTTCTTGTGTAGATGCTTTTTGCTTCGACAACTCCGCAATTCGAGAAGTTGTCTCCAAAACAGCAGTCCATGCAGAAGAGCTTTTGCCATACAACACCTCAAGCTGACTATTAAAACCCCTTTGTCGCCGATAATCTGCTGAGACTTGATCAATAATGGAGTGTAACTCCATGATCAAGCCTGAAACTTCTGGAGCTACAGCTAACAAGTCGACAGCATTCAAAACATCCCTCAAGTATGATGGAGCAGTAGGGTCCCCCTCCAAAGCTTTCATCAAGTCCTTCTTGAAAAACTGAGCCTTAACCTTCGTCAAAGCTTCGTCGAGAGGAGAAGTTTCAGTGGACTTCCCCGACAGGGTAGGAACCTCTTGACTAGCATCAGACGAACTCTTGCTCTCGATGATGGCGTTGAGATAGCTAACAGGGTCAGTTTGCTTCAAGAGTTCTAAGTCCTCTTTCGACCTGTGCTTTGTTGAGGTAACAGCCCTTGCAACAACATTGTCTTGGGTTTGAGGCTGTTGAGTGACAGTTGCCTCGACTTGATTCCCTTTGACTCGGACTGTGGCAGCGCCAGCGTCATCTTGGTGTCTTTCGCCGGTGTCACCTTGGTTCTCTTCGCCAGCGGCACCTTGATCCTCTTCGCCAGCATTGCCGTGGTCCCCTTCGTCACGATTCTCTTCTGACAGATCCACCACCTGAACCTCTTTTGGATGTTGCTCTTCTGTTTGAGGATCTTCTGCTGGTTTTTCTGCCGTCTCAGCATTGGCCTCATTTATTTCAGTATGGGCTTCGTCATTCTCCAAGCCTTTTTCTTGTGGCCTGCTGAGTTCAGCAGACTCCAATGTCTCAGAAGTCCTTGGCGGTGAGCTTTCAGTGGTGTCCTGAAAAAGAAGAAGAAGAATCTTCAAAATTCGAAAGAGACATAGTCGAATGTAGGTATCTACACCTGAGTTACAAAGAGGTCTAAGAGATTACCTGTAAATTAGCTTCAGCCCCAGGGCTGGAATTGTCGCTTTCGACAGGCTTATTGAGAAGAACGTTTAATTCCTCCTCCGTTGGCTCCTCAATGATCACTGGGGGTGGCCTGGGCTTTCTCCCAGCAACCTTTATTCTAATTGTTCGACCCTCAGGAGCAGGAGCAGGAGCGTCCTTCGTCAGCTTTCGCCTTTTTAGAGGAGCAGGGGGAGAATCATCTTCTTCGTCGCTCCCGGATTCGACCATCAGTGCTGGCCGTTTCTTGGGCGAAGGTGCCTAAAAAACCAATGGGAATTCGATTTAGCAGTTACATCGAAAGTCAAAAGTCAAAGCCAGAAGAAAATAATGAAAGTCTGGTTACCGATACAGAAGGATTTTTTGAAGGGCCTTCCCCCTGTTGGTTTGTTGTGGTCTTCGCCGGCGCTATAGTCTTCGCCGGCGGTGGAGGTTTTGTTGAGGGGCCTCCTCCCTGTTGGCCTTCTGCAGCCTTCTTGGCTGCAGGCTTTCGAACAACTGAAAGCAGATAAAATAATTAACAGGCTAGCAGTCGAAAGAGAAAGACAAAGTAATTCGAAAGGATGAACTTACATTTCTTTATTTTTTCCAAGACAAGGACAAAAGATTTCTGAAGCTCATCCACGAAGTCCTTCTCGTCGAAAAACTCCTCAGCGTAGTAACTTTTCCACCACTCCTCGAAGGATGGTGAGCAAAGAAAGTTGAGCTGGTAGTCAAACAACGAAAGAACTGTTCGACCAGCATATCTTCCGATATGTTTAGTGGCAGCTTCTTCGGTGTAGTCGTTGCAGAAGTATAACATGGACTTCTCCCTTGGGAAAATTGGAGAAGGTAGTGTTTGAATAATACCAAACTGGCGAGACACCAGGTTTGGTTGATATGCAATCAGACTCAAGTGAGTCTTAGAGCTCCTGAATCGAAGAGGCATGATTCTTGGTGTGAGGAACGCCTCCCACATAGTTGTATGTTCGTCAACCTGAGGACCACTCGACGTCCTAGGATGTGGCCTTGTGAACCACGCTGGGCCTACCTTCCGTCGAGCAAACGGAGCCATAGTCGAAGCAAACTCTTTCCTTCGAGCAAACATCAGAACGAAGTTTGTGAAAGTTTGCTGAAGCTCCAGCCCATCTTCCATTGGAGTCAACAGAGCCAGTCTGGTTCCTTCGACACGTCTGTTCGCTATCTCTGGAGCCTGCTCATTTATTTGAATCTTCTTAGGCAAGAAAGATTCGAAGGTGGCGTTGAGCCACAGTTGGAGCAGCCAAAAAGGTCCAGCAAGCAGCAAACTGGCCCTGTTCTCGATAATCTTCAGAAGAGTCGCTCCATTACTAATCGACTCATACAGGCTAGCCAAAATCAATTCTGCCAAACAGATATTTTGGCCGTGATGGAGTTGAGTGGAGAGAGTGACCATCTTCTTGGTCACCTGCAAGGACTTGGAGCAAAACACAAAGCGTGTCAGCCATAAGGCTAGAAACGCAATGTGTTCGACATCCGACACAGCATCTGTCGACCTGTCGTGGTAGTGATTGATGAAGGTGGTGTAAGTTGGTTTTGTGGCAGAGAATCCAATTTGATCCTCCGACATCTCCTCCGGGTCGAAGTAGTCCCCGGTGGGTCGAAGGCCAGTGATAGCGGCCACATCGAAGAGTGTAGGAGTCAGCATTCCACAGGGAAGATGGAAAGTGAAGTGGGAGTAGTCCCAGAAGAGTAGAGAAGCTATCAACATCTCCGGAGAATAGTTCAGACCTGTCTTCGACAACATAACCAGGTCGAAAATCCCCATATCTTTCCAGGTCGAAGCTTGGCGTTTCTCCATCTTTTCCAACCAAGCACTATAATCAGGAGTAAGGCTGGGGCCAGACCTGAAAACCCTAACACCTTTGTTGAAGAAACGGAGGTCGATTTTCTCTTTAGCAGGGTCTTCATTATCCTCTGCATCTTTCTTGGCGCATGCAACCGGTTTGAGCCTCTCAACTACCGGAAAATAACTCTTGATGTTCATGGCCTCAGCAATACTTGGGTACAATGGGCCAGACATAGCAAAGATCTGGTTGGAATATCCAACCGGGATCATAAGGTGGTGTGAGTAAGCATCACGTACAGCGATGTCCAAGGGTTCAGGGACCCTTCGTTGGCCCGTGGAAGTTACTACTGGAGCGGTGACGAAAACCCTGGGTTTGACGTTTCCAGATGGGACGTTGGCGCTAGGAGCATTGGAGGAACCAGATGCCATTGTTAATGGTGAGGATGAAGACGAAGTGAAGAAAAAGGGTTTGCAAAGTTGACAAGTTTGTATGAAAATGGAGAAGTCTGAAAGCTAGATAGCGTAAAAAGTCCCACAATGGGTACTTACTGCTATTTATAGTAGTGGGGGAAAATCCCCAAAATCGAGGACATTAAATGCCATTTAATGTTGCAGAGGGTAGTGGGACACGTGGCGTCTCCCTGTTGTTTTAGCCGTTCTGCAGAAATGGAGGGGTGCAGCGTGCGCCCTCGTTTTTGGGAATTGTCATAATGACAAATTCTGAAATGACGTTTGGCACATTGCACGCCTTACTGAGGTGACGTCTTAGGTACGGATAAATGATAGTTTTTCTTGGGATTGTCAGTGGTTGGTAGAAGACAACAAAAAGTGCACAATTTAATTTGTGACTGAAAATGGAAAGATAGGTGTCGAATGGTAGTTCAAAGAATGCCTTTTTCTTTCAGTGTCGAAATAAGGCATTCTTGGGGGGCAATTTGTTGGCTCCTAAATTCGACACCCTTGTTTCATTAATGTCAGCCATTAAAGCTGACGGATGTTTTCGACCAGCTAGGTCCGTCGAAATGCCCATCGAAAGATGGCAAGGTACTTAGAAGATTTCTTCCAAGGGAGAAGTTGGTTTCCTTCGACGTCGAAAGTGTTTCTCGTCGAAGATGCTTCTCGATGAAGGAGTTCGATGGTTCAGAGTGGAACGGTTTGAAATTCAAGCGTTTGGAGGGAAAACGGTTTCCAGCGGTTACCAAGTGCAACGTGCAAAGATCTGGAGCGTCGAACGTTGAGAACGTGCCAAGTGGGATCATCTCGAAGCAGTGTAACTGCCCGACGGTTACTTGGGATGTTTTAGTATAAATAGTAGTAGTCACGCAGTTTCTCGCGTGTGTTCACAATTATATACAAAGTCACTCATATAGATTCGAGTACCCAGCGTGTGAGAAAGAATTGTTGAGAAATGTATGTGTGAAACACCAACTTTATTAATCAAAGTCATTTACTTTTCCAGAAATTTACTTGCTTTCTTCTTTACTTTCCTGTCGAAATCCTTTACTTTAAGCCTTCATTTATTTTACCAAGCCTACTTCTTCATGCAATTTACTTAAAGCCTCTTTATTTTATTGTCATTTAACCAATATCCAATTTAATCAAAACCTCAAAATCAACCTATGTCCTAGGATCAATCTGATCGATCCTGCGAGTAACCAAATAAGTAACCATTTGGAGGATCAGCGGTTGTTTACCAATAACCACGGTAAACACCACGCCACCCTTCTTCTTCCTCCCTCCGTTGGCAAAAGTCCAGGACTTTTACCTACGGTTTTCTGGGTGTAGGTATAAGCCTGCGTTTCTCCAAAATCCACTGCACGCATCATAAATGAATTCCAATGGTGTTAGCTGGCTATTTCGAATAAGGAAGAAACCACTATCAAAATAATATTTCGAATAAAGTACCTAAGGAGATTAATATCAATATTGGATATTGGTGGGAGATATGGAGTCATTATGTTGAAGGATTATTCAATTTCCAGTGGATTTCGATTTGGACTTGTTTTGGTGTTCGAATTATAAAAGAGCTCCTTTATGTAAGGGTGCCAGAAGTTGGAAACGATCCAGGTAATTGGGTTATTTCGAAAGCAATGAAGAAACAAGATGCCTCGATTGGTACAGATTTCGCAAGATGCTTTGATTGGTACAGATTTCGAATTTCAAATAAAGAGCGCCATTCTAGAAGACGCGTGGAAGTCGGCCAACATAGGAAGCCTGCATGCTTCGAACGTGGCGTGGTTTTAGAATAGGGCCGTTAGGGTCAAGACACTATAAATAGGTGTTCTTATGTTAGATTTAAAAATGTTCACTTTTATGTACTAAAAGATCTCAAAATACTCAAACTTCCGTGAATTAAGGAAAACGAGTCAGAAGATACAACGTACGTGTTGAACATCATTACTTTTTTACAATTTCAATACAAGTCTTGTTATATTTAATTCGCCATTACAGTATTTCTGTCCTTAAATCCTTCGATTTCCTTGCATTTCTTTGTTTTACTTGCCTTTAAATACAGTCATTTCGTTAGAAACTTTACAGCATTTTTGTCCTTAAATCCTTCGATTTCCTTGCATTTCTTTGTTTTACTTGCCTTTAAATACAGTCACTTCGTTAGAAACTTTACAACATTTCCGTCCTTAAATCCTTCGATTTCCTTGCATTTCTCTGTTTTACTTGCCTTTAAACACAGTCATTTCGTTAGAAACTTTACTTTTACTTTATCCTTTTAGTGAAACACTTATCTTTATATTCAAGCCCAAGTCTAATTCGAAGCCTTTCCTGCCTACATTCAGTTAGTTTATTCCTATAGACCATTTTAGAAATCTTTCCTAAGAATCTCGTATTCGAACTTAACATACAATATAAGTCTATCAATATAATAGATTTGAACATGGAAATAAGTTATGACACATGTGTTCTAGGATCAATCTAGTCGATCCTGCAAGTAACCAATAATAATTAGTAAATTGGAAGACTAGCGGTTGTTTACTAAAAATCACTGTAAACAAATTGCACACCTGATGGGACAATGTCATAACAAAAAGTTTTATCAAACAAACATATTAGAGAAGTTTTAGGATTTTTTGAGTGTGGAGCGCGTTTCAGTACATGAACCTTCGAAGCGGCAAAATAAAGAATAACAATCCACATATACCCAGAAAACAACGTACCAAAATAATGGTTAATACAACCAACCAAGATGGGGTACAGAATCCCCCACAGGGGGCTGCAACAATCGTTTCAAGTTTGATTGATGCCTCCAATGCCATTCCTGTTGGCAGTTCGAATACGATCCCACTAAGTACATTAGACATGCCATCAAACGTGTCTTCAGTGCAAACTGCACCACACATAGGGAATCAACAATATTCGACCCCCCTAGGCCTCCAGGTTTTGAACCTTTGAGACCCATAAATCCTCAGTATGGGATGCCAACTTCGTTTATTGCAGGGTTACATAATATAACAACTTCTTCCCCACTCCAAGGATTTGCTTCCAGAACGAACCATTTGGGTACAAATTTCTAGAATATAGGAAACTTTGCCCAAATGCCTACTCTTACAACTAATAGTCAGGCAGCGCTTAGGCAACAAATGAATGATAACAATCATGATATGGTAGGTATCCTAGCCCGCGAAATGAATGCTATTTTCAATCCCCTAATCCAGAATATAAATAGAACAAACCAAGAAAATGCAGCCCAGATGGCCAGAATAGCAGATTTCTTTGGTGCCCCTAATGCGCCTGCAAGGCGTAGGCAGAACCCGGTGGTGATTCGAAATGAAGAACCCATAATTGAACAAATTCGTCCCCCTGTACAAGTGGTCGAAGAAAGAAATATAGGGGTAAGATTAAGAGATCAGAGAATTCAGGAAGTTCAGAATGAACATCCTAGACCTATACTGATGGTGAATAGGGACCAAAATGCAGACAAAATTGTTCATAGAATTAGAAATGACAATTTAGTAGCAGAAAATAACCTCACCACCATGATTGAAAGAATAATGGCCCAGAATGGTTTAAATTCAGGATTTAGGAGGCCAAATTACACATCTCCTATTATAGATTATGTTTTGCTAACAGAATTACCCAGGGGCGTTAAAGTTCCTAAATTCACGAAATTTGCTGGAGATACAAGTGAATCAACAGTGGAACATATAGCAAGATATTTAACAGAAGCAGGAGATATAGCAAATAATGAAAATCTTAGGATAAAATACTTCCCAAGTTCTTTGAGAAAGAACGCGTTCACTTGGTTCACCACCTTGCCCCTGGATCTGTAGACACCTGGCCTTATTTAGAAAGGCTTTTCCATGAACAATTTTATATTGGTCAGTCTAAAATCAGTTTCAAGGAACTAGCAAGCATTAAGAGAAAATTCACGGAACCAATAGATGAATATTTGAATAGATTCCGTTTATTAAAATCCAAATGCTTCACAGTGGTCCCTGAACATGAATTGGTCGAAATGGCTGCTGGGGGCCTAGATTATTCCATTCGAAAGAAATTGGATACACAATATCTTAGAGATATGGCCCAACTAGCAGACAGAGTGCGTCAGGCCGAAAGGTTAAAAGCTGAAAAAGCCAGGGCTAGTAAAAATCATAAGAAAGAGAGAATAGCCTACATAGAGGCTGAAGAGGAAAACATAGATGATTCTCAAGACCCTTATGATTTCGATCAGTTCGAAATAGATCTTGCAGAACTAAAAGAAGCACCCCCGTATGCTTGCAAAGTTCTACTTTCTTCCAATGGAAAGAATTCTCTCGAAAGTGAAAGGAATGATAAATTCCCCAAGAAAATCTATACTTTCGATATAACTAAATGTGATGAGATATTCAATCTACTTGTTAAAGATGGCCAGTTAATAGTTCCTCCTAACCTTAAGGTTCCTCCGTTGGAACAAAGGAAAAAGAGGGGCTTTTGTAAATATCACAACTTTTTAGGCCATAAAACCTCACAATGTTTTCTTTTCAGGGATCTGATACAGAATGCAATCAAAGATGGCAGGCTGAAGTTCTCAGACAAGGGAAAGAATCCAATGAAAGTTGATACTGATCCGTTGCTGATGGCGGAGACTAACTATGTTGAACCTCTAGACATCAATGTGGTGGAAATTGCTGAGGGGAAAGTTGAGTCGAAGGAGGAATTCGAAGAGGATGGGGACTTCATCTTAATCGAAAACGAAAGAGAGGCTACTGATGGCCTCCTATTGATCAAAAATGAAATAGAGGCTACTGATGGCCTCCCAAAGGTGCTCAAAGAAAAGATATTAAGTGATAGAAAATTAGCTGAGGCCACTGAAGGTCTTAGGATGAAATTTGAAGAAGTCAAAATTTATGATGACCAAATGCTGGGAGTGAATATGGTGGATTTCGAACAGCCTAATGTTGAAATGGAAGAAGTAGAACGCTGTTTAGAGAGGGAAAGAGAACATATAAGAGAGAACTTACCTAGAAAGGACGCAGGTTTGCGTGAATACCTCTTCCACTGTCATAAGAAAAATCAGGAAAAGTTGCTATGCCCAAGGTGCAGTATCATCTGCAACCCCAGAATTGCTGTTGAATTCGAAAGGGCCCAACATGAACGAACAGGAGTCAACTGGCGGCAAGACAACCAACTATACAAAGTCTATCCAAAAGCTGATGAAAGTCTGCTCGAATTCCTGGTTCGTTGCCACCAGATTGGAATAGAATGCTTGATATGTCCCAGATGTGCAGCAGTGTATGATAAGGAAATGGCTGAAGCATTCAAGAGAATTCCATTTGCGTCAGGCTGGGGGCACCAAGGCGGAATGCCTTCGAATCTTGTTAGCACAACCAAAAGTATGCTAAGGAGGCCAGATAGACCTTATCCCAGGGGAGCAAAGAGAGTTTCCTTTAAACTAACTGCAGAAATCCCCACTGATAGATGGCTGCAAGTGAATGCTGATAAGGGAAAAGGGAAGTGGCGCAACTTCGACCGAGGAGGCAGGACTGAAATGGCTTACAGGAGGCAATTCAATTCAAATAGGAGGGAAGAAATAAGATTGGAGAATTATAAAGGCAGAAACCCAATGTCTCGCTCTCAGTGGCGCATACACCTGAGAAACCAAAAAGCAGCAAGGGATTAAAAACCTACAGGAGTAGGAGAATCCAGTACCAATAACCCAACATCACTGAACCAGACTGGGGGCAAACCCCCAGTGTCCAGGAAACTTTTTTCTCCACAGAAGGACACTAAAGAAAATAGGACTCAGAAGGAAGCTGCGAACGAAGAGGACTTGATGACTGATGCCTTCGAATATGAGGTGGAATCCTTCTTCAATGCAAACTGCAATGTAGTTTCGGTGCTGCCTTGTGAGTACAATCAGGAAACAGAGGTTTATGCTGATGAGGAGACTGATGAGGACGAAATGGCCAGACATAGGCCAGTATGCTATTATGTGATGAACAATGGAGCGGTCGAAGAGCAGAATGCTTTCTTTGAAAAGCCAGACGAAGGAATGAAAAACCATCTCAAACCCTTATTCATCAGGGAAAAGGTGGAACAATATGGTGTGAACAAGATTCTGGTAGATGGTGGAGCTGTTGTCAATCTGATGCCTCAATTCATGCTAAAGAGAATAGGAATGCAGGATTCAGATGTTAGACCTCACAACATGGTGTGCTTTCAAATTATGAAGGGAAGGTTGGCCAGACTTTGGGAGTAATACAAGTTAACCTGACAGTTGGTTCCCTCACAATGCCAATAATGTTTATGGTCATTGCTGCAAAAGCAAATTACAATCTGTTGCTTGGCAGGGAATGGATCCATGGAGTTGGAGCTGTACCTTTTTCAATGCATCAAAGGTTGGTGTTGTAGAGAGATGATGGGATTGTTGAAAATATAGAAGCATACCAAAGTTACTATATGGCAGAAATCAACAATGTGGACAAAAGAAATTTCGACAGAAATATGGCCAACATAGGGCCATGTCACCCACCTGAGGAATATTTTGAGCCAAATGAGAACGCTTATTATTCCCTAACCTTGCGTCCCAATGGATTCTAATGGGATAGGGAAATCACGTGGAACAGGCAGGTGACTGAAAAAGATGGAGAGACTTCGAAGATACGGCCAACTGGCTGGGCAAACGAAGGTTATTATGACTGAATCAGATTACTACCAAAAGATTTCGGCCTATTTGGATGAGAACAAACGAAGAACGGCTCTCGAAGCCGAAATACAAAACATGGCTGTCGAAGCCATAGACAAAAAAGAAATAGCAAATCTTGAAGGAAACCATTCATCCTCACCATGTGATGGACAAACTTTTGAACTGATGGATCAAATACTAGATGCCATTTATGATCAAGAGCCCTTGGGGTTCGAAAAGGATCCAGAGTCATCAAGCACTAAGATGCTGGCCCAAGATCCTTTGGAGGAAGTTGATATTGGGGATGGTGTTGAAAAAGGATTACATACATCAGTGCAAAGCTTAGTCCCAATTTAAAAGACAAAGTGGTTAAAATACTCAAACAAAATAGGGATTGTTTTCTTTTCAACTTAGCAAACTTGCTCTTGCATAAGTTGATTTTACATGAGTTTTTGATACTCTCGAAATAGCCTGGATGAGTCAAAGAACAAGTATTTCTTTATATCTGTCGAAATACATGTTCTTGGGGGGCAATTTGTTAGCTGGCTATTTCGAATAAGGAAGAAACCACTATCAAAATAATATTTTGAATAAAGTACCTAAGGAGATTAATATCAATATTGGATATTGGTGGGAGATATGGAGTCATTATGTTGAAGGATTATTCAATTTCCAGCGGATTTCGATTTGGACTTGTTTTGGTGTTCGAATTATAAAAGAGCTCCTTTATGTAAGGGTGCCAGAAGTTGGAAACGGTCCAGGTAATTGGGTTATTTCGAAAGCAAGGAAGAAACAAGATGCCTCGATTGTTACAGATTTCACAAGATGCTTCGATTGGTACAAATTTCGAATTTCAAATAAAGAGCGCCATTCTAGAAGACGCGTGGAAGTCAGCAAACACAGGAAGCCTGCATGCTTCGAACGTGGCGTGGTTTTAGAATAGGGCCGTTAGGGTCAAGACACTATAAATAGGTGTTCTTATGTTAGATTTAAAAATGTTCACTTTTATGTACTAAAAGATCTCAAAATACTCAAACTTCCGTAAATTAAGGAAAACGAGTCAGAAGATACAATGTACGTGTTGAACATCATTACTTTTTTACAATTTCAATACAAGTCTTGTTATATTTAATTCGCCATTACAGTATTTCTGTCCTTAAATCCTTCAATTTCCTTGCATTTCTTTGTTTTACTTGCCTTTAAATACAATCATTTCGTTAGAAACTTTACAACATTTCTGTCCTTAAATCCTTCGATTTCCTTGCATTTCTTTGTTTTACTTGCCTTTAAATACAGTCACTTCGTTAGAAACTTTACAACATTTCCGTCCTTAAATCCTTCGATTTCCTTGCATTTCTCTGTTTTACTTGCCTTTAAACACAGTCATTTCGTTAGAAACTTTACTTTTACTTTATCCTTTTAGTCAAACACTTATCTTTACATTCAAGCCCAAGTCTAATTCGAAGCCTTTCCTGCCTACATTCAGTTAGTTTATTCCTATAGACCATTTTAGAAATCTTTCCTAAGAATCTCGTATTCGAACTTAACATACAATATAAGTCTATCAATATAATAGATTTGAACATGGAAATAAGTTATGACACATGTGTTCTAGGATCAATCTAGTCGATCCTGCAAGTAACCAATAATAATTAGTAAATTGGAAGACTAGCGGTTGTTTACTAGAAATCACTGTAAACAAATTGGCACACCTGATGGGACAATGTCATAACAAAAAGTTTTATCAAACAAACATATTAGAGAAGTTTTAGGATTTTCTAAGTGTGGAGCGCGTTTCAGTACATGAACCTTCGAAGCGGCAAAATAAAGAATAACAATCCACATATACCCAGAAAACAACGTACCAAAATAATGGTTAATACAACCAACCAAGATGGGGTACAGAATCCCCCACAGGGGGCTGCAACAATCGTTTTAAGTTCGATTGATGCCTCCAATGCCATTCCTGTTGGCAGTTCGAATACGATCCCAGTAAGTACATTAGACATGCCATCAAACGTGTCTTCAGTGCAAACTGCGCCACACATAGGGAATCAACAGTATTCGACCCCCCTAGGCCTCCAGGTTTTGAACCTTTGAGACCTAGAAATCCTTAGTATGGGATGCCAACTTCGTTTATGGCAGGGTTACATAATAAAACAACTTCGTCCCCACTCCAAGGATTTGGTTCAGGAATGAACCATTTGGGTACAAATTTCCAGAATATAGGAAACTTTGCCCAAATGCCTACTCTTATAACTAATAGTCAGGCAGCGCTTAGGCAATAGATGGATGATAGCAATCATGATATGGTAGGTATCCTAGCCCGCGAAATGAATGCTATTTTCAATCCCCTAATCCAGAATATAAATAGAACAAACCAAGAAAATGCAGCCCAGATGGCCAGAATAGAAGATTTCTTTGGTGCCCCTAATGCGCCTGCAAGGCGTAGGCAGAACCCGGTGGTGATTCGAAATGAAGAACCCATAATTGAACAAATTCGACCCCCTGTACAAGTGGTCGAAGAAAGAAATATAGGGGTAAGATTAAGAGATCAGGGAATTCAGGAAGTTCAGAATGAACAGCCTAGACCTATACTGATGGTGAATAGGGACCAAAATGCAGACGAAATTGTTCATAGAATTAGAAATGACAATTTAGTAGCAGAAAATAACCTCACCACCATGATTGAAAGAATAATGGCCCAGAATGGTTTAAATTCAGGATTTAGGAGGCCAAATTACACATCTCCTATTATAGATTATATTTTGCAAACAGAATTACCCAGGGGCGTTAAAGTTCCTAAATTCACGAAATTTACTGGAGATACAAGTGAATCAACAGTGGAACATATAACAAGATATTTAACAGAATCATGAGATATAGCAAATAATGAAAATCTTAGGATAAAATACTTCCCAAGTTCTTTGACAAAGAACGCGTTCACTTGGTTCACCACCTTGCCCCCTGGATCTGTAGACACCTGGCCTTATTTAGAAAGGCTTTTCCATGAACAATTTTATATGGGTCAGTCTAAAATCAGTCTCAAGGAACTAGTAAGCATTAAGAGAAAATTCACGGAACCAATAGATGAATATTTGAATAGATTCCGTTTATTAAAATCCAGATGCTTCACAGTGGTCCCTGAACATGAATTGGTCGAAATGGCTGCTGGGGGCCTACATTATTCCATTCGAAAGAAATTGGATACACAATATCTTAGAGATATGGCCCAACTAGCAGATAGAGTGCGTCAGGCCGAAAGGTTAAAAGCTGAAAAAGCCAGGGCTAGTAAAAATCATAAGAAAGAGAGAATAGCCTACATAGAGGCTGAAGAGGAAAACTTAGATGATTCTCAAGACCCTTATGATTTCGATCAGTTCGAAATAGATCTTGCAGAACTAAAAGAAGCACCCCCTTATGCTTGCAAAGTTCTACTTCCTTCCAATGGAATGGATTCTCTCGAAAGTGAAAGGAATGATAAATTCCCCAAGAAAATCTATACTTTCGATATAACTAAATGTGATGAGATATTCAATCTACTTGTTAAAGATGACCAGTTAATAGTTCCTCCTAACCTTAAGGTTCCTCCGTTGGAACAAAGGAAAAAGAGGGGCTTTTGTAAATATCACAACTTTTTAGGCCATAAAACCTCACAATGTTTTCTTTTCAGGGATCTGATACAGAATGCAATCAAAGATGGCAGGCTGAAGTTCTCAGACAAGGGAAAGAATCCAATGAAAGTTGATACTGATCCGTTGCTGATGGCGGAGACTAACTATGCTGAACCTCTAGACATCAATGTGGTGGAAATTGCTGAGGGGAAAGTTGAGTCGAAGGAGGAATTCGAAGAGGATGGGGACTTCATCTTAATCGAAAACAAAAGAGAGGCTACTTATGGCCTCCTATTGATCAAAAAAGAAATAGAGGCTACTGATGGCCTCCCAAAGGTGCTCAAAGCAAAGATATTAAGTGATAGAAAATTAGCTGAGGCCACTGAAGGTCTTAGGATGAAATTTGAAGAAGTCAAAATTTCTGATGACCAAATGCTGGGAGTGAATATGGTGGATTTCAAACAGCCTAATGCTGAAATGGAAGAAGTAGAACGCTGTTTAGAGAGGGAAAGAGAACAGATAAGAGAGAACTTACCTAGAAAGGACGCAGGTTTGCGTGAATACCTCTTCCACTGTCATAAGAAAAATCAGGAAAAGTTGCTATGCCCAAGGTGCAGTATCATTTGCAACCCCAGAATTGCTGTTGAATTCGAAAGGGCCCAGCGTGAATGAACAGGAGTCAACTGGAGGCAAGACAACCAACGATACAAAGTCTATCCAAAATCTGATGAAAGTCTGCTCGAATTCCTGGTTCATTGGCACAAGATTGGAACATAATGCTTGATATGTCCCAGATGTGCAGCAGTGTATGATAAGGAAATGGCTGAAGCATTCAAGAGAATTCCATTTGCGTCAGGCTGGGGGCACCAAGGCGGAATGCCTTCGAATCTTGTTAGCACAGCCAAAAGTATGCTAAGTGTTGTACCCCAAAATTTGCCCTCCCATATTCTCCAAGAAATTCACAAGTCCAACCTGGCGCATCATATTCAGGTATTCTTTCGCCAAGATATCTCTGATAATGTATTCTCAAATTCAGGTTCGGCTCAAGAGTCAATTCTTTAAAGAAGGTATCCGAATGTGTGAGTTTTCTCGAAGAAATATGGTGAAAAAGTGTGCTGAAAGTGCAGTTTTTACGCGCTAAAAAAATCATAACTTGAAGATCGTGACTCGTTTTGAACCCGTTCCGGTGGCCAAAATTCCGTCTTGACATTATCTACGTTTTCATCTCTCACGGCTGGAAGCCAATTTCGATCAGAAGGTCTTCAAAAATGTGGATTTATCAAGTATTTTCGTGCAGAAATTTGTGACAGAAGTTTATTTGCGTCATGTTCAAAAAATCATAACTTGGTCGATTTTCATCGTATCGAGCTGGTTCCGGTGCCAAAATTTCACAAATTGAGTTGGCTACATTTTCACAGAAGGTATTGAGTTCAAACGGTATTCAAAAGGCCTTCGTTTTTTGCTCAGAGTGCGTGACACGCTGAAAATCCTGAATGCTGAATATTATTTCATCTGAGCCGAAACTTCGAAAATTCATAACTCGGTCAATTTTTATCGGATTGGACTCATATTTTTACACAAGGTCACTGACTCATAGATCTACAACTTTGCTTCAAAAGTCGAGACCAAATTATGCACCGATCAATACCAGTTTTTTTATTGAAGAACGTGTCAGAGCCGACACTGGAGCCCAAAATAAGTTTGTTTGAGCTGAAACTTCAAAAATTCATAACTAATTCACCATTTATCCGATTGAGTCGATTTTCGGACAGGAGTTAGTTCTCGATGTCGGATACATTTTGTTTTCACATTTCAACTTCAAAAAATGCACTTAAGTCCCTGCGATTTTAGCCTGGAAAGTGACGAATTCAAGTGAATATTGGAGGCCCAATTGCACATTCAAAGCCCATTTTCTTTACCCTAATTTCCACTATATAATCACCTTCTTGTCACACAAACCAGGGGGGAGAAAAAAAGAAAAAGGAGGAGAAAGAAGAGAAAAAGAAAAAAAAAACCTTGCCACAACACTGTTAGAATATCAAATTCTTTCAAGAACCCTAAAACCTTGAAATCCTTATTACAAATCCCTCTCTCACCACAAACAGGCCATCACAGTTATAAACCAATACCTCACTCCTTCTTCAGTAAGGATAAGGCTCCTTCTTCAGTAAGGATAAGGCTGACTTGATTTCCATGATCCTAATTTTCCAGTAAGGCATAAAAGCATTCAGGTCACTAATCTTCCAGTAAGGGTAAGATTGATTTGATCTCCATGATCAAAAGGGTATAATCATTCATACATGCCATATTGTGCCTAAACATTAAATTTCTTCATATGTTGGTTTTATTTGAATTTTTATGATTTTATTTAATGTGTTCTTGAGGTTCAACACTGCAGATTTAGACAGGATCCCACGTTCATTAAGGAACGTTGAGGCCAAAAGGCCAAAAGCCAAATGGCCAAAAGCCAAAAGCTAAATGGCCACAGTAGAAAAACATATGCATGACCCCAATACATGGCGAGACAGACAGATTAAGGAACGTTGAGGCCAAAACGCAAATGGCCAAAAGCCAAAAGCCAAATGGCCAAAGTAGAACAACTTATGCATGATATGATGAGGCCAGAACACAAATGGCCAAACCACTCCAATTCACCTCCAAAAAGGGGACAGAAACCCCCCAAGGTATTGTATTTTCTTTCTTTTCCTTATTTTATTTATTTCAATTATTTCTTTTTTTTTTTAATTAATTCCTTTAATTTAACTTATTTTCATAAAATATAAAAAATAGTAAAAAACAGAAAAGTCATAAAAATCAAAATATATTTATTTAATTAATATTTTTTTGTAAATAAATTTCACTAATAATTAATTATTTATTTTTATAAATCAAAATTGCATGTAAATAATTAGATTAATTTTAGGTTTAATTTTAACATGTTTTTCTTAATAAATAAAAAAAATTAGAATTAGGATTAATATTTTAATTTCATTTAATCTTTTTCATAAAAATACATAAAAAACATAAATATCAAAAACTCAAAAAATAATAATTTCTTTTTTCTCTTTAATTTCATTAGTTTAATCATTTAATTTAATTTCATTAAAAAGGGTCCAACGCCCTCGCTTCCAATTTTAATTCCAATTCGCGCATTTTATTTTATTTCTTATAATATTAATGTAATTCTCCCAAAGCCTTGTAAACTCGGACATTTTATTTCTCGCACTTTAGTTCTTTATTTTTTGTCAAATCGGGTCCTGGATTTTAAATTTGGCGATATGGACCCGCGCCTTTGTAATAGTTTAGGAACTTTAATTTCCGCAACTTTTTTAACTGTTAATAATTGCATGCAAGAATGAATGTGTAAATAAAAATAACCGTTAGATCACTAGTAACATGACAAAAGACAAAAATAACTGAAAACGATACACAAATCGCATACACCACCCCTAGGGTACGCCTCACTGTTGCCTTACCTCGAAAGGTGATCGTCGAGTAGAGGATGTCTTAGTAAGTCCTCATGATCCGGGAACCTGGCATGAGGGTAGCTTCTAAGGTGTCTTCCCATTGCTCTGGTGATCACCATGTCCCGAACCTCGAATTGACCCGAACACCTCCAATGGTGGTGCTACCTACCTCTCAATGGTGGGATGGCACTACTTTAAAGGACATTTACACAGACGAATTCCTTAGGGTAGGTAGGTTCTCGTAGATACTTGCTCTAATTTCAAAACAAATTCAAAAATACTTTTCACACCAACACACTTTCAAAAAGCTTTCAAAGCAATTTTTCAAACACTCTGACACAAGAGTCGAACTGGAATTTTCAAAGAAACTTTTTTAAAACCCACAGTTGAAAAGCAAACAAACCATTTTTGAAAACACAAGTGAGCAAGTATCTAAGAGCCCATGGATAACCATGGATAGAAAGGGTGCTAACACCTTCCCTTTCTATAATCTACCTCCCGAACCGAGAGCAATCTCTATAAGGAATTTTTCTGTGCTTTTGTCCTTTCCATTTGGAGAAAATAAAAGACGGTGGCGACTCTTGCTTACCGCGACATTTCGCGAACCAGCGTTAAACAGTCAGTTCCAGATCCACCGATCACAGAACTGGCGACTCTGCTGGGGATAATACTTAAAGTGGGGTGTACCTTAGGGCTAGTTCATAACTATGTTTTCAATTGTTTTCCTTGTGTGCTTTAAATTGTGGGTTTCTTGGGAGTTCTATAGATCCTAACCCGGATCTGGGAAATACCTTCTTAGAAAGTAGCAACAAGGCTGTGAGGGAACTGTGCGGGGTATACCGACATGGTTGAAACAGTCTGCTACGTTGATGTGGCACTTTGGTGTGTACCGGTAACCCTTGAGTTCAATCAAGGAGAGTACGGGGCCTCCGCGTGGTGTCGTGAAGCATCAACAGACCTTAGGAACCTTAATTGAACTGTCTTGGCCTCTTTAGGGTAGTGAGATAACTGACTTTGGTGCAGTCCGAGGTTGGTTGATACTCGATACTACGCTCAATTGAGGGTTGCTTTCCTGGAATATTTCGGTCGCCAGTTCAGTGGCTAAATCGAAACGATGAACAATGAAAGCAATCCCGTGATATTGGGAACCTTAGAACCCGGTTACTTTGATTAGGACAGGTTGAACCCACCAACTTCAAGAGGGTAGTACCCCAAACTTCATGCTGGCCTAAACTCTAAGGGTTTCTCTTGTGTGACTTGCGTGCCTTCGTACTTGACTACTTGCATGCTTGTTATCTGACACATGAACTACTTGCAGGTTTTGTTTATAGTCCTTAATAGGGACTCATAACAGGGTACCTAAGCTTCTTACAGGTTTTGGTTTGCAGTCCTTAATTAGGACTCCTAACAGGGTTTACCGAGTTTCTTGCAGGTTTTGTTTATAGTCCTTAATTAGGACTCATAACAGGGTATCCTAAGTTTCTTGCAGGTTTTGGTTTGCAGTCCTTAATTGGGACTCGTAACAGGGTTACGTACATCACCCCATGCATAGCATGACATCATACCATTGCATACATCCTAACCCATTTCAAGGATCTCAAGGGCTTGTGATGCAGGTCATGGTGAATCAACTATCCCAGCAAGGGGCAGAGAGGATTTATTTTCCTCTAGCCAAGGTTGTCAGGGGCTATGACCCACTGGATATGGTGAGCCTTTGACCCTTGAAGAAGGACTCTCAACAACATGAAGTACCTTCAATCAAGTTACCGGTTTTCAACTCTAACAAGTTTCTCTGTTTACCCCGCGAGGTCCTTGAAAACATTACATGCATATCATACATCTCATTGCATTGCAGGTATCCCTTTGACAGGTTGCTTACCCTTCTTCGCTGTTTATTTCAGCCGATCGTCATGAATCCTGAATCATCAGCTGAGCAGTCTATCAAGGCCCTCCAAGCTCAGAACGCCCAGTTCCAAGGGCTGATCATGAATTTGACCCAGGGGCAACAAGATCTGAAGGCTCTGATCTTGAAGAAGGACAAGAAGAAGAAGAGGACTGTTTTGTTCAGCCCTAGACGCAGATCTGGGAACACACCGCAGACTGAAACTGAGAGGACTACCCCATCTGTGAGGGAAAGCAGTCACCATGAGAGAGAGGTGCCCAGTCCAGTGGTCTCCGACAATGAGACAGATTTCAACGATGAACAGTACCCTCCGGCTGAGGACAGGTACAAACAGTTGGAAGACCGGCTCAGTGCTATGGAGATACAAAAGGTGCCTGGCCTGGACTTCGAGGATCTAGGTCTGTCTTCTGGGGTAGTGATCCCGCGCAAATTCAAGGTACCTGCCTTTGCTAAATACGACGGGGCATCCTGTCCTAAATTGCATCTCAGGGCTTACACAGGGAGGATCCAGCCCTGTACAGCTGACAAAAACTTATGGATCCATTTCTTCCAAGAGAGTCTTTCGGGGATTCAGCTCGAGTGGTTTTATCAATTGAATGGAGCCAACATCCGCAGCTGGGAAGACTTAGCCACTGCATTTTACAAACACTACCAGTATAATGCCGACCTCGCTCCCACGCGTACTCAGCTTCAGGGGATGTCTATGGGTACAGGCGAAGGTTTCAAAGAATATGCTCAAAAATGGAGAGACCTTGCTGGAAGGGTGCAGCCACCTTTGACTGACCGCGAGCTCGTCGACATGTTCTTGGGGACCTTGTCCGGTTCATTCTACAACCATCTGATTGGGAATTCTTCTGCTGGGTTCACAGATCTTATCTTGACTGGGGAGAGAATTGAAGCTGGTATCAAGTCGGGGAAGATTCAAGAAACCGCACCCGCCGATGCTCAGAAAAAGCCCCACAGTGGGAAGAAAGAATCCAATGCTATAAATGGTAAAAAGGGTCGTCATGATGTAGGGGCAATCCAGATTTCTGATCCCACGCCCGTTCAACCAAGAAAGAGCAATAGGCGTAGGATAAAGCATCAAGATAGGAAGTATACTGACATCAACATGTCTTTGTCTCAGGCATCACAGCAATTGCTGAAGGCAAAACTGATCACACTAAAGGATCCTCCTCAAAATCCTGACACTTCCTCTCCCAAGTACAACCCGGGTGTGAGATGTGCCTACCATTCTGACAGTCCTGGACATGACACCGACGACTGTTGGACCTTGAAGAACAAGATCCAGGATTTGGTTGACGCCAAGGAGGTCGAGTTTGAACACTGATCCTACACCAAATCATCGAGAATGTCTTTTGTTCATTCAAATGCTCAAGTTGTATTTTTCTTTGATTGTTCAAACATTTATTCATGTTAAACATTGTTATCACATTAATGCATCGCTTATGTCTATTTTGAATCAATATATTCGTATTCGCTAAACGCAAATTATTTTCATATTTTTTCTGATGTCAACTCTCTTTAATTCTAAGCCTCTTGAGGCAGGATGACGAAAACGATACCACGATCATTACAGTATGCTTTTGAACGGACCCCGCTGATGAGGTACATGCATTGTTTCAAATCCTAAACACTGGAGTTATAAGGAAGATAATCCCTCGTCAACCCCTCTGAGCCAAAGAAGTAGGAGTTTTTATTTTCGAAAATCATAACCCTTAATCATAACCTGGGGCAGGGTAATTCTCTCAGTTGATCCAAGTGCATAACGAATGGCACCAAGGAGGTCCTTGCAAAACAAAACAAAAAAAAAGACAGTGATGGTTCAGAACAATCATAAAGACAGGCAGTCGTTATCAAGAATCATAAATGAAAAGCCCAAGAAGTCTAAACCTATAAAAGGGACTTATGAAACTGGGGCATCCCGCTGACTGTAATTCCAAAAAAGGAAACAGTTCAGGCAAAAAAAGAAAGGGATAACAAAAATCAAGAAAGAGGTCTCACAAACCCTCAACCAAAGCAAAAAATGACTGCCTAGTCAAAATAAATCATCAATATCCGAACCATCACCGGAAAATCAGAGCAAAGACTCAAACAAGGTCTAACGTATGATCAACTGAGTTTAGGTTTGGAGAACATCACGAAGAGCGGGTGGGTACAAATAATTTGAGCCTTTATCCTTTGTTTCTTAAACCGTGAACCAAGCCACGTTATAACCCTTAAAAGTCCTAGCTGAAGCATGGGTTAGTTCGAAAGCATACTGTTACGAAAGGTATCCTGACTCCTGAAGGCCTACGGTAAATACGGAGTTGACATCACGTTTTACAAACATTCATTTGTTTTATGGAAAAAAAGAATGCATTTTCAAAATCTTCAAGACAGACATAGGCTTTGCATTTTTAACATAACTTTGTTTGCATATGACTTTTTGTTTGAACAGCATAGAAGTTCGCACGATGAATGCTTAATGAACAGAAGTACCTCCAATCAAGGGGCAGACATGACCATGGTCCATTATCTGGGGCAATTAAGCCAAGGTTCGGAGAATATCTCAAAGACCAAATAGCCTGGGGCAAATCTCCGCCTGAGTCACTTGGGGCATTTCAACAACGAATCTTGTCTGATCAAACACCTTCTGGTGGCGTGGCAAAATACTTCCAACAGGGGCAACTCCCTACATTCCCTGAACATGGACATAGTCGAAAAATACTACACATAATCAAAGACCCGCTAGGTTGACATACCTAGGCAAAAATTAGGGCTTCCCGGCGAACCAAAAGGGTTCGGGCAAAATGAAGGGATGAAATGAAAAAATCTGTACACCCGGCAAGTCGAAAACCTGAAAAGGCGGCTTGGGCAAAAAAGGGTATCCCGGTGGACTGAAAACCCGAAAGGGCGGTCCAGGCAAAAATTAGGGATCAAAACGTACGACTATGTCCTGTCATCTTGTCACCTGCCTACTAGAAGAAGGTTTGTCCATCAACAGCTATCAAGCACCTCCACAGGTATCTTCCGCTCCCACATCAGAAACAGTGGCAATAATGGGTGGTCTAAGCAATCTGATTGCTCTGTCCTCTAAGGTGTCAAGGTAGGGTCCGTTGAAGAACATAACCAATACAGTTCAATACTTCCCCAGGAGAGTCCAATCCAGCTCCCCCAGAAAAGGTGGAATCCATCTCCTCAAGCAGTAAGCTCATCCCCAGTAGATTCTGGAAGCTTACCCTCGCAGAACACGAACGCGTCGTTCGGCTTGATTTAAAGAGTTATTTCCTTAACAGGATATAACTGGGTTATCCTCAGCCAAAAGCCACGGAAAAAGCGTCGTCTACAAAGTCTTCTGATCCCCAGCAAACTATTATCAACACTCAGCAAGGTATCCCTCTTCCCACAGAGTATTGCTTCCCAGCATGGTCACTAGAGTATCTTTGCTCCCCGCAGAATCTTCCATTTGCCAGGTTTATTCCGCAACGGGGTCATCTTCTCCTACCGGTATTCTTGCAGTTATCATCCCCAGCGGAAGCAAAATCTATTCTTCAACATCAGCCCAGGATACGACTTCCCGGCACCCGTCAAGGATTTACTTTCCTAGACGAAAAACACATTCATAAAACGTCACATACATCATTATAGCATGCATAGACGCGTCATATCACCCCAATCTCATTTATTTTTGAGAACATCTTAAAATCATGCAATTCATGCATTATGACATTGCATACAACTAATTCGTTACTTTTTCAGGAAAGAACGATCAACAGATAAAAGTCTTTACCCGTTGAGGTAGTAATCGTCCCAGATTCCTTCATCATCCTGCTGAGGTAGTAATCGTCCCAGATTCCTTCATCACCCGTTGAGGTAGTAATCGTCCCAGATTCCTTCATCATCCTGCTGAGGTAGTAATCGTCCCAGATTCCTTCATCATCCTGCTGAGGTAGTAATCGTCCCAGATTCCTTCATCATCCTGCTGAGGTAGTAATCGTCCCAGATTCCTTCATCACCCGTTGAGGTAGTAATCGTCCCAGATTCCTTCATCATCCTGCTGAGGTAGTAATCGTCCCAGATTCCTTCATCATCCTGCTGAGGTAGTAATCGTCCCAGATTCCTTCATCACCCGTTGAGGTAGTAATCGTCCCAGATTCCTTCATCATCCTGCTGAGGTAGTAATCGTCCCAGATTCCTTCATCATCCTGCTGAGGTAGTAATCGTCCCAGATTCCTTCATCACCCATTGAGGTAGTAATCGTCCCAGATTCCTTCATCATCCTGCTGAGGTAGTAATCGTCCCAGATTCCTTCATCATCCTGCTGAGGTAGTAATCGTCCCAGATTCCTTCATCACCCGTTGAGGTAGTAATCGTCCCAGATTCCTTCATCATCCTGCTGAGGTAGTAATCGTCCCAGATTCCTTCATCATCCTGCTGAGGTAGTAATCGTCCCAGATTCCTTCATCATCCTGCTGAGGTAGTAATCGTCCCAGATTCCTTCATCACCCGTTGAGGTAGTAATCGTCCCAGATTCCTTCATCGTCCTGCTGAGGTAGTAATCGTCCCAGATTCCTTCATCATATATTTGGAGTAGCAATCGTCTCAGATTCCTTCATCACATCCTTATCAAAAAACCTCCTCTGGTTCAGTCAGATCGACCCTAAGATCTCCCTGATTCTTATCCCAGTAGAAGACACCCAAGATTTTTCTCAACGAGCGTTGTTGAAGTTAAAGTCACCCAAGACTTTTCTCAACGAGCGTTGTTGAAGTTAAAGTCACCCAAGACTTTTCTCAACGAGTGTTGTTGAAGTTAAAGTCACCCAAGATTTTTTTCAACGAGCGTTGTTGAAGTTCAAGTCGCCCAAGGTTCTCTTACCATTCCTGCTAAGGCAGTAACCATCCCTGGTTCATTCATCACCGTTTGAAGCTCCAGACTCGGCTCCTGTAACCAGTCAGGACACATCTATACCAAGCATCTGAAAACCAGCTCCTGCAACGTGTCAGGTACTCATTTGTTCTTTTGCAGGTATGCAGGTTCTCGCTAAGGAATCTCCTACGCAATCAACATCCAGATGGCATCTATAAGCCCATCATCATATCCAGCAATCTCCAAATGGCATCTATAAGCCCATTCCCCCATCACACTGCTAACATGTGAGCGCAAATTTCTGGGCACTCTAGTGTTCAATCATCTTCCACCTTCGGATTACGAAAGGCACGTCCGCCAATCTGCATCCTCAGGTCTAAGAAGATTGAACAGGGGCAGCTGTTGTACCCCAAAATTTGCCCTCCCATATTCTCCAAGAAATTCACAAGTCCAACCTGGCGCATCATATTCAGGTATTCTTTCGCCAAGATATCTCTGATAATGTATTCTCAAATTCAGGTTCGGCTCAAGAGTCAATTCTTTAAAGAAGGTATCCGAATGTGTGAGTTTTCTCGAAGAAATATGGTGAAAAAGTGTGCTGAAAGTGCAGTTTTTACGCGCTAAAAAAATCATAACTTGAAGATCGTGACTCGTTTTGAACCCGTTCCGGTGGCCAAAATTCCGTCTTGACATTATCTACGTTTTCATCTCTCACGGCTGGAAGCCAATTTCGATCAGAAGGTCTTCAAAAATGTGGATTTATCAAGTATTTTCGTGCAGAAATTTGTGACAGAAGTTTATTTGCATCATGTTCAAAAAATCATAACTTGGTCGATTTTCATCGTATCGAGCTGGTTCCGGTGCCAAAATTTCACAAATTGAGTTGGCTACATTTTCACAGAAGGTATTGAGTTCAAACGGTATTCAAAAGGCCTTCGTTTTTTGCTCAGAGTGCGTGACACGCTGAAAATCCTGAATGCTGAATATTATTTCATCTGAGCCGAAACTTCGAAAATTCATAACTCGGTCAATTTTTATCGGATTGGACTCATATTTTTACACAAGGTCACTGACTCATAGATCTACAACTTTGCTTCAAAAGTCGAGACCAAATTATGCACCGATCAATACCAGTTTTTTTATTGAAGAACGTGTCAGAGCCGACACTGGAGCCCAAAATAAGTTTGTTTGAGCTGAAACTTCAAAAATTCATAACTAATTCACCGTTTATCCGATTGAGTCGATTTTCGGACAGGAGTTAGTTCTCGATGTCGGATACATTTTGTTTTCACATTTCAACTTCAAAAAATGCACTTAAGTCCCTGCGATTTAGCCTGGAAAGTGACGAATTCAAGTGAATATTGGAGGCCCAATTGCACATTCAAAGCCCATTTTCTTTACCCTAATTTCCACTATATAATCACCTTCTTGTCACACAAACCAGGGGGGAGAAAAAAAGAAAAAGGAGGAGAAAGAAGAGAAAAAGAAAAAAAAAACCTTGCCACAACACTGTTAGAATATCAAATTCTTTCAAGAACCCTAAAACCTTGAAATCCTTATTACAAATCCCTCTCTCACCACAAACATGCCATCACAGTTATAAACCAATACCTCACTCCTTCTTCAGTAAGGATAAGGCTCCTTCTTCAGTAAGGATAAGGCTGACTTGATTTCCATGATCCTAATTTTCCAGTAAGGCATAAAAGCATTCAGGTCACTAATCTTCCAGTAAGGGTAAGATTGATTTGATCTCCATGATCAAAAGGGTATAATCATTCATACATGCCATATTGTGCCTAAACATTAAATTTCTTCATATGTTGGTTTTATTTGAATTTTTATGATTTTATTTAATGTGTTCTTGAGGTTCAACACTGCAGATTTAGACAGGATCCCACGTTCATTAAGGAACGTTGAGGCCAAAAGGCCAAAAGCCAAATGGCCAAAAGCCAAAAGCTAAATGGCCACAGTAGAAAAACATATGCATGACCCCAATACATGGCGAGACAGACAGATTAAGGAACGTTGAGGCCAAAACGCAAATGGCCAAAAGCCAAAAGCCAAATGGCCAAAGTAGAACAACTTATGCATGATATGATGAGGCCAGAACACAAATGGCCAAACCACTCCAATTCACCTCCAAAAAGGGGACAGAAACCCCCCAAGGTATTGTATTTTCTTTCTTTTCCTTATTTTATTTATTTCAATTATTTCTTTTTTTTTAATTAATTCCTTTAATTTAACTTATTTTCATAAAATATAAAAAATAGTAAAAAACAGAAAAGTCATAAAAATCAAAATATATTTATTTAATTAATATTTTTTTGTAAATAAATTTCACTAATAATTAATTATTTATTTTTATAAATCAAAATTGCATGTAAATAATTAGATTAATTTTAGGTTTAATTTTAACATGTTTTTCTTAATAAATAAAAAAAATTAGAATTAGGATTAATATTTTAATTTCATTTAATCTTTTTCATAAAAATACATAAAAAACATAAATATCAAAAACTCAAAAAATAATAATTTCTTTTTTCTCTTTAATTTCATTAGTTTAATCATTTAATTTAATTTCATTAAAAAGGGTCCAACGCCCTCGCTTCCAATTTTAATTCCAATTCGCGCATTTTATTTTATTTCTTATAATATTAATGTAATTCTCCCAAAGCCTTGTAAACTCGGACATTTTATTTCTCGCACTTTAGTTCTTTATTTTTTGTCAAATCGGGTCCTGGATTTTAAATTTGGCGATATGGACCCGCGCCTTTGTAATAGTTTAGGAACTTTAATTTCCGCAACTTTTTTAACTGTTAATAATTGCATGCAAGAATGAATGTCTAAATAAAAATAACCGTTAGATCACCAGTAACATGACAAAAGACAAAAATAACTGAAAACGATACACAAATCGCACACACCACCCCTAGGGTACGCCTCACTGTTGCCTTACCTCGAAAGGTGATCGTCGAGTAGAGGATGTCTTAGTAAGTCCTCATGATCCGGGAACCTGGCATGAGGGTAGCTTCTAAGGTGTCTTCCCATTGCTCTGGTGATCACCATGTCCCGAACCTCGAATTGACCCGAACACCTCCAATGGTGGTGCTACCTACCTCTCAATGGTGGGATGACACTACTTTAAAGGACATTTACACAGACGAATTCCTTAGGGTAGGTAGGTTCTCGTAGATACTTGCTCTAATTTCAAAACAAATTCAAAAATACTTTTCACACCAACACACTTTCAAAAAGCTTTCAAAGCAATTTTTCAAACACTCTGACACAAGAGTCGAACTGGAATTTTCAAAGAAACTTTTTTAAAACCCACAGTTGAAAAGCAAACAAACCATTTTTGAAAACACAAGTGAGCAAGTATCTAAGAGCCCATGGATAACCATGGATAGAAAGGGTGCTAACACCTTCCCTTTCTATAATCTACCTCCCGAACCGAGAGCAATCTCTATAAGGAATTTTTCTGTGCTTTTGTCCTTTCCATTTGGAGAAAATAAAAGACGGTGGCGACTCTTGCTTACCGCGACATTTCGCGAACCAGCGTTAAACAGTCAGTTCCAGATCCACCGATCACACTAAGGAGGCCAGATAGCCCTTATCCCAGGGGAGCAAATAGAGTTTCCTTTAAACTACCTGCAGAAATCCCCACTGATAGATGGCTGCAAGTGAATGCTGATAAGGGAAAAGGGAAGTGGCGCAACTTCGATTGAGGAGGCAGGACTGCAATGGCTTACAGGAGGCAATTCAATTCAAACAGGAGGGAAGAAATAAGATTGGAGAATTATAAAGGCAGAAACCCAATGTCTCGCTCTCAGTGGCGCAGACACCAGAGAAACCAAAAAGCAGCAAGGGATTCAAAACCTACAGGAGTAGGAGAATCCAGTACCAATAACCCAACATCCCTGAACCAGACTGGGGGCAAACCCCCAGTGTCCAGGAAACTTTTTTCTCCACAGAAGGACACTAAAGAAAATATGACTCAGAAGGAAGCTGCGAACGAAGAGGACTTGATGACTGATGCCTTCGAATTTGAGGGGGAATCCTTCTTCAATGCAAACTGCAATGTAGTTTCGGTGCTGCCTTGTGAGTACAATCAAGAAACAAAGGTTTATGCTGATGAGGAGACTGATGAGGACGAAATGGCCAGACATAGACCAGTATGCTATTATGTGATGAACAATGGAGCAGTCAAAGAGCATAATGCTTTCTTTGAAAAGCCAGACGAAGGAATGAAAAACCATCTCAAACCCTTATTCATCAGGAAAAAGGTGGAACAATATGGTGTGAACAAGGTTCTGGTATATGGTGGAGCTGTTGTCAATCTGATGCCTCAATTCATGCTAAAGAGAATAGGAATGCAGGATTCAGATGTTAGACCTCACAACATGGTGCTTTCAAATTATGAAGGGAAGGTTGGCCAAACTTTGGGAGTAATACAAGTTAACCTGACAGTTGGTTCCCTTACAAGGCCAACAATGTTTATGGTCATTGCTGCAAAAGCAAATTACAATCTGTTGCTTGGCAGGGAATGGATCCATGGAGTTGGAGCTGTACCTTCTTCAATGCATCAAAGGTTGGTGTTGTGGAGATATGATGGGATTGTTGAAAATATAGAAGCAGACCAAAGTTACTATATGGCAGAAATCAACAATGTGGACAAAAGAAATTTCGACAGAAATATGGCCAACATAGGGCCATGTCACCCACCTGAGGAATATTTCGAGCCAAATGAGAATGCTTATTATTCCCCAACCTTGCGTCCCAATGGATTCCAATGGGATAGGGAAATCATGTGGAACAGGCAGGTGACTGAAAAAGATGGAGAGACTTCGAAGATACGGCCAACTGGCTGGGCAAGCGAAGGTTATTATGACTGAATCAGATTACTACCAAAAGATTTCGGCCTATTTGGCTGAGAACAAACGAAGAACGGCTGTCGAAGCCGAAATACAAAACATGGCTGTCGAAGCCATAGACAAAAAATAAATAGCAAATCCTGAAGGAAACCATTCATCCTCACCATGTGATGGACAAACTTATGAACTAATGGATCAAAGACTAGATGCCATTTATGATCAAGAGCCCTTGGGGTTCGAAAAGGATCCAAAGTCATCAAGCGCTAAGATGCTGGCCCAAGATCCTTTGGAGGAAGTTGATAGTAGGGATGGTGTTGAAAAAAGGATTACATACATCAGTGCAAAGCTTAGTCCCAATTTAAAAGGCAAAGTGGTTAAAATGCTCAAACAAAATAGGGATTGTTTCGTTTTCAACTTACCAAACTTGCTCTTGCGTAAGTTGATTTTGCATGAGTTTTTGATACTCTCGAAATAGCCTGGATGAGTCAAAGAATAAGTATTTCTTTATATTTTTCGAAATACATGTTCTTGGGGGGCAATTTGTTAGCTGGCTATTTCGAATAAGGAAGAAACCATTATCAAAATAATATTTCGAATAAAGTACCTAAGGAGATTAATATCAATATTGGATATTGGTGGGAGATATGGAGTCATTATGTTGAAGGATTATTCAATTTCCAGCAGATTTCGATTTGGACTTGTTTTGGTGTTCGAATTATAAAAGAACTCCTTTATGTAAGGGTGCCAGAAGTTGGAAACGGTCCAGGTAATTGGGTTATTTCGAAAGCAACGAAGAAACAAGATTCCTCGATTGGTACATATTTCGCAAGATGCTTCGATTGGTACAAATTTCGAATTTCAAATAAAGAGCGCCATTCTAGAAGACGCGTGGAAGTCAGCAAACATAGGAAGCCTGCATGCTTCGAACGTGGCGTGGTTTTAGAATAGGGCCGTTAGGGTCAAGACACTATAAATAGGTGTTCTTATGTTAGATTTAAAAATCTTCAGTTTTATGTACTAAAAGATCTCAAAATACTCAAACTTCCGTGAATTAAGGAAAACGAGTCAGAAGATACAATGTACGTGTTGAACATCATTACTTTTTTACAATTTCAATACAAGTCTTGTTATATTTAATTCGCCATTACAGTATTTCTGTCCTTAAATCCTTCGATTTCCTTGCATTTCTTTGTTTTACTTGCCTTTAAATACAGTCATTTCTTTAGAAACTTTACAGCATTTATGTCCTTAAATCCTTCGATTTCCTTGCATTTCTTTGTTTTACTTGCCTTTAAATACAATCACTTCGTTAGAAACTTTACAGCATTTCTGTCCTTAAATCCTTCGATTTCCTTGCATTTCTCTGTTTTACTTGCCTTTAAACACAATCATTTCGTTAGAAACTTTACTTTTACTTTATCCTTTTAGTCAAACACTTATCTTTACATTCAAGCCCAAGTCTAATTCGAAGCCTTTCCTGCCTACATTCAGTTAGTTTATTCCTATAGACCATTTTAGAAATCTTTCCTAAGAATCTCGTATTCGAACTTAACATACAATATAAGTCTATCAATATAATAGATTTGAACATGGAAATAAGTTATGACACATGTGTTCTAGGATCAATCTAGTCGATCCTGCAAGTAACCAATAATAATTAGTAAATTGGAATACTAGCGGTTGTTTACTAGAAATCACTGTAAACAAATGGTACCAATCAACTCGTAGCAGTCTCACGAGCATCATGGTACCACTCTTCATGGCTAATTGTACCTATAATGAAAATCCCTAAAAACGAAACCTAAACCCTAATCATGGCAACTTTCTGTATGGTTGTTAAAAATTCAATTAATTATTATCATTAGCTTGCAAATGCTTCAAGGATTCAGAATGTATAAACAAATCATGCTAACAATGCCAGACTTATGAGATTCGATTTCAAGAAAAACATGGAGTTCGTGGGATACTTACAGTGCATATTTGGGCACGAAAATGCTTGCTAATGATTGGGATAGACTCCTTAGATGTCCAACAAGCGAATGGTGTGCTTGGAATGACTTGAAGAAGCTTGGAAATTGGAATTTGATTCACCACTTTTATAAAGTTTTTGCAAGTTTTCTTTCAGCTTCTCACACCTCCAATCCATGTTCTTTTGCTTTGGATTTATTCAATATATATCATAGAGTGCATTATAGTTACAAGTTTGCATCAAATCCTAGCAATTATGAAGATTTGATCATTGATTCACCCTTGCATCAAATCTTTCCAAAACAAGAAAAATTCAATATTTTTCTGTCCAAAAAAGCCTAGCACGATTTGATTCTCTTCCTAGCTGTATAAGAGACCTAAACATGCACAAAATCTCAAGCTTTAATTAGTTTTGATATTTTCATGATTTTATTTTGATTTAATTTGATTTAATTGAAATAAAAATAAAAATAAATGACAAAAAATAAAATAAATACAAGTGGGAAGGATCATGGGTCATGGATCATGTTACCAACTCAATACAAACACAAAAAGTTAGGCCCATTTGACAAAAATTGCAATTTTGGCCACTTTTGTCTTTTGGCAATTTTGCAAAAAGGGTCAACTTCACCAATGCATAACTCCTTCAATTTTGACCCTAGAGATGTGTTCTTGGACTTTTTAGAAAGCTTAAGATGTCCTCTAAGAAACCCTTTTGGTCTCATCTCAGTTTAGTCTTCCATGTTCATGTATGAAGCTTTGACAAAAAAGGTGTTTTTGTTGACTTTTCAAAATGACCTATAATGTCCAAATTTACATCTTCTTGTGAGTGCATATTTTGATCTTGGGAGATGAATATGAATTGTAGGGAATCACATCCTCTTCAAAACGGGCTTTGGATGGGTCATTTTTTATAAAGTATGAGAAAGTTATGCTTGGTCAAAGTTGACTTGACTTTTCCTACAAAACCCTAATTTAGCAACTTTTGAGTTTTGATGAATTATGAGAAATCCTTGAGGAATCATGATCAACACTTGATAAAATGATGAATAATACTTCAAAGTGAGGATGTTGACTAAAAATATTGAAGTTTGACTGTATGTGGGCCACAGTTGACTTTTACCATAACATAGTCGATTTTTAGGCCTTTGAGCAATTGACTGAGCAAACTTCCTCTGCAAGACTTGAAACTTGGCATGGATGATCTTGAGAAAATATTAGGATAATAGTGAGCATTTGAGACCCTTTTGATTCAAACATCTTGATGCAAACTGAAACCCTAATTTGAGGTAGACTGCTTTAGGAGAGAGTTTGTCTAGTCAACCCTTGGACTTCTTTGAGCAATTTGAGGACCTCACTTGAAATGTGTTGAGAAATATAGGAGGGAAAATTTTGGGGTACAACAACTGCCCCTGTTCAATCTTCTTAAACCTGAGGATGTAGATTGGCTCGTCTGCCTTTTGTGATCCGAGGGTGGAAGATGATTGAACACTAGAGTGCCCAGAAATTTGCACTCGCATGAAGTGGTACTTGTCTTGTGATGTCGGGAATGGGCTTATAGGTGCCATTTGGAGATTGATGATGGGGGATGGGCTTAAATATGCCATCTGAAGGAGTGTCGATCGCATAAGAGATTCCTTTGCGAGAGTCGGTATACCTGTTGTTGTGGAGGACTTCGCTGGGGAATGCTGGTCTCTATTTTGAGAGAAAGAGAATTTTAGGAGATTCAGTCGTCCGTTATTGTACTAGGGAACCATCTCTTGGTCGGAGAGGTGCAAATGAACCGCTATCTGGTCGTGTTCTAGGCTTCACATTGATTTGCTGAGGAAAATAAGACCGACTGTTATCTGGTCGTGCTCCAGGCTTCACAATAACTTACTGGGGGGATGAGGTTAAACTTGCTATCTATCTGGTCGTTCTCCAGGCTTCGCAATTTCTCACTTCTTATCTGGCCGTGCTTCAGGCTTCAGAAGGAATCAAGTTGCTATCCGGTCGCATCCAGGCTTCAATTTGAATTTAAGGCAATACTAATATCCGGTCGATTCCGGGCTTCTTAGTAATTGGCCGGTGAACTGCTATTTGGTCGAAATCCAAGCTTCGCAGTGTCTTATACTATTATCTGGTCGTAGTCCCAGGCTTCAGCGTCTTTGTCACTATCTGGTCATAATCCAGGCTTCACGGTGTCCTATACCATTATCTGGTCGAGTCCAGGCTTCATGGCGTTTGGGGAAATCAAGATATTATCCGGTCGAATCCGGGCTTCATAACTTGCATTAAAGATATACCACTATCTGGTTTACTCCAGGCTTCTTAGTATTCTTGGCTACTATCTGGTCATAATCCAGGCTTCACAACATCTTATACCATTATCTGGTCGAGTCCAGGCTTCATGGTACCTTGTATTTTTATCTGGTCGTAACCCAAGCTTCACAATAACTTGCTAGCTGTTATCCGGTCGATTTTCGGGCTTCACGGCTTGTGTTTATGATATACCACTATCTGGTCGCTTCCGGGCTTTATGGTGTCTTATACTGCTATCTGGTCGTAATCTAGGCTTCACAGTAACTTGCTGGGGATTCAACTATTTTCCGGTCGATTTCTGGGCTTCATAGCTTTGAATTTAGGATATACCATTATCTGGTCGATTCCAGGCTTCGTGGTATCTTGGTACTGTTATCCGGTCGTTCTCCGGGCTTCACAGCATGACGGAGAAATCAAGATATTATCTAGTCGGATTCAGGCTTCATAGCTTGAATTGAACTAGAAATCTTAGCATCGATTTGACTGAACCAGAGAAACTTGTGAGAATTTGATTGTATCCTTTTCTGAAAGGTAAAGAGTTAGTTGTATGTAATGCCATGATGTATTACATGTATTGAGTAATGATGCTCTCAAAATAAATGAGACTGTGCTATATGATGCGTATGTGCATGCCATGACGTATGGATATGCAATGTTCTCGTAATGTTTTCTAGCTGGGGAAAATAAATCCCGGATTTCTGCTGGGGAGTACAAGGAGTTGAATTCCTCATTCTCGCTGGGGGTAACGGCCGAAGATGATTTGAGAATAAATTGGCGAGAGAATGACTCTGTGGGGAAGAGAGATACTCTGCCAGAAGATCTGCTGATTTGGAGAAATAACCTCGGTTGGGGATGAATTACCGTTGCTGGCGATAATGAACCCTGTTGGAGATTGAGTTTCTGCTTGTGGAAGAAATAAACTCTACTGGGGATGGTTTTCCATTGTTGGTGATAGATGAACTCTGCTTGGGAAGAACTAACACCACTATTTTTGGGTATTTCTTACTCTGCGGGGAGTGTATGCATTTTTAGTCATATTCTCCAGCTGGGTCTATCCCTGTACCTGGTGGATAGAGCAACTGTAAGGTTTGGACATTTCTTGTTTGTCCCTGTTCCTGGAATCACGAGTAATTGTCTTTTGTTTCATATGTAAATATTTATGAGCAGCAATTATTGTCAAATGCATATATCAAAATGAAACATTGGATGTTCTTACAAAACAAAACAGAAAAAGAAAAACAATTTGAAATTTCTTTGTAAAAATGAATTGTATTGATTTTTGAAGTTGACATGTAATAGGCGTTTTTGTACAAGAGGCTGACGTCCTAATAAGAGAATGTCGCCAAACGAACATAATTTATACAATTTGTGTAAAAGAAAGAAAAACATCTATGCGAAACAATCCCACTGGGTTCCAACTCTGCTATTGCCCTTATATCTTCGAGCGTCTCATCACTTTGCTACTTGGTTGAGGTAGATCATATTGATCGGCACCGTCCGAACTTGATAGTCGATACCGAAGTTTGGTTGCAAGATGATCCAATGAGTCGTAGTGTTACACTTTGATCCCTAATTTTTGCCTGGACCGTCTTTTCGGGTTTTCAGTCCACCGAGATACCCTTTTTTGCCCAAGCCGCCTTTTCAGGTTTTCGACTTACCGGGTGTACAATTTTTTCATTTTCATCCCTTACTTTTGCCCGAACCCTTTTGGTTCGCCGGGAAGCCCTTATTTTTGCCTAGGCCAGTCGACCTAGCGGGTCTTTGATTATGCGTAGTATTTTTTCACTATGTCTGCATTGACGGGGTGAGGAAGGTCGTCACCATCCATGGTGGTTAGAATCATAGCTCCTCCCGAGAAAATGTTCTTAACCACAAATGACCCTTCGTACGTAGGGGTCCATTTGCCCCTAGGATCACCTTGCGGCAGTATGATGCGTTTGATCACCAGATCCCCGACTTGATATTCTTGACGTCTGACCTTCTTGTTAAAAACCTTGATCATTCGCTTTTGATACGTATGACCATGACAAATAGCAGTAAGTCTCTTTTCGTCGATTAAGTTTAGTTGATCAAGTCAGGTCTGGATCCAGTCATCTTCGCTCAAGCCTGCATCTTTCATAATCTGGAGAGAATGTATCTAAACCTCAATGGGTAAGACTGCTTCCATACCATATACCAAAGAGTAGGGGGTTACCCCCGTTGAAGTCCGCGCTGAGGTACAATACCCATGAAAAGCGAATGGTAACATCTCATGCCAGTCTTTGTATGTTACTGTCATCTTCTGCACAATCTTCTTGATGTTCTTATTAGCTGCTTCAACAGCCCCATTCACCTTCGGACGGTAGGGAGAAGAGTTGTGATGCTGAATCTTAAACTGTTTGCAGAGCTCGGTGATCATCGTATTGTTGAGATTTGTACCGTTGTCAATAATGATCCTCTCTGGTACACCGTATCGACAGATCAGATTGTGTCGGATAAACCGCGCCACGACGTTCTTGGTTACTGTAGCAAATGAAGCTGCCTCAACCCACTTTGTAAAGTAATTAATCGCTACCAGGATGAAACGATGCCCGTTAGACACAGTAGGTCTGATCTCGCCAATCATGTCGATGCCCCACATTGCAAAAGGCCAAGGAGCTGCCAAAACATTCAGAGGAACTGGAGGTACATGCACCTTATCAGCATAGACTTGGCACTTGTGACAGGTTCAAGAATGTTGGTAACAATCGACTTCCATAGTAGACCAATAATAACCTGCCTGTAGGATTTTCTTCGCCATGGTGTATCCACTGGAATGAGTTTCGAAGGTACCTTCATGTAATTCTGCCATGATCCTTTCTGCTTTGCTCTTGTCCACACATCGCAACAAGGTTGAATCATGGTTACGCTTATAAAGAATCCCATTACTGATGAAGAACTTCGCATCGAACCTTCTCAATAACTTCTTATCATTAACAGATGCACCCTCGGGGTACTCTTGAGCCTCAAGATACCTCTTTACCTCGTGAAACCAGGGTTTATCTGCTAACTCTTCAGTCTCAATGTCACAACAATGTGCAGTTTCTTACAACCTATCAATGGTAATCTGGGGAGCCTCATTGTCCCACGTGACCTTGAACATAGAAGACATGGTAGCTAGCGCGTCCGCTAACTGATTCTCCTCTCTCGGGAAGTGTTCAAAGGTTATCTCCTTGAAGTGTGGAAGCAACGTCAATACATACTCTTTGTAAGGAATAAGATTTGGGTGTTTCATATCCCATTCGCCTTTGATCTGACTGATCACTAGAGCAGAATCTCCGAATACACTCAAGAACTTAATCCTTAGGTTGATAGCAACTCGAAGACCTAAGATACATGCTTCATACTCCGCCATATTATTGGTGCAGTTAAAACATAATCGGGCAGTGAATGGAGTATGACAGCCCTCAGGAGATATAAGCACGACGCCAATGCCATTACCCAACGTGTTTAAAGCTCCATCAAAATACATAGACCATCAGGATCCTTCCTCAGGTCCTTCATCCGGTCCAGGTTTTTCACAGTCGGTCACCAACATGATATTCTCATCCGGGAACTCGAAATTCATGGATTGGTAATCATCCACGGCCTGATGCGCCAAATGATCTTCCAATACACTCCACTTGATTGCCTTTTGGGTTGTGTATTGGATGTCATACTCGGTTAAGATTATCTACCATCTTGCTATTCTTCCGGACAAGGCAGGCTTTTCGAAGATATACTTGATTGGATCCATCTTTGATATCAATAGGGTAGTGTGAGTTAACATATACTGTCTCAGCCGGCGAGCAGCCCATGCCAAAGCGCATCAAGTTTTCTCAAGCAGTGAGTATCGGGTCTCACAGTCGGTAAACTTTTTGCTAAGGTAGTAAATAGCATGCTCTTTCCGGCCAGACTCGTCATGTTGCCCTAACACACACCCCATTGAACTGTCGAGTACTGTCAAGTATAAGATCAAAGGTCTCCCTTCAACTGGAGGCATCAGAATAGGTGGCTTTTCGAGATATTCTTTGATCCTTTCGAAAGCGGCCTGACATTCATCATTCCATTTTACCACTTGATCATTCTTCAGCAGCTTGAAGATTGGCTCACAAGTAGTAGTCAGATGTGAAATGAATCGGGCAATGTAGTTCAGACGTCCCAAAAAGCCTCTGACTTCTTTTTCCGTTCGGGGAGCTGGAATCTCCTGTATAGCCTTTACCTTGGCAGGATCCACTTGAATACCTTTATCACTGACGACAAAACCCAGCAACTTACCAGACCTCACCCCGAAGGTGCATTTGTTTGGGTTTAACCTCAGCTTGTACGTCTTCAACTTGTCGAACAGTTTTTGGAGATGGTCAAGGTGTTCTTTCTCAGTTTGGGACCTTGTAATCCTGCTTCGTGTCTCCCAATTAGATACTACATCAACCCGTTTTAAATGTAGAGCTGAAGCAATGTCTTCTGGCCTAGGAGTCTCTTCCAAACCTGTGAAGGGCATCTGCTCTAGGATGAATATACCCAATAAGTGAGAAAACTCTTCCATAGTAGGAAGTAGCTGATAATCTGGGAAAGTGAAGCGATGATGAACCGAATCGAAGAACTGGAAGAGCACACTCATCATCTGCTCATCAAACTTTGAGGTAACCAAGCTAAGAAGCTGACCATGTCTCCTAATGAATGAAGAAGTATCAGAAACTCTCGAGGCTAAATCTTTGAGTTGAGCAGGTATTTGCACAAAGTTAACTCGAATGGTGTTTCTGTGCACGAAAGCCATAATCTGCAAAACAGAACAAAGATAAATCCCCTCGGTCTTTGAAATGGTTAGTATAATGAAGTATGCATGCTATGTTATGATGCATGATGTCATGATAAAACACACAACAGGTATAGCAGATAACAGACATGGTAAAGGCAAACAAGTCACACAATAGCCCTTAAGTTTTAGGCTTGCATGGGGTCTAGGTATTACCCTCTTGAAGTTCAGTTGGTTTTAATCTGTCCTAGCAATAGTAACCGGGTTCTAGAGGTTCTCAATATCACTGACCATCCTCCATCAGTCATGGTTTTAGCTCACGTAATCTTTTCTTGCGGTCGGAACTATCTCGAGAGTATGGTCTCAATGAGTGTAGCATCGAGTATCAACCAGTTCCCAGCTTTACACCGAGATCGGCTATCTCACTACTTCCTACTGGCCAAGTTGGTCTATTAAGGGTTCTAAGGTCAGTTGATGCTTAACGACACACATAGCAGCCCCGTATTCTCCTCGTTTCCCCACAAGGGATACCGGTACCAACCAATGTGCCACATAAACGTAGGTACTGCTTCAACCGTATCGGTCTATACCGTACAGTTCCCTCACTGTTTATTGCTACTTACCTAAAAGGTGTCCCCAGATACAGGTTAGGATCTATAGTAACTCCCAATACAGAACCTTTAAAAGTAAAGCAACCAAAACAAACAAGAGAAGCAAATATGATGTACTAATCCTTAGGTATACCCCACTTTTAGAAATTCCCCAACAGAGTCGCCAGTTTTGTGATACGGTGGCAGAATCAGACTGTTTTAAGAAAATGCTGGTTTGCGTTTTGCGTTTGCAAAATGTCGCGGTAAGCAAGAGTCGCCACCGAATTTTATTTTATCCAACTGGAAAGGACAAAAGCACAGAAAAATTCCTTTTTCGAGATTTTGAGTACGGGGGGTAGATTATATAAAGGGAAGGTATTAGCACCCTTTCTATCCATGGTTTTCCATGGGCTCTTAGGTACTTGCTCATCATTTTAAAAATTGCTTCTGTGTTTATGTGTTTTGAAAAGTTTTATTTTTCTTCGTTTTAACCCTTGTATCAGTCCTCAAGAGTGTTACGAAGTGTTTTTGAAAACTTTGTTTAAAAAGAGTGTAAGTGTGGAAAGAAGTTTGTTTTTGAGCAAGTACCTACTAGCATCTACCTACTCGAAAAAAGAATGTTTCTGTTCTTGTTTCCTTTAGACAGTGTTATCCCACTATTAGTGAGTAGGTAGCACCATGGTTGGAGTTGTAAGGGTCAATTCGAAAGGGACGTACAATCACTAAAGCAATGTTAGGACGTCTTAGTAATAACCCTAGTGTCTTAAGATCATATTCGAATCAACATTTCCGAGGCAACATTTCCGAACAGGACATTTGATCTTTGTTTAGACAAGAGAGCGACCACTAAAATACCCTATACTTAATGACCGTTTATCGAAGGCAACTGAAGTGAGAGTATACCCTAGGAGTGCGCATGTGCGAGTGATTTGATTTCAAGTTGGCGAGTGGCCCCTTAGCTCGAACTCCTGGACAGTTGAACATATCTGTTGCATCGTGTGAAAAGCATAACCTCTTATTTCTAGGCTCAGGTGTGACCCAGGCCAAAGGGTCCTCCTCGATGTTGATTTCATATTCGTGGTTGGCGGGTAAGACGTCCTCCTCGATTGAATGCGCCATTATACCTGGAAAGCAGGGGAAAATAGTGAATTCAACATCATCAAATTCACCCTTCCACCGCAAATCAAGTGAAAAGGCGATGAAGCCGTCGAGGAATGGACTTAGACCTAAGCCCTCGACTGCACACTAAAATGAACCACACTTCTATTGGGGGGACATCTAGTCAAAAGGGCAAGGTGCCCAAATCAACCCATACTATTCGGGGAAAATGACCCTGATGTCATGAAGTTCATCAATCTATCACGAACTTCAATGGAAGTTCATGGATGTTCATCGTAGAACCCATGAATGTTCATCCAAGATTCTTCCAATCAAGATGAAAACTAAGCATTTAATTTAAAGATTCCTAATAAAACATGTTGTTAGGAGGATATGACTTACTTGGATAAGAATTCCTTGAAGAACTCTAAGGAGAAGCTGAGAGAAGAGGATTCACGCGCAGGCAAGGAAGATCGTAGAAGAAAACTTGAGAAATGATAAATGAAACCCTAGGGTCCCCTTTTTATAGGTGGCTCACACCCCACGAGGTTTATCATGAAAAGTCATCATTAGTTTGGGACTTTTGGACTCCCTCTGAAAAGATGGCACCCCAAAGTAACAGCTACGTGCACGACAATCAACCATATATCCATTCTCAAAAGACGAACACGTCCCCGACTTCCACGCGAAACATTGTGCTCGATCATGATGAAGACGTCTGTAATTCGGTGGGAGAACTGACTTGGGTTTTGCGTTTTATCGCAATTGTTGCAGATAGAAAGAGTCGCCATCGACTTTTCTTTTATTCAATAAAGGAAAGGGTGAAAAGAACAGGAAAGACCTTTTGAGATATTTTCTTGAGTTCGGGGGGGGGGGGGGTAGGTTATGAAAAGGGAAGGTGTTAGTACCCTTTTCATCCATATTTATCTACGGGCTCTTAGTTGCTAGCTCACTTTGAAAATGCTTTGTTTGAAATGAGTTTGTGATTGGTTTTGAAAGTATTTTTGAAAATTGCCTTCGTTTAGGAGAACTTTGTAATGATTCTCGTCTCTATAAGAATGTATACAAAGTGTTGACTTTTGAAAATATTTAGTTTTGAAAGTGTTGGCGTGTTTTGAAAGATGTTATTTTGAAAATGTTGTGAGCAAGCAACTGTGAACGTTCTACCTATTCAAAAAGTCTTTGTTCATTTCCTCCTCCTTTAGATATTACTATCTTACCATTTATTAGTAAGAAGTCCTATCATTGGATGTGAAGGGACATGTGTGGGTCAATCTTACAGTCATAGAAAGCAACTTATGAGACGCTTTAGCAATTTTCGTAAGGGACTTAAGATCATTTTACTGAAGGCAACCTCGAAGGGTCATCGAGGGACTACGATCTTTTTTTATCGAGGGTCTTTGCTAGAGCGTCTTACATTCGAGGGACATGACTGTTTTTCCGAGGCAACAAGCGGGGTTATCCTAGAGGTGCCCATGTGTTAAAAGTGTTTGATTGCATGCATTTTTTGTCTTTGAATTATGGTTCTCTAAGATTGATTTTATCTTGCCATTCACACCTTAATTACTAACAATTATATTAAAAGCGATGAATTGTGGAAATTAAAATCCTACTCTATTACATCATTTGGGGATGGGGGTACAAGTTTACAAATGGGGAGGTAAAAGCAAATAAAACCTAATTTTACTATTACAACCATATTGAATTAAAATAATAGCAAAAAAATAAAAAAAATCAAGATTTTTGGTGTCTGGTCTGACACGGGCCGTGTCCTGTGACACGGCCACCCGTGTCAGGACCCTGTAATAAATCATGTGCGCTTCCTTTATGTCCTAGCTAAGCTGACACGGGCCATGTCCTGTGACACGGGCACCCGTGTCAGCACCTTGTCCTCCCTTTTTTTGCACACTTATAGTTCTAGTAGATCTGACACGGGTCGTGTCCTGTGACACGAGCACTCGTGTCAGCACCCTATCCTGCATTTTTTGGTTAGATTTTCAAACAACTGAGCTAACACGGGCCGTTTCCTGTGACACGGGCACCCGTGTTAGCCCCCTGTCTTGGCTTTTCATTGAGTTTTCCTCTTTTGCTCTATTTTTTTTATATATGGATGTCTCCGGGCGCAAAGTGAGGATTGATCGAGCTCCTTCTTGAAGTTGCTCCAATCCTTGCTTTGTGCTGCAAAGTTCCAGAATCACTCTCACTTAGTCAAGTTGAAAAATACTGTTTTTTTTTGTTTCTGTTTGGAAGGTGATGATAATGGTGTTACAAAAATTATTCTTGTGTTTGAATAATATTTATGTGATGTATATGAGGTGTTTGGATAGTTGGTTTAGGGGAAATCTTGTAAGGTTGTACATTGGGTTGAGGGTTTTTCTGTTTTGTGAATGAAAATAGAGTTGAAGATGAGTAGATTTTTTTTTTTGTGAATGAGCAGAGTTTGCCAAGAATTCTGTTTTTTCTCTCCAAAATCCAACCCCTTTATGTGTTGTGAAACAACTTATTTGTAGATTAAGTTGACTGCAATTTTGGAGGGAAATAGATAAGTTTTTCGAACTGTTTAGGTATACTGTTTCATTACTTTTTAGATGCAACTCTTATATTCTAATTTTTTGCAAATATAAGACTGATATAGTGCAGGTTTGGATAGGGTTAGAGGCATCATAACAATGCTGTTTTGTAGCAGTTTTGGAGTGGAGTGGCAGCTTGGTGCATGGCTGGCTTTGTAGAAGTTTTGGAGTGGAGTGACAGCTTGGTGCAGGGCTGGCTTTGTACAGGACAACAAATTGTTTTTTTAACATGGTTTTGGGCTAGTAGTAGCAGGCTTGGACTTGGAAACATATCTGATTTTGGGGCTTTTCTGGACATAAACATTTGTAGCATAATACAAGTCTGGTTTTGTGGACAAATTTATGCAGCTTGTAACAAAGACAAGGCATATTTGTGGACAACATAGTGGCAAAGTTTGAAGATTGAGTCAAAGGGAAAGTTCAAACAAGACAAAGCTTAGGATTTTTAACTTGCAATTTTTAACTTAAAAATGCAGCCTTGTTGTTTACTTGAAAGCTTGTAACAACTTGAATTATCTTGAATTGTGGTGAAAAGATGTCATGAAGTAATGAAATTAACATGTATAGAAAACACTTAGAAAATTTTCTAAGTCTTGCAAAGTTTGATTTTTGACTTTCTTGATTTCTTGATGATCAAATTTCATATTTTGAATGTCTTGATGAAATGTGATCTTTGAAACTCAAATTTGATAAAAAATTCAAAGTTTGACTTTTCAGTGTACAATTGACTTTTTCATCAGTTGACCAAATTTCATCTATCAATCTACTGATCTTGGGAGATGAATTGAAATATGCGATTAGGTAAAAATGATATACTTGAATCCTTGAGATCATGTTTCAAACCAATAAGTCATGTACTGGGTCAAAAGTCAAAGATTGGTCATTCTCAGTCAAAATCTTAATTTTGACCATTTTGCCATTTTGATGATTTGAACAATTTTCTTGGAGAACTGTGGTCCAATCTTGATCAAATGATACATATGACTTCAAAATGTTGATACTGATCCAAAATATTAAAGTTTGACTTTAGGTTGACCATAATTGACTTTTTCAAATACAGTTGAATTTAGGCCATCTAATTAATTGACTGAGCAATTTTGTGTTCCAAGACTTGAAACTTGACACGAGCAATCTTGAGGGTCCATAATGATCCATGAAAGTCATTTGAAATATTATAAGTCCAATTATCCTTATTTTTGTACCCCAAAATTTTCCCACTCAATTTCTCAAGAATTCTCACAAGATCTCTATTGATTCAAGACTGCACAAGGTTTGATCAGCTTAAGACACCTCCTGAAGCACTGATGACTCAAAATTAGGGTTTGAGTTTGTATAAGGACAATTGGAATTTTAATGCTTCATTTTACTTTCATGGATCATTTTGGACTCCCCTGATTGCTCATGTCAAGTTTCAAGCTTTAGATCACATTTTTGTTCAGTCAATTGATCAGTTGACCTAAAATCAACTGTATTAAGGAAAAAGTCAATTATGGTCAATTTACAGTCAAACTTCATAATTCTTGATCCATGTAAACATTTTGAACTCATATTTGGCAATTGATCAAGTTTGGATCATAATTCCTCAAGAAATTTGATCAGATCATCAAAAGGGCAAATTGGTCAAAATTAGGGTTTTGATTGAGAGGATTCAATTTTTGACTTTTGACCTAACAAATGACTTTTTGGTTTGAGATATGATATCAAGGATTCAAATTCATCATTTTGACCTAATGGCATGGCTAAAAACATTCCCCAAAGATCAATTGATTGATAGTTAAAATTCAGTCAACTGATACACTGAAAAGTCAAACTTTGACTTTTTGATCAAAAACAAGTTTCAAAAATCATAGTTTACCAAGAAATGTCAAAATATGAAGTTTGTTCATCAAGAAATCAAAAAGTCAAAATTCACTTTGAAAAGTCAAAATTTCCAAGACTTAGAAATTTTTCTAAGTGTTAGAAAATTTACTTTTTTTCATAACTTTGTGCCAATTTTTCATCATGATGCAAGGTGACTCAAGAAAAACATCCAACATGAAAGTTGTAGATGATAATGAGATATAAAACTTTGTAGAAGGAATAAAGTTCTAAAAATGATTGGATTTTAAGTTATAAATTCATGAAGACATGTACATGAAACCTAAAACACTTAGTGAAATTTTGCCCTAGTTAGGCAGATTTTTAACCTAACTTCTTGGCCAAGTTTCATATAGTTCCAAATTTAAATTTAAAAAATGTCCAACATAAAAGTTTTAGAGCATGTTACAAGCTTTCTAAAAAGTCCAATAACTCATTGAGATCATTCTTGAGCTAGAAGTTTCGAAGAGATGAAGATGGCCTCAAAAACTTGAATTATAGGTCATTTTCTTGATGAACACTTGAGCAAATCTCATAGCCATGCTGCATAATCTTCACTTTGAAGGCCTAAAAATTGTTTATAACTCTATAATTAATGGTTTGCACAAAAGTTTGAGCCTTTTTCCAATTGGTTTAAGCATTATCCAAATCATTTTTCCATTTTAGGGAGAAAGGTTGCATTTCCATTTTTGTAAAGAAAGCTTTTTCACAAAGCCAATGCATTGAGATTCACACTTGCCCCCTCTGCACACACTCAACATGTATGCTCAGAAGCAACATGTTTAAAGGGTTCAACCTCCCTACAAGCTATTGCATCATGCTTTGGAACTTTGATTTCTCAAAGAAATCACAAGTTATGTTTTAACAAAACCATAACTTGTAATCTTACAATCTGATCAACCCTTCCCTCCAACCTTTATCTATAAATAGAGAGGTCCATTTGCAAGCTACACACGAGATTAGAAGCCCTAAAAACCTCTCAAAACTCCTTGAACTCAGAATCTGCATCCAAAGCCACATTGTTTGTCATTTCTGACTTTGAAGAGCCAACTCCAAAATCCTTCGTGTGTTTTCCATTTTTTCCATTCAAACATCATCTATACATCATATAGAACTCATCCATACGCCTGTCACGTTTCTATAACCATCCCATTATCATACACCATTTCCGTTTTTTACCATTGCACCTTGACTTGGTTAGATTGATTCAGTGGCTCTCAAAGCAAAATAGTGATCCCATTAGCTCAAGGAAGGTCCCTTCAAGCTTAATCCATCATCAAACCATTTCTGGAAGTCATATAGAGGTCATTTGATTTTCACTTAAAGAGGTAAGATTTCTTAACTGTGATATCTTGATACAAGCATTTTTAGCACATACAAATAAAAGAAAAGATGTAGATATCATATCTAGGAAGCTGGCCATACTCTTAGTTTTGATTTTCATTGCTTGTGTCTTAAGAATTTCAACTCTGACCAGTTAGGTTTTGATTTTGGTACCAAATAAAATTCGTGCTAACCTCTGATCCATAGCTTTTAAAAGTTTTAGATTTGTATTTAAATTTTGAGCAGGTTTAATGTTTATAATTTTTGATTTGGATGAGAAATGAAAGTTTTAGAAGGTTAACAATGGTGATGTGCATCCCTGCGCACGCGAAGGAAGAAGATGAAGCAATGTTCAAATTTTCAGAAATGAGTTCATTTTATATTTAGTGCAAGTTGTATAACTAACAGATGAAACAGGTCACCCCAGTGGTACAAGAAGCGTGCGCGTATTAGAAGGTCCTGGTTCGAGCCCTGGCGAGACCTTTTGTATATTTCACATTTTTTTCCATTTATTTTTTTGTTTGAATCAGGCAGCGCTTGGGCTCTGTTGTTGGGCTTTGGACTATTTTTCTCAGCCATACCCCCCATTTCATGTTTTAACTACGCAGTCCATTAACTATTTTTATTTTCTTAGTTTTTTGACTACAAAAATATATATTGGGTCAGGCTTAACCAAAAAACTGTTTTCACACAAAAAACACCCCCATTCTGTTTTTTTCACCCCCTGATTTTATTTCTTTATTTTAGTTTATTTTCTTATATTCTTTTCTTTAAATATTATTATTATTATTATTAATATTATTATAAATATTATTTTTAGTAATAAAAAAAAGAGATAAAAACATTTTATTTATTATTTACACTACATAGATATATATTTATTTTTCTTTCTAAACTAAAAAAGACATTTTCTTAATTAAATTCATTTAATTTTTTTAATTAAACTAGAATTTAATTTGTGTTCTTTTTTTAATTAAAATTAACATTTAAACTCTCTTCTAAAAAATCCTAAAAAATGCTTTCTTGATTAATTTTAGGTTTAGTTTTACTTATTTTAATTAATTATTTTCTTTTAGTTAATTAGGTTAAAACCATTTCTCTTAAACAAAAGTCCAAAACAAAAAAACATTTTTTCTCTTCCTTTATACATCACATTTATTTCCTTGTACATTTATTCATTCTTGTACATTTATTCAAATTCAATATGGTTGTAATAAATAATCAGAATTTAATTTCTTGCAATCCCCATTTGTAAATTTGTATCCCCCATCCCTAAATGATGTAATAGCATAGGGTATTTACTTTCCGCGATTTACCGCTTTCATACAAATGCTAGTAATTAGGGTTTGCATGGAAAGATACAATCAATGCCTAGAAAACCCTAATTCAAGACAAACAAATGCATAAAATACAAACACTTGCACACTTACACATCTAGGGTTAACTCCACTTGTTGTCTTAAGAAAATGGTCATGTTATGCATGTGTGATGCCTTAGCAAAGATAATCAAAAATATAAGATCATAGTCCCTCGATGACGCTACGAATGTCACCTTATAAATGATCTTAGTCCCTTAAGAAAATGCTAAGGTATCTCACAATATTGCATTCTATGACTACACGATGACCCATGTCCGTCCCTTTACATCCAAAGATAAGACTTCTTACCAATCAATGGTAAGATAACAATGTTAAAGGAATATAGAAATGAACAAAATACTTTTGAGTAGGTAGAACGTTCTTAGTTGCTTGCTCGCAATTCATCTTCAAAAAATAAACATCTTTCAAAAATACACCAACACTTTCAAACATGACATATTTTCAAAAGTCAACACTTTGTATGCATTCTTATAGAGACGAGAATCATTACAAAGTTTTCCTAAATGAAGGTGCTTTTCAAAAATACTTTCAAAATCCACCACAAACACATTTCAAACAAAACAATTTCAAAAGTGATCTAGCAAGAAACTAAGAGCCCATAGATAACTATGGATGAAAAGGGTTCTAACACCTTCCCTTTTCATGACCTACCCCTCGAACTCAAGAAAATATCTCAAAGGTCTTTCCCATTATTTTCACCCTTTCCTTATTGGATAAAAGAAAAGTCGGTGGCGACTCTTGCTATCCCCAATAATTGCGATCAAATGCAAAACAACCAAGTCAGTTCTCCCATCACATTATAGAACTGGAGACTCTGCTGGGGAGAGACTTAAAAGTGGGGTTACCTTAGAGACTAGATCACATTTAAAATGCTTTCATTGTTTGACTTGTTTGCTTTACATTTTGGGCCTATGTTTGGGTTTCTTGTATAGATCCTCTACCCGGATCTGGGAACATCATTAGGTAAGTAGCAATAGATTGTGGAGAATGTACGACATATACCGATATGGTTGAGACAATAACTATGTTAGTGTGACATATTTGTGGGTATCGGTATCCCTTATGGCGAATTAAGGAGAATACGGGGCCGCTGAGTGATGTCAGAAAGCACTAACGAACCTTAGAACCTTTAAATGAACAACTTGGCCATTAGGAAGTAGTGAGATAGCCGGTTTCGGTGGAAAGCTGAAAATTGGTTGATACTCGATACTACGCTCATTGAGATTGGACTTTTGGGATATTTTGGATGCAAGAAAATATTGATTGTTCTAAAATAATGCCCAATGAAGAAAGATCAGTGATATTGAGATTCCCTAGAACCTGATTACTTTCTAAGACAGGTTGAACCAACTAAACTTCAAGAGGGTACTTACCTATGAAACCCATGCAAGCCTAAACCTAAGTTTTTTGTGTGCTTTGTTTGTGATTATTATTCATGTCATCATAAACATGATAACATGATAACATCATAAAGCGTTCTCACTAACCATTTCAAGGATTTAGGAATTTATCTTTGTTCTATTTTGTAGGTCATGACTTCCACTCATAGGAATACCATTCGAGTCAACTTCGTGAAAGTACATCCTCAACTTTAAGAGTTAGCATCAAGAGTGCCTGGATATTCTCCTTTCACCAAGAAATATGGTCGAATTCTCAACTTGGCTACCTCAAACTTCCAAGAAGAAATGATGTGTGTGTTTTCCAATTCTTTGATCCTATGCGTCATTGCTTCACCTTCCCCGACTACCAATTGGTGCCTACATTAGAAGAATTATCTCAATTGTTAGGAGTGCTTGTGCTTGATCAAATACCATTCACCGGTTTAGAAGAGACTCCAAAACCTGAAGTTATTACCAAAGCTTTGCATTTGAAGAGATCTGACATTATGGAAAATTAGGAGACGAGAAGTGGAGTTAAGGGTTTCTTAGCCAAGTTTCTGTTGGAGAAGGCTCGTTTGTTCTGGGAAGATTTGGATTTTCAAGCTTTTGAGGATGTCTTGGCACTTCTAATCTATGGTTTGGTTCTATTTCCAAATCCGTACCAACTCATAGATGTGAATTCCATCAAGGTTTTTCTCTCTATAATCCCATACCTATTTTGCTTGGAGGCATTCTACATTGTTTCCGCACTCGCACCATGAAGAAAAGGGGTACTCTTTTGTGTTGCATTCCATTACTCTCTAGATGGTTTATTTCACACCTACCTTGATCAATGTTGAAGAATGAGCAAGGCTTGATATAGTCTCAAAGATTAATGTCACTCACATATTCTGATATTTATTGGTGTGCTCAATCTATGGAAGACCTTACAATTATTGACCGTTGTGGGGAATTCCCTAATGTCCCTCTACTTGGAATTAGGGGAGGTATCACCTACAATCCTTGTTTGGCTTTGCGACAGTTTGGGTATGCTAGGAGGGATGGCCCTCATGATGCACTTGTCCAAGGAATTGCATTTAACTACGAGAACAATGTCCAAGGTTATCGTCAGAGATTCATACGAGCTTGGGGCATGGTTAACAAGGTTGATAGCAAGACGTTGGGACATAAGAACTCCATTCCTTTGGAGCCTTATCTCAAGTGGGTGCAAACTTGCTCCCAAAACCTCATGATGCCTTATGAAGCCATCCTACCTATCATCATGGAGCCTGTTACCGAAGAATACGTTTGGTATACTGTCCTTTATCCTAACATGCCTACTTCTCTTGAAGATCTACAAAGAGATAGGATTCAACTAAAGGAAGAGAGAGACACCTTCGAAACCCAGTTCTATGCAAGTGAAAATAAGGTTTTAGAGCTTACGAGACAGATTCATGAAGAGCGAAGTTTGAACGCCTACATTGCACCGAAGAGGATGCGCTCGACCTTTTCGTCTTAGGAGTTTATTGGGTGTTTATTTCCTCCATTGTAAGCCCAAGAGGCATATTTGTAATCAATTTGAACTTATGAATGCAATTGATGTTTGTCCCTTTTGTCTAAACAAATTTAAATATTCTAAGTCCTTGAAAGCATTTGCATACGCATTTTCATGCATCATAACATAAACAGATTTTCCACAACAGGTTTCCTTATCTTTCTACTGTTTATTTCAGTAAGATGGATATCGAACAAATAGTGAAGGAGTTGCAAGCACAAAATTCTCAGTTCTAAACGACCTTGCTGACTCTGGCCAAGGGACAATAAGAGTTGATGACACTGCTAGTAACCAAAAAGAATACTAAGAAGAAGGCCCTCATCAACATGGGGAAAAGATTTAAAGGCCCTGTCCGTCAGGTGCAAGTAGTTGAAGAGTCATCCGAGGAAGACGAGAACCAGGTGGAAGAGGCAAAGAGAACCTGTGTTGGAGGTGAAAATGATCAAGCTTCTGAGGGCGAAGATAACTTTGATGAGCAATACCCACATGCCGAGGATAAATACAAACAGTTAGAGGATAGACTGAAAGCTGTTGAAATTCAAGCCATACCTAGTTTAGATTTTGGTGATATGGGATTAGTACATGGGTTTGTCATTCCCCATAAGATTAAAATACCAGTCTTCGCCAAGTATGACTGGGTTTCCTGCTTGAAACTTCATCTAAGGTCTTACGTGCACAAGGTACAGCCGCACACTACTGACAAAAAGCTCTGGGTCCATTTCTTCTAAGAGAGTCTGGTTGAGACTCAACTAGAATGGTTCTATCAATTGGAGGGTTCCTGCATCCACACATGGGAAGATCTAGCCACTGCTTTTTATCATCAGTATCAATACAATGCCGATCTAGCACCAACCATAGTCCAACTTCAAGGTATGACAATGGGTACTAATGAGGGGTTTAAGGAGTACGCACAAAAATGGAGGGATCTTGCTGGTAGGGTCCAACCACCACTAACTAACAGATAACTAGTTGACATGTTAATGGGTACATTAACTGGCCCATTTTTCAACCTATTGAATGGCAATTCTTCGTCTGGTTTCACTGAGTTGATCCTAACTGGTGAAAGGGTCAAAAGTGGCATTAAGAGCGGAAAAATTCCCATGACATCTGCTTCCGCATCCAACGCTGTAAAGAAGCCTTTCACTAGAAAGAAGGAAACAAATGTTGTGTATGGGGAAAGGTCCCATACCAAGAAGGATTGTCGACCTTCTATTAATGTTGTGTTAATCTCCAACCCTCCATCTGCTCAAAGGCAATCATCCAACAATCAGCAATCCGAAGTTCCTCGAAGACAATTCATAATGATTAGCATGTCACTGTCCCAAGCTTTGCAACATCTATTGAAGGCCAACCTAGTGACATTGCATGATCCACCATCAAATCCAAATACCACATCACCTAAATATAATCCAAATGCCAAGTGCGTGTATCATTCCAACAACTCTGGACATGAAACTGATCAATGATGGGCTCTGAAGAATAAGATTCAAGATATGATAGACAATAAAACAATTGAATTTGATCCACCCTCTACTCCAAATATGATAACTGCACCAATGTCGGACCATGGCAAAGGTGTTAATGCAATTGATGATGATACTTTTGTTTCCTCCATTCAAGATTTAACAACTCCACTAACTACCGTGAAGGATAATTTGCTGAGAGCTGGAGTGTTCCCTAGCTGTTTTAAAGATTGTGTTTGCTGTGGTCAACAAGTAAATGGGTGTAAGCGGCTGAAGAAAGGTGTGCAACGCTTGATAAATAGCCGCGAGATTCTGTTTGAGGATTCTTACCATCAAAAGTTTAACCAACAAAGCTGAAGACCTGTCCATAATAACCATTTCCAATAAGCCTCTTAGGATCCCCTCAAAGGGGCCTATTAGAATTTCAAATGAGCCAACCATTGCTCCTTTAATAATCACTGCCGCTGGGCCTATTCCCTACTCCTCTAACAAAGAAGTTCCATAGAACTATGGCGCCGAGGTTTATTATCATGGGATAAAACAATATTCTTGGATCAACAAAGACGAAGCTGATGTTATTAATATTGCAGTTTCTAGTAAAGTGACAAGAACACGGAGGATCTTTTCCCCTGATATTTCACTGTCCACTGCTACAACAACTCCCATCTGCATAACCAATGACAAGTCTAGTGCCAACACCAAAACAAAGAGAAATAAGGCGAGCCTGCTGGGCTAGAGGCACCTACCAAGGATACTGATGTTGAAGAACCCTCCACTCGAGAGATGGAGGAAATCCTGAAAATTATAAAGAAGAGTGATTTCAAAATATTCGAACAACTGGGGTAAACCCCCTCCAAAATCTCCATGTTGTCATTATTACTTTGTTCGGACGCTCATGCCCAAGCCTTAATCAAGTTCCTGAAGAAAGCCCATGTGCCCCAAGAAACCACAGCTGACCAGTTTGAGAACTGTGTAGCAAGTTTAACGGATGATAATGGATTAGGGTTTTCCGACACTGATTTGACCCCTATGGGAAAAAACCATAACAAAGCTTTGCATGTCTCTATTGAATGCAAAGGAATCACCCTGGCTCATGTATTAGTTGATACTGGCTCATCTCTAAATGTACTACCCAAAGGTGCTTTGGACTGGCTAGATTATGAAGGACTGGTATTGAAGCCAAGCAATATTGTTGTAAGGGCTTTTGATGGGTCTAAAAGGATGGTTCATGGAAAGGTGGATCTACCAATTAAAGTTGGCTCACATATTTTAAACTCTACCTTTTATATAATGGACATACGTCCCGCCTATTCTTGTTTACTTGGGCGCCCTTGGATACATGGGGCGGGGGCAGTAACATCCACCCTTCATCAAAAATTAAAGTATCCAATCAAAGGGAAGATCGTTACTGTTTGCGGAGAAGAAGAATTTATGGTGAGCCATCCCAATTCCTTCAAGCATGTGGAAATGGATGGTGAATTCATAGAAAATCCGTGCCAGGCTTTTGAAGTTGTTCCTCCTATGGTTGCCGCCACCAAAATCTCCTCTGATATATCAAAAGCTGATGAAGTTGTACCAAGAATGGTTTCACTTAAGGATTCCTGTGCCGTGGTCGAAGATGGAAATTATACTATCTGGGGACAACTTCTCGAAATTCCATTTAAAGCAGACAAATTTGGATTGGGTTTCACCATCAAAGCTCATAAAGAAGTCAAGCGCGCTCGCGTGTGAAAGCCACCTCTCCGCATAGGAAATCATGAAGTGAATGCTGTGGAAGAATCTGATGATGAAAATACTTTTGAAGATCGGATCTACCCTACTGTCAAAGGAAAGCTCAACAACTGGCATACAAAGGATTTCACTCCCATCTCCTTCATTGAGGAGTAATTACTGTTTACTATTTTCTATCAATTCAAGAACTTTTGTCTGTAATCTTAAATTCCAAAAAATGACTTTTAAGCCATGTGCCTTGCCCGGGGCACTATGGTCCATTTGTTAAGGGTTTTGTTCATGTTCATTTATCATATGATCATTTAATGTAAATCATTGGACATTTTGCATTCAAACTTTTGTGTTCATTGTCTTTATCTTCCTTTATTACATTTTTTCAATAGCCATGTATCTTACATTCACACACACACACACACACACACACACACACACACACACACACACACACACTTGTAGATCTTCATCCACTCCGGATCTCATTGCCAACGACTCTACTATTGCCAATTATGACTTTGAACATCCAGTTAACCAAGCCGAAGATGAAGGCGAGGAAGATTGTGAAATACCAGGAGAATTAGCCAAACTTCTAATGCAAGAAGAGAAAGTTATTCAACCTCATGAAGAGCTAGTCGAAGTTATCAACTTAGGTACTGAGACAGATAGGAAAGAAGTCAAGATCGGCGCCAACATAAAAGATGGTATCAAGAGCAGATTGTTTCAGATGTTACATGACTATGTTGAAGTGTTTGCTTGGTCGTATAAAGATATGCCAGGATTGGATACCGACATTATGGTTCATCGTCTACCAACAAAGGAAAATTGCCCTCCTGTTAAGAAAAAGGTTCGTCGTATACGGCCATACGTGTCTGGAAAGATAAAGGATGAGGTAATGAAGCAATTTGATGTAGGTTTTCTGGCTATCACATCTTATCCTCAATGGGTTGCGAATGTAGTCCCCGTGCCAAAGAAAGATGGAAAGGTTCGCATGTGTGTGGATTATAGAGATCTGAATAGGGCAAGCCCCAAAAATGATTTCCCTCTACCTCATATTGACGCCTTGGTTGATAACACCACTCAACACAAAGTCTTCTCTTTCATGGATGGATTTTCTGGCTACAATCAAATCAAGATGGCTCCCAAAGACATGGAGAAGACCACTTTCGTTACGCAATTAGGCACCTTTTATTACAAGGTCATACCGTTCGAATTAAAGAATGCAGGGGCAACATATCAAAGAGCCATGGTAGCTTTGCTTCATGATATGATCCATCATGAAATAGAGGTCTATATGGATGATATGATTTCAAGGTCGCAAACTGAAGAACAACATCTCGATCACCTACACAAGCTATTTGAGAAGCTGAAGTAGTACAAGTTGAGGTTGAACCCTAATAAATGCATATTCAGAGTAAGGTCTGGAAAGCTTCTAGGTTTTGTCGTCAGTGGTAAAGGCATCAAAGTTGATCCTGCAAAGGTAAAAGCCATTCAAGAAATGCCAGTTCCCTGTTCTGAAAAGGAGGTTAGAGGATTCTTTGGTCGTCTTAATTACATTGCCTGTTTCATATCTCATCTAACTGCTACTTGTGAGCCAATCTTCAAACTCCTGAAGAAAGATCAAGTAGTCAAATGGAACAACGATTGCCAAGCTGCCTTTGAGAAGATCAAGGAATATTTGCGAGAACCTCTTATCATCATGCCTCCAATTGAAGGAAGACCCTTGATCATGTATTTGACTGTACTAGAGAATTATATGGGGTGTGTGTTGGGCCAACATGATGAGTCTGAACGAAAAGAGCATGCAATATACTACCTGAGCAAAAATTTTACCGACTGTGAAACCAGATATTCACTGCTCGAGAAAACTTGCTACGCTCTGGCATGGGATGCTCGCCGGTTAAGACAATATATGTTGAGTCACACCACTTTATTGATTTCTAATATGGACCCTATTAAGTAGATCTTCGAGAAGCCCGCCCTCTCCGGACAGATAGCTAGATGGAAAATGATTATGATTGAATACGATATTCAATATACAACACAAAAAGCCATCAAAGGAAGTGTATTGGCAGATCATTTGGCCCATCAAGTTGTTGATGATTATCAATCTATGAACTTCGACTTCCCTGATGAGAATATCATGTTGGTGACTGACTGTGAAAAACTTAGACCATATGATGGACCTGAACAAGGATCCCAATGGACTATGGTTTTTGATGGAGCTTCCAACGCTCTGGGTAATGGAATTGGCGTTGTGATAATTTCTCCTGAAGGTTGTCACACTCCTTTCACTGCTAGACTGTGTTTCGATTATACGAATACCATGGCTGAATACGAGGCGTGCATCTTAGGTTTGAAGGCTGCTATTGACTTAAGGATCAAGCATTTGGATGTATTCGGAGATTTTTCTCTAGTGATCAGTCAAGTCAAAGAAGAATGGGACACTAAGCATCCTAACCTTATTCCTTACAATGAGCTTGTGTTAACCCTAATACCATACTTTGAGGAGATTACCTTTGAACATTTTCCTAGAGAAGAGAATCAGTTGGCTGACGCCTTGGCAACAATGTCTTACATGTTCAAGGTCAAATGGGACAATGAAGCTCCTATGATTACAATCGAAAGGTTTGACGAACCTGCACACTACTATGAACTCGACATTGATGAAGAGAAGCCATGGTACCATGAGGTGAGGAGATATCTTGAGGCACAAGAATATCCTGAAGGAGCTTTAGTCAATGATAAGAAATTCTTGCGAATATTTTCAACTAAGTTCTTCCTAAGCAATGGGATCCTATACAAGCGCAACCATGATTCTACTCTACTCCGATGTGTGAACAAGAAGGAGGCAGAGAAAATTATGGAAGACATGCATGATGGACTCTTTGGGACCCACTCTAGTGGAAACGCTGTTTTACCCAAAAATTTTCCCTCTCATTTATAAAATATTCTCTCACAAGATCTCCTTTGGTTCAAGACTGCACAAGGTCTGATCAACTCAAGATACCTCCTTAAGCACTAATGACTGAAATTAGGGTTTGAGATTGCACAAGGGTAATTTAACTTTCAATGCCTCATATGACTTTCATGGATCATTATGGGCCCCCAAGATTACTCATGTCAAGTTTTAAGCCTTGAATCACATTTTTGCTCAGTCAATTGAGCAGTTGACCTAAAAATCAACTATATTGGGGGAAAAAAGTCAACAGTGGCCAATTTACAGTCAAACTTCATAATTTTTTATCCATATCAACATTATAAACTCATATGTATCATTTGATCAAGTTTGGACCATAATTCCTCAAGAAATTTGATCAAATCATCAAAAGGGCAAAATGGTCAAAATTAGGGTTTTTACTGGGAAAGGGCAATTTCTGATTTTTGGCTTAGCAAATGGTTAATTGGTTTGAATCATGATATTAAGAGTTCAATTGTGTCATTTTTACCTAATGTAATGACTCAAAACATTTCTCAAAATCAATTGGATTGATAGTTGATTTTCAATCAACTAATCAAAAGTCAACTGTATAATGAAAAGTCAAACTTTGACTTTTTGGTCAAAATCAAGTGCCAAAGATCACAATTCATCAAAACATGTCAAAATATGAAACTTTTTCATCAAGAAATCAAAAAGTCAAGATTTCATTTTGAAAAATCAAAGTTTTCAAACTTAGAAATTTTTCTAAGTATGGAAAACTTCATATTTTTTCACAACTTTGAGCCAATTTTTCACCATGATGCAAGATGATTCAAAATAAACTTTCAACATGAAAGTTGTAGATCTCTGTTGTACCCCAAAATTTTCCCTCCCATATTCTTCAAGAAATTGCCAAGTCAAGCTTCAAAATTCCCCAAGGGTTGCACAGTGCAAGGGCCTCCTAAGCAGTCAAAATTAGGGTTTTGGTTCTGATCAAGAAAATGAAGTTTCCAAAGGTCCAATCAAGTCTCACATGCCAATAAATATGGTCAAGCATCCTCATATCAAGTTTCAAGACTTTCAGCACAAAATTGCACAGTCAAAAACCCTAATTGCACTACAGTCAACTGTAGGGGCAAAATGGTCATTTGACAGTCAAAAGTTCAAATTTTTGGTAAACATCTCATTTTGAAGCCACAAACATCATTTGATCAATGCTTGATCATGATTCTCAAAGCTTGGCTCAAAAATCATCAAGATGCAAAAGTTTCCTTATTTGGACAGTTGAAAAAGTCAACTGTAAATTGACCAGGGCATAACTTCCACATGGTTCATCAGAAAAATTCCATCCAAAGCTCATTGTGAAGAGAATGACATTTCCTACAACTCCTCTTCATACTTCAAGTCCAAGAAATGCTCTCACAAAAAGTTATCAATTTCAACATTATAGGTCATTTTCAAAAGTCAACAAAAAGGGACTTTAAGTCAAAGGCCATAACTTGAGATTGGTAAATCAAAATGACATGGGACCAAAGGCATTGGTTAGAGGAATAAAAGATCTTTCCAAAATGTCCAAGAACATGAGCAAATCTTAAAAGTTGAGCAAGTTATGCCTTGTGGAAGTTGGGAAATTTTTGGATATTTTGAAAAGTCAACATTGATTCAAATGACCTAAAATTGCTAATGAGCCTATTTTTCTTCCACAATTCATCACCCAAGGCATGTGCACGACCACTTGGCCCAAAGGGAAGTTTTTATTCATTTATTTGGATTTTTATTAATAATAATTCATTTAAATTAAAATAAATACATGAAAAATGCTTAACCTAGTTTTTCAATCTTTTTGTGCACATTATATCCTCAAGATTTCGTGCCTAGCCAAATATGGAAAGAATCAATTGGATTGGTCATGATTTGTATCAAAAAGCATGTGAAAAAGATTTGAAAATCATGTTTAAAAATCAAATATCATATTCATGAATGCAAGAGATTTGGATCAAGTTTTCTAACCCTAATCATTCCTACATATACAAGCAAGCAAGACCTAATGCATTGGACCAAGAAGCTGCGCCAGAAACCCTTGCACAAACTTGAAAATTTTGCCTAAAAACTCAAAACTGAAAACTAGGTTTTAGGTGGATTCAGAGCATAAGACCAATTGCAAAAGCTTCCTCGTGTCTCACTGAAGCTAACTGGATAACTTTCCAACCTTTACACGCCCAGAATTGGTACAAGGGGTTCAAACTGTTTCAAATAATATGCACAATCGTGTTTCCATATTTAGGCATTTTCATTGCGTTTTTTTGATGCATTCATACTAATTGACATGTTCTGAAGCTAACCATCTATCTTGATTGAGTTTTTGCATGCTATATACGATTTCACCATTATCAAATTCTAGGGTTTGCAGAACTGTGAATTGGGCGTTTTCAGATAGTGTAAAATTAGACTACCACGATGCCATGGTCATGATCAGCGCACTTGGACGAAGACAAAGCCACCCTCGCGCTCAATTTATGAGCATCACTGGGCTATTCGTTATTTTCCAATAGCATGCCTAAGGGAACGCTATGAAAACCGTGGCCTATGTTTTATGTTTCAGGAACAATGAAGAAGATGATGTGGTGGCCAGCAATGATTGGTTCTTTTGAATTTGCGCGCCAGACCACCACTAATTCCAGTTTTTTATTATATAATTTGTTTTCCTTTTATATTAATGAATATGCATGCAGCTCAGTTGGTTGAGAAGAACGCTCATAAGCCTCATGACCTGGGTTCGAGCCCCAGGTCCCCACCCCTTTCCAATATTGTTTTTTCAAGCATTATCCTATGCAGATTCAACATCAAAGCACACCGTGCACCCACAAAATCAACCGTCCACGCGTCCAGCTTCATCAATCCAAAGGTGTAGATTTGGAGAACACGATGCACTCTGGTCAATGCATACACACGCTAGTGCCAGAGTCAACGAGGCCAGGCTTGTTTGGGCTCAAATTCATGGGCTTAACCTCCATATTAAGGGGCAGACCCCCTAGGTTTGCAATTCTTTCTACTTTCTTTTTTTATTTTATTTTCTATTTTCTTTTTAATTATTGTTTTGTTCAATTAATTTATTATTTTCATAAAAAAACATAAAACATCAAAAAATCAGAAAAGAGAAAAAAATATAATAAATATTTTATTTTAGTATTTTTATAAATAAATTACATTAATTAAATTTAGTTATTAAATTAGGTTTAATAATAATGTTTCCTTAATAAATTTAAAATTTGTAGAACTAGGGTTTTTGATAATTTTTTATTCTTGTTTTTTTATCATAATAATCAAATATTTAATATTATTTATTTTTATAAATTAAATTGCATGTAAATTAATTAGGGTTAATTCTAGGTTAAAATTTAATCTTTTCATAGTAAAATAAAAATTATAGGGTTAGCATTTATTGCATTTAATTCTTTTTCCCATTAAAATCAAAATAACAAAAAATACCAAAAACAATTCCTTTTCTTTTTTTTATTAATTAATTTCATCATTTAATTTAATTTAATTAAAAAGGGTCCAACGCCCTCGTTTTTTAATTCTTATTCGCATATTTATTTTATTTCGTTTAATATTTATGTATCTCTCCCAAAGCCGTGTAACTAATTGCTCGCATTTTATTTTCTTTAATTCTTTATTTTTCTGTCAAATCGGGTTCAAGAAATTTTGGCGATGTGGACCCGCGCCTTTTGTAATAGCTTAGAATCTTTTACTTTCCGCAATTTTTAACTGTTAATCAAGGCACGAAAGAATGTATGGACGCAAATAAAAAACAAACGCTAGATCACCAATGACATGACAAAAGACAAAAATAAACGAATCTGACACACAAATCACACACCACCCCTAGGGTACGCCTCACTGTTGCCTTGCCTCGAAAGGTGATCGTCGAGTAGAGGATGTCTTAGTAAGTCCTCATGATCCGGGAACCTGGCATGAGGGTAGCTTCTAAAGGTGTCTTCCCATTGCTCCGGTGATCACCATGTCCCGAACCTCGAATTGACCCGAACACCTCCAACGGTGGTGCTACCTACCTCTCAATGGTGGGATGGCACTACTTTAAAGGACATTTACACAGACGAATTCCTTAGGGTAGGTAGGTTCTCGTAGATACTTGCTCTAATTTCAAAACAAAATTCAAAAATACTTTTCACACCAACACATTTTCAAAAAGCTTTCGAAAGTAATTTTTCAAACACTCTTGAGGACCGATACAAGAGTCGAACTGAAATTTTCAAAGAAACTTTTTAAAACCCACAGTTGAAAAGCAAACAAACCATTTTTGAAAACACAATGAGCAAGTATCTAAGAGCCCATGGATAACCATGGATAGAAAGGGTGCTAACACCTTCCCTTTCTATAATCTACCTCCCGAACCGAGAGCAATCTCTATAAGGAATTTTTCTGTGCTTTTGTCCTTTCCATTTGGAGAAAATAAAAGACGGTGGCGACTCTTGCTTACCGCGACATTTCGCGAACCAGCGTTAAATAGTCAGTTCCAGATCCACCGATCACAGAACTGGCGACTCTGCTGGGGACTTAAACTTAAAGTGAGGTGTACCTTAGGACTAAGATCACTGGGTTTTCAATTGCTTTCTTTGCTTGCTTTAAATTGTGGGACTGTCTTGGGAGTTCTATAGATCCTAACCCGGATCTGGGGGATACCTTCTTAGAAAGTAGCAACAAGGCTGTGAGGGAACTGTGCGGGGTATACCGACATGGTTGAAACAGTCTGCTACGTTGATGTGGCACTTTGGTGTGTACCGGTAACCCTTGAGTTCAGTCAAGGAGAGTACGGGGCCTCCGCGTTGTGTCGTGAAGCATCAACAGACCTTAGGAACCTTAATTGAACTATCTTGGCCTCTTTAGGGTAGTGAGATAACTGACTTTGGTGCAGTCCGAGGTTGGTTGATACTCGATACTACACTCAATTGAGGGTTGCTTTCCTGGAATATTTCGGTCGCCAGTTCAGTGGCTAAATCGAAACGATGAACAATGAAAGCAATCCAGTGATATTGGGACCCTTAGAACCCGGTTACTTCTAATAGGACAGGTTGAGCCCACCAACTTCAAGAGGGTAATACCCAGACCCCATGCTGGCCTAAACTCTAAGGGTTTCTCTTGTGTGACTTGTGTGCCTTCGTACTTGACTATTTGCATGCTTGTTGTCTGACACTTGAGCTTCTTGCAGGTTGGGTTTGCAGTCCTTAATTAGGACTCATAACAGGGTTTACCGAGTTTCTTGCAGGTTTTGTTTTTAGTCCTTAATTGGGACTCATGACAGGTCTTACTTGAGTTTCTTGCAGGTTTCTGTTTATAGTCCTTAATAAGGGCTCATAACAGGGTTTATTCATATTACCCCATGCATCATGACATCATATCATTGCATACATCCTAACCCACTTCAAGGATCCCAAGGGCTTGTGATGCAGGTCATGATGAATCAAACATCTAGCAAGGGGCAAAGAGGATTTATTTTCCTCTAGCCAAAGTTGTCAGAGGCTATAACCCACTTGATATGGTGAGCTTTGACTCCTGAAGAAGGTTCCCCTAGCCAAAGTTGTTTGGAAAGCAAAATAAGGTTGATGACTTAAGTCAGGGGCTATGACCCACTGGATATGGTGAGCCTTTGACCCTTGGAAGAGAGACTCTCAACAAATATGAAGTTTCTTTCAATCAAGCTACCGGATCCAAACGCTAACAAATTTTCTTGTTTATCCTGCGAGATCCTTGAAAACATTGCATGCATATCATACATATCATTGCATAACAGGTACCCTTGTTGCAGGTCACTTACCCTCCCTGCTGTTTATTTCAGCCATGGCTTCCCAACAAGATAACCAGGACCTTCGCACTCAAGAGACTCAGTTCAGGGAGACCTTCTTAAGCCTATCCAATGGGCAGGAAGAGTTGAAGACACTCCTCATGAGGAATCTGATCAGAAAGAGTCCTGAAGATGACAAGGACGAACAGCTGAAACGTCTACAAGCTGAGGTAGACACATTGAAAACCCAGATGCTGGGGCAAAGGGCCCTCATTCAAGGTTTATCTCAGGAGCAAGGAGAGCTGAGAGCCATGATCAGCCAGCTTCATCAAGACATGAAGCAACTAGCCCAAATCAGGGACCAGGTCATAGAACAGCTTCCAAGAAGGCAAAGGTCGGGTCCAATGAATAGACCTCTCCGAGTTGCTACTATTCCTCAGGTCCAACAACGACCTCGCCCAGAACAACGGGCTGATCAGAGCAAGCCAGACAAGCCTAAAAGGGAGTTCACCAAACTCAACGTGTCACCATCTCAAGCTTTACAACAATTGTTGAGGTTGAATCTGGTGATGTTAAGGGACCCTCCTAAGCGTCTCAACACAACCTCCCTAAAGTACAATCCCGAGGAAAGATGTGCATACCACTCTGACAGTCCAGGACATGACACTGACGAATGCTGGGCTTTGAAGAATAAGATCCAGGACCTGATTGAGGAAGGAGCTGTGGATCTCACCCAGATAGGCCAGGCTGAATGCTCCTGTCATCCCTACAAGATGCACCAGTTGAAATAACAAGCCCTGAGACTAGAAGACTTTTGTTCATTAGAATTTTCCAAGTTGTAATTTTCTTATGTTCAAGCATTTACTCGTGTTAAACATTGTTATTCCATTAATGCATCGCATATGTCTGTTTTGAAGTAATATATTCGTATTCACTATACGCCAATTATTTTCATATTTTTCCTGACGATCAACTCTTAATTAATAATTCTAAGCCTCTTGAGGGAGGATGACGAAAAGGATACCGCGATCTTGACAGTATGCTTTTGAACAGACCCCGCTGATGAGGTACAGGCATTGTTTCAAATCCCTAAACACTGGAGTTATAAGGAAGATAATCCCTCGTCAACCCCTCTGAGCCAAAGGAGTAGGAGTTTTTCTTTTCGAAATTTAAAACCCTTAATCATAACCTGGGTCAGGGTAGTCTCTCAGTTGATCCAAGTACATAACGAATGACGCCAAAGAAGTCCTTACAAAACAAGAAAGACAGTGAGGGTTCCGAATATTCAATAAAGAAAGGCAGTCATTACTTCTCAAATTAAAGACCCATTAAGTCAAAACCTAGAAAGGAGACTTACAAAACTGGGGCATCCCGCTGACTGTAATTCCAAAAAAGGAAACAGTTCAGGCAAAAAAAGAAAGGGATGACAAAAAAAAAGAAAAGAAAGAGGTCTTACAAACCCTCGACAAAAATGACTGCCTATTCAAATAAACGTTCAACATCCGAACCATCACTGGAATTTCAGAGCAAAGACTCAAACAAGGTCTAACGCACGATCAGCTGAGTTTAGGTTTGAAGAACATCACGAAGAGCGGGTGGGTACAAATAATTTGAGCCTTTATCCTTTGTTTCTTAAACCGTGAACCAGACCACGTTATAACCCTTAAAAGTCCTAGCTGAAGCATGGGTTAGTTCGAAAGCATACTGTTACGAAAGGTGTCCTGACTCCTTAAGGCTTACTATAAAGAAGGAGTTGACATCACGTTTTACAAACATTCACTTGTTTTATGAAAAGAATGCATTTTCAAAATCTTCAAGACAGACATAGGCTTTGCATTTTTAACATAACTTTGTTTGCATATGACTTTTTGTTTGAACAGCAGGGAAATTCGCACAATGAAAGTCTAATGAACAAGAGTATCTCCAATCAAGGGGTACGACATGATCATTGTCCATCATCTGGGGCAGTTAAGTCAATTCAGAGAATCTCTCAAAACGCCTAATGGCCTGGGGCAAATCTCCACCTGAGTCACTTGGACATTGGACGATCAAACGAAGATCTTCGGGTGGTATGACAACAAAACACTCCTAACAGTGACAACTCCCTGCATCCTGAAAGCACGGACATGGTCGAAAAAAAATACGCATAATCAAAAACCCGCTAGGTTGACACACCTAGGCAAAAATAAGGGCTTCCCGGCGAACCAAAAGGGTTCGGGCAAAATGAAGGGATGAAATGAAAAAATCTATACACCCGGCAAGTCGAAAACCTGAAAAGGCGGCTTGGGCAAAAATGGGTATCCCGGTGGACTGAAAACCCGAAAGGGCGGTCCAGGCAAAAGTTAGGGATCAAAAGCGTACGACTATGTCCCGGCATCTTGTCACTGGCCTATCAGAAGAAGAGTTTGTCCATCAACAACTATCAGCACCTCACAGGTCTTCCTCTCCCACCTCAGAAACAGGGGCAATGATGAGCTGCCCAAGCAATCTGATTTGTTCTGTCCTCCAAGGTATCAAGGTAGGTTCCGTGGAAGAACATAACCAATACAGTTCAATACTTCCCCAAGAGAGTCCAATCTAGTTCCCCAGGAAAGTTGGAATCATTTCCCCAAGCAGTAAGCTTATCCCCAGTAGATTCTGGAAGCTTATCCCTCGCAGAGCACGAGCGCGTCCCCGACTTTATTCAAAGAGTTATTCCCTTAACAGGATATAACTGGGTTACCCTCAGCCAAAAGCCACGGAAAGAACGTCCTCGACGAAATCCTCTTATCCCCAGCGAAGTCTATCAACACTTCCAACATTACAATGGTATCCCCAGCGGAGTTATCATCAGCAAAGTACCTCTCTTTCCCCACTGAGTTACCTCCCCGCAGAGTAATCTATTCGCCAAGTTTATCCCCCAACGGAGTCATCTTCTCCTACCGGTATTCTTGCAATCATCATCCCCAACGGAAACGAAGAATTTCACTCTTCAACATCAGCCTAGGATTTGACTTCCCGGCATCCGTCAAGGATCCATTTTCCTAGACGAAAATACATCACATCATGATACATGCATATACGCATCATGTCATACATTCTCATTTATGTCAAGAACATCATTGCTTGATCCATACCATGCATTGCATACGACAGACCTTTACCTTTCAGGAAGGATACAGTTAAATAATCAGCTATATCAAAGTAGACAAATACAGTCAAAAGAGACCAATCCAGTCAAAAAAGACAACTCGTCAAAGAAGACAAATCCAGTCAAAAGAGACCAATCCCGTCAAAGAAGACAAATCCAGTCAAAGAAGACAAACCCAGTTAAATCCCAAAGGTTTTTTCTGATGCTCATCCAGTCAAAGAAGACATGTCCAGTTAAATTACTTCCTAAAGTCAAAGAAAACAATCCGTCGTTATAGACACCCATCAGTATAGACACCCGTCATTAAAGACATCTCGTCAGTATAGACACCCGTCATTGAAGACATCTCGTCAGTATAGACACCCGTCATTGAAGACATCTCGTCATTAAAGACAACTCGTCAAAGAAGACAAATCCAGTTAAAAATACTTCCACCCGTCGTTATAGACACTCGTCGTTATAGACACTCGCCGTCGTTATAGACACTCGTCGTTATAGACACTCGTCGTCATAGACACTCGTCGTTATAGACACTCGTCGTTATAGACACTCGTCATTATAGACACCCGTCGTTATAGACACTCGTCGTCATAGACACTCGTCGTCATAGACACCCGTCGTCATAGACACCCGTCGTTATAGACACTCGTCGTTATAGACACTCGTCATTATAGACACCCGTCATTATAGACACTCGTCGTCATAGACACTCGTCGTTATAGACATTCGTCGTCATAGACACCCGTCGTCATAGACACCCGTCGTTATAGACACTCGTCGTTATAGACACTCGCCGTCGTTATAGACACTCGTCGTTATAGACACTCGTCGTCATAGACACTCGTCGTTATAGACATTCGTCGTCATAGACACCCGTCGTCATAGAAACCCGTCGTTATAGACACTCGTCGTTATAGACACTCGTCGTTGTAGACACTCGTCGTTATAGACACTCGTCGTTAAAGACCACTCGTCCATGAGGATAACCTGTCAGTAGAGACAACTCACCAACCTTACTAATTCCAGATCCAATTCCTGTATCTTGCCAGGGTGTATCTATTGAAGACATTTCAAGACCTAGACCGGCTCAGTTAAATCGACCCCAAACAGATTTTCCTGATGAAGACTCAGTAGAAGTTATCAAGGGTTTTTCTCAAACGTCCGCTTTTGAGATTATAATTTCCTTTGGTTCTCTTCCCGATCCTGCGAAGATGGTAATTCCCACCAAGATTTTTTCAACGTTTGCTGTTGAGGTTAAAGTCATCCAAGGTTCTCTCACCATTCATGCTGAGGTAGTAACCACCCCTGGTTCATTCATCACCGTTTGAAACTCCAGAGCCAGCTCCTGTAACCAGTCAGGACACATCTATACCAAGCATCTGAAAACCAGCTCCTGCAACATGTCAGGTATTCTTTTTTTTTCTTTTGCAGGTACGCAAGTTCTCGCTAAGGAATCTCTTACGCGATCAACCTCCAGATGGCATCTATAAGCCCATCATCCTATTCATCAATCTCTAAATGGCATCTATAAGCCCATTCCACCATCACACTGCTACTATGTGAGCGCAAATTTCTGGGCACTCTAGTGTTCAATCCTCTTCTACCCTCGGATTACGAAAGGCACGTCAGCCAATCTGCATCCTCAGGTCTAAGAAGATTGAACAGGGGCAACTGTTGTACCCCAAAATTTGCCCTCCCATATTCTTCAAGAAATTGCCAAGTCAAGCTTTAAAATTCCCCAAGGGTTGCACAGTGCAAGGGCCTCCTAAGCAGTCAAAATTAGGGTTTTGGTTCTGATCAAGAAAATGAAGTTTCCAAAGGTCCAATCAAGTCTCACATGCCAATAAATATGGTCAAGCATCCTCATATCAAGTTTCAAGACTTTCAGCACAAAATTGCACAGTCAAAAACCCTAATTGCACTACAGTCAACTGTAGGGGCAAAATGGTCATTTGACAGTCAAAAGTTCAAATTTTTTGTCAACATCTCATTTTGAAGCCACAAACATCATTTGATCAATGCTTGATCATGATTCTCAAAGCTTGGCTCAAAAATCATCAAGATGCAAAAGTTTCCTTATTTGGACAGCTGAAAAAGTCAACTGTAAATTGACCAGGGCATAACTTCCACATGGTTCATCAGAAAAATTCCATCCAAAGCTCATTTTGAAGAGAATGACATTTCCTACAACTCCTCTTCATACTTCAAGTCCAAGAAATGCTCTCACAAAAAGTTATCAATTTCAACATTATAGGTCATTTTCAAAAGTCAACAAAAAGGGACTTTAAGTCAAAGGCCATAACTTGAGATTGGTAAATCAAAATGACATGGGACCAAAGGCATTGGTTAGAGGACTCAAAGACGTTTCCAAAATGTCCAAGAACATGAGCAAAGCTTAAAAATTGAGCAAGTTATGCCTTGTGGAAGTTGGGAAATTTTTGGATATTTTGAAAAGTCAACATTGATTCAAATGACCTAAAATTGCTAATGGGCCTATTTTTCTTCCACAATTCATCACCCAAGGCATGTGCACGACCACTTGGCCCAAAGGGAAGTTTTTATTCATTTTTTATTTATTTATTTGGATTTTTATTAATAATAATTCATTTAAATTAAAATAAATACATGAAAAATGCTTAACCTAGTTTTTCAATCTTTTTGTGCACATTATATTCTCAAGATTTCGTGCCTAGCCAAATATGGAAAGAATCAATTGGATTGGTCATGATTTGTATCAAAAAGCATGTGAAAAAGATTTGAAAATCATGTTTAAAAATCAAATATCATATTCATGAATGCAAGAGATTTGGATCAAGTTTTCTAACCCTAATCATTCCTACATATACAAGCAAGCAAGACCTAATGCATTGGACCAAGAAGCTGCGCCAGAAACCCTTGCACAAACTTGAAAATTTTGCCTAAAAACTCAAAACTGAAAACCAGGTTTTAGGTGGATTCAGAGCATAAGACCAATTGCAAAAGCTTCCTCGTGTCTCACTGAAGCTAACTGGATAACTTTCCAACCTTTACACGCCCAGAATTGATACAAGGGGTTCAAACTGTTTCAAATAATATGCACAATCGTGTTTCCATATTTAGGCATTTTCATTGCGTTTTTTTGATGCATTCATACTAATTGACATGTTCTGAAGCTAACCATCTATCTTGATTGAGTTTTTGCATGCTATATACGATTTCACCATTATCAAATTCTAGGGTTTGCAGAATTGTGAATTGGGCGTTTTCAGATAGTGTAAAATTAGACTACCACGATGCCATGGTCATGATCAGCGCACTTGGACGAAGACAAAGCCACCCTCGCGCTCAATTTATGAGCATCACTGGGCTATTCGTTATTTTCCAAAAGCATGCCTAAGGGAACGCTATGAAAACCGTGGCCTATGTTTTATGTTTCAGGAACAATGAAGAAGATGATGTGGTGGCCAGCAATGATTGGTTCTTTTGAATTTGCGCGCCAGACCACCACTAATTCCAGTTTTTTTATTATATAATTTGTTTTCCTTTTATATTAATGAATATGCATGCAGCTCAGTTGGTTGAGAAGAACGCTCATAAGCCTCAGGACCTGGGTTCGAGCCCCAGGTCCCCACCCCTTTCCAATATTGTTTTTTCAAGCATTATCCTATGCAGATTCAACATCAAAGCACACCGTGCACCCACAAAATCAACCGTTCACGCGTCCAGCTTCATCAATCCAAAGGTGTAGATTTGGAGAACACGATGCACTCTGGTCAATGCATACACACGCTAGTGCCAGAGTCAACGAGGCCAGGCTTGTTTGGGCTCAAATTCATGGGCTTAACCTCCATATTAAGGGGCAGACCCCCAAGGTTTGCAATTCTTTCTACTTTCTTTTTTTATTTTATTTTCTACTTTCTTTTTAATTATTGTTTTGTTCAATTAATTTATTATTTTCATAAAAAAACATAAAACATCAAAAAATCAGAAAAGAGAAAAAAATATAATAAATATTTTATTTTAGTATTTTTATAAATAAATTACATTAATTAAATTTAGTTATTAAATTAGGTTTAATAATAATGTTTCCTTAATAAATTTAAAATTTGTAGAACTAGGGTTTTTGATAATTTTTTATTCTTGTTTTTTTATCATAATAATCAAATATTTAATATTATTTATTTTTATAAATTAAATTGCATGTAAATTAATTAGGGTTAATTCTAGGTTAAAATTTAATCTTTTCATAGTAAAATAAAAATTATAGGGTTAGCATTTATTGCATTTAATTCTTTTTCCCATTAAAATCAAAATAACAAAAAATACCAAAAACAATTCCTTTTCTTTTTTTTATTAATTAATTTCATCGTTTAATTTAATTTAATTAAAAAGGGTCCAACGCCCTCGTTTTTTAATTCTTATTCGCATATTTATTTTATTTCGTTTAATATTTATGTATCTCTCCCAAAGCCGTGTAACTAATTGCTCGCATTTTATTTTCTTTAATTCTTTATTTTTCTGTCAAATCGGGTTCAAGAAATTTTGGCGATGTGGACCCGCGCCTTTTGTAATAGCTTAGAATCTTTTACTTTCCGCAATTTTTAACTGTTAATCAAGGCACGAAAGAATGTATGGACGCAAATAAAAAACAAACGCTAGATCACCAATGACATGACAAAAGACAAAAATAAACGAATCTGACACACAAATCACACACCACCCCTAGGGTACGCCTCACTGTTGCCTTGCCTCGAAAGGTGATCGTCGAGTAGAGGATGTCTTAGTAAGTCCTCATGATCCGGGAACCTGGCATGAGGGTAGCTTCTAAAGGTGTCTTCCCATTGCTCTGGTGATCACCATGTCCCGAACCTCGAATTGACCCGAACACCTCCAACGGTGGTGCTACCTACCTCTCAATGGTGGGATGGCACTACTTTAAAGGACATTTACACAGACGAATTCCTTAGGGTAGGTAGGTTCTCGTAGATACTTGCTCTAATTTCAAAACAAAATTCAAAAATACTTTTCACACCAACACATTTTCAAAAAGCTTTCGAAAGTAATTTTTCAAACACTCTTGAGGACCGATACAAGAGTCGAACTGAAATTTTCAAAGAAACTTTTTAAAACCCACAGTTGAAAAGCAAACAAACCATTTTTGAAAACACAATGAGCAAGTATCTAAGAGCCCATGGATAACCATGGATAGAAAGGGTGCTAACACCTTCCCTTTCTATAATCTACCTCCCGAACCGAGAGCAATCTCTATAAGGAATTTTTCTGTGCTTTTGTCCTTTCCATTTGGAGAAAATAAAAGACGGTGGCGACTCTTGCTTACCGCGACATTTCGCGAACCAGCGTTAAACAGTCAGTTCCAGATCCACCGATCACAATCTCCATGATATATACAACATTTATTTACACAAATTCTCCTTTAAATGATTGGATCTCAAGTTATTAATCCATGAAGTCATGGTCTTGAAACTAAACACTTAGTGAAATTTTGAACATTTTTGGTTAGGATTTTGACCTAACTTCTGACCCAAGTTTCACCTAGTTCCATTTGGATTTTGCAAAAGTGATTCAAAGAGGGGTTGTAGAGCACATTACAAGCTTTCCAAAATATCCAATAACTCCTTGATATCATTTGTGAGCAAGGATAATCGAAGGTCATAAGTTGGGGTTTCAAGTTGTTTTACAAGGCAAATTTTGTGATGAGCAAAATTCAAATCTCAAACCTATGCTGCATAATCTTTGCTTTGCAGGCCTCAAACTTGTTAGGCACTCTATAATTAAATTCTTGCACAACTGTTAGAGGCCTCAACTCAAGCATTCAATGCAATGCCATGCTTTATATCCATTTTAGGAAGAAAGTGCACAATGCCATTTTAAAAAAGTAGCTTTATGCACAAAACTTGTTCTTGAGTCTTGCAATTGTTTTCTTCTGATCATACACGTCCTATAACTCAAGAGAAGTTTGTCTCAAGCCTTACAATCACTTAGCCCATGCTTGTACTTCATCTTGGAACCATGCTCCCACTTTTCTTCAAAATCAAGTAACATAGCATTCAACTTATATCTTGTACTTCTGACCCTCTCAAGCATAAAAACCTTCTCATTACTTATGTACAAGTCCTTGGCAACAAAACACACGCATGCTTAAGCTCCAAAACTCTCAAGACCTCAGAACTGTATCACATACCTCTATTCTTGCATAACCTGACCAAAAGTTTGAAACTCACATCTCCCTCGTGCGTTTTAAAGCGTTTTTGTTCCTAAAGCTTCTAAACATCATTTAGAATTCAGCCCACACCCTGTTACAAGACTGTAACACCATTAACACCATCCTCCATTTTCAAAAACAGAGCTTTGCACTTGGACTTCTCCAGCATGATTCAGCCACCTCCAATACAAACTAAGTATTGCATTAGCTTCATGGGACCTCAGTGGAGCTATTTTGATCATCACAACACCTTGAGGAGTGCTCAAACTCAGAATACGATTTCCAATTTTGAGGTAAGTTTCCTTAACTTGGAACTCTTCATACAAGCATCTTTAATGTTTAATTTGTGAATGAAAAATGTAGATATCATTGCCCTGAAGCTAACCATGTCCATAGTTTTCATTTATGTTGCTTGAGCTTAGAGAATTTTAAGATTGAATTTTCTGGAAAAGTTAGGGTTCAGATTAGGGCCATTAAAATTCATGTTTGTCTTTGATCTATAGTTTTAATGTTTTACATTTCTGAAATTGTGAGGAAATTTGCCACAAGATTCATGTTTACACTTTTGCAAATGGATGAGAAATAAGCAAGATACAGGTGGTCTGGCCAGGCGCGAGGTTGAAGATGAAGTTTGCCTTCAAGAAGCATTTTCTAATATATATTTATGCATTGACATAAGTTAGCGGATGTATCACCACCCCAGTGGTTAAAGTGCGCGTCTGTCACCCTTAGGTCCTGGGTTCAAGCCCCAGCGTGATCTTTTGCATTTTTTTCTTCATTTTTTGACACTTTTCTATTTTTTGCAGCGCCGAGCTTCCCCCCTTTGGGCTTTATTTTTTACTTTTGACCCCCCAACCTTGTTATTCACATCCCTGGCCCATGATTTTATTTTCCATTCTATTTATTTTCCTTTCATTTTTTTTATTTCACATTTTCTTTATTATTTTTATTATTACTATTATTATCATTATTATTATTTTTATTAATAAAAAATCCAAAAATATTTTATTTAGTTATTTGCATATTTAAAAAATACTTATACCTTTTATTTTCTTTATAAAACTAAAAGAACAAAAACATTTTCTTTAATAAAATTAACTTTTTTTAATACTTAGATAATAAATTTTAAATATTATTATATTATTTTCTTGTAAATTAAAATCAATTTAGAACTTAGGATCTTTTATTTAATTATTTCTATTTACTAATTTAATTAAATTCACCAAAACCCTAAAAAACTTATTTTCTTTAAATTAATTTATTTTACTAACTTAATATTAATTTTCTTTTTTTAGTTAATTATTTTATTTTAATTAATTAGGTAAAAAACCCTTTTCATGAAAAACCAAATAAAAAATCACATTTCTTCTTACATTTCATATTTTTGCATTTTATCCTTATTTTATACATTTGTTCAAAAAATTCAATATGGTTGTAATAATTATTTACATTTAATTTCTTGCAATATTCCCCATTTATAATTTGTACACCCCCTCCCCTAAATGATGTAATAGCGTAGTAATTTTAATTTCTGGAATTTATCGCTTTATATACAAATGCTAGTAATTCGGGTTTTGTATGGAAAGACTAAAACCAACAAGTAGCAAACCTTAATCAAAGACAAATCAAGCATGTAAATCAATACACTTGTACACATACACCCCTAGGGTAAATACACTTGGTTGCCTTACAAAAATGGCCATGTTATGCATGTGAGGTATCTTAGTAAAAACAAGCAAAATACAAAATCATAGTCCCTCGATGACGCTATCTATGTTGCCTTTCAAAATGATGTTAGTCCCTAAAGAAAAAATGCTAAGATATCTTGCAACATTGCTAATCATGGTTATACGATAACCCACGCCCATCCCTTTTACATCCAAAGATAGGGTTACTTACCAAATCAATGGTAAGATGAGAATGTCAAAGGAAAAAGGAAATGAACATAAAAGACTTTTGAGCAGGTAGATTGTTCCTAGTTACTTGCTCAATCTCAAAACCAAAACATCCTTGCTATTTTCAAAGCAAACACCAACACTTTCAAAACATCTTTCAAAACTTGAAAACATTTTCAAAAGATCAAACACTTTGTATACATTCTTACAAACGAGAATCATTACAAAGTTTTCCTAAATAATGACATCTTTACAAAATACTTTCAAAAACCACACAAAGCACATTTTCAAACAAAAGCAAGTGATCTAGCAAGTAATTAAGAGCCCATGGAAAACCATGGATGAAAAGGGTGCTAATACATTCCCTTTTCATAATCTACCCCCCCGAACTCAAGAAAAAATCTCAAATGTCTTTCTTGTGCTTTTTCACCTTTCCTTTTGGATAAAAGAAAAGTCGGTGGCGACTCTTGCTAACCGCAACATTTGCGATAAAATGCAAAACAACCAAGTCAGTTCTCCCACTGTATCATAGAACTGGTGACTCTGCTGGGGAATAATTTAAAAGTTGGGTTACCTTAGGGTTAGATCACATTTACTTGCTTTCATTGTTTGACTTGTATGCTTTACATTATGGTTCTTTGTTTGGGTTTGAATCCTCTACCCGGATTTGGGATACCTTATAGGTAAGTAGCAATACATTGTGGAAACTGTGTGGGGTATACCGACATGGTCTAAGCAATAACTACGTTAGTGTGACATATTTTTGGGTACCGGTAGCCCTTGAGTAGTCAAGGAGAATACGGGGCCGCTGAGTGATGTCATGAAACACTAATGAACTTTTAGAACCTTTACTTGACTAACTTGGCCATTAGGACGTAGTAAGATGACCGACTTTGGTGCAGTCCGAAGTTGATAGATACTCGATACTACACTCGTTAAGGTTTGGTTTTTTGGGATATTTCGGTCGCCATTAAAGAGGCTTGCGCTGAAATAATACCCAAGGAAACAAACAAGTGATATTGAGCTCCTTAGAACCCGGTTACTATTACTAGGACAGGTTTGAGCCAACCAAACTTCAAGAGGGTACTTACCTATGAGACTCCATGCAAGCCTAAACCTAAGGATTTGTTTTTTTTGTTTGTATATATATACTTGTACATAACATCATAAACATCATAACATCATACTCATATTCACTAACCATTTCAAGGATCTGGGGATTTATCTTTGTTCTGTTTTATAGGACATGGATTCTATTCGCAGAAAAACCATTCAAGTCAACCTTGTAAGGATCCCTCCTCAACTTAAAGAGCTAGAATCAAGGATTCCTGAAAACTCTCCATTTACCGAGAGACATGGTCGCCTACTAAACTTGGTTACCTCCAACACTGATGAGGACATGATGAAGGTGCTCTTCCAGTTCTTTGATCCTCTACACCATTGCTTCACATTTCCTGATTATCAACTTGTGCCAACTTTGGAAGAATTCTCTCAACTCTTGAGGATTCCTATTCTCAATCAACTACCATTCAAAGGTACGAAAAGAGATCCAAAGCCAGAAGAGATTTCTCAAGCTCTACACTTGCAACCATCTGATATCACAACTAATTAGGAAACAAGGAGTGGTGTCAAAGGTTTCCTAGCAAAGTTCTTGTTTGAGAAATCCCAAAATTGTTGGAACTCCTTAGACTTGCAAGATTTTGAGGAAATTGTGGCTCTCCTCATCTATGGGATGATTTTGTTTCCAAACCTGACCAACTCATAGATGTGAACATCGTCAAAATCTTCATGTCTCGTAACCCGGTGCCTACTTTTCTAGGAGACATCCTACATTCTTTTCACACCCGCACTATGAGGAAAAGAGGTATCCTTATGTGTTGTACTCCTCTCTTGGCAAGATGGTTTATTTCGCATCTTCCCCAATCTGTATTGAAGAACGAGCAAGGTTCAAGGTGGTCAGATAGGTTGATGACACTCAAACATTCAGACATTCATTGGTGTTCCCGATCTATAGAGAATGTTACTATTGTCGACTGTTGTGGAGAATTCCCTAATGTCCCTTTACTTGGAATTAGAGGAGGTATCACCTACAACCCCTGCTTAGCCTTAAGACAGTTTGGTTACGCCCGAAGGGATGGCCCACATGAGATGCTCATTCAAGGTTTGGTATTTGACTACGAGAACGACGATCAAGGTCACCGCCAGAGATTTATCTGAGCTTGGGGGATGTTGAACAAGGTAGATAGCAAGACATTGGGGCATAAGAATTCCATCCCTCTTGAGCCTTACCTCAAATGGGTACGAGCTTGTGCTCAAAGTCTTATAATGCCTTATCCCTCCATTCTCCCAGTTGTCATAGAGCCTGTTGTGAAAGGAGATGTTCCATACACTATCCTGCATCCTGGCATGCCTACCTCTCTTGAAGACTTACAAAGGGATTGGATACATCTTAAGGGGGAGCGAGACACTTTCGAGGCCCAATTCTGCTCCAGCGAGAAGATGGTTTTGGAACTCACCAAGCAACTTCATGAGGAGCACATTCTAAACGCCTACATTGCACCAAAGAGGATGCGTACAACTTTTTTATCTTAGAGTTTTTGTATTTCTTTGTAAGCCCAAAAGAGGCATGATGTACTCAAACTTTGATTTATTAATATAACATGTGTTCCTTTTTGGTCTAAAGCAAATTTAAATCTCTAATTTCCTTGAAATCATTGCATATACATCTACCATTCATCATAACATAAGTAGGTTTCTTACAACAAGTCTCCTCATCTTTCTACTGTTTATTTCAGTAAGATGGATCTCGAGCAGACAGTAAAAGACCTCCATGTTAGAACATAGTTTGATTCTACAACCCTTGGTTAGAGTTTTGATAATAATAAATACAAAGAATAAATAAATACAAAGAACAAATATGCTCCTTAAAAATATGTTTTATGTATGCAGAAGTTCTGATCATATCTACATCAGAAGATAAGCCATAAAGTATTACACGCTAAAGCAATCAGATTATACGCTGAAGATTGGTGACCAGAACCTACGCTCAATTATAGTAAACTCTGATTCTGAACAAGAACATATCAAACCAATTCATCAATATTCTGAAGCGTCATCAGCAGTAAGGAGAAAAGACTCTGAAGCGTTACTGAACATTCAAGACAGAATTAATGCCAACGGATTTCTTCATACAAAATCTTCTCCAAAAGGAAAGTGTGTTAATAACATTAAACTTGCTTTATGGACAACGTCATTACATTGCCTATATAAACAAGTCAGCTTGAAAAATGAAGCACGTACGTACACACAACAATTTGCTAAGATTACCAACCACGCATACTCAAGCTCAAGCAAATTCATTATTTATTCTAAGCTATAAACCTGTGTAATTTATCACAGTTGTGATAAACCATTTTTGTTAGAAAAACAACAACACATATTGTTTAAATCATATTGTAAAAGAGATCCTTGAGATTAACCAGATTGTGGTTGTACTCAAGAAGACTTTAACAATTGTTAAAGTAGCTGTTGTAATCTTGTTGAGATTAGTGAATTAAGACCTCGTTGGAGAGAGGCGAAATCACCTTGACGGGTGGACTGGAGTAGTTTGAGATCAAACGAACCAGGATAAAAATACTGTGTCGCTAAGATGTTTTTTGATCCAAGTTTTCAATTCAACCCCCCCTTCTTGTGTTTTTCACATCTTCAATTGGCATCAGAGCGCCTGGTTCTGAGCTTAAACACTTAACCGTGTCAGTACAAGATCCAAGCATCAGAAAAATACTATGGTGGGACCAAGCCAAAACATCAGCAATGACAACAATGAAGACAGGGACAGATTCAGTGGTAAACCTCCAGTCTTTGATGGAGAAAATTTTGACTACTGGAAAGACAGAATTGAGAGTTTCTTTCTGGCCCATGATGCTGATCTGTGGGACATGGTGACTGATGGATACACGCATCCTGTGGATGGACGTGGTCAGAAGATAGACAGGAAAATGATGTCTGATCAGCAAAAGCGTGAATTCAGAAACCATCACAAGGCCAGAACAATTCTCCTCAGCGCCATCTCATATTCAGAATATGAGAAAATATCAAATAGAGAAACTGCCAAGAATATGTTTGACTCTCTGAGAATGACGCATGAAGGCAACATTCAAGTCAAAGAAACCAAGGCCCTTGCGCTCATTCAGAAGTATGAGGCATTCAAAATAGAAGATAATGAATCAATATAAACTATGTTTTCAAGATTTCAAATTCTTGTTGCAGGACTAAAAGTTCTTCACAAAGGGTATTTTACTGCTGATCACGTTAAGAAGATCATCAGAAGCTTGCCCAACAGTGGAGGTCAATGGTCACAACACTTAAGCTAGCCAAAGATCTCAACAAAATCTCTCTGGAAGAACTTGTTAGCTCCCTCAGAAGTCACGAGATAGAGCTAGAAGAAGATGAACCTCAAAAGTAAGGTAAGCCATTAGCTTTAAAATCTAACAGAAAAATTGACTCCAAAGTTTTGCAGGCTGTGGAAGAAACCTCTGATGGATCCTTATCAGAGGAAGATGAACTATCTCTCCTCTCCAGAAGGGTGAACCAACTGTGGAAGCAGAGACAAAGGAAGTTCAGAAATCCCAAAAGATCAGAAAATCAGAATGAATCCTCATCCAAATACAGAAGGTCAGAATCCTCCTCTGGACACAGAAGATCTGAAGGTTCTTCAGGATACAGAAATCCAAACAACAAAGACATCATCTGCTATGAATGTAACGAGCAAGGGCACTACAAAAGTGACTGCCCAAAGCTTCAGAAGGAAAAGCCCAAAAAGAAGTTTCTCAAGGAAAATAAGAAAAGTATCATGGCTACATGGGATGATTCTGACACATCTGAAGCTAACTCATAATCAGATGATGAAAGAGCAAACATAGCTCTCATGGCAAATGTATCAGATGACAGTGAAGCCTCTGGTTCAGACTCAGAATCAGACACTAAAGAGGTATTCTCTAACTTTACCATAAACTTTACTAAGGCTGAACTTGCTGAAAGCCTAAATGAAATTCTGGAAAGGTATCAGCAGATCAGAGTCAAATTCAGAAACCTGAAAAGGAATCTTGCTTCTGACTCTGATAATACTGAGAGTCTCATATTAGAGAATTCTGAGTTAAGAGAAAAAGTTTCAAAATTAGAAACCAGTTACAAATCTCTCAGAAGGAAACAATCTCTGAAACTCCCAGCAATGCTGATGAGATCATCAAAGAGTATGATCATAGCTTTCAGAAGTTTCTAGCTAAAAACATAGACAGAAGCAAGATGGCTTCAATGATCTATGGAGTTAGCAGAAATGACAGAAAAGGGATAGGATATCAAGGTAAGGTACCTACACCAAAAAATGCCATGGACTTAGTTATAAAATGCACACCACTCAATTCACATTTTATATATGGGCACACACATGACATAAAATACACAAGTAGTGATTATTCTGTCAAACCAAAATTCAATCAGAATTTTGGTAAAACTAACAAATCAGGACCCAAGAAAATGTGGGTACCTAAGGATAAAATCATACATGTGGGAGATATCTTTAGCAGCAAGGCTAAGACACCAATCATGGTACCTGGACTCTGGCTGCTCACGACACATGACGGGAAGAAGACATATGTTCCAAAGCCTGGAACTTAAGCCTGGAGGCCACGTGGGCTTTGGAGGCAATCAGAGAGGAAAGATCATTGGCTCTGGAACAGTAGGTAATGGAAATCTTCCCTCTATAAGTAATGTTTTATTAGTTGATGGATTAATGCATAACCTGTTATCCATAAGTCAATTAAGTGATAATGGTTATGATATAATCTTCAATCAAAATTCATGCAAAGCTGTTAGTCAGAAAGATGGGACTATCCTATTTAATGGAAAGATGAAAAACAACATTTATAAAATAAAACTTTCTGAACTAAAGATTCAGAATGTAAAATGTCTACCGTCTGTTAACAACGAGCAATGGATCTGGCACAGAAGATTGGGACATGTTAGTATGAGAAGAATATCTCAGATTAACAAACTCAATCTGGTCAGAGGACTTCCTAACTTGAAGTTCAATTCAGATGCTCTGTGTGAAGCATGTCAGAAAGGCAAGTTTGTAAAACCTGCTTTCAAATCCAAAAATTTTGTTTCCACCTCTAAGCCATTAGAACTTCTGCATATTGACTTATTTGGACCAGTCAAAACTGCTTCAGTCAGTGGAAAGAAGTATGGGTTAGTAATTGTAGATGACTATAGGAAATGGACATGGGTAAAGTTCTTAAGACACAAGGACGAGTCACACTCTGTGTTTGTTACCTTCTGCAACCAAATTCAGAATGAAAAAGGATCTTAGAATTGTCAAAGTCAGAAGTGATCATGGTGGAGAATTTGAAAATAAAGATTTTGAATTATTCTTTAATGAAAAAGGCATTCTGCATGATTTCTCTTGTCCTAGAACTCCCCAGCAAAATGGAGTTGTAGAACGAAAGAACAGAACATTGTAAGAAATGGCCAGAACCATGATCAACGAGACTAACGTTGCTAAGATCTTCTGGGCAGAGACAATAAACACATCGTGTTACATTCAGAATAGAATCTTCATAAGACCTATTCTGGAAAAGACTCCATATGAATTATGGAAGAACAGAAAGCCCAACATTTCTTATTTTCACCCATTTGGATGCACATGTTTTATTCTGAATACAAAAAATTATTTGAACAAGTTTGACTCTAAAGCATAAAAGTGTATTATGTTAGGATACTCTGAACGCTCGAGAGGGTACAGAGTACACAATACAGAAACACAGATTGTTGAAGAGTCAATCAGTGTTAGGTTTGATGATAAGCTTGATTCTCAAAAGTCAAAGCAGAATGAATTCCTTGCAGGTATGAAAGTTGAACTCACAGGCACTGAAGACAACTCATCAGAGGCTCTCAACAGAGACACTCCCTCAACAGCAGAAAGAGTCACTACCAGCAATCCAGCACCTGCTGTTGATCAACTCCAGAAAAGACTATCCAGAAGCAGCATTGATCACCCAGAAGATACAATACTAGGAAAGAAGGAAGATACAATCAGAACAAGATCAACATTCAGAAACTCTGAAGAATCTCTCATGGGACTGGTTTCTCTGATTGAACCAATAACAATTGATGAAGCACTTCTGGACAATGACTGGATTCTGACAATGCAAGAGGAACTAAATCAATTCACCAGAAATGACGTATGGGATCTGGTTCCCAAACCAAAAGGGTTCAACGTCATTGGTACAAAATGGGTGTTCAAAAACAAACTGAACGAGCAAGGTGAAGTCATCAGAAACAAAGAACGACTGGTAGCACAAGGTTATAGTCAGCAAGAGGGGATAGACTATACAGAAACCTTTGCTCCAGTCTCCAGGTTAGAATCTATCAGACTTTTAATATCATTTGCTGTTAATAAAGGCATCACTCTGTATCAGATGGATGTCAAAAGTGCATTCTTAAATGGCTATATAGATGAAGAGGTATATGTGCACCAACCCCCTGGTTTTGAGAGTTCAAAAAATCCAGAATATGTTTTCAAACTAAAGAAGTCACTCTATGGTCTGAAACAAGCTCCCAGAGCTTGGTATGAAAGACTAAGTAACTTCCTGTTAGAAAAGGAATTCACCAGAGGGAAAGTGGACACAACCTTGTTCTGTAAGACAGTTAAGAATGACATGTTAGTTTGTCAGATTTATGTTGATGACATCATATTTGGATCTACTAAACCCTCTCTGGGAAGAGAGTTTGCTAAATGTATGCAGGCAGAGTTTGAGATGAGCCTAATGGGGGAACTGAAATTCTTTCTGGGCATTCAGATAAATCAAACTCCAGAAGGAACTTACATTCATCAGAGCAAATATGTCAGAGAACTTCTGAAGAAATTTGATCTCTCAGAATGTAAGCCCTCAAGGATTCCAATACATCCCACGTGCATTTTGGAAAAAGAAGAGGTAAGTAAAAAGGTAGAACAAAAGGTCTACAGAGGTATGATTGGTCCTCTTCTCTATCTGACGGCCTCAAGGCCTGACATTCTATTCAGTGTTTTCATTTGTGCTAGATTCTAATCAGATCCTAGAGAATCTCACTTAACAACAGTTAAGCGAATTTTCAAGTATCTGAAAGGTACTGCTAATCTGGGTTTGTTTTATAGAAAATCAAGTGATTACAGCTTAGTAGGATACTGTGATGCTGACTTTGCTGGAGACAAAGTAGAACGTAAAAGCACTTCTGGAAGCTGCCAGTTTCTGGGAGAAAATCTGATCTCATGGTCTAGCAAAAGACAATCCACAATAGCACTATCAACAGCAGAAGCTGAATACATAGCAGCAGCTGGATGTAGTACACAAATGCTCTGGATGAAAAGTCAACTTGAAGACTTCAATATATTTGAGAGTAACATCCCTATCCTCTGTGACAATACTTCTTCTATTTGTCTCAATAAAAATCCTATTTTGCATTCTAGGGATAAGCATATAGAAATAAAACATCAATTTATTAGGGACTATATTCAGAAAGGGATTCTTAACTTAAAATTCATTGACACATACCATCAATGGGCTGATGTCTTTACAAAACCTCTTTCTGAAGATAGGTTTAACTTCATTCTAAAACATCTCAGCATGAAGCTTTGCCCAGAATAAATTATTTTATTTACATATCTTAACCTTCAGAATTTTAGTTATTTTCTGTGAACTACTGATCAATTTGCCTTCAGAATTTTAGAAGTTCAGATTGTATCAGAATCTATCCATAAAGATCTGAGTGTTTCATTTCAAGGATAGAAGTGTGCTGTTCACGTAAGCAAACAGTTGTCATCCATTCATCAGCTACCTTCTGAGGCTGAACACGCATTCACTTTTCTGAAAGGTCAAAAGCGCTGATTGGTTGCATTGAGACACACGTCATGGGTAACCGTTCCAATATCTTTCTGAATCCCCTAAAATCAGCTGTCATTAATGCTTATAATCATGACTAATTGTTTCTCTCTCTTACAGTTCATGCTTTCAAAAATCTATTTAAACTCAAGTCTCACTCTTTACACTCTTTCACATTTACTCTTTCAATACCTTCTAATTTCTTTCAGTTCGTATTTTCAAAAACCCTTTCATCTTTCTCAAATTTCTTGTGTGAACATGGCTTCTTCAAGCGTCCAAAACACCAGTACTCAGGGAACTGACTCTATGGAACAGTACGAAGAACCATTCAGAATGCTTCTCATGCCCATTGACAACCTGGAAGTTCTTTCAGAACTGATTGTTGATTTTGAAAGTCTTCAAAAAAATGGCTCCAATCTCTCTGAAGAGGTCAATGCTCAAGGATAGAACAAATATTTTGACCGTCTTCTAGGGCCAACATTTCCAATTCTTGTCAAAGAATTATGGATTCATGCTTCCTCCTCAAACCATCAAGTTACCTCGTATGTCATGGGGAAGAAGATTATCATTATTGAAGACCTAATTTCAAGAATGATCGGTTACAATGGTGGAGGTGTCAGGTGTATATACATGGCTGAAAGATGTTCTGATGTTGCTTCTATTGCAAGGGAAATATTCACTCTGGGTCTACCCTCCAGTAAGATTAGGGATCTGAAGGATCATCACAAAATCTGGGCTAAGATAATTCTGGGATGCATCAACCACAGGAAGCCAACTAGCTCTCCCGATTACATAAATATTGATCAACAGTTTCTGATCTACTTTATCTCCAAGAAGACTAAGGTAAATCTCCCTTACTTGCTATTTAATCATCTGAGGACCAGTGTAAAGGAAACAAGAGAAGATGAGCGTACCAAAAGGGACTGGATACCCCTAGGAAGACTCATATCAGATATTCTGACTGAGAATAGGCTGATAGAGCATCTGACTGAAGCATAAGAAATTAGCTCACTAGAAGCAACTGCTGGGAAGCCTCTGAATGCAAAGAATTTGAAAAAGATGAAAATTATTGAGAACATCATGAAGGAACCCAATATTACTTCTTTTGCAACCATCACTTCTAGAAGAATTCCTCTGGATGATTTTCCTCTTTTCTCTGAGATTGACTCTAAGCCTGAGATAATTGTCAGATATATGGATGCGTGTAAGGAAGATGGAACTGCACCAGGGTTAAATATCCAGGACTTGCATCGGGTGGCTCCAGAAGTTGTTTTGAAGAAGACCAAGAAAAGGAAGGCAGCAGCAGAAGGATCATCCCAAAGGACTCTAAAAGCTTCTAAAAAGAAAGGTAATCCTTCTTTTGTCATTGTTTTAGAATCAATAACTATATCAACATCTGAACCCATAACCACCCAATCAGAACTTCCAACCCCACAAACTTTTGATGACTTTGACATAGGGTTTGATCCATCAGAAACTCTAAGTCTAAGAGAAACTCACTCACTTCCTATCAATCCAAATCCTGAACCAACTCAACCAGAACTTGCCAAAGTTCTGTCAGATATTGACTCTTTTGACCAAGACATTTCAGCTCCCACACCACAAAATCCAAATCCTCAAATCCCTGTTAATCCAAACTCTGAAACTACAACAGATGTTCCACAACCAGATATTCCACTACCTCTCTCTCCACAACTAAATATTCCTCATCCACCATCACCTCAACCTGAACAATCACAACCAGAAGCTTAAACTTCTGAGACTCAACCATCTGAGACCCATGAACCAGAACCTCACAATCTTTCAACCAACCAATCTGAAGAACCTACTTCAGATTCAGATACAATCCCAATCCCAGGAATCACCGAACCACTTGCCATTTGCTTGCCTCTCACCATCCCGGACATTCCACAAATTCCTTCTTCTCTGGAATCCACACCACCAAATTCCCTAACCAATCCAATCATAATGCCCGACTCTCCCACTCCTTCACCCAAGAGCAATTCATCTGACAATGCAAGGCTGGTCATTGATCCAATTGCATTGGAAAGACTAGCTGCTATATCTCACAAAACTGCCATTCCCAAACCAAAACCAACTGAAACCACACCAGATGTTGGTACTAGTTTGTTGATGTTTGAAACAGGAATTCAGGAATGGATAACCTCCTTGAAGCAAGATAGTCTAGAGATGACTAATCCAGCTGCTTCAAATTATCTATGGACAAGTTTCAGAAACTGGCTAAGTTCTGAAACATTGAAGCTAAAAGAATAGAGCTATGAACAGGTTCAACGGAATTTCAGTGCTATGTTAAAGGTTTTTGAAGACCAAGTTCTGAGCCATCTGCTCAAGGAGGAGATTCTCCCTCTGGATAATTCTCCATGGTCAGAACATCGTCCCTCAGATGAAGTTCAACCAGAATCAGAAGGTCTCACTCTGACTGCTGCTCCAGAAGAGATGATCTCAGTAGAGGAAATGGTTCAATGTGATCAAGTTGCAGAATGCTCTGAGAAGCGTCCAGATACTGAAGATTCTCCAGCTCCTTCCTATGACAGGCAAACTCTGGAAGAATTGAAGAGAGCAAATGCTGTTATCCAGGAAAGGTTGGATAAACAGGAGGACACAAACAAAGAAATCAAAATCATTCTGAGCAAACAAGAGGAAACTAACACCCAGATCAAGGGCTTGCTGGAAGCTTTGTTCACACGCCTTCCTCCTCCCTCTTAGATTCTCTTCTGTTTTAAATCTGTTTATTTGTAACGTTTGTTTTACATTGCTTCTGTTCTGAACTACTTATCATTGCTTCTTGTTTTTTTAAATATAAATCAATTTTTTTTGCTCTGATTATATTGCCTTTTTGATAACTGACAAAAAGGGGGAGAAAGTAAGATATTTTCAATAACGGTTTACTGAGACAGAAGTCTCAAACATTCTGGACTACTTAACCTCTATCTTCTGAAAAGCTTGAACAGGTACAAAACTCTGATGAAAGACGCAGTTAAACTCTTATGTTCAAAGACTCAAGGATCTTAAGGGAAGTAATCAACTCAGGGGGAGTTTTTCTTCTCTATTCTAAACTTATTATTCTTTATTTTCTAAATTGAAAAATCTGGTTTTTGTCATCATCAAAAAGGGGGAGATTGTTAGAACATAGTTTTATTCTACAACCCTTGGTTAGAGTTTTGATGATAACAAATACAAAGAATAAATAAATACAAAGAACAAATATGCTCCTTAAAAATATGTTTTATGTATGCAAAAGTTCTGATCAGATCTGCATCAGAAGATAAGCCATAAAGTATTACACACTGAAGCAATCATATTATACGCTGAAGATTGGTGACCAGAACCTGCGCTCAATTATAGTAAACTCTGATTCTGAACAAGAACATATCAAACCAAGTCCTCAATATTCTGAAGCGTCATCAGCAGGAAGGAGAAAAGACTCTGAAGCGTTACTGAACATTCAAGAAAGAATTAATGCCAACGGATTTCTTCAGACAAAATCTTCTCCAAAAGGAAAGTGTGTTAATAACATTAAACTTGCTTTATGGACAACGTCATTACATTGCCTATATAAATAAGTCAGCTTGCAAAATGAAGCACGTACGTACACACAACAATTTTCTAAGATTACCAACCACGCATACTCAAGCTCAAGCAAATTCATTCTTTATTCTAAGCTATAAACCTGTGTAATTTATCATCGTTGTGATAAACCGTTTTTGTTAGAAAAACAACAACACATATTGTTTAAATCATATTGTAAAAGAGATCCTTGAGATTAACCGGATTGTGGTTGTACTTAAGAAGACTTTAACAGTTGTTAAAGTAGCTGTTGTAATCTTGTTGAGATTAGTGAATTAAGATCTCGTTGGAGAGAGGCGAAATCACCTTGACAGGTGGACTGAAGTAGTTTGAGATCAAACGAACCAGAATAAAAATACTGTGTCACTAAGCTTTTTTTTGATCCAAGTTTTTAATTCAACCCCCCCCCCCCTTCTTGTGTTTTTCACATCTTCACTCCAGGCGCAGAATGCTCAGTTTCAATAGATGTTATTGACTCTAGCCAAAGGACATGAGGATTTGAAAACTTTGCTGATTGAAGAAAAGAATAAGAAAGCAACGAAAGCAACCGGTGTTCTGAATCTAGGAAGAAGGTTCCTAGAGGCAGCAGAAAGATCTTAGACTTCGCAACATTATCTGGTGAAAAAGACAATAAAGAGGGGAAAGGCAAGGAAGCAACTGCCCAGCCAGAATCTGAAGAAGAAGAAGAAGAGGGTTACTCTGAAGAGCAATATCCCCCGGCCAATGATAAATACAAACATCTGGAAGAACATCTAAGTGCAATGGAAATTAAGAAAGTGCCCGGGCTGGACTTTGAAGAGCTGGGTTTGGTGTCTGGAATTGTTATTCCACCAAAGTTCAAGGCACCAGTATTTGCTAAGTACGACGGGGTTTCGTGTCCCAAGATGCATCTCCGATCTTATGTGAGGAAGATACAGCCTCACACTGCTGACAGAGATTTCTGGGTCCACTTCTTTCAAGACAGTCTATCCGGGGCTCAACTAAATTGGTTCTATCAACTAGAAAGGGCCAATATTCATAATTGGGAAGACCTTGCCGCCGCTTTCTATAAACAGTATTGTTGTACCCCAAAATTTTCCCTCTCACTTATCAAGAATTTTCTCACAAGATTTCTTTGACTCAAGACTGCATTAGGGTTTGACCAGCTCAAGTCACCTCCTCATGCACTGATGACCAAAATTAGGGTTTAAGTTTGCACAAGGATTTTTGGACTATCAATGCTTCATATGACTTTCAAGGATCATTATGGACCCCCAAGAATACCCATGCCAATTTTCAAGCCTTGGATCACACTTTTGATCAGTCAATTGAACAGTTGACCTCAAAATCAGCTGTATTGGGGAAAAAGTCAACCATGGCCAATTTACAGTCAAACTTCACAAATTTTGATCCACATCAACATCTTAGACTCATATGTATCATTTGATCAAGTTTGGACCACAATTCCTTAAGAAATTTGATCAAATCATCAAAAGGGCAAAATGGTCAAAATTAGAGGTTTGACTGAGAAGGGGCAATTTCTAATTTTTGACCTAGCAAATGGCCATTTGGTTTAAAGCATGATTTCAAGAGTTCAATTGCATCATCTTGACCTAATGACATGGTTCAAAACATTGCAAATCCATTGGATTGACAAATGAATTTTTCAGTCAACTGATCAAAAGTCAATTGTACACTGAAAAGTCAAACTTTGACTTTTTGGTCAAATTCAAATGCCAAAGGTCATAATTCATCAAAACATGTCAAAAGATGAAACTTTTTCATCAAGAAACCAAGTATTTAAGATTTGGTTTTGGAAAGTTGAAAATTTTAACTTAGAAATTTTTCTAAGTATAGAAAATTTCTTATTTTTTCTCAACTTTAAGCCAATTTTTCACCTTGATGCAAGATGATTCAAAGGAAACTTCCAACATGAAAGTTGTATATGTCCATGAAATATACAACTTTGCTTCACAAAATTTCTCCTAAAAATTCTTGGATCTCAATATATAATTTTGTAAATACATGCTCATGAACCAAATTAACTTAGTAAAATTTTGCCCTAGTTAGGCAGATTTTTGACCTAACTTCATGCCAACTTTCCACATAGTTCCAAGGGGAATATTCAAAACAAATTCAAATATGAGTTGTAGAGAACATTGCAAGCTTTCCAAAATATCCAAGAACTCCTTGAGATCATTCTTGAGCAGGGAGAATCGAAGAGATGAAGTTGGTGATTTATCACTTTAATTTCAAGCCATTTCATGAAGAACAAAAATTCAAATCCTCAAGCATGCTAAACAAATCTTAATTTGCAGGCTACTAACTTATTTATCACTCCATAATTAAATGTTTTCACAGATGTTGGAAGCTTTAAGTCAAGCATTGAATGCATTATACAAAAACAATTCCATTTTTGGCACAAAGGTACCATTTCCATTTTGATAAAGCACTACTTTTGCCTTTGTCATCTTCTTGAGCCTTGCACTTATTTTCTCTGAACACAAGCAAAGCCAAAACCAAAAGAAACTTTCCTGAAGCCTCTATCAAACCAGACCATGCTTGTACAAACTTAGAGACTTGTCTCCTCACTTTTCTTGAAAAGCAAGTAATAGAGCCAAAAGGCTATAACTCAGAAATCTTGAGAAAGCTTGAGGTCTAACCTCTTCCATACTAATAAACAAGTGTATTGAAACCTAAGACACGAATGCTAAGATTCAGAAACACTCCCAAAGACTTTGCCATTGAAAATCTGCCATAGCTTGACAGTTTTGTATTTTACACAGCCATCTCCAAAACCACTCGTGCTTTTTGAGTTTTAACCACCTAAACACTTAATATACTTCATATCTAAGTGATCCAGACCCATGTTCCCTCACTGTAACTCCTCCTCCTCCATCCACCATTTTCAAATATCAAGCTTGCAAGTTGACTTGAGTAGGGAGATTCAGAGACTTTCAAGACAAGGTAAGGACATTAATACACTCAGGGAGGTCCAGGCAAGCTAAACAGATCCTCATGCCTTCTCAAAACTTGTCCAAACTCCATTCAAAATCTCAACTGAAAGAGGTAAAAAATCAAACTTCTATCTCTTCATACAAGCATCCTTTGGTCCTGATTTGTGAAAGAAAAATATAGATATCCTTGCGCTAAAGCTAACCCTGTTCGTAGATTTCATTTATATTAACTGTGCATAGAGAATTTTGGATTTGAAATTTCTATAAAAATTAGGTTTCAAATTAGGGAAAGTAAAATTAGCTTTGATCTTTGATTGTTAGTTTACATAAATTATATGGTTGAACTCGTGGGAAGAAACTCCATAATTTTCATGTTTGGACTTTCCATTTTCATGGAGAAATGAGAGAGATACAAGTGGTCCGGCCATGGCTCAAGGTTGAAGATGAAGTTGCCTTCAGGGGGCGTTTTCTAATATATATTTATCTTTGTGTTTCTATAAACGGATGTACAGCCACCCCAGTGGTAAGGAAGCGCGCAAAAATGCCATAGGTCACGGGTTCAAGCCTTGGAGCTGGCCTTTTGCAATTTTTCTCACATTTTGCCATTTTTGTCCCTTTGCAGCGTGGGCCTCTGAACTTTGGGCTTTATGTTTTTTTTCTAACACTCACCTCCTGATTGTTTATGACACCTCTGGTCCAATATATTTTTATTCTTCATTTTATTTTCATTTTTATTTTATTAAATATATTTTTCTTAATATTAAAAATCACAAAAAATATAAAAATGATAGATTTGTATCTTGACTCATTTTATTTTATTTTTCTCATGTAAAATATTTTATTTAGTTAAATATATTATCCATTTTTCTTATTAACTTTGTAAATTAAATTAGGATTAATTTAATATTCATTTTTCTTTATAATCATTAAATATTTACTTTACTATAAAAAAGAGACCAAAATATCTCATAGGGCCATATATTATTTTTAAGATAAAAAATACAAAAAAATACTTATTTTTTCTTAAAGAAATTTATTTTATTTTAATCAAATAGAATTAGGGTTTATTCAAAAATCTTTTCTGAAAAAATAATTTCTTTTCTTAATTGATTTAAGATTAATCTTGATTTATTTATTAGGTTTAGGTTAAAACCTTTTTCACATAAAAAACCAAACAAAAATCTTCTTGGCATTTACATACCTTTGCATATTTAATTCATTTTTGTATATTATTTATTCCAATATTTGTACATATTGAATTTGGTTGTAATAGACTAATTAGGTTTATATTATTGCAATCCCCATTCATAAATCGTATACCCCCTCCCACAAATGTTGTAATAGCGTAGGACATTTAAATTTCGCAATCTATCGTTTTTTATATAACATGCTAGTAATTAGGGTTTGTATGGCAAGATAAAATCAATCAAATAGAAAACCCTAATTCAAGACAAAATTAAGCATGAGAATGACACACTTGCACACAAAACACCCCTAGGGTTATCCCACTTGGTTGCCTTACAAAAATGGCCATATTACGCATGTAAGGTGTCTTAGCAAAAACAAGCAAACACAAGATCATAGTCCCTCGATGACGCTATTCAAAGTTGCCTTATAAAATGATCTTAGTCCCTAAAAAAAGCTAAGATACCTTGCAACATTGCTAATCATGGCTATACGATGACCCACGCCCGTCCCGTTTACATCCAAAGATAGGGTTGCTTACCAAATCAATGGTAAGACAACAATGTCAAAGGAAAAGAAAATGAACAAGAAAGACATTTAAGTAGGTAAGATTGCTTTTAGTTACTTGCTCCAGTTTAAAAAAAAACAAACATCCTTGCTATTTTCAAAAACAAACACCTACACATTTTCAAAACATCTTACAAACATTGAAAACATCTTCAAAAAGATCAACATCTTTGTATACATTCTTACGAACGAGAATCATTACAAAGATTGCCTAAACAATGGCCTCTTTTTACAAAATACTTTCAAAACCACACAAAACACAATTTTAAATAAAAGCAAGTGATCTAGCAAGTAACTAAGAGCCCATGGAAAACCATGGATGAAAATGGTGCTAATACCTTCCCTTTTCATAATCTACCCCCTGAACTCAAGAAACAATCTCAAAGGTCTTTTCTGTGCTTTTTCACCTTTCCTTTTGGATAAAAGAAAAGTCGGTGGCGACTATTGCTAACTGCAACATTTGCGATCAAACGCAAAAAAATCAAGTCAGTTCTCCCACCGCATCACAGAACTGGCGACTCTGCTGGGGACAATTCTAAAAGTGGGGTTACCTTATGGATTAGATCACATTTACTTGCTTACATTGTTTGACTTGTATGCTTTACATTATGGTTCTTTGTTTAGGTTTGAATCCTCTACCCGGATTTGGGATACATCATAGGTAAGTAGCAATACGTTGTGGAAAGTGTGTGGGGTATACCGACATGGTCTAAGCAATAACTACGTTAGTGCGACATATTTGTGGATACCGGTAGCCTTTGAGTTAATCAAAGAGAATACGGGGCCGCTTAGTGATGTCATGAAGCACTAATGAACTTATAGAACCTTTACTTGACCAACTTGGCCTTTAGGATGTAGTGAAATGACCGACTTTGGTGCAGTCTGAAGTTGGTAGATACTCGATACTACACTCATTGAGGTTTGGTTTCTTGGGATATTTCGGTCGTCACTAAAGAGGCTTGAGCTGAAACAATGACCAAGGAAACAATCCAGTGATATTGAGCTCCTTAGAACCCGGTTACTATTGCTAGGACAGGTTTAAGCCAACTAAACTTCAAGAGGGTACTTACCTATAAAACTCCATGCAAGCCTAAACCTAGGATTTGTTTACTTTGTTTGTGTATGCATACTTGTACATAACATCATGGACATCATGAACATCACATGCATCCACTAACCATTTCAAGGATTTTTGGATTCATCTTTGTTCTTGTTTTGTAGGAGATGGACTCACTTCGCAGGAAAACTATTCAAGTCAACCTTGTGAGAATCCCTCCACAACTTAAGGAGCTAGCTTCAAGGATTCCTGAAAATTCTCCATTCACCGAGAGACATGGTCGTTTACTCAACTTGGTCACCTCCAACACAGATGAGGATATGATGAAGGTGCTCTTTCAGTTCTTTGATCCTTTGCACCATTGCTTCACATTTCCCGACTATCAACTCGTGCCTACTTTGGAAGAATTCTCCCAACTCTTAAGGATTCCCATTCTTAATCAACTACCTTTCAACGATACGGAAAGAGATCCAAAGCCAGAAAAGATTGCTCAAGCTCTACACTTGCACTCATCTGGTATCACAACTCATTGGGAAACAAGGAGTGGTGTCAAAGGCTTCCTAGCAAAGTTTCTGTTTGAGAAAGCCCAAAACTGTTGGAATTCCTTAGACTTGCAAGCTTTTAAGGAAATTGTGGCTCTCCTCATCTATGGGATGGTTTTGTTTCCAAATCCTGACCAACTCATAGATGTGAACGCCGTCAAAATCTTCATATCACGCAACCCGGTGCCTATATTACTAGGGGATATCCTACACTCTTTTCACACTCGCACAATGAGAAAAAGAGGTGTCCTTATGTGTTGCACTCCTCTCTTGGAAAGATGGTTTATTTCTCATCTTCCCCAATCAGTATTAAAGAATGAGCAAGGTTCAAGGTGGTCACAAAGGTTAATGACGCTCAAGCATTCAGACATTTGTTGGTGCTCCCGATCCAAGGAGAATGTTATCATTATTGACCATTGTGGATAATTTCCTAATGTCCCTTTAATTGGCATTAGGGGAGGAATCACCTACAAACCTTTCTTAGCCTTAAGACAGTTTGGTTACGCCCGAAGGGATGGCCCACACGAGATGCTGATTCAAGGTTTGGTATTCGACTATGACAATGATAATCAAGGTCTTCGCCAGAGATTTATCCGAGCTTGGAGGATGCTAAACAAGGTGGATAGCAAGACTTTGGGGCACACGAATTACATCCCCCTTGAGCCTTACCTCAAATGGGTACGAACTCGCGCTCAGAGTCTTATGATGCCTTACCCCTCCATTCTCCCGGTAATCGTTGATCCTGTTAAAGAAAGAGATGTTCCATACACTATCCTACATCCTGACATACCCACATCTCTTGAAGACCTCCAAAGGGATTGGATACAACTCAAAGGAGAGCGAGATACTTTTGAAGCCCAATTCTACGCAAGCGAGAAGAAGGTTTTGGAGCTCACTAGGCTACTTCATGAGGAGCAGACTCTAAATTCCTACATTTCACCAAAGAGGATGCGCACTACTTTTCTATCTTAGAGTTTTGTATTATTTTGCCCAAGGGGCATTGATGTACTCAAAATTTATCTTATTAATATAACGTGTGTTTCCTTTTTGTCTAAAACAAATTTGAATCTTTGAAATCCTTGAAAATATTGCATATGCACATATCATTCATCATAACATAAACAGGTCTTTTGCAACAAGTCTCATCATCTCTCTACTGTTTATTTCAGTAATATAGATCTCGAGCAAATAGTGAAAGATCTCCAAGCTCAGAATACACAATTTCAACAGTTGCTCATGACCCTAGCTAAAGGGGCAAGAAGAGTTGAAGACTCTGTTGGCTGAAGAGAGGAAGAAAAAAATAAAGAAGGTAACTAGAGTCTTAAACATGGGAAGAAGATTTCATGGGCAGACAAGAAGGACTTTGGACTTTGCAACAACATCCAGTGAAGGAGAGGGGAAAGGCAAGGAAACAGTTGTCCCGTCAGAATCAGAAGAGGAATAAGAAGAATAAGACTACTCTAAGGAACAGTACCCTCCAGCTGACGATAAGGATAAACATCTTGAAGAGCGGTTGAGCGCGATGGAAATCCAAAAGGTTCCAGGCTTGGACTTTGAGGAATTGGGTTTAGTGTCGGGGATTGTGATTGCTCCGAAATTCAAAGTGCCTATATTTTCCAAATATGATGGGGTGTTATGCCCTAAAATGTATCTCCGATCATATGTGAGGAAAATTCAACCCCATACCGCTGATAAAGACTTATGCGTGCATTTCTTCCAAGACAGTTTGTCTGGGACTCAACTTGACTGGTTCTACCAACTAGAAAGGGTTAATGTTCACAATTGGGAAGATCTTGCTGTAGCTTTCTACAAGAAATACCAGTACAATGCTGATTTGACGCCTACCCGTACTCAACTCCAGAGTATGGCCATGATGTCCAATGAAGGTTTCAAGGACTATGCACAAAAATGGAGAGATTTGGCTAGAAGAGTTCAACCCCCTCTGTCTGAGAGAGAATTGGTAGACATGTTCTTAGGCACCTTATCTGGTCCTTTCTTTAATCATTTAATCGGAAGTTCATCTGCGGGCTTCACTGAACTAATATTGACCAGAGAGAGGATAGAAGTCGATATAAAGAATGGAAAGATTCAGAAAGACACATCTTCTTCAACAACTGCAAGGAAGCCCTTTATCAGAAAGAAAGAGGTGGCTACTGTATATCTGCAAAGAAACCAAGAAAGGGCCGAACGCCGACCAATGGTGGGGGCTGTTATGATCCTAAAGCCTACATTTGATCAACAAAGAAATAATCAACCAAGGATAGAAAGGTCAGTCAGGAAGTTTACCAGAATCAACATGACTCTGTCTCAAGTATTACCACATCTTCTGAGATCCAATTTGGTAACCTTGAAAGAATCTCCTAAAAATACCAATACAACATCCCCTCATTATCATCCCAATGCCCGTTGCGCATATCACTTCGAAAGTTCTGGTCATGATACTAATAGCTGTTGGGCCTTGAAGAACAAAATACAAGACCTCATTGAAGTGAAAGAAATTGAGTTCGATGCGCCTGAAAAGCCAAATGTCATTTCTGCTCCTTGTAGCGGTAGAAATGTTCAAGACTAAGCCATTGGATTGACTAGACTTTATACAAATCAAAAATAAAAATCGCCACTGCGCTTTATTATTTCCAAAGGAATGGGAAAAGAGCGAATAACCCAAAAAATGGGGAAAGATTCAAGGTAAGGGGGTTGGTTATGCAAAGGGAAGGTATTAGCACCCTAAACATCTACGCTACTCCGCAGGGACCTCTTTGTAAAATCTGTATATTTTGGCTATAAAAAGGTGTTATATATAAAATGGATGATGGAGGTGAGAAAAGAAATATATTTTTTATGATTTTTGCACCCGCCGCGATTGCGAACCTTTAGTGCCTACGTACCACCTTTCGTGCAATAGGGGATCAGGGTACGCATAGTTCCTCTTTAAAAAGTTTGAAACACAAGTGTGTTGGTTAATTTTAAGAGATAAGACATCATCGTCATTGTCTGTGTGGAAAACATACTTATTACCCACAATCATGAGAAAGGAGAATTTACATCATCTCAAAGTGGAGGATATGGCTTGGATTTTAAAATCAACAATGCCTCACTCAACACCCAAGTGGAAAATATCTCTCTTCACTACATATTGTAGAAGTATAGTTGTTTGCATCACTACAAGGATTGACAAGAGTCTAACCTTTTGAGAAAAGTTTAAAGATAAAAGCCAAAGTGGCAAAATGGTTTAAAATGAGATTGATTGACTTTTAGTCTTCTCACAAAAATGTCAAGGTATTATTAAATAGATTGAAGTTTATTTATGAAAATATTTTGAAAATGCATGGACCTAAGTCCAAGTTTATTATGAAAGTGGTTTAAGTTTCAAAACAAGAAGAGTTTTCAAAAGGAGGGAGAGGATTTTTGAAATTAAAGAAGATGGGAGGAGAAGAAGAGACTATCCTAGAGCATAAGGTAAAAGCTAAGGAGAAGAATCATCTAACCAACAAGAAGCAAATACTTGACATTATGAGCCAAGATAGAATTCTCATTCTTTGGATTGAAACCAAGCAAGCAAAGATACTAGACCTCTTCAAATGTATTGAGTCTTTACAAAAATTGGGCAGAGTAACGGCTGTATATAGGTGAATTCCAGATTACAAACAAAGGAGGTAATCACAAAAACCTGCACATAAAAACAAACAAGCAACCCAATGTCTTGAGGTAAACCTCAAGAACTCCAGACAAAATAATCAGATAAGATCACAAGGTCTCCATGATAGGCCAAAGTTTCTAATCCTAAGTCCAAGAAAAAGTCCATTGCTCCATAATGCCAAGGATAGTAACCAAATAGTCCAAGTACCATTAAGAGTTTTTTAGGGTTTATGTTGATTATTAAGTATCTTAAGAAAAGAAAAAGAAAAGCTCAAGTGAGCAAATTAAAAATGGCAAGAAAATAAATGCTCAAATGAGCAAAGATGAAAATGGCATGAAATGTAAATGCTAAAAATAAATAGTACATAAAGCATAAAAGAGTAAAAGCATAAAATAAACAAGTCAATAATTAGTGGTTAGTTGGATGATCATATTGAAACTTGCATTTTTAACTCATTAGAGGATTGGTAGAACCAAAGCCTCCATACAGCAAGTTGCATTTGCTTTTTGTCAAGTATATCATCCATTTGGAATTCTCATAAGTACCATTTAATGATCAACGATGTTTAAGTGATCCGCATTGACCAAAGGTGTTGTAGATCCATTAGAGGATTGGTAGAACCAAAGCCTCCACACAATGAATCTCAAGGTTATTGGATCAAAGAGATCAAATTAACATACTTGGGCTTGTAATCATAAGTTTGGGCCACGGATGATCATTTATTCAAATCGGGACAAAATTTAGCGCTATGTTAAGCAATCGTAAGTGGACTTATATAGAAGTCGCACCTATTTTGAGGCCGGTCAATAGCAATCTATGCACCATTTGTTTTGAGACATGATATAGAGATCATGCTCCAACAACATTTAGTGCAATGAGAAGGGGATGAGATGAAGGGGATTTAGGGTAAAAAGATAAACCACATTTGAATTAATATTTAATCAAACTATTATTAAAATCATTCATCCATTTTTTGTGGAGTCAAACTCAACACCATAGATCCAATGATGTTAATAAAACCATGATAAAAAAATCAACCCAAGACAACCAGAAAATAATCACGAAATAATAATATAATTAATATATACATTAAAGGGTTAAAAAATGTAAAAAAAGGAAAATAATGAGGAAAATATCAATTATATTCAAATTAATCAATAAATAAAAAATAAGTCCATAAAAAAATCAGAAAAAGAGGCCAAGTAATTTTATGAAATTTTTGGGAATTTTTAAAAGTCAGAAACTATTTTTAAAAATTAAAATAAATGAGAAAAATAAACAAAAATAGTAAAGTCAAAAACAAAAATAAAATAAGGTCACTAATATTTGTCACAATATCATTGGATCATTCCATAATTTTTTCAGAATTTAAAAATGTGTAAAAGTATTTTTAAACATTTTAAACAAATCAAATAAGTACAAAATTCATAAAAAATACCAAAACACAAAATTAAATTGTGAAAAAATAAAAATCAGAAAGAGAATAATCAAAAATATTTTTCATAAGTTTTTCATATTTTTTGGACTAAAAATGAATTTTCTATGAATTTTTGAAATTTAAAACAATTAAATTATAAAAATCATAAAAAGAAAATAAAAGTAAAAGATGTGGACCATTGGATGAGAGTCAAAACGCGTTAGTAATCAAATCCAAGGGATCTGGCGCGCTGTGCATATCATGGTCTTTAATGAATAATGTACAGAATCATTAATAAAATCAGAATTTTGAAAATAACAAATGGCACGCCTTCATTGGTTAGAAGATGACACGTTGGTCATCTTCAACCTCCAGCCATCACGAATTGCAAGTCTCTCAAACTGTAAAATCAGAAGCTCAGACCTATGCCATTCGCTTCGTCTCTTCAAGACGAAGACAATCACACCCTCGCACCAAATTTATATAAACTGTAGCTCAAGCAATTTGGAAGGAAAATTTTGAAAAGGGATTTGAAATTTCATGGTCAAAACGTGTTTCCAATAAAAGGCAAGTGTTGCGACTAGAACCAGGGCAATGAGAGCAACACGATGATATCAAAGTTTTGAAGAATTGATGAAGGAATCTACCTATTGAAGTTGAGTTGCAGAGCTCTGAAACTGGACTTCTATGGAGCAATATAGGACATGATTCTTGAATGTAATTATATGGTTAGCTTCAGGGAAGATCGAGGAAGGTGAATTGATGGAAAAAATGGATTGAAAAGGGCTTGAGAATATAATTCGAAGTAGCTGAATTCTGGGTTGTGAAGCAAGTTTGGCAGAGTGATTCTGACTATCTAAGCTTGGGAAATTGAATGAGGGATGACTCTCTATTTATAGGGAATCAAATGGAATGTTCAAGCGTGTGAAATCATGAAGTTTGGATGGAAATCGTGTGAACCTGATGCACGAGCAAAGTGTGATCTGATTTGCATTAAAACTCATTCAATCCTTGCGTTTCAAGGCTCTAATCCACTTTGGCAACTTGGTTAAACATGTTTAGATCACAAACACGTGCTAATTTGATGTTTAGAGGCCAAAACATGAATTTCAAATTCTGATTTATGGTGAAACTTCAGTTCCAAGTTACCAAGTTCAATCCAATGGCATTTTCTCCTCAAGGGGTCTTAGGGCAAGATTCTTGATGCTTTGGAAAGCCGAGGTTACAAGCTTTGCAATGGAAAAATAATGGAATAAAATTGACGCTTGAGCTGAAAGTTACATGGAGTCAAAGTTGAAGAAAAATAGTTCACTTTCCATACTTCGAAATATTTCAAATTCTTCTTTAAAAATGACCTATAATCCTTTGCATCCAAACATGGCCTTCCACTTAGAATTTGCTCTTGATCAAAAAATATGGAATGAATTAGATCTCTTGAATGACATTTTGCAATTTGAACCACTCAAAATCTCCAAAAATTGAGCAAGTTATGACTTATTGAAGTTGGCCAAAAATCATGAAATGACCTATAATCTTTTGCATTCTTAAGGCAATTTTCATCCATTTTCTCACTTTGCACATAAAATAAGGCATGAAGTACACATCTTTAGGATCATCATGAAAAAATAATTGGCCCAAGGTGATAAAAATTGACCAAGTTATGACCATTTGAAGTCACATATGGAAAATTGGGGATTCATCTGGGTGACTTGTAATCTTTCTTCTTCACCAAGTTCCTTCCACATGAAAAATCCTTGGAACTTTTGAAGTGATTTGTTGGTAACTCTTTGAAGAGAAGAATGTTTTTGGAATCACTCAAAAATACCAAAAGATGAGCAATATATGCTCCTTTGAAGTCCAAAACCCTAGCCTCTAGATCAAGAGAATGCTTTGAGGAACTTTGCCAAGTTTAAACAAACTTTTTGTGCCAATATTCTTCCTTTGTGAATAGAAATTGTTGAGGATGATGATGAGGACTCATGGCCACCAAAGCCACTTCCATACCAATTCTTCCAAAACAACTTTAATGATGAGGTTTGAATTTCTCAAGCTATTGACTAGGGCATGGAAATAAACTCATAAACCCATAATGCAACTTGCTAGACCTCATTGCCTTTACCTACATTATTAACAAGTAAGACAAACCAATATTTTATTTTGTCAATTAGAGAGAAAATCAACACAAAATATCAATGATCACAAAAGAGAACAAGTTAAGGTGCTTGGTAACTCCTCAAATAGCAAAGCTAAAGATAGGTAGAAGAACCAAAAGCCCTAATGTGATCTTGTTGTAATTGAAATAATATGGTACGATGAAGGGATATTAGGGGCAAAAATTGGGGTACAACAGCTGCCCTTATTTAAGTTTCTTCTATCCAGAGACACGAAGGTTAAAAATCTTCGTGTCGACGTGATCGAAGATACTTAAATACAAAACAAACCCTATTTTTGACTCTAAGATGCCATGCAAATGTTTATGCATATGAATGCATATGAACAGAACCAAAGAGACACAAAGTAACATTGGGGATGCAACAAAAATGAAGAAACAAAGGAGCAACCTCACCAGGAAAATAAATCACTGGTGAACCACAAGAACAGAATCAGAGAGGAGGATAACAAGCATCGACGTTCACTGCCGATGTCTACCAACATTCACTGAAGGTAGAAAGAGAAAATATATCATATCACCTCCGTTCACTGCCGATGAACTACCAACGTTCACTGAAGATAGCAAAAAAATAACAAACACCAACGTTCACTGCCGACGTACTACCAACATTCACTGAAGGTAGAAAGAGAAAAATATATCATATCACCGCTGTTCACTGATGATGTACTACCAACATTCACTGAAGATAGCAAAAAGATAACAAACACCAACGTTCACTGCCGACGTACTACCAATGTTCACTGAAGGTAGAAAGAGAAAATATATCATATCACCGCCGTCCACTGACGATGAACTATCAACGTTCACTGAAGATAGCAAAAAGATAACAAACACCGACGTTCACTGCCGATGTACTATCAACGTTCACTGAAGGTAGAAAGAGAAAATATATCATATCACCGCCGTTCACTGACGATGAACTATCAACGTTCACTGAAGATAGCAAAAAGATAACAAACACCGACGTTCACTGCCGACGTACTACCAACGTTCACTGAAGGTAGAAAGAGAAAATATATTAAGTTTCCCCAAGATTCTGGTGTTTTTGCCTAGAACGGGTCTCAACTTATTCTTTAACCAAGGCACTCTGCCTGGAAAGGGTAACATGTAAGTTGTCTCAAATAAAGAGACTTCCACTTATTGTCAAGGGGAATTGCAAAGAGAAATGACCTTCTGGGGATAGAAATATGACTTCCTGGGGAAATGCCACGATATTCCTACCGAGGAGATAAAGTCTTCCCGTGCAAAATAAATGCACAAACCAAAACTCAAAGTTCTCAGAAATCCAAAGTAAATAGTATTGACATGCAACCATAAATCCAATTCAGAAATACACTGTGTAAGTCTCAGAGTGCATAAAAGGGGGGGGGGGGGGTGAATTAGGTCTTATAAAATTTATTCGGTTTTATAAGAATGCTTGTGGTAATTTTTTGGTTAAGTGTTTGAAGGTTTTGATTATCTTATCTTTTCCTTGATTATGGTGATGAAAGCGATAAAAGTGGAAAAGTAAAGAACACGATGATATATCCTGGTTCCCCTCACAATCCGAGAGTACTCCAGTCCCCTTTCCAACACGAAAGAGATTTCACTATAGTTAGAATGATTGTACAGCCTATGCTTACTATCTAACCTATAGGGTGATCAAATGTTCTTAACACTTTTAAGACCAAACAAACACTAATGTGAATGAAGAAAAATCCTCTTCAAATCACAACACTTACTTCCAACAATCCTGGATAGTAAGGGAATAATTTCTTTAAGTAATACAATGATTAATTTGAAATAGATGGATAGCTTTATCAATCTTCAATTGATCTTCTTCTTCAAGATATAAACAATTCTCAAACAATGTATATAAATGTTCACAATGTAAGTATGAAACTTGTAATGATAATGAAAGTGTATATGGCAAGTTTCACAAAATTATGAACACATGAAAGTATGAATTCAAAATGTGAATGATGAAAAATTGTTTATTGAAGAAGTATATTTGTTAATTTGAAAATTGAAGCATTGTTTTTTGAAATAAGAAAATCTGCAACATTTTATAAAGTCACAAGAACCTCTTCATTCATGCCAATTCATATGAAAAGTTGCAATGCATTCATGAAAGAGTACCATTGAAAATATGTTCAAAAATCAAAATAAAAGTTGCACTGGTTCGCTAGGAACCAGTTCCGACACAGGAAGAACCCGGTTCTTAGTGAACGTTAGAAGTCAGATTTCAAAAAATATCACACAGGAACCGGTTCCCCTATTGGTACAACCCGGTTCCTGGTACAAAAACCAGGGACATGTTTTTGAACAAGGTTTGGAACCCGGTTCCCTGTTAGGGAGGAACCGGTTCCTAAAGGGTTATTTTCAAAAATTCTTTTTGAAAAAGATTTCAAACAAAGTTTTTCTTAATGTTAAAATTGTGGGATATGTATATGTTGATGAATGCATATTTTTGTGAACATCTATATTCAAGATTAATAATTATTTATACCATTTGACATTTGATGATTCTTCAATAATTCTTCTATAATCTTCAAGACTTTTATATGATGTTGATAAGCTTTTTGCACATCCTTTGAATGTTGATGTCCATGTTGTCTTCATCAAAACAAATGCTTTAAATATGACTTGAGAAGCTTGCAATTACATTCTCCCCCTTTTTGATGATGACAACCAAGTCTTGAAAACGATTCTTGAAATGTTTTATTGTTGTTTTGTGTAGCAAACATGTTGAGAAAATTCAAGGCTCCCCCTAAATTGTATGCTCCTCCTAAGTCCATGATTCCTTGAATTTTGGAGTGAGTATAATAGATATTTGGGCCTGCAATTTCTTTGAAACAAAACAACACATATGCATATTCTTCTCCCCCTTTGTTAACATCAAAAAGGATGGGGAAAAAGAGTGAAACAAATACATATAAAAGAAGGAGTAGAAGCATAGTGTACTCTGTACTTTGTAATATCAATTGGAGTACCGGATTCATCTTGATCAACATATGTACCGGAGCCCATTGGAGTATTCATTGCTTTACAATTGTCCATATCAAACTTTTTCAATAATTCTTTGCAATACTTAGATTGGTTGATGAAGATTCCATCTTCTAGTTGCTTAATTTTTAGTCCAAGAAAGTAGTTCATCTTTCCCATCATAGACATCTCGAATTCTCCTTGCATCATCAATGAGAATTCCTCACACATTTCCTTTTCGAAACCTTTTTCACACAAAAAATTGCTAAGTCTATCATACCATGCTCTTGGTGCTTGCTTTAAGCCATAAAGAGCCTTTCTCAACTTAAAGACATGTGTAGGATGTTTGAAGTCTTCAAATCCCGGAGGTTGTTTGACATAGACTTCTTCATTGATGTATCCATTCAAGAATGCGCTTTTGACATCCATTTGAAAAAGCTGAAAATTTAATGAACAAGCATAAGCAAGTAAAAGACGTATAGCTTCTAACCTTGCAACCGGAGCAAATGTTTCTTCAAAGTTGATTCCTTCCTCTTGATTCTAACCTTGGGCAACCAACCTTTCTTTGTTTCGAACAATTAGACCATTCTCATCAAGTTTGTTTTTAAACACCCATCGGGTACCTATGATGTGTTTACCAATTGGTCTAGGAACAAGTTCCCAAACTTGATTTCTCTCGAATTGATTTAATTCTTCTTGCATAGCAATAATCCATTGATCATCTCCTAAGGCTTCATCAACTTTGGTAGGTTCAATTTGAGAAACAAACGCCATGTTTAAGCAAGCATCTTTTAGATTCAATCTTGTTGATACTCCTTGGCTAATGTCACCAATAATTTTGTCAATAGGATGGTCTCTATGAGTTCTCCATTCTTTTGGTAGATCATTGATGTTTGAATCTTGTTGTACAATGTTTTCTTGATTTTCCGATGATTTTACAACTTGATCAGTTGAAAGATCTTCCGGGGGTAAATCTATAGGATCATCATCATCACAAACAACTACTTCCTCCTTGGAGGGGTTAGTTTCATCAAAAGATATATGCATAGATTCTTCAATAGTTAAAGTTCTTTTATTATAAATTCTATATGCTTTACTAGAAAGCGAATAACCAAGAAATATACCTTCGTCAGATTTCTCGTCAAACTTACCGAGATTGTCTTTGTCATTATTAAGAACAAAGCACTTGCATCCAAAAATGTGAAAGTGAGCAATATTTGGCTTTCTTCCTTTGAAGAGTTCATATGGAGTCTTCTTTATTATAGGTCTAATGATAACTCGATTTCCAACATAACATGCTGTACTAACCGCATCCGCCCAAAAATATTTAGGAAGATTTGCATCACTAAGCATTGTTCTTGCAAGTTCCACTAGAAACCTATTCTTTCTTTCAACTACTCCATTTTGTTGTGGAGTTCTAGGTGCTGAAAAATTATGAGAGATACCATGTTCTTCACAAAATTCTTTAAATTGTGCATTTTGGGATTCTCCACCATGATCACTTCTTATGGATACAATCTTTAGTGATTTTTCATTTTGAATTTGCTTCGCATACTTCTTAAAAGCTTTAAAAGCATCACTTTTCTGCACAAGAAACAAAGTCCAAGAATATCTAGAAAAATCATCAATAATAACCAAAGCGTATACATTACCTCTGAAGCTTTTTGTTCTTGATGGACCAAAGATATCCATGTGTAACAATTGTAGTGGCCTTGTAGTAGACACCACATTCTTAGATTTGAAAGTTGTTTTGGTCTGTTTGCCCTTTTGGCATGCATTATATAATTTGTCTTTGATGAACTTCATCTTTGGTAGACCAATAACTAAGTCATGCTTAACCAATTTGTTCAAGTGCTCCATGTGAATGTGAGCAATCCTCTTGTGCCATAACCAAGCATCATTGTTGTTTACCATAAGACATTGTATCTTCATAGACAAATCATCTAAAGTAATCATAAAAATATTGTTAGTTCTTATACCTTTGAGTTTTACCTCATTGGTTGCCTCATCCATAATAAGACATTCATCTTTGTTGAATTTGATCTTGAACCCTCTATCGCAAAGTTGACTTATGCTAAGAAGATTATGCTTTAATCCTTCAACATAGAGAACATCCTAAATTTGAATGGATGGAGGTGTGCCAACTATTCCAACGCCAAGAATCTTTCCTTTGGTGTTGTCTCCATATGTGACATACCCTTTGGCTTTATGTACTAGATATGAAAATTGGTGTACATCTCCTGTCATATGCTTTGAACATCCACTATCAAGATACCAAACATTTAATGTGGATTTAAAGCATACCTACAAAAACAAATTATTCTTTGTTAGGTACCCAAGTTGCCTTGGGTCCTTCATAGTTAGTTCCCCTTTTCACCCACACATAATGCCCACTTGCTATACTAAAGTTTCTAACATAGCAAGCATTAGGTGTATGGCCTTTAATACCACAATAAAAACAAGTAGGTTCAAATTTACTTCTATATCTAGAAGGATAAGTTTTCTTCTTAGGAAATGTTTTCTTTTTCGATACATTAGCCTTTTTCTTTTGATGATTATGAACAACTTGCTTCTTTTCTACTTTCTTGGGATTGGAACTATTACTAGCCTTTACAAAAACAGTGGGATTGTTACTTGGTTTCTTAGTATTCACATAACCAAGACCTCTTTTATCATTTGGATAACGTTGTTGGCTTAGTAATCCTTCCAATCCTATTTTTCCTTTTTCATATCGTTCAATGACTCTTTTCAATTGAACAATTTGAAAGACATTTGATTCACACTTGGAGCATGCAAAGTTTTCCTTTTCTTTAATAAAATTTTGTTTTTGAAGATAAAAATCTTTAGCCATGGTGTCAATTTTTTCTATACAAATTAAAAGTTCTTTTTCTTGATTTGACACCTTTTTGTATAAACTTTTGCATTCTCCCAAGAGTTCATCAATAGCACCTTGAACATCATCATCAAAAAGATTAAATTCATTACTAACCTCTTCTTCATCGTTGGAGTGATGTGAAGCCATCAATGCTAGATTTGCACATTCGTCACTTTCCGAATCGGATGAAGAACTTATCTCATTATCTTCCCATGCAACATAAGCCTTTTTGTTCTTGAACTCCTTTTTGTCTTTGAATCCATTTTTCTTGGAGAGTTTTGGACAATCCGGCTTTATGTGACCTTGCTTTCCACATTCATAGCATGTCACATCTTGTGTTGATGTGGAGCCTTCTTTGTCTTTATGCTTATAGAATTTCTTTCTTTTGACAAAGTTAGCATTATGAAAATTATTTTTATGACCAAAAAATTTTCCTAACCTTTTTACAAGAAGCAAGAGATTTTCATCTTCCTCCGATGCATCTTTATCTTGACTTTCTTTTGAATCAACTTTCAAAGCAATGCCTTTGGATTTCTTCTCATTATTCTCATGTTTTTCAAGTCTTCCAAGTTCCGTCTCATATTCTTGAAGCTTTCCGAAAAGTGTTGCGAAAGTCATAGTTGCTAGGCTTTTCTTTTCGGATATTGCCGTCACTTTTGGTTGCCATTCCCTCGTTAAAGACCTAAGCACTTTAAGATTTAATTCATCATTTGTTAAAGTCTTACCAAGTGCCTTCAAATGGTTTGTCAAGTGAACGAATCTCTTTTGCAAGTCAAGGATGGATTCTCTTGGCAGCATTCTGAATAATTCATATTCTTGACTCAAAGTGTTCAATCTAGACCTTTTGACTTCGGCGGTTCCTTCATGAGTTTCTACAAGAGTATCCCAAATTTCTTTTGCCGTTGTACATGCCGATACTCGGAAAAATTCATCCATACTAAGAGCACTTTGGAGAATATTGATTGCCTTTTTGTCAAAGAGAACTTTTTTCTTGTCATCGTCATCCCATGATGCTTTAGGCTTTGATGACCCAACACCATTGACAACACACACGGGAGTAAATGGACCATTCTCAACAGCATTCCATATTTCTTCTCATTGCGCTTCAAGATGAGCCTTCATGCAAATTTTCCAAAAGTCAAAGTATTCACCACAAAACAATGGAGGCTTGTTGTTACTACCACCATCTTTGAAAACCGAATTTTGATTTGGATTTGCGGAAGCCATTCTGGATCTTTAGGAACAAGTTACCTATAACTTGCTCTGATGCCAATTGTAAGTCTCAGAGTGCCTAAGAGGGGGGGGGGGGTGAATTAGGTCTTATAAAATTTATTCGGTTTTATGAGAATGCTTGTGGTAATTTTTTGTTTAAGTGTTTGAAGGTTTTGATTATCTTATCTTTTCCTTGATTATGGTGATGAAAGCGATAAAAGCGGAAAAGTAAATAACACAGTGATATATCTTGGTTCCCCTCACAATCCGAGAGTACTCCAGTCCCCTTTCCAACACGAAATAGATTTCACTATAGTTAGAATGATTGTACATCCTATGCTTACTATCTAACCTATAGGGTGATCAAAGGTTCTTAACACCTTTAAGACCAAACAAACACTAATGTGAATGAAGAAAAATCCTCTTCAAATCACAACACTTACTTCCAACAATCCTGGATAGTAAGGGAATAATTTCTTTAAGTAATACAATGATTAATTTGAAATAGATGGATAGCTTTATCAATCTTCAATTGATCTTCTTCTTCAAGATATAAACAATTCTCAAACAATGTATATAAATGTTCACAATGTAAGTATGAAACTTGTAATGATAATGAAAGTGTATATGGCAAGTTTCACAAAATTATGAACACATGAAAGTATGAATTCAAAATGTGAATGATGAAAAATTGTTTATTGAAGAAGTATATTTGTTAATTTGAAAATTGAAGCATTGTTTTTTGAAATAAGAAAATCTGCAGCATTTTATAAAGTCACAAGAACCTCTTCATTCATGCCAATTCATATGAAACATTGCAATGCATTCATGAAAGAGTACCATTGAAAATATGTTCAAAAATCAAAAGAAAAGCTGCACTGGTTCGCTAGGAACCGGTTCTGACACAGGGAGAACCCGGTTCTTAGTGAACGTTAGAAGTCAGATTTCAAAAAATATCACGCAGGAACCGGTTCCCCTATTGGTACAACCCGGTTCCTGGTACAAAAACCAGGGACATGTTTTTGAACAAGGTTTGGAACCCGGTTCCCTGTTAGGGAGGAACCGGTTCCTAAAGGGTTATTTTCAAAAATTATTTTTGAAAAAGATTTCAAACAAAGTTTTTCTTAATGTTAAAATTGTGGGATATGTATATATTGATGAATGCATATTTTTGTGAACATCTATATTCAAGATTAAGAATTATTTATACCATTTGACATTTGATGATTCTTCAATAATTCTTCTATAATCTTCAAGACTTTTATATGATGTTGATAAGCTTTTTGCACATCCTTTGAATGTTGATGTCCATGTTGTCTTCATCAAAACAAATGCTTTAAATATGACTTGAGAAGCTTGCAATTACACACTGGAGCAAGACGGCCAATGAAGATACATCCTTTGAGAAATAAACTCAAGAGGGAAAACCAAATTCAACCAAGCAAAGAGCGCTGCAGGAAGATCAGAACACAATGTAAATGAACGATGATTTTTAGCAATGTATGATGTATGTATGAATGTATGAGTGATATCGTGCATATGCTGGTAAAAGGATACATGATCAGTGCAAACAAACAAAACCGCCTCAGGTACTAACAACATTGGGCTAAACTTCAACCAGAAAGATCAATCCAAGAAAGGTAAAAATCAAATGCGGAAACCAAATCCATTGCCTGCCTTAACTTTACTGAGGAGAAACATAATCCGAATGTAGCCAAATTAAACAGATGCCGGGATAGAACATCCTTCTTCCGGTCTCATCGGAGAAGCAATTTTACAAAAGCAACACGCCTACTGGAGATTGCAAGACCAGCCTCAAATAAAGCAGACTGACACCGACACAACCAAACCTCATTGGGGGATTCAAGTCTAACTCCCTGGAGAAAAAACTGCGGATTGAAGATTTTCAACATGAACACTCATTCCAATAAGAGATGCCCTGGGATAATCTCCCCGGGAAATCAAGAAGTCAACATTAATGCCAATACTGCAAAAAGAGTGACATTTCAGCACACCAAGGGAATAAAACCTTTCATTATATGAGGGAAGACTTCACTGGGGAATCTGGGACGGAGACTTCTGATCATGCAAACCCAAAATCAAAAGCGAACCAAGACTTGACTGGGGATAATGGGATCACAACCCAATACTGTACCTTGCACCCACTGATATCGTCTTTAACTATCTGAGAAACACACAAAGATTGTGCACACCAGCAAAATGTCCTGAGAAAATCTTCATGAAGGGAGTAAATATTCTTAAAACAACCGAAGTTTGTTCATTCTTGGGATCACCATTCTTGTTGTCATTGTTTCATCACAAATCCCAAAGTAAATTGAATTGTAAAGATCTCTTCTTCTTATTTTTTTTGAAAAAGTTAATTTTGCTTTTCAATCCTTTTGCTTTAACAGTTACTATCAGTAATAAATGAGGTCTTTGCAAGCTAAGTAAAAAAAAAGAACATAAAGAATTTGGGCAAAAGCTTGAATTTCATTAATAGAATGGTAGTCTGCGAATGGCGAGACTCCATGGATGATTACAAAGTTTGGGAAATGGTAATACATAATGGAAAAGATACATTGAGATACAATGACCACTATCCCCCTAACAACTTTTGAAATCCTGAGCAGCAGCTTTTGTTGAAGTATGGTGAGGATCCGAGAAAATTGTTGCTTCAACGACCAAATGAACCTTCATAGATCTCATGCATCAACATGTCTGCTTCGTGTCTATTCACGCATCTGAGCAGGACCATGTCATAATTTCTCTTGTATAACACATTTTCACTGAGGAAGAAACTGTCTGCCAATCTTCTCAGTGTCTTTCTATCTTTCCTCGACGCACCAATCGGGTATTCCTGAGTCTGAAGAAAATGCTTGATATCATAGTACCAAGGTTTTTCATCTACTACCTCCTCTATTGCAAACACATGAGCAGGCCTATTTAGCCGTCGAATTGTAATTCGGGGTATATCATTCTAAACATTCACTTGGTACATGGAAGCCAGAGTTGCCAGAGCATCTGCAATTTGATTTTCATCTCTAGGAATGTGATGGAATTCAACTTTATTGAAGAAGGGTAATAATATTCTAGCATAATCTTTGTAAGGGATCAAGCCAGGGTGACGAGTGTCCCATTCTCCTTTAATCTGATTTATTACCAAGGCTGAATCACCATATACATCCAGAATCTTGATTCTGAGATCAACAGCTTCCGCAAGACCCATGATGCAAGCTTCATATTCTGCCATATTATTAGTGCAATCAAACGTTAACCTTGCAGTAAAAGGAATGTGCGATCCATGAGGAGTGATAATCACAACACCAATTCCTTTACCGTAAGCATTCACAGCTCCATCAAATATCATAATCCAACGAGATTCAGGGTCGGGGCCCTCCTCAGGCAATGGTTCATCACAATCTTTCGCTTTCAGGAACATAACATCCTCATCGGGGAATTCATATTCTGCAGACTGATGATCTTCCATCGGATGGTGAGCAAGGTAATCTGCCAACACACTAATTTTAATAGCCTTTTAAGTGCGGTACTCGATATCATATTCAGATGACAACATCTGCCAGTGGGAAATTCTCCCAGTAAGAGCAGGCTTTTAAAAAATATACTTGATCGGATCCATTTTAGAGATCAACCAAGTGGTATGACTCAACATATACTGCCGCAAGCGTTTTTCCGCCCAGGCCAAAGCACAACATGTCTTTTCTAGCATAGAATACCGCAACTCACAATCAGTGAACTTCTTGCTGAGATAATAAATGGCGAACTCTTTCTTTCCTGTTTCATCCTGTTGTCCCAGAATACAACCCATGGATTTATCTAACACTGTTAGATACATAGTCAACGGTCTTCCTTCTACTGGAGGGAGCAAGATACGAGGTTCAAGCAGATACTCTTTAACACTTTCAAATTCCCTTTGGCAGCTATCCATTCATACACAACCTTGACCTTTCTTTAACAACTTAAAGATCGGTTCACACGTTGCAGTCATGTGAGAAATAAATATGGAGATATAATTCAAACGCCCGAGGAAACCCCAAACTTGCTTTTCAGTTCTTGGTGCTGGCATTTATTGAATTGCTTTGACTTTGTCAGGGTCAACTTCAATTCCTTTCTGGCTAACAATAAAACCCAATAATTTCCCCGATCTAACTCCGAAGGTGCATTTATTTGGATTCAAGCGGAGACGATACTTCCTCAAACGCTGAAACAACTTCAACAAATCTTCTATATGCCCTTCTTCAATTTTGGATTTGGAAATCATATCATCAACATATAATTCGATTTCTTTATGCATCAGATCATGGAATAGGGTTGTCATAGCCCTCTGGTACGTTGCACCAGCGTTCTTCAACCCGAAGGGCATCACTCTGTAACAGAATGTTCCCCAGGGTGTGATGAACATTGTTTCTTCCATGTCCTCTGGAGCCATTCTTATTTGATTATACCCGGAAAATCCTTCCATGAACGAGAACACTTTGAATTTTGCTGTGCTATCCACTAACATGTCAATGTGAGGCAATGGAAAATCATCTTTTGGACTAGCTTTATTTAGATCTCTGTAATCTACGCACATGCGAACTTTTCCGTCTTTTTCGGTACTGGGACAATATTGGCAATCCATTAGGGATACACTGATGTCACAAGAAAACCAGCATTAATCTGCTTTAGGACCTCCTCTTTGATCTTTACTTCCATATTCGGGTGGGTTCATCTCAGCTTTTGTTTAACTGGCGGACACTCTGGCTTCAACGGCAAATGATGCTCGACAATATCTGTATCTAGACCAGGCATATCTTGATAAGACCAAGCAAAAATATCCACATATTCTTTTAATAACTCAATCAACCCGCTCTTTACATCAGGATGCAACGATGCTCCAATTTTAACTTCCTTCGGATCCTCTTCTGAACCCAAATTAATCACTTCCAAATGCTCCTTATATGGCTGAATGGTATTTTCCTCGTGCTCAAGCAACCGTGAGACCTCTTCTGGAATCTCATCATAATCTTCTTCTTCAGCCCCAAACACAGGACAATCAAAGTTGGGAGAGGGTGCAGGGTCATTGTATTCAACGGGTTTTTTTAATTAATCTACACATGTGATTTATGATTGCTTTTAGAAATTGACACATATAACAAGTGATCATGCAGATTAATTTTCAGTCATTATTTATTTTGAAAGGTTCTTTTTTATTACCATTTCCCAGAAAAAAAAGCAGAAAATAAAAGACATAGTTTGGAAGAAAAGATAACTTCTATTAATGATCTTAACAGTTATAGCAAACAGATAAGCCCTACAACATTAATACTTCCACCTTGGGCAGAGTGAAAGCTTTTCAAAAGAAAGAAACAGATTAACGAAACAAATTACTTTGAAACATGTATGCAAGAAGGAACATCAATGGTGACCCAGTTCTGAACTCGAACTCCATGTGTCACATAATTCGGTACTTCCTGCTCTGCTTCATCCTCTTCAACAACATTAGTTCCAGAACCAATCGAATGAAGGTAGCCTCCACTACGGAAAACATCATGATAACTGTTCACAGAAGAATTTAACTTCAAACTCTCTCCTTTTCCATTCCTCAAAGAGAAACCCAAACCAACTCTATTTTTGTTCACGGGTGGATCCACAAGTCATCCCCAAACTGCATTATGACCATTGCGCACAACCTGTTGCGCGTCCTTCAGGGAAACCACATAATTATCATTTCTCCTTATGTTGTCAATGGGTAGGGCTTGGAACTGGGTTCCAAAAGCCGCCTCATCTGCTTCTACAATACTGAAAGAGGATAGATGGGATATCAACAACGCCTGCTCCCCGTTTATGATCACTACCTTCCCTTCACGCACAATGTGATACGGTGGCGGAACCAGACTGTTTTTACTAGTTTGCGTTTTGCGTTTTTTGTTCGCAACATGGTAAGCAAGAGTCGCCACCGACTTTTATTTTATCCAACTGGAAAGGAAAAAAGCACAAAAAAATTTCTTTTTTCGAGATTTTGAGTACGGGGGATAGATTATAGAAAGGGAAGGTATTAGCACCCTTTCTATCCGTAGTTTTCTATGGGCTCTTAGGTACTTGCTCATCATTTTCAAAATTACTTGTGTGTTTGATTTGAAAAGTTTTTGTTTTACTTCGATTTAACCCTTGCTTCTGTCTTCAAGAGTGTTACGAAGTGTTTTTTGAAAACTTTTTTTGAAAAAAGTGTTTGGTGTGAAAAGAGTTTGATTTGAGCAAGTACCTACTAGCATCTACCTACTGGAAAAAAAGAATGTTTCTGTTCTTCTTTCCTTTAGACAACACTATCCCACTATTAGTGAGTAGGTAGCACCGTCGTTGGAGTTTTAAGGGTCAATTCGAAAGGGACGTACGATCACTAAAGCAATGTTAGGACGTCTTAGTAATAACCCTAGTGTCTTAAGATCAATATTTGAGGCAACATTTCCGAGGTAACCTTTCCGAGGCAACATTTTCGAACGGGACATTTGATCTTTGTTTAGACAAGAGAGCGACCAATAAAATACCCTATACTTAATGACCGTTTACCGAAGGCAACCAAAGTGAGAGTATACCATAGGGGTGCGCATGTGCGAGTGATTCAATTTCAGATATTATCTTTGTGCATTTAGGGTTTGCTAACCATTTTAAAATTTACATACAGTCTTGTCATGCAATCCTATTATCATACATGTAACAGTTAATATTTGCGAGAATTAAAGTGCGGGAAAATAAAAGCTACGCTATTACAAGGCTTCGGGTATTAATTACATAGCCAAAAACCCGTAAAACGAAAAAATAAACGAAAAAGTCCTAATTAAACCATTACATCCCATGAGCAATTACATCAATATTGTAAAATAAAATAAACGCGCACGATGAATCGAGAATGAGAGGAAATTAGGGTTTTGACCCCGTCTAACCTAATTACAAGAAAAATCATTTTTTTGTTGTTTTTGATTATTTTAAGAAAATAAGGTTTTAAATTAAATATGTACGAACCTAATTGTTAATTATATTAAATTAAGAAAATTATTAAATTTGACCTATTTTTGTGTTTTGGTTATTTTTAAGAAAAAGAAAATAAGGATTAAATTAAACTAAAACCCTAATTTTCTAATTGATTTTAATTTATTTACAAAGAAAATTAAAGTTATCTAAAAAAAATTAAATTAACTAATTGGATTAATTTTTGATAAAAAATAAACCTAAATCTAATTTGGGTGAAAATTGATTTTATGATTTTATATCAAAAATAAATAATTTTTTGTGTTAGTAAAAATAATTAAATGAATTAAATAAAAGAAACTATAAAAGAATAGAGAAAAAGAGTAAAGGGCCTGTTTGCAAGTAATTGAGGGGGTCTCCATAGCAAATTCTTAGCCCAAGATCCATTGGCCCACGTTTGACTTTCAGATTTCATGCTGTGCATTGACCAGGGTGCATCGTGGTCCTTCATGTGATGGCCTTTGGATCCAGATCGTCAGTAATCTGATGGTTGAAAGATGATGGTCCATGGTGGTCTTTTGGCCTGTACAAGCGCATGATTACACAAGACAAATAATATTGAAGCATATGGGGGACCTGGGATTCGAACTCTGGTCCTATGGCTTTTTCATCTGCCTTGATACCAACTGAGCTACGCACGCTTGTTGTATATCAAACAACCATTAATCATTATATTAAAAAATAAACAAAATAAACTTATCAGCACGCGAAATTTAAATGGGGAAATCAAGGCTTGCCACGACATCGTCCTTGACCTCTCTCCGTTGCTAAAAGGTCCAATGACTTTTACCTACGGACCAGAAGCGTAGGTATAAGCCAACTATTTTCCAAAATCATCCACAAGCACGATAAATGGAATCTAATGCTATAGATCAAATCGCCTTGGCCTGCTGAGCATCATGATGCCCTTCTTGTGGACCAATTTTGCCTGTATAAAAAGATCCTAAAACGAGACAACAAAACCTAGCAATGGTGGATTCCAATATAGCCAACAAAAATGCAATTAATTGTCACCATGAGCTTGCAAACACGTTAGGGATTATAAATATGCTATTGAAATATGATAAAGATGCAAGAATAGGGAGATTCGATTTTGAAAATAGTGACAAATCGTGGGGGTCGTGGAACCGGATTCTGGGCACGAGAACGCTTGCTTTTGATTGGGATAGCTTCCTTGTATGCCCAGGAAACGAAAGAGATGGCTTGGGAGTCTTGAAACTGCCTGGAAATATGAAATCAAGTCACCACTTTTCTTGAGTTTTTTCAAGTTTTGTTCTCCCTCTACACGCCTTCAAAACTTCTGTTTTTGGTCTGCACTTGTCCACTATATACCAATGATTGAATTAGGGTTACAAATGTGCTTTCAATCTTTGTCAATTATGGTCTTTGATCATGATTTGATTTTCATGAAAATCTTTCCAAAATAGGCCAAAAATCAATATTTTCATGCACAAACATGCCTTGCACTATTTGATTTTGTTGCTTGCTGTATAAGGGACCTGAAATATGCACCAAATCTCAAGACTTAAATGCTTTTGATATTTCCATGATTTATTTTGATTTAATTTGATTTAATTGAAATAAAAAATCAAAATAAATGGCAAAAATAAAATAAAGGCAAGTGGAAAGAGTTAGGGATCTTGGACCATGTTACAAACTCAAAACAAGTGCAAAAAGTTGGGCCCATTTGACAAAAATTGCAATTTGAGGCATATTTGACTTTTGACAATTTTGCAAAAAAGGTCAACTTCACCAATGCATAACTTCCTCAATTTTGACTCTTTGAAGGTGTTCTTTGACTTTTTAGAAAGCTTGATATGTACTCTAAGCAACAATTTTGGTATCATCTCAATTGAGTATTCCATGTTCATGTATGAATCTTTGACAAAAAAGGTGTTTTTGTTGACTTTTCAAAATGACCTATAATGTCCAAATTCATAACTTCTTGTGAGTGCATATTTTGAACTTGGGAGATGAAGATGAATTATAGGGCATTGAATCCTTTTAAAAATGAGCTTTGGATGGGTCATTTCTCATAAAGTATGAGAAAGTTATGCTTGGTCAAAGTTGGGTCGACTTTTCCTACAAAACCCTAATTTAGCAACTTTTTGGGTTTTGATGAATTGTGAGCAATCCTTGATGAATCATGATCAACCCTTGATAAAATGATGAATAATATTTCAAAATGAGGATGTTGCCCAAAAATCTTGAGGTTTGACTGTATGTGGGCCACAATTGACTTTTGCCCTAGCACAGTTGATTTTCTGGCTTTTGAGTAATTGACTGAGCAAACTTCCTCTGCAAGGATTGAAACTTGACATGGATGATCTTGAGAACATATTAGGACAATGGTGAGAATTTGGGATCTCTTGGACTCAAGTATCTTGATGCAACATGAAACCCTAATTTGAGGTAGACTGCCTTAGGAGAGAGTTTGTCTGGTCAACCCTTGGACTTCCTTGAGCAACTTGAGGATCTTTCTTGAAATGTTTTGAGAAATATGGGAGGGCAGATTTTGGGGTACAACAGCTACCCCTGTTCAATCTTCTTAAACCTGAGGATGTAGATTGGCTTGTCTGCCTTTCGTGATCCGAAGGTGGAAGATGATTGAACACTAGAGTGCCCAGAAATTTGCACTCGCATAAAGTGGTACTTGTCTTATGATGTCGGGAATGGGCTTATAGATGCCATTTGGAGATTGATGATGGGAGATGGGCTTAAAGATTCCATATTAAGGAGTGTCGATTGCATAAGAGATTCCTTTGCGAGAGCCTGTATACCTGTTGTTGAGGAAGACTACGCTGGGGAATACTGATCTCTGCTTGTGAGAAATAGAATTTTAGGAGCTTCGGTTGTCCTTTATTCTACTGGGGAATCGTCTCTTAGTCAAAATGTGAAAATGAACTACTATCTGGTCATAATCCAGGCTTCATAAGACCGACTACTATCTGGTTGTAATCTAGGCTTTACAGTGGCTTACTGGGGAGATGAGATTAAACTTGCTATCCGGTCATGATCCAGGCTTCACAATTTCTCGATTCTTATCTGGTCGTAATCCAGGCTTCATAAGGAATTGAGTTGTTATCCGATTGCATCCGGGCTTTAACTTGAATTTAGGGCACACTAATATCCGGTCAACTCCGGGCTTCTTAGTATTTGTCCAGGTAAACTGCTATTTGGTCAAAATCCAAGCTTCACAGTGTCTTGTACTTTTATCTGGTCGTAATCCAGGCTTCAGTCCTTTTATCATTTTCTAGTCGTAATCCAGGCTTCACGATGCTTTATACCATTATCTGGTCGAATCCAGGCTTCATGGTGTCCTGTACTGCTATCTGGTCGTAATCCAGGCTTCACAATACCTTACTTCTTATCTGGTCGTAATCCAGGCTTCAGAAGAAATCAAGTGGTTATCCGGTCGCAACCGGGCTTCCATTTGACTTTAAGGCCTACTAATATCCGGTCGAATCCGGGCTTCATAGTAATTGGCCAGGTAAACTGCTATTTGGTCGTGATCCAAGCTTCACAGTGTCCCTCAATGTTATCTGGTCGTAATCCAGGCTTCATAAGAAATCAAGTGGTTATCCGGTTGCATCCGGGCTTCCATTTGACTTTAAGTCCTACTAATATCCAGTCGAATCCGAGCTTCATAGTAATTGGCCGGGTAAACTGCTATTTGGTCATAATCTAAGCTTCACAGTGTCCCTCACTGTTATCTGGTCGTAATCCAGGCTTCAGTGTCTTTTACCGCTATCTTGTCGTAGTCCAGGCTTCGTGATGCCTCATACCATTATCTGGTCGAATCCAGGCTTCATAGTGGTCGGAGAAATCAAGATACTATCCGGTTGAACCCGGGCTTCATAACTTGTATTAAATATATACCACTATCTGGTCGTAATCCAAGCTTCATAGTATTCTTTGCTGCTATCTGGTCGTAATCCAGGCTTCACAGAAACTTGTATTGCTATCTGGTCGTAATCCAGGCTTCACAATAACTTGCTGAGCTGTTATCTGGTCGTAATCCGGGCTTCACAGCTTGTGTTTATGACATACCACTATCTGGTCGAATCCAGGTTTCATGGTGTCTCGTACTGCTATCTGGTCGTAATCCAGGATTCACAGTAATTTGCGGAGCTGTTATCCGGTCGTAATCCTGGCTTCACGGCTTGCTGGGGATTAAACTATTATCCGGTCGAATTCGAGCTTCATAGCTTAGAGATAAACCACTATCTGGTCGATTCTAGGCTTCATGGTGTTTGATACTGTTATCCGGGCTTCGTAGTATGATGGAGAAATCAAGATATTATTCGGTCGGATCCGGGCTTCATAGCTTGAATTGGAATAGAAATCTTAGCATCGGTTTGACTGAACTAGAGAAACTTGTGAGAATTTGATTGTATCTTTCCCTGAAAGGTAAAGAGTTAGTTGTATGTAATGCATGACATGTATCGAGCAATGATGTTCTCAAAATAAATGAGATTGTGCTGCATGATGTGTATGCATATGTCATGATGTATGGATATGTAATGTTTCTATGATATTCTTTAGCTGGGGAAAATAAATCCCGGACTGCTGCTGGAGAGTGCAAGGAGTTGAATTCTTCGTTCTCGTTGGGGATAACGTCCGAAGGTGATTGTGAGAATAATCCTGCTGGAGAATAAACCGACGAATGACTCTATGGGGAAGAGAGACTCTGCTAGAAGATTTGCTGATTTGGAGAAATAACCTCGGCTGGGGATGAATTACCGTTTGCTGGTGACAACGAACTCTGCCGGGGATTGAATTTCTGCTTGGGGAAGAAATAAACTCCGCTGGGGGATAATCTTCTATTGTTGGTGATAGATGAACTCTGCTTGGGGATAATGAACACCACTGCTTTTGGGTATTTCTTACTCTACGGGGAGTGTATGCACTTTTAGTCATATTCTCCAGCTGGGAATATCCCTGTACCCGACGGGTAGAGCAATTGTAAGGTTTGGACATTTCTTGTTTGCCCCTGTTCCTGAAACTACCAGTAATCGTCTTTTGTTTCGCATGTAAATATTTATGAGCAGCAATTATTATCAAATGCATATATAAAAAATGAACCATTGGACGTTCTTGCAAAACAAAACAGAAAAGAGAAAAACAATTTGAAATTTCTTTGTGAAAATGAATTGTATTGATTTTGAAGTTGGTCTGTAAATAGGCGTTTTTGTACAAGAGGCTGACGTCCTAGTAAGAGAACACCGCCGAAAGATAGAATTTATACAATTCGTGAAAAACAAAGAAAAACAGCTATGTGAACAATCCCACTGGGTTCCAACTCCGCTATTGCCTTTATAGTCGATACCGAAGTCTGGTTGCAAGATGATCCCATGAGACATAGTGTTACGCTTTAATCCCTAATTTTTACCTGGACCGCCCTTTCAGGTTTTCAGCCCACCGGGATACCCTTTTTTGCCCAAGCCTCCTTTTCAGGTTTTCGACTTGCTGGGTGTACAAATTTTTTTAATTTCATCCCTTATTTTTGCCCGAACCCTTTTGGTCCTCCGGGAAGCCCTTATTTTTGCCTAGGCCAGTCAACCTAGCGGGTCTTTGATTATGCGTAGTATTTTTTCACTATGTCTGCATTGACGGGGTGAGGAAGGTCATCACCATCCATGGTGGTTAGAATCATAGCTCCTCCTGAGAAAGTGTTCTTAACCATAAATGGCCCTTCATACGTAGGGGTCCATTTTCCCCTGGGATCACCTTGTGGCAGTATGATGTGTTTGATCACCAGATCCCCAACTTAATACTCTTGTCGTCTGACTTTCTTGTTAAATGCCTTGAGCATTCGCTTTTGATACGTCTGACCATGACAAATAGCAGTAAGTCTCTTTTCGTCAATTAAGTTCAGTTGATCAAGCCGGGTATGTATCCAGTCGTCTTCGCTCAAACCTGCATCCTTCATAATCCGGAGAGAGGGTATCTGAACCTCAATGGGTAAGACCGCTTCCATACCATACACTAAAGAGTAGGGTGTTTCCCCTGTTGACGTCCGTGCTGAGGTACGGTACCCATGAAGAGCGAATGGTAACATTTCGTGTCAGTCTTTGTATGTCACCGTCATCTTCTGCACAATCTTCTTAATGTTCTTATTAGCCGCTTCAACAGCCCCATTCATCTTCGGTCGGTAAGGAGAAGAGTTGTGATGCTGTATCTTGAACTGCTTGCAGAGCTCGGTGATCATCATATTGTTGAGATTTGTACCATTGTCCGTAATGATCCTCTCTAGTACACCATATCGACAGATTAAATTGTGCCGAATAAATCGCGCCACGACGTTCTTGGTTACTGTAGCAAATGAGGCTGCCTCAACCCACTTCGTAAAATAATCAATTGCTACCAGAATTAAACGATGCCCGTTGGACGCAGTAGGTCTGATCTCGCCTATCATGTCGATGCCCCACATTGCAAAAGGCCAAGGAGCTGTCAAAACATTCAGAGGAACCAGAGGTACATGCACCTTATCAGCATAGACTTGGCACTTATGACAGGTCCGAGAATGCTGATAACAATCATCTTCCATGGTGGACCAATAATATCCTGCCCGTAGGATTTTCTTCGCCATGGTGTGTCCACTGGAATGAGTTTCGAAGGTACCTTCATGTAATTCTGCCATAATCTTTTCTGCCTCGCTCTTATCCATACATCGCGGTAAGGTTGAATCATGGTTACACTTGTAAAGAATTCCATTGCTGATGAAGAACTTCGCAGCGAATCTCCTCAGAAACTTTTTATCATTAACAGATGCACCCTCGGGGTACTCCTGAGCCTCAAGATACTTCTTTACCTCGTGGAACCAGGGTTTATCCGCTACCCCTTCAGTCTCAATGTCACAGCAATGTGCGGGTTCGTCCAACCTCTCAATGGTAATCTAGGGAGCTTCATTGTCCCACCTGACCTTGAACATAGAAGACATGGTAGCTAGCGCGTCCGCTAACTGGTTCTCTTCTCTTGGGAAATGTTTAAAGGTTATCTCCTCAAAGTGTGGAAGCAATGTCAACACGTACTCTTTGTAAGGAATAAGATTTGGATGCTTCGTATCCCACTCGCCTTTGATCTGACTGATCACTAGAGCGGAATCTCCGAACACACTCAAGAACTTAATCCTCAGGTCAATAGCTGCTCGAAGGCCCATGATACACGCTTTATACTCCGCCATGTTGTTGGTGTAGTTAAAACATAATTGGGCGGTGAACGGAGTATGACAACCTTCAGGAGATATGACCACGGTGCCAATGCCACTACCCAACGCGTTTAAAGCTCCGTCAAAATACATAGATCATCGGGATCCTTCCTCAGGTCCTTCATCCGGTCCAGGTTCTTCACAGTCGGTCACCAACATGATGTTCTCATCTGGAAACTCGAAATTCATAGACTGGTAATCATCCACGGCCTAATGTGCCAAATGATCTGCCAGCACACTCCCCTTGATTGCTTTTTGGGTTGTGTATTGGATATCATACTCAGTTAAGATCATCTGCCATCTTGCTATTCTTCCGGACAAGGCAGGCTTTTCGAAGATATACTTGATTGGATCCATCTTTGATGTCAACAGGGTAGTGTGAGTCAGCATATACTGTCTCAGCCAGCGAGCAGCCCATGCCAAAGCGCAGCAAGTTTTCTCGAGCAACGAATATCGGGTCTCGCAGTCGGTAAACTTTTTGCTAAGGTAGTAAATAGCATGCTCTTTTCGGCCAGACTCGTCATGCTGCCCCAACACACACCCTATTGAATTATCGAGTACTGTCAAGTATAAGATCAAAGGTCTTCCCTCAATTGGAGGCATTAGAATATGGGGCTCTTGGAGATATTCCTTGATCCTTTCAAAAGCGGCCTGACATTCATCATTCCATCTTACCACTTGATCTTTCTTCAACAACTTGAAGATTGGTTCACGAGTAGCAGTCAGGTGCGAAATGAATCGGGCAATGTAGTTTAGACGTCCCAAAAAGTCTCTAACTTCTTTTTCTGTTCGGGGAGCTGGCATCTCCTGTATAGCCTTCACCTTTGCAGGATCCATTTGAATACCTTTATCACTAACGACGAAACCCAGCAGCTTACCAGACCTTACCCCGAAGGTGCACTTGTTCGGGTTTAACCTCAGCTTATACATATTCAACCTGTCAAACAATTTCTGGAGATGGTCAAGGTGTTCTTCTTCAGTCTGGGACCTTGCAATCATGTCATCAACGTACACCTCAATCTCATGGTGAATCATGTCATGGAACAAAGCGATCATGGTGCGCTGATACGTTGCCCCAGCATTCTTCAACCCGAAAGGCATGACCTTGTAACAGAAGGTGCCCCACTGTGTAACGAAGGTTGTCTTCTCCATGTCTTCGGGAGCCATCTTAATCTGATTATAACTAGAAAAACCATCCATAAAGGAGAAGATCTTATGTTGTGCGGTGTTGTCGACCAGAACATCAATGTGAGGCAGTGGGAAATCATCTTTGGGGCTTGCCCTGTTCACATCCCTATAGTCCACACACATTCGTACCTTACCATCTTTCTTTGGCACCGGAACCACGTTGGCAACCACTGTGGGTAAGAAGTGACAGCTAGAAAACTGACATCAAACTATTTCATGACATGAGCTTTGATTTTCTCAGACATCTCAGGGCGCATGCGGCGAACTTTATGATTTACCGGAGAACAGTCTTCTTTAGTTGGAAGGCGGTGTACCACAATGTCAGTGTCCAAACCAGGCATATCTTCATAAGACCAGGCAAAGATATCAACATAGTCACGTAGCATCTGTATCAACCGTTGCTTGACACTAGGCTCCAGATTCGCACCTATCTTGACCTCTTTCTTGTCTTCTTCTGTACCCAAGTTCACTGATTCCACTGGCTCTTCATGGGGCTGTATGGCCCTCTCTTCCTGTAGTAACAGTCTAGCAAGTTCCCCAGGCACCTCACAATCATCCTCACCTTCGTCCTCGGCTTGGTTGATCGGATTTTCGAAGTCATAATCGGCAGTAGCAGAGTTGTTATCAATGGGATCCATAGTGGATGTGGATCTGCATTATGATATGTGAGTGTGTGTAAGACAATAGTTGTTTTAGTAAAGTGCAAGATAGAAAGGAAAAACAAGGAGCGCAAAATTTGTAATGCAAGAAAACATCCAATGCTTTATTGATGATATATGAAAATGTCAAATAATAAGCCCTCACAAACAAAGCCAAGGTGCCTCGGGCAAGGCACCAGGCCGTAAAGTTTCAAACTGTCTGTTACAAATCTTAAAACAAAAGTCTATTACTGTGTAATAAAAGAAACGGGCACGAAGTCCTTCGCCGTCCAATTGTTCAATCCACCGCCGGTGGTCGGGTAAATCCAGCTATCAATATCTGACTCTTCTTCATCATCCTCAATTGTATTCACTCCCCGATTACTGATGTGCAGGGGAGGTCTTCCAATCCGTGCGCGCCGAACAGCCCTTTGAGCCTCTGCAGTAAAGCCCAAACCAAACTTGTCAGTTTTGTGTGCAAAGTCAGAGAGTTGACCCCAATTTGCACACCCACCTTTTTCAATTACAGCCCTGGCATCCTTGAGGGAAGCCATCTTCATCGGAGGTTCTTCAACAACAACTTCAGTCGATGCCAGAGTCTGGGGGACTTCTTCAAAGTTCTGACATGGGGTTTTGATGAACTCTCCATCCATGTCCACATAGCGAAAGGAATTAAGATGACTCACCATGTACTCCTCCTCACCTTGCATCGTAATAATCTCCCCCTTTACTGGATATTTCAACATCTGATGGAGCGTAGAAGTCACTGCCCCAGCCTTATGAATCCACGGGCGACCCAACAAACAAGAATAAGATGGTCGAATATCCATCACATAGAACGCAGATGCAAAAGTATGAGAGCCAACTTTAACAGGGACATCCACCTCCCTGTGCACCATCCTTTCGGACCCATCGAAAGCTCTAACCACAATATTACTCGGCTTCAGAACCAAACCTTCACAGTCCAGCCGGTCTAATGCTTTCTTGGATAAAACATTCAATGAGGACCCAATATCCACCAGTACATGGGCCAGAGTGGTGCCCCTGCACTCGATCGAGACGTGCAGAGCATCATTGTGATTTCTTCCTTTAGCAGTCAGATCTGCGTCGGAGAAACCCAACTCGTTGTCAGCGGTCAAACTAGCTACACAGTCTTTGAATTGATCAGCAGAAGTTTCCTGCGGCACATGCACAATTTTGAGGAAAGCAATTAAAGCCTTTGCATGGGCTTCCGAACACAACAACAAGGATAACATGGAGATTTTTGATGGGGCCTGCCCCAGCTGCTCGACTACGTTGTAGTCGCTCTTCTTGATAATCTTCAGAATTTCCTCTATCTCCTGCTTAGAGGTTTCTACAACGATCTTCTTAGGTGCCTCCATCCGGGCAGGCTCACCTGTGATTTCTTTGCCCCGAGTGTCAGATGGCTCGGCGACAGGGGTGATAATTGGAATATGAACTAGGACAATAGCTGATGTACTGGCAGATGGAATAGCAACAGGCTTTTGAACAGTTGGAGGAGAAATCTCGGGAGAAAAGAGTCTTCCACTTCGGGTGACCTTGCTAGCCCTAACAATATTGCTGACATCAGCATCAGCTTCTTCAACCTTCAAGTCTTGTTTGATCCCATGATAATACACATCGGCCCCATAGTGCCACGGGACAACCTTATCTGAAGTGTATGGGATAGGACCAAGAATAGTAATGATTAATGGAGCAACTCTTGGAACAGATGTAATCCTAACAGGCTTTCTTGAGGAAGCCTTGGAAGGATTGGCGGAAATGGTTATGATGGAAACATCTTCAACAGGAATCAACGGAATCAAAGTTTTCTCGAACAAGATCTCTTTGTTATCCATCAGGCGCTGAACATCTGATTTCAATAAATGGCAACCAGCAGGCAGGATTGAACATAGATGGTAACCTTCGCCACAGCCTGGAAATAAACTGGCCAACAATAGATTCTTCTTAACTGTCATTAAAGGAGTAGAAACTTCTTCCACAGAGGTCACAAATAAATCATCGTCCACAACATTTACTCCATGACCATGCTTGGGCATAGGAGCAGTCATGACGTTGGGCTTCTCCAGTGCGTGAAACTCAATTTCTTTAGCTTCAATCAAATCTTGCAACTTATTCCTCAAGGCCCAGCAGTTGTTTGTATCATGCCCTGGGCTATCGGAGTGATAGGCGCAGCAGGCGTTCAGATTGTACAACGGAGATGTGGTGCTGGGATTCTTCGGGGCTTCCCTTTGAGTTACCAGGTTAGTCTTCAACAATTGTGGTAGAATTTGGGACAAAGTCATACTGAGCTGAGTGTACTGTCTTTGCAGTCTCTCTATTCTTTGCTGATTATTGCGTTGTGGGGCAACAATGGGTCTTGATATTACTACTGCATTTACTGCTTGGCGGCGTTCAGGTCAATTTTGGCTCCTCGAGCTGTAAACTGCACTAGCTTCTTTCTCACTGGCGAAAGGCCTCTTCTCTGTACTTGATGAAGCACCTTTCTGTATCTTACCACTTCTGATACCAACTTCTACTCTCTCCCCAGTCAAAATCAATTCAGTACACCCAGATGATGAACTTCCGATCAGATGATTGAAAAATGGACCAAACAAAGTCCCAAGAAACATATCCACCAACTCCCTATCAAACAGAGGGGGTTGGACTCTTCCAGTCAGATCTCTCCATTTCTGAGCATAGTCCTTAAAGCCTTCACCTGCACCCATAGACATACCCTGAAGCTGAGTACGCATGGGAGCAAGGTCGGAATTATACTGGTATTGCTTGTAAAAAGCAGCAACAAGGTCCTCCCAATTGCGGACATTAGCTCCTTCCAATTGATAAAACCATTCAAGATGAGTCCCTGACAGACTATCTTGAAAGAAATGAACCCACAGATTTCTATCAGCAGTGTAGGGTTGGATTTTTCTGACATACGAGCGGAGATGGAGCTTTGGACAGGATGCCCCATCGTACTTAGCAAAAACGGGGGCTTTGAACTTGTGAGGGATCACCACCCCAGATGCTAGTCCCAGATCTCCGAAGTCCAAACCAGGTATTTTCTGAATCTCCATGGCACTCAGACGGTCTTCAAGTTGTTTGTACCTATCCTCAGCAGGAGGATACTGTTCTTCATCAAAATCAGTGTCATTATCAGAGACTACAAGACTAGGAGCCTTTTCTTCCTCTTAATCCTCTCCTCCTTTAGATGAATGAGACAGACCAGCTTCCTGTCGCAACCTATTCCCAAATCTGTGACCCATATTCAGAAGAACCACCTTCTTCTTCTTCTTTTTCTTCTCCTTTAGGATGAGAGTCTTCAAATCCTCCCGCCCTTTATCCAAGTTCAGGAACATCTCTTTGAATTGAGCATTCTGTGCTTGAAGAGCTTTGATGGCTTGATCGGTAGGTATTTCAGAAGACATTCTATGCTGAAATAAACAACGAAGAAGATGAGAAACCTGTAATGATACTTGTAATGAGGTGCATGATAATGGAATGCGTATGAAATGATTTCAAAGACTTTGGGAGATTTAAATTTGTAAACCAAGAAATAACAAACTTTATTAGATTAAACTTGTAAGAATGTTTAACAATGCCTTTAAGGTGTTACAAAAGAAATAGACTGAAAACAAATCTAAACTAGAAAAAAGCAAAAAAAATCAGAAATTCCATGGACGCTTTCCCTTCGTGCTGACGTAGTCATTGATCGTACTTTCATTCTCAAGTTGCCTCGTGAGCTTCAAGATCTTCCTCTCCTGCTCATGATACTTCTCCCGGTAAGTATCCCTCTCCTCTTTTAGCTGAATCCAGGATCTCTTCAATGCTCCAAGATCAGTAGGCATGTAGGGATAAAGGACTGTATAAGGAAAACCTTCTTCATTAGTATGCTCCACAATCACTGGCAACACAGCTTCATAAGGCATCCCAAGCTTCTGAGCCCGATCTCAGACCCACTGGAGATAAGGTTGCATAGGGAGAGAAGTCTTTGGTCCTAGCTCTTGGGGGTCAGATCTGTTCACCATGCCCCAAGCTCATATAAACCTCCGGCGATGCTCGTCAACGTCCTCCGTGTAGTTAAATGCAATATCTGTAAGAAGTAGCTCATGAGGACCGTCTCTCCGAGCCCGACCGAATTGTCGCAAAGCTAAACAAAGACTGTAGGTTATCCCTCCTCTGATTCCGAGCAATGGGACATTAGGGTATCCCCCACATCGATCAATGACAGCAATGCTTTCCATAGCCTTATAACTCCAAAGAATGTCTGTATGGGCAAGGGACATTATCCTGTAAGACCATCCTAAACCTTCCTCATTCTTCAACACAAACTTGGGGAGGTGCGAAATAAATCACCTCGCCAACAGCGACATGCAACACATCAGAGTCCCTCTTCTTCGCACGGTACGAGTGTAGAGAGCATGCAAAATATCACCCAGAAGAGTAGGCACAGGATTGTGAGACAAGAAGATCTTAAGTGCATTCACATCTATGAAGGAATCTGGATTCGGGAAAAGAACCAAACCGTAGATAAGGAGAGCCAAGATGTCTTCGAAAGCCTGGAAGTCCAAGTTATCCCAGAACAGTTGAGCTTGATCCATTAGAAACTTGGCTGAGAAACCTTTAACCCCGCTTCGTGTCTCCCAGTTGGATATTACATCAGTCTTTTTCAAGTGTAAAGTTGAAGCAATGTCCTCTGGTCTAGGAGTCTCTTCCAAATCTGTGAAGGGCATCTGCTCGAGGATGGATATGCCCAATAAGTGAGAAAACTCTTCCATAGTGGGAACTAGCTGATAATCCGGGAAAGTGAAACAATGATGCACTGGATCGAAGAACTGGAAAAGCACACTCATCATCTGCTCATCAAACTTTTAGGTAACCAAGCTAAGAAGCTGACCATGTCTCCTAATGAATGAGGAAGTATCAGAAATTCTCGAGGCTAAATCCTTGAGTTGAGCAGATATTTGCACAAAGTTAACTCGGATGGTGTTTCTGCGCATGGAAGCCATAATCTGTAAAACAGAACAAAGATAAATCCCCTCGGTCTTTGAAATGGTCAGTATAATGAAGTATGCATGCTATGTTATGATGCATGATGTCATGTTAAAACACACAACAGGTATAGCAGATAACATACATGGTAAAGGCAATCAAGTCACACAATAACCCTTAAGTTTCAGGCTTGCATGGGGTTTAGGTACTACCCTCTTGAAGTTCAGTTGGTTTCAACCTGTCCTAATAATAGTAACCGGGTTCTAGAGGTTCTCAATATCACTGACCATCCTCCATCGGTCATGGTTTCAGCTCACGCAATCTTTTCTTGCAGCCGGAACTATCTCGAGAGTATGGTCTCAATGAGTGTAGTATCGAGTATCAACCAGTTCCCAGATTTACACCGAGACCGGCTATCTCACTACTTCCTATGGCCAAGTTGGTCAATTATAGGTTCTAAGGTCAGTTGATGCTTAACGACACACATAGCAGCCTCGTATTCTCCTTGTTTCTCCACAAGGGATACCGATACCAACCAATGTGCCACATCAACGTAGCTACTGCTTCAACCGTATCGGTCTACACCGTACAATTCTCTCACAGTTTATTGCTACTTACCTAAAAGGTGTTCCCCAGATCCGAGTTAGGATCTATAGTAACTCCCAATTCAAAGCCCACAAAGGTAAAGAAAACAAATCAAACAATAGAAGCAATTTTATGATGATTTAATCCTAAGGTATACCCCACTTTATCCCCAGCAGAGTCGCCAGTTCTGTGATACGGTGGCAGAACCGGACTGTTTTTACTGGTTTGCGTTTTGCGTTTTTTGTTTGCAAAATGTCGCGGTAAGCAAGAGTCGCCACCGACTTTTATTTTATCCAACTGGAAAGGAAAAAAGCACAGAAAAATTCCTTTTTTTGAGATTTTGAGTACGGGGGGTAGATTATAGAAAGGGAAGGTATTAGCACCCTTTCTATCCGTAGTTTTCTACAGACTCTTAGGTACTTGCTCATCATTTTCAAAATTGCTTGTGTGTTTGATTTGAAAAGTTTTTGTTTTACTTCGATTTAACCCTTGCTTCTGTCTTCAAGAGTGTTACGAAGTGTTTTTTGAAAACTTTGTTTGAAAAAAGTGTTTGGTGTGAAAAGAGTTTGATTTGAGCAAGTACCTACTAGCATCTACCTACTCTAAAAAAAGAATGTTTCTGTTCTTGTTTCCTTTAGACAACGCTATCCCAATATTTGTGAGTAGGTAGCACCGTCGTTGGAGTTTTAAGGGTCAATTCGAAAGGGATGTACGATCACTAAAGCAATGTTAGGACGTCTTAGTAATAACCCTAGTGTCTTAAGATCAATATTCGAGGCAACATTTCCGAGGCAACCTTTCCGAGGCAACATTTCCAAACGGGACAATTGATCTTTGTTTAGACAAGAGAGCGACCACTAAAATACCCTATACTTAATGATCGTTTACCGAAGGCAACCGAAGTGAGAGTATACCCTAGGAGTGCGCATGTACGAGTGATTCAATTTCAGTTATTATCTTTGCGCATTTAGGGTTTGCTAACCATTTTAAAATTTACATACAGTCTTGTCATGCAATCCTATTATCATACATCTAACAGTTAATATTTGCGAGAATTAAAGTGCGGGAAAATAAAAGCTACGCTATTACAAGGCTTCGAGTATTAATTACATAGCCAAAAACCCGTAAAACGAAAAAATAAACGAAAAAGTCCTAATTAAACTATTACATCCCATGAGCAATTACATCAATATTGTAAAATAAAATAAACGCGCACGATGAATCGAGAATGAGAGGAAATTAAGGTTTTGACCCCGTCTAACCTAATTACAAGAAAAAACATTTTTTTTTATTGTTTTTGATTATTTTAAGAAAATAAGGTTTTAAATTAAATATGTACGAACCTAATTGTTAATTAGATTAAATTAAGAAAATTATTAAATTTGACCTATTTTTGTGTTTTCGTTATTTTTAAAAAAAGAAAATAAGGATTAAATTAAACTAAAACCCTAATTTTCTAATTGATTTTAATTTATTTACAAAGAAAATTAAAGTTATCTAAAAAAAATTAAATTAACTAATTGAATTAATTTTTGATAAAAAATAAACTTAAATCTAATTTGGGTGAAAATTGATTTTATATCAAAAAGAAATAATTTTTTGTGTTAGTAAAAATAGTTAAATGAATTAAATAAAAGAAACTATAAAAGAATAGAGAAAAAGAGTAAAGGGCCTGTTTGCAAGTAATTGAGGGGGTCTCCATAGCAAATTCTTAGCCCAAGATCCATTGGCCCACGTTTGACTTTCAGATTCCGTGCTGTGCATTGACCAGGGTGCATCTTGGTCCTTCATGTGATGGCCTTTGGATCCAGATCGTGAGTAATCTGATGGTTGAAAGATGATGGTCCATGGTGGTCTTTTGGCATGTACAAGTGCATGATTACACAAGACAAAATACTATTGAAGCATATGGGGGACCTGGGATTCAAACCCAGGTCCTATGGCCTTTTCATCTGCCTTGATACCAACTGAGCTACGCACGCTTGTTGTATATCAAACAACCATTAATCATTATATTAAAAAACAAACAAAATAAACTTATCAGTGTGCGAAATTTAAATGGGGCAATCAAGGCTTGCCACACCATCGTCCCTGACCTCTCTCCGTTGCTAAAAGGTCCAATGACTTTTACCTACGAACCAGAAGCGTATGTATAAGCCAATGATTTTCCAAAATCATCCACAAGAACGATAAATGGAATCTAATGCTATAGATCAAATCGCCTTGGCCTGCTGAGCATCATGGTGCCCTTCTTGTGGACCAATTTTTCCTGTATAAAAAGATCCTAAAACGAGACAACAAAACCTAGCAATGGTGGATTCCAATATAGCCAACAAAAATGCAATTAATTGTCACCATGAGCTTGCAAACACGTTAGGGATTATAAATATGTTATTGAAATATGATAAAGATGCAAGAATAGGGAGATTCGATTTTGAAAATAGTGACAAACCGTGGGGGTCGTGGAACCGGATTCTGGACACGAGAACGCTTGCTTTTGATTGGTATAGCTTCCTTGTATGCCCAGGAAACGAAAGAGATGGCTTGGGAGTCTTGAAACTGCCTGAAAATTTGAAATCAAGTCACCACTTTTCTTGAGTTTTTTCAAGTTTTTTTCTCCCTCTACACGCCTCCAAAACTTCTGTTTTTGGTCTGCACTTGTCCACTATATACCAATGATTGAATTAGGGTTACAAATGTGCTTTCAATCATTGTCAATTATGGTCTTTGATCATGATTTGATTTTAATGAAAATCTTTCCAAAGTAGGCCAAAAATCAATATTTTCATGCACAAACATGCCTTGCACGATTTGATTTTGTTGCTAGCTGTATAAGGGACCTGAAATATACACCAAATCTCAAGACTTAAATGCTTTTGATATTTCCATGATTTATTTTGATTTAATTTGATTTAATTGAAATAAAAAATCAAAATAAATGGAAAAAATAAAATAAAGGCAAGTGGGAAGAGTTAGGGCTCGTGGACCATGTTACAAACTCAAAACAAGTGCAAAAAGTTGGGCTCATTTGACAAAAATTGCAATTTGAGGCATATTTGACTTTTGACAATTTTGCAAAAAAGGTCAACTTCACCACTGCATAACTTCCTCAATTATGACTCTTTCAAGGTTTTCTTGGACTTTTTAGAAATCTTGAGATGTCCTCTAAGCAACCCTTTTTGTCTCATATCAATTGAGTCTTCCATGTTCATGTATGAAGCTTTGACAAAAAAGGTGTTATTGTTGACTTTTCAAAATGACCTATAATGTCCAAATTCATAACTTCTTGTGAGTGCATATTTTTAACTTGGGAGATGAAGATTGATTGTAGGGTATTGCATGCTCTTCAAAATGAGCTTTGGATGGGTCATTTCTAATAAAGTATAAGAAAGTTATGCTTGGTCAAATTTGGGTCGACTTTTCCTGCAAAACCCTAATTTAGCAACTTTTTGGGTTTTGATGAATTGTGAGCAATCCTTGATGAATCATGATCAACCCTTGATCAAATGATGAATAATATTTCAAAATTAGGATGTTTCCCAAAAATCTCGAGGTTTGACTGTATGTGGGCCAAAGTTGACTTTTTCCCTAACACAGTCGATTTTCAGGCTTTTGAGCAATTGACTGAGCAAACTTCCTCTGCAAGGCTTGAAACTTGACATGGATGATCTTGAGAACATATTAGGAAAATGGTGAGCATTTGGGATCTCTTGGACTCAATTATCTTGATGCAACATGAAACCCTAATTCGAGGTAGACTGCCTTAGGAGAGAGTTTGTCTGGTCAACCCTTGGACTTCCTTGAGCAACTTGAGGATCTTTCTTGAAATGTTTTGAGAAATATGGGAGGGCAAATTTTGGGGTACAACACACAAAATTTAGCTTCTGATGCAGAGTTGAAGTGACAACACCTTCTTCGTGTATCCATGGCCGTCCTGGCAAACAACTATATGCGGGAATAATGTCCATGACCTGGAAGGTTATCAGGAACAAATGTGGTCCTATATGGATGGGCAAGTCCACTTCCCCGATGACAGATTTCCTCGAACCATCAAAAGCCTTCACAATGATTCCACTCGGGTGCATAGGTGTTCCCTGATACTTTAACTTCATGAGGGTACTCCTTGGTATAACATTCAATGCGGATCCGTTATCAATTAGCACATTGGATAGCGAGTCATTCTTGTAGTTCATAGATATGTGGAGGGCCAGGTTGTGATTCCTCCCTTCATCTGGTAACTCATCATCGCAGAAACTCAAGTTGTTACATGATGTAATGTTTCCAATTACGTTGCTTAATTGATCTAACGGCATGCCATTCTCCACAAAAGCTTGGTCTAGTACTCTCATCAGTGATTCTCTATGAGCGGAGGAATTCATCAATAAGCTAGGATGGATATCTTTGAAGGAGTCTGCAATAGCTGATCTAAAATTTTGTAGTCGCTCATCTTAATTATCTTCAAGATATCATCCACTTCTTTCTCTAATGTAGCTCCACTAGTCTCTCCCGCAGCCTTCTTAGGCTCATCGTTCTCTGTAATTTTCTTTCCAGCAACATCTCTTCGAATAACCGGCACAAACACACGACCACTACGGGTCACCCTGCTATTATCAGCTATATTTCCAACATCTGGCATTGGCTGGATGGGAACTTCCACCCCTTCTTCTAAGATTGTAGCGTTGTATTTGTAAGGCACAACTTTATCTGATTTGTAGGGAATAGGACCTTGCAGACTAATTACCAATGGGGTAACAGCTGGTTTTCTATGTGTTGTACCCCAAAATTTTCCCTCCCATATTCTTCAAAGTTTTGACAGGCATCATCTAGATTTGCTCAAGTCTACTCAAGGGCTACACAATCAAGCACCCTCCTAAGCCAGTCAAAAACTAGGGTTTTGGTTCTTGCAAGAAAGTTGAGGTTTCCAAGGGGCTCAATCAAGTCCCACATGCCTATAAACATTGTCAAGCATCCATATGCCAAGTTTCAAGGCTCACAAGGTCAAGTTGCACAGTCAAAAGCCCTAATTACTTCACAGTCAACTGCAGGGGCAAAATGGTCATTTGGCAGTCAAAAGTCAAAATTTTTGGTCAACATCTTATTTTGAAGCCACAATCATCATTTGGTCAAATCTTGACCATGATTTCACAAGAATGGCTCAAAAATCATCAAGATGCAAAAGTTTCTATTTTTGGACAGCTGAAAAGTCAACTGTAACTTGACCAAGGCATAACTTTTTCATGGTTCATCAGAAAAATCCCATCCAATGCTCATATTGAAGGGGAGGACATTTCCTACAACTCATCTTCACTTTCCGAGTCCAAGAAATGCTCTCACAAAAAGTTATCAATTTCAACATTATAGGTCATTTTCAAAAGTCAACAAAAAGGCACTTTAAGTCAAAGGCCATAACTTGAGATTGGTAAATCAAAATGACATGGGACCAAAGGCATTGGTTAGAGGACTTCAAGACCTTTCCAAAATGTCCAAGAACATGTTCATATGATCAAAATTGAGCAAGATATGCATTGGAGAAGTTGGGAAATTTTTGTGAAATGGCCAAAGTCAACTATCCTTGAAACTTCAATTTTTGACAAAAGGGCCCACCTTTTTCCACTTGATTCAGCTTTGCCATGCCTCCCACGTGTCCCATGATTTATCTCAATATTAAACATTAATTTTTCTATTTTTATTTAATTTTATTGATTTAATTCATTTTAAATCCTTAAAATTCAAATAAAAATCAAAAAAATTAATTAAGGGATATCTTGTGTTTTGAATGGCCTTGATACATCATAATTCACATGCCAATTTCGCGTACAATCCATTTTAAGCATGAAATTCAAATTTGGACAAAAAAGGCAAGTTTCTTCAATGGTGGTTTTGGAAATCTCAAAACTTCATTGCAAGAGTTAAGAGCTCATAATTTTGATTGATTCTCATTCAAGGACATATATGCAAATGCTCTAGACCATTTACACGACCTAGAACTCTCTCAAACGGCCAAACAAAATTCCAAAAAACTTGGAGAAAATTTGCAAACTGAAATCCATTCTTCAGTACGATTCAAGGCCTTTTCTTGATCAAACCACATTCCTTACACCCCCAGGAATCATTTGCAGCCAAGAACGAGCCAAAAACCTCAAGAACTCGTGCTACACAAGTCATACGGTTTACCTTCTTTTTCAAAATCACAATCATCCATTCATGCGTTTTTAACACTTTTTATTGATTGCATTGTGCTCACAGGATCCATACGAAGCTTTCCATATGATTTAATTTGATTATGATGCTCTAAAATGCAAAATACCATTGTTGAGTTCTAGGTTTTCAAATCTTGTGATTTGGGGCTTTCGCTATACTGTAAAATCAGGACTCCAAACATACATGGCTGAAACCGACGTGATGAGACGAATCCAAAACATACCTCGCGCCTTTTTTATTTGACCTGTGTGCCTAATCGCTATTTTTGGCGTTGGCATTTTGTGGGGGTTTAAAACCCCCGCTACTTGTTCTTTATTTTACAGGAAAAGGTTGAAGACGAAGGGCGTGGCAACATGTGATTGGCTGATTCAAATGAGATGCGCGCGTTTTTGATTTTGCAGCGTTGGAAATGACTATTATATATATTAATTTTTGTTTGTTTTACTAATGACTAAAACAAAATGGTGCAGTGGCTGGCAACACGCTTGGTATACGTTGGGACCTGGGTTCTATCCCCAGGTCCCCCAAAGGCTTATTAAATTTTTTCCAAATGTGATCTTATGCAGGCAACGTGAAGCAACACACCATAGACCCCACATCCCAGCCTGCCAAGTATCCATCAGAAGCAGATCCAAAGGCCCAGCAAGCAAGAACACCATACTCTTGGTCAACAGCGCTCCACTCAATTCCCAGAGTCAACATGCTTTGTGCAAAATGGGCCTCACAATTCAATTCAGAACACCCCATTTCTGGCCTATACCTCCCTTTGGTTTTATTATTTCTCTTTATCTCTTTATTTTTCTTTTCTTTTATAACCTTTTTTTTATTATTAATTATTAGTATTATTAACTTAATTAATATTTTCATAAAAAATCAAAAAAGAACTAACACTATCATTATTATTAATTTCATTTTATTCTTGTAAATAAATATTAACAAATAAAATAGTTTAATTAGGTCAACTTTAATTTCTTTTTATTTACAATCAATAAAAATAATTTAGAATTAGGTTAACTTAGAATTTTAATTCTTTTATTTTATTTCATTAAAAAAAACATAAAAACACAAAAAATATTTTCTTTTAATAAATTAATTAATTAGTAATTAGGCTTTATTTAATTAATTGCATTTAATTCAAAAAAGACAAAAAATTCATTTCTTTTCTTAAAAGGGTCAAAACCCTTAAGGCATTCCCGATTAATTTTTATTCGCGCGCATTTGTTTTATTTTGATTATTATGTAACTGCTTCAAGAATGTAATAGTAATTAGGTTTATTGCTTTCTTTACTTTCTCGTACTTATTTACCAAAACAGGTCTTTGTTTTTTGGCGATGTATAGACCCGCGCCTTGTAATAGTTAGAATTTACATTTCTGCAATTTACTTTCCGCACCCCCTAACTGTTAAATGCATGAAAGAATGTATGATAATTAAAAAACAACTCGTAGCTCACCATTGCACGATCAAAGATAAATGTTAATCCGAAAACAACACACAATGCACATGCCACTTCTAGGGTACGCTTCACTTGTTGCCTCGAAACGTGGTCATCAAGTATAGGGTGTCTTAGAGATCGCCCTCCTGTCTAAAGATCCAGTTGCCTCGAAACGGCTGCCTCGGATAAAAGGATCTAGGACATTAGGGTTACCACTAAGGTGTCCTACCATTGCTTCGGTGACCACACTGTCCCGATAATCGAATTGACCCGAGCACCTCCAACGATGGTGCTACCTATCTCTCAATGGTGGGATAGCACTATCTAAAGGACTCTTACACAGCCTAATTCCTTAGGGTAGGTAGATGACTCATGGGTACTTGCTCTTTTCAAAACAAACAAAAACATCTTTTCGCACCCTACACTTTCAAAAAGTTTTCAAACAAAACACTTCATACACTCTTGAGGACTGATACAAGAGTTACTTAGAAGTTTTCCAAACGAACTTTTTCAAAACCCACTCGCACTTGAAAAGCAAACAATTTTGAAAACATAAGAGCAAGTACCTAAGAGCCCGTGGATAACCACAGATAGAAAGGGTGCTAACACCTTCCCTTTCTATAAATCTACCTCCCGAACCGAGAAACATTCTCGAATAAGGAATTTTGCTGTGCTTTTGTCCTTTCCATGTTGGAGAACATAAAAGACAGTGGCGACTCTTACTTACCGCGACATTTCGCGAAACCAGCTTAAAAAAACAGTCAGTTCTATTCCCACCGATCACACTATGGTACTCCACCTCAAGATGAGCGGGTGCACCAAAACAATGTACAATAACGTTTACCCCTTCCTCAACATAATCAGGCATCACAAAGTCATTTCTGGCAAACAAATCTACGTCTGAAGAGAAATACTCATCCGCGGAGGCATACTCTTCCTCTGACTCTTCTTCCATCAAATAAACTTCAACCATATCAATCTCATGATAATCATCTCTCTGACCTGTGATCTTGATAGTTCCATTGTCTAATGGCAATTGAACACCCTCTTTCACAATAGAACATCCTCGGGGGTCTCGACAACAAACTATGCAAGATCCATATTAGTGTTCTACCTGACCAGCAACACGGCAGAAGGTAGCATGCAACTGCACGAGATCCTCATTCAAATGCTCCACAACAAAAATTCTGAATTCACCTGGACATCCAGAAACCATATTCACTTTCTCTTCATATTCTGCCCTAGGCCTGATTATATGGATTAAACCTTCATCCATCATCTCCTGTAAATCAGCCTTTATCTTCTCGCAACCTTGTATGTTTGTACTGCAAATAGAACAACCGACATGGTCATGCGTATAATAATTGAATTCACAGAGGTCTGTGTGCATCTTCACCAAATCCCCTTTAACCAGATTAATGTCAAAAATCCGGAAGTCACCTGGACAACCGGCCACCATATTCACAACATTCACCCCCCCGTGCTTGGGTAGAGGATTTTCTTTCACATTAGGTCCCATGTCTTTGAAAGATAGAATTCCATACTTCACCAACTTTTGTACTTCATTCTTCAAAGGATAGCAATTTTCAACACTATACCCTGGTTCTCCCTGATGAAAGGCATACGTCTGGTCTGCTTTGTAATACCAAGGTAATGGTGATGGTATGGCGGGAGGTGGTCGTGTCTGGACCAACTTCTTTTGAATCAATGCTGGTAGTAGTTCTGCATAGCTCATGGGAATATGGTCATAGTTCTCCATTCTCTGATTATTCCCTTGGTTCCCCTGCTGGGACTGTCTTTGATAAGCAACGGTAGTTGGAGCGGTATTCATAACAGGAGTAACCAAGGCGACTTGCTGGTGACGCTGATAATTCCTTCTAGGAGCATTTACCCTCCTCTCTTGTATAACAACATTTGTATCCCCCTTTTTCTTCTTTGTAAACCCATAAGCTGGCTTTTTTACACCTCCGGATCCTTCACCCTTCGTCAAACGGCCTTCTCTTACTTCCTCCTCTAGGCGGACACCCATTCCTACCATCTCTGTAAAATCACTTGGGGCACTTGCTACCATTCTTTCGTAGTAGAAAGCGCCTATCGTCTTCAGAAAATTTTTAGTCATTTCTTTCTCCTCCATGGGAGGAATCACTTGTGCAGCTACTTCGTGCCATCTCTGCGCATACTCTTTGAACGATTCTCTGTCTTTCTGAACCATGGCCCTAAGCTGGTCACGGTCGGGCACCATGTCCTTATTGTACTTGTATTGTTTGATGAATGCTTCTCCCAAATCATTAAAAGTATGGATGTTGGCGCTGTCTAAACTCATGTACCATTTCAACGCTGCGCCGATTAGACTATCCTGGAAAAAGTGAATCAGCAGACGCTGATCATCAGTGTGGGTAGACATTCTCCTCACGTACATCACCAAGTGAGCACGAGGGCAAGTGTTACCCTTGTACTTCTCAAACTCCAGGACCTTGAACTTAGCAGGAACTTTAACATTCGGGACCAAACACAACTCATTCACATTCTGTCTAAATAGCTCTTTTCCTCTAAGAGCCTTCATCTCTCTTTGCATTCTATCAAACTGCTCTTGGAAATCATCCATTCTGTCATAAAGACCCAAGTCTTCACTCGGCGGAGGGAAAGGACGACACACATCTTCATTAACAAACAGAACCAAATTCACCGAAGGAGGTGCAACAGGAATAGTATGCACCACAAGAGGTGTTGGAGTAACAACATTTTGAACCACTGGAGCATCTTGGGGGCCCAAATTGAAACCTTCAGGTGCAAAATTCTCTGTCATTCCCCACGGATAACCCTGAGGCATACGGTTTTGAACAACAGTCGGAGTAGCAGATACGGGAACAGTAGGAACTTCAGCATTTGCCCTTGTTGGTTGAGGTTGAATACTCGGTGGCTGATTTTGAGCAACCACCAGAGCTTCCATCAAAGTAGTCAAGTTGACCAAGCCAGCCTTCAAAGAAAAAACTTCTTCATGTAGCTCACGATTCTCCTGTTCCAAATTGTCCATCTTCCTTTTGAAGTTAGCCCGAGTGTTGTAGTGATGAGTCAGTTTGCTGAACGAAACAAAAAGCTGGGTAAGGCACCTAGATATGCATAATAAATGCAAGAAATATGTGAAATATGATGCATGACGTGAAATGCATATGACTATTTTTACTTTATCATTTAATATTTCAAGGGATTTAACGTTTATAGACATATTGCAAACATCAAAGTAATAAAGCTTTTTGAAATACTGAATTTTTTTTATCATAATAACTTCAAAATGTATTACAAGTTTCAATGATCCCAAGTACAAGATGAAAATACAATCTAAAAATCCTGAGAAAAAGAACTGATGGAGATCATCCTGTACGCTGGCGCTTCCCTGTGAGCCTGGTAATCTGAGCCCTCAACCTCTGATTTTCTTCCACATGTCTGACGGCAACCTCCTTCCAATCATCCGAAGCAGGAAATGAGTAATCAACACCTGTTTGAGGCTTAGGAGAAAATAAATCCCCTGGCCTCTCCATAGACTCCACTGCTCGACTCTCAAGGATCTCGATCAAATCATCTTTCTCCCTTAAGTCTGCTTTATAGGAACTCTCCAAAGTCTGGAACTTGTTCTTCCAAGCATCCCTTTCTTGTTGCATCCTAACCAAAGTAAGCTGCAGCTCCTCTAGATCATCTAATAAGGGAGGAGTAGTCTTCACAAATAGATCAGGCATAGGTGTCTCCCGAGTATACGACATCTTCAACTGAATGGCTCTCGATCGGACCCACTGAAGATATGGCTCCAAAGAAACAACACCTCTAGGTCCCAAATCCTTCCTACTTTTCTTATGAATGTGACGCCAGGCCTTCACAATCTGTTCCCTAGCTTCCCCGTGGTCTTCTCATTCCTTCAGAAAGAAACTACTCAAATGAATACTGTTTGGTTTATCCCTCATCGGATAACCAAGATATCACCATGCAAGAACATGGTTATAATTAATTCCTCCCCTTGTACCAAGAAGAGGTACATTAGGGAAACTACCACAACTGTCAATAATCTCTATATCCTGATAAGCTCGATGATACCAATCAATATCCGAGTGAGTATGTGCCATGATCTTAGGAGACCAACAAGGTTCCTTCTTGACATCCCAAAAAGCATCAGACTGAGGCATATGAGAGATGAACCATCGGTATAACAAAGGCGTGCAACAGATAATCATTCCCCTATGATAGGAGCTCCGAAGATGAACAGAGTAATAAGCATCACCTAACAGTGTAGGAACTGGGTTTCCAATCATGAAAATCCTGATAGCGTTAATGTCGACAAACTTGTCCACATTAGGAAATAAGAACAATCCATAGGTAATTAAAGCAAAGATGGCCTCAAAAGCAACCGTACTCTTCATCCTGGAAAAGTAGCAAGCTTTCTACAATAAGAACTGAGCTGGTAATCCTCTAATCCCTTCTTTGGTAGTCATATGGGCTTCCACCTCAGACTTCCCCAGATGAATCAAAGCAGCAATCTCATATGGTTTTGGCTCACCCTCCAAACCAGTAAAAGGAACACGATTGATAACGGGTAAATCCAATAGATAGGAATACTCCTCCAGTGTAGGCATCAACTGATAATCGGGAAAAGTAAAGCAGTGATACACCAGATCATAGAACTGGATCAAGGTCGAGAGAAAACCCTCCTTCATCTTCAGCTTCATGAGAGGAATAATGGATCCATACTTCTTCTGAAAGTCTGCAGAACACTCGATCTCTGGAATTAGACTGACCAACTCATCTATCTTGGGATCCTTGAAACTGTATTTCCCGGTCTTTCTCTTTCCAGAATCCATGGTTAAAAGTACTTGAGACATTCACAAATAGTCAATCTTTAAATCCCTTGAAATATTGTTTTCTTCAAAAGATGCTTATGAGTGCATGGATGCATGATGCAACAATCACACACAAGATCACACATATAGGGTTCATAGGTTCAACGTCACGAGCATGAGGTCGAAGGTACTACCCATAAGGTGTTGGTCTAAAAAGTTATCACCTGCCGAATTAGGTTCTAGAGGTTTCCAGAGTCTACATCCTTCCTTCGGATATTACCAACTTCCCGATTAACTGGGTAATTAGTAATATTCTCAAGAAAGACTCGTTCGTCATAGCTTTCACACTACACCTAAAAGGCCAGGATGGGTTTGGTATTCTATGGTCCTCAGTTTCAGCAGGCTCCCAGGTCGAAAGCAATACGTCTTCCCGATTACTCGGTAAACGAAACTATAGTCAAAGGGGCCTCCACTGAGTGGGGGATCTCACACCTCCTTTTTTGGGATTACTCCCTCAAAGTTAACATGACTATACCGCCCGTCCTATCTTAAAGTTTGCCCAAGTCCGGGTATAGGACTTATGAGTAATCACCAAGCACCCTGAAAACCAAGAAAATCCAAACAAACATATTGTTGTACCCCAAAATTTGCCCTCCCATTTCTCATTGATTTCTCATCACAAAGCCCTTGAAGCTCAAGATCCAGTTAGGGTTTCATCTGCTCAAGACCTCTCCTTGCACTGTTGACTCAAATTAGGGTTTGTGTTTGCACAAAGATGCTTTGACCTAAAATGCCCAAGATGACTTTCATGCTTCATATTGGACTCCCAAGTTTACCCATATCAAGTTTCAAGTCTTGATTCCAAGTTTTGCCCAGTCAATTGGACAGTTGACCTAGAAATCAACTGTATTGGGGAAAAAGTCAACTGTGGCCAATTGGCAGTCAAACCTCATGAAATTTGACCCACATCAACATTATGAACTCATATGGACCATTTGATCAAGTTTGAATCACAATTCCACAAGAAATTTGATCAGATCACCAAAAGGGCAAAATGGTCATTTTTAGGGTTTTGACTATACAAAGGCAATTTTTGACTGTTTGACCTAGCCAATGGCAAACCAAGCTCACATATGGACTCAAGGACCCCATGGAATTATCTTGACATGCTCAACAAATTCAAAAGATCCCAAGTACACAAGATTGACAGTTGAATTTCCCAGTCAATTGATCAATTTTGACTGTATACTGAAAAGTCAAACTTTGACTTTTTGGTCAAAATCAAGAGTCAAGATTCATTTTTCATCAAAACATGCCAAATCATGAAACTTGTTCACCAAGAAATCACAAAATGCAAATTAGGGTTTAAAATGGAATTTTTCATAACTTAGAATTTTTCTAAGTTATGGAAAACCCTAATTTTTTCCCAACTTTGCCCCACTTTTTCACCATGATTCATTTGGATTCAAACAAAAGTCAAAACATGAAAGTTGTATCTTGTTGCATAATCTACAACTTTGATTCACAAAGTTTTCTCATTTGAAACTTGTATCTCAAGTTACAAATTTTTGAATAAGGGCACTAAACCATTCTTAACTTAGTGAATTTTTGACCTATTTTGACAAGTTTTTCTACCCCACTTCAAGGCCATTTTCCATACACTTCCACTTGGAATTTCAAATTTCACTTCAAAGATGGATTGTGGTACACATTCCAAGCTTTCCAAAATGTCCAAGAACTCATCAAACAACCTCATGGTTAGGGAGAATCGAATTTCACAATATAGCAAAAACTCACTTTTGAATTGGCCATTTTTCATGTTCATAAGTTATGCAAACTTCTCAAAACCAGCATGCCCTTGATTACAGGTCCTTAAACCAAGTTACACTCAATAATTTAATGCTTGTTCATTGTGTCAAAGTTTTATTCTATGAGTTCAAGTATTGTATACAAGTTTAATCCATTTTTAGATAAAGCAAAATAGCCATTTTTGAAAAGTCATGCTTTATGTCAATTGGTAAATCAAGCAAGTACAAACCAAATCTCTTTAGCACAAGATTATGAATAAATTACTCTGATCATGAGAAGCTTTGCAGCAGGATTAGGGGTCCTCTACTGACCTAGAAGCACAAGTTGCCTTTCTTGCTTAAGTTAGAAGAAACATTGCATAACTCATACCAACTTCCATCTCAGCTTACATACACAAGAACAAAGTTATCAAACACATTCCAAAGATCACAACCAAGCTAATACACGAGCCCTTAGCCTTCAAAACACCCTCCATCTCAGAATCACTCTCAAACTGCAAAAATAGGGCAGGCCCTGTAGTTTGAGTGCTATCTCTCATTTCTCTTGAGCTCTCTTGCCCAAACCAGTTCACATACCTTCCATACCATCTATGCAAGCTAACCAAAAGCAAAAGCACGACCTGTAATCCCTCTAACCACTTCCACCATTTTCAGTTTCTTGTTTTGCAGGTGAAGTTCTCTAGCTCGATTCAGAAGCTTTCAAGACAAAGTAAACATTGGAATAACATCCCTGGACCTCAAGGAAGCTTTTCCAATCATCACCTTGCACTGAAAGTTCCTACATTGCAGGATAGAACTTCAGCTGAACAGGTATTTTGGTGAACTCGTATCTCTCTTATTATGCATCATTAGCCTTAAGTTTGTGAATAAACAATGTCCTACTCATGCCACTGAACATGTACATTCTTTTACTTTTCATTTCTTTTGCTTGAGCTGTGAGAATTTGGAGTTTGAAAATGGCAGAAAACTTAGGTTAGGATTTGGGATTGTTAAAATTCTCTCTCATTTTTGAGAGTTAGGAGATGTTCTTTATATATTTGAAATCGTGATTCCATGCTTGACATTTTTTGTGTTGAAAGTTTGTGCAAAAGCTCAAAGAATCAGGATGTTTGAATCCCTGTTACAAGCGCGCGTTTTTGAGACATTTTTGGCTGAAGGTTGAAGAAGATGCTACGTGGGCTGGGCCTGTGTTATTTTCTTATTCACACCACATTTTTGATATTGCACCCCCTGAGCCCATTTTGTCCATTTGCTTGATTTTTTGACTTTTCTTTTTTATTTCTGACTTATTTATTTTTGTTAACAATATTAAAAACATAAAAATATTTTTCCTCATCATTTTTTAATTTATTAGGTATTTATTTGATTTTCTTCTAATTTATACATAAATAAAGGAATATATACATTTTGTTAAAAATACTAAGAAATATGTAAAAACACATTTATTTTCATTTTTATTCTATTTTTACCTTCTGAAAATATTTATATAAAAAATACTATTTTCTAAAATATTAAATATTATTATTATTTATATATATATATATATATATATATATATAATACATATTTAAAATAATACATATATACATATGTTCATTAATATATTTAGGATAAATACAAAATATATACCTCTTTTATTTTTCTTATTAATATTTAATATAAAAAATACATTTTGGACAAATACCTCATTTTATTTTATTTTGTATATATAGATAAATATTTGTTCATAATAAATAAATGGTATGTTTTATTTAATAGAATTAGGGTTTTACCCTAAATATGAAAATATTCCAAAAAATAATTCTTTTCTCATTTTTTTTTAATTTACTTAACATAAATAATATTCTTTTTTTATATACACATGAAAATTCCCTTTTTTACATTTTTGCATATTTATTTCAATTTCCATTTATTTATGCAATTGTTCATATTGTAAATACTCAAAGCAAATGATGTAATAGCTTAGATTCAATTTCTTGTCAAAATCCCCATTTGAAACATTGTACCCCCCTCCCTATATTATTGTGTTGTAATAGCGTAGGAGTTTAAATTTCGCATTTTATCGCTTTCTAAATATATAATGCTAGAATTAGGGTTTTGTATGCGAATAAATATGAACAAAATAGTTAGACCTAATACAAGATAAATGAGCATGAAAAATGGACAACACATTTCACACTTGCACCCCTAGGGTATTCCACTTTGGTTGCCTTCAAATAATTGGACCATATTGCATGTTGAATTTCTTTGGGTAAAACAAACAATCAAATGATCATAGTCCCTCAAAATGTTGCTTAAATGAATGATCAAGTCCCTTTTAAAGAAAATTGCCCAAAGACATTTTAACACTATTGCAACTATGGTCTAAACGATGACCCGCGCCCGTCCCTTTAATCTCCTAAAACAAGATTGTCCACCAAATGCAATGGTTGAACAAAATTGTCAAAAGGTTTAAAAACATAACAAAAATCTTTGAGCAAACTTTAGGGTAGATGAACTCTTAAGTACTTGTCAACTTTCCAAGAAAACACTTGCCTTATTTAAAAACCCACTTCACAAACACTTTCAAAACAAACTTTCAAAAAACCTTGAAACATCTTTTCAAAAAGACAAACACCTTTTGTAAAACATTCGAGTAAAGAATTGTTACAAGGGTAGCCTATACAAGGCATCTTTTTCAAAACCTTTTCAAAACCACACACAAAGTACCATTTCAAACAATTGAAAACCAAGGCAAGTTGATCTAAGCAAGTACCTAAGAGCCCATGGATAACCATGGATAGAAGGGGTGCTAATACCTTCCCCTTTTATAATCTACTCCCCGAACCCAAGAAAAAATCTCAAAGGTTTTTTCTGTGCTTTTTAAACCTTTCCTTAGGATAAAATAAAAAGTCGGTGGCGACTCTTGCTCAACCGAAACATTTGCGAATATAAACGCAAAACCCTAGTCAGTTCTCCCACCGTATCACAGAACTGGCGACTCTGCTGGGGAAAATTTTTAAAGTGGAGTAACCTTAGGGCTTAGATCACCCTCTTGCATGACTAATTGTTTGATTTGCTTGCTTTATACTTTGGCCCTATTGCTTGGGTTTACAATCCTCCACCCGGATTTTGGGAAACATTCATAGATAGCAATACGTTGTGGAAACTGTGCGGGGTATACCGACACGGTCTAAGCAATAGCTATATTAGTGCGACATATTTGTGAGTACCGGTAACCCTTGAGTTCAATCAAGGAGAGTACGGGGCCGCTGAGTGATGTCACTAAGCACTAATGACCTAGAACCTTACTTGACCATCTTGGCCTTTTATTAGGGGTAGTGAGATGACCGGCTTTGGTGCAGTCCGAAGTTGGTAGATACTCGATACTACACTCATTGAGGGTTGTTTTCTTGGAATATTTTGGTCGCTAGTTAAGTGGCTAAACCAAAACAATGAACAATGAAAACAATCCAGTGATATTGAGCTCCTTAGAACCCGGTTACTATTTATAGGACAGGTTTTTAAGCCAACTACACTCAAGAGGGTACTTACCTATGAAACCCCATGCAAGCCTGAAACTAGGGTTTGGTGTGATTTGCTTGTACATATGTTTTGTGCATACATCATAAACATCATCAAACATCATATGCATTCACTAACCATTTCAAGGGTTTTGGATCTTCATCTTTGTTCTTGTTTTGTAGGACATGGAAATTCCTCACAGAAATACCATTCAAGTCAACCTTGTGAGAATCTCTCCTCAACTCAAGGAGATCACCTCAAGGATTCCAGAAAACTCATCCTTCAGTGAAAGACATGGTAGACTGCTCAGCCTAGTCAACACCAACATTGAAGAAGACATGATGAAAGTGCTATTCCAGTTCTTTGACCCTCTTCACCACTGTTTCACTTTACCTGATTATCAATTGGTACCCACTTTGGAGGAGTTTTCTCAACTCCTGAGAATCCCTATCCTTAATCAACTACCCTTCAACGGTACGGAAAAGGAACCAAAGCCAGAAGATGTTGCTCGAGCATTACATCTTCAACCATCCGACATCAAGGGGCATTGGGAAACCAGAAGTGGCGTCAAAGGATTCTTAGCAAAATTCTTGTTGGAGAAGGCACAAGAATGTTGGAACTCATTGGACCTGCAAGCCTTTGAAGAGATTGTGGCACTCCTTATCTACGGGTTGGTCTTGTTCCCAAATCCTGACCAATTGGTAGATATCAACGCCGTCAAAATCTTCTTGTCTAGAAATCCAATACCAACATTGCTTGGGGACATCCTTCACTCATTTTACACACGAACAATGAGAAAGAGGGGTGTTCTCATGTGCTGTACTCCTCTCCTTGCAAGGTGGTTTATTTCGCACCTTCCACAATCTGTCTTGAAGAATGACCAGGGTACAAGGTGGTCCCAACGGTTGATGACTCTTACTCATTCTGATGTACATTGGTGTTCTCGGTCCAGAGAAAATGTCATCATCGTCGATCGTTGCGGAGAATTTCCTAATGTTCCTTTACTTGGAATTAGAGGGGGTATCACCTACAACCCTTGCCTAGCTTTGAGGCAATTTGGATATGCACGGAGGGGTGGCCCTTATGATATGTTGATTCCTAGCCTATTTTTTGACTTCGACAACGATGCGCAAGGACTTCGCCTAAGATTCATCAGAGCTTGGGGAAAACTCAACAAGGTTGATAGCAAGACTCTGGGACACAAGAACTCCATCCCTCTTGAGCCCTATCTCAAGTGGGTACGAGCCCGAGCCCAAAGTCTGATGATGCCTTATCCTCATGTTCTCCCTATGATTAAAGAGCCCGTCAATGAAGGAGAGGTTCCCTACACCATCCTACATCCAGACATGCCTACATCGTGGGAGGAAATGCAGAAAAGTTGGATTCAGCTCAAGGAAGAACGAAACACTTTTGAAGCTAGCTTCTACGCCAGTGAAAAGAAGGTTCTAGAGCTTACCCGCCGACTCCACGAGCAAGAGGCCCTCAACACCTACATCGCACCGAAGAGGATGCGCAATGTCTTTCTGCCTTAAGAAGTTTATTTTGTAACATTTGGCCCATGGGGAATTTATGTACTAACAAATTTCTTCTTATTAATATGACGTGCGTTCTTCTTTGTCTGAAACAATTTTGAATGTTCTAAATCCTTGAATGCATTGCATACATCAGCATACCATTCATCATGTGCATAAGCAGGTCTCACTCCAGGTTTCCTTATCTGTCTGCTGTTTATTTCAGTAGGATGGATCTCGAGCAAACAGTCAAAGACCTACAAGCTCAGAATGCACAGTTCCAGCAACTCCTGATGACTTTGGTTAAAAGTCAAGAGGATATCAAGACTCAATTGGAGAATAAGGACCCAGTGAAGAAGAAGAAAAAGAGGATCGGGGTGGCTACTTTGGGGAGAAGATTTGACAGAGAAGCTCGGAGAGTGCTTGAATTTCCTCCTACTTCTGATGAAGGGACTAGTAAAAGAGATCGAGTTGCGGTGCCTTCCGAGTCTGATGCGGAGGAGGAAGAAGTTGAAGAGGATGAAGATTATTCTGACCAGCAATATCCTCCAGCTGATGACAAATACAAGGGTTTAGAAGACAGATTGGCTGCCATGGAATTACAAAGGGTACCGGGTTTGGATTTTGAAGACTTGGGTTTGGTTGCCGGGATTGTGATTCCCCCAAAATTCAAAGTGCCAGTGTTTGTGAGGTATGATGGGCTATCCTGCCCCAAAATGCATCTCAGGTCCTACGTGAGAAAAATTCAACCCTATACGGCAGATAAAAATCTCTGGATTCATTTCTTTCAAGACAGCCTATCGGGAGCTCAGTTGGAGTGGTTTTATCAGCTAGAAGGAAGCAGTGTCAGAAATTGGGAAGATTTGGCCACCGCTTTCTACAAACAATACCAGTATAATTCTGATCTTGCTCCTACTCGTACCCAACTTCAGGGTATGTCACTAGGAACAAGTGAGGGATTCAAAGAGTATGCACAAAAATGGAGGGATTTGGCTGGAAGGGTGCAGCCTCCTTTAACCGATCGTGAGCTCGTTGATATGTTTCTTGGGACCCTATCTGGGCCATTTTTCAATCATCTAATTGGTAACTCTTCCGCAGGGTTTACCGATTTGTTCTTAACCAGCGAAAGAATAGAAGCTGGCATCAAGTCAGGGAAGATTCAGAAGGGTGTTGCTGCAAGTGTTGAGAAGAAGCCTTTTAAGAAGGAGACAGCTATGGTATATTCTCAGAGAAGGGCAGGGAAGATGGAGCGTCGGCCAACTGTGGGGGCCGTAATGATTCAAAACACTCCAAGTGAGCAGCCTCGCTATAACCAGTCCAGACCAAATCAGCAACGGGTGGAAAGGCCACAACGGCAGTTCACCCGTATTAATATGACTCCAGCGCAAGTGCTTTCCCATCTATTAAAGTTGAATCTTGCCACCATCAAGGAGGCGCCAAAGAATGTGAATACGTCCTCCCCGCATTATCATGCCAATGCTAAATGCGCCTACCATTCAGACAGTGTTGGACACGACACCAATGATTGTTGGGCACTCAAGCATAAAATCCAAGACCTGATAGAGGCTAAGGAGGTAGAGTTTGACGCTCTAGAGAAACCCAATGTGATATCTGCACCTATGCCGAAGCACGGCCGAAATATCAATGCCATTGAAGAGGATTTGTATGTTGCTGACGTCAGTGATCTGACTACTCCACTGCTAACCATTAAGTTGAATTTGTTAAGGGTCGGGATCTTCCCGGGATGTAAAGAAGACTGCTACTGTTGCCACTCTCTGCCGTTTGACTGTCCGCTATTAAAGAAAGGCATCCAAGGCCTTATGGATAGCCGGCAAATTTTGTTCGAAAAAGTTTCTGCTGCTCCAGTTCATGTTGAAAATGTCTCAATCATAACCATTCACGCCAATCTTCCCAAGGCCGTCAAAAAGCCCGTTAAGATTACACCAGCTGCAAAATTTGTTCCATTGAAGATAACAATGCCAGGGCCTGTTCCCTATGTTTCTGAGAAGTCGATACCTTGGAACTATGGTGGTGACATCTACTACCATGGTATCAAGCAAGTCGAAGTAATTGAAGAAAGTTCGGATGATGAAGAGGCCAGCATTAGTAACATTGCGGGCACCAGCAAAATCACCAGGAGCGGGAGAATATTTTCTCCAGAGATTGTCCCTCCAAGAGCGGTCTTTGGACCCTCATCAGCTAAAGAAGTCATCCCTGCACCAATAAAACTCTCTGCTAGAACTCCTTTGATTGAAGAAGTTGTTGTTCCTAGTGCTGTCCCTCCTACCATTGCTGATAAAGGAAAGGAAAGGGAATACAAGATGAGCCCGTCAGGACAAGGGCTCAACCCTTGGTAATCCCGGAAACATCCAAGAAAGAAATGGACGAGATTTTGAGGATAATCAAGAGAAGTGATTACGATGTGGTGGAACAGTTGGGGCAAACCCCCTCCAAGATCTCCATGCTGGCACTATTGCTTTGCTCAGAAGCACACACTCAAGCTTTGATTAAGTTTCTGAAGGCAGCTCATGTGCCCCAGGAAACCTCTGCGGATCAATTTCAACATTGCGTGGCTAGCCTGACTGCGGACAATGGATTAGGTTTTTCTGATGCCGACCTAACCCCTAAAGGCCGAAACCACAATGATGCTTTGCATATTTCAATCGAGTGTCGTGGAACCACCCTTGCACATGTTTTGGTTGATACCGGTTCATCGCTGAATGTTTTTCCTAAGAAGGCCTTGGACCGGCTAGATTGCGAAGGGTTGGAATTGAAGCCGAGTGATATTGTTGTCAGAGCTTTCGATGGGTCGAAGAGAATGGTCCATGGAGAGGTTGAAATTCCCATCAAGATAGGTACTGAGGTGTTCAAATCCACTTTCTATGTAATAGACATCCGCCCATCATACTCCTGCCTGCTGGGTAGACCCTGGATACACCATGCTGGGGCAGTCACCTCCTCCTTGCATCAGATGCTGAAGTATCCTGTCAAGGGAAAGATCATCACTGTCCACGGCGAAGAAGAGTACATGATTAGCCACTTAAATTCTTTCCGGTATGTGGAGGTTGAAGGAGAGTTCATTGAGACACCGTTTCAACATTTCGAAGAAGTTCTTCCTGAAATAGCAGTAGCAAAGTTGGCAGCTGAGACACCGAGACAGATGGCCAGGATGACATCTCTGGAGGATGCAAGGGCCGCAATTAAAGAAGGGAAGAATTCAGCATGGGGGCAGTTACCCGACTTTCCGCATAAGACTGACAAGTTTGGATTAGGATTCACAGCCGCTGGCCAGAAAGCTATGCACCAGTCAAAGATTGAAAGAGCGCCAGCCAAAATTTCTCCTTACTGAATCAACGCCCTGGAAGATGAAGACAAGGAAAGCAACATTGAAGAGTGGATTTATCCAACTGTCAGAGGAGGATTGAGCAATTGGGAGGCTAAAGACTTTGTCCCCATCACTTTTATTCATCAGTAATCTATCTGTTAAACATTTCCTATTTGGTCTGTAATATTTTACTTTCAAACAATCCGTACACTATCTTTTCACCTCCTGCCTTGCCCGGGGCACGTAGGTCTACTTGTAAGGGTTTTGACTATTTTTCATATTCATATGCCATGTTTAATGATTCATTGGACGTTTTTCATCTGATAAACTGCTTATGTTCATTTTCTTTCCTTTTGCATTTTTTTTTAAAGGATGGCTATCCCTTACACACACCCACACTCACCAATGCAGGTACCCATCCACTCCGGATTCCATGGGTGACTATTCTGCTGTATCTTTCAATAACTCTGAAGATCTGGTCAATCTAGCCGAGTATGAAGATGACGAAGGTTGTGAAGTACCCGGGGAACTAGCCAGACTTCTGCAACAAGAGGAAAGGGCCATCTTACCGCATGAAGAGCCATTGGAAGCTGTTAACTTGGGAACCGAGGAGGATCGGAAGGAGGTGCAAGTGGGCGCCAACCTGGAACCAAAAGTCAAGGAGCTCTTGGTACAGTTGCTGAATAAGTATGTTGAAATATTCGCTTGGTCCTATAAAGACATGCCGGGTCTAGACACAGACATCGTGGTTCACCGTCTCCCCACCAGAGAAGACTGCCCACCAATCAAGCAAAAAGTTCGCCGAATGAGGCCTGACATGTCCGAAAAGATCAAAGCAGAAGTAATGAAGCAATTCGATGCTGGCTTCCTGGCTGTTACGTCCTATCCTCAATGGGTCGCTAACATCGTACCGGTACCGAAGAAAGATGGCAAAGTCAGAATGTGTGTGGACTACCGGGATTTGAATAGGGCCAGCCCTAAAGATGATTTCCCGCTACCTCATATTGACATCTTGATCGACAATACAGCTCAGCATAAAGTGTTTTCCTTCATGGACGGATTTTCGGGCTACAATCAAATCAAAATGGCTCCCGAGGATATAGAGAAAACAACTTTTGTTACACAATGGGGCACTTTTTGTTACAAAGTGATGCCGTTCGGGCTGAAGAACGCAGGGGCAACTTATCAACGCGCCATGGTAGCTTTATTTCATGACATGATACATCATGAGATTGAAGTTTACGTAGACGATATGATAGCTCGATCACAAACAGAGGAAGAGCACCTTGAACATCTGGAAAAGCTATTTGCCAGGTTGAAAGAATACAAGCTCAGGCTGAATCCAAGTAAGTGCACTTTTGGAGTTAGGTCTGGTAAACTCCTGGGATTCATTGTAAGCAACAAAGGCATTGAAGTCGATCCGGCAAAAGTAAAAGCAATACAAGAGATGCCTGCTCCCCGTACTGAAAAGGAGGTTAGAGGATTCTTGGGGCGCTTAAACTATATTGCCAGATTCATCTCACATCTGACTTCTACCTGTGAGCCAATTTTCAAACTCTTGAAGAAAGATCAGGTAGTTGAATGGAACGATGACTGCCAAGCTGCTTTTGATAGAATCAAGGAGTATTTACTAGAACCTCCTATTCTGATGCCCCCCGTCGAAGGAAGACCATTGATCATGTATTTGACCGTCTTGGATAACTCAATGGGGTGTGTTTTGGGCCAGCATGACGAGTCTGGTCGAAAAGAGCATGCTATTTATTACCTTAGTAAAAAGTTTACCGACTGTGAGACTCGCTACTCACTACTCGAGAAAACTTGTTGCGCTTTGGTATGGGCTGCTCGCCGACTAAGACAGTATATGCTGACTCATACTACCTTGTTGATATCCAAAATGGACCCTATCAAGTATATCTTCGAGAAGCCCGCTTTATCTGGAAGGATAGCTAGATGGCAAATGATCTTAACCGAGTATAACATCTAGTACACCACCCAAAAAGCTATAAAAGGGAGCGTACTAGCTGACCATCTGGCTCATCAGGCTATCGAAGACTATCAACCCATGAGATTTGACTTCCCAGACGAGGACATTATGAATTTGGACAACGCTGAAAGTAACGGACCGTATGACGGACCCGAAAAGGGATCCCGATGGACCCTGTACTTTGATGGTGCTTCAAATGCACTTGGAAACAGTATTGGTGCAGTACTCATTTCTCTGGAAGGTTGTCACACTCCTTTCACAGCCCGACTTTGCTTCAGCTGCACAAACAACATGGCCGAGTATGAAGCTTGCATCTTTGGTCTCGAGGCTGCTATAGACTTGGGGATCAAATCTTTGATCGTATTTGGGGACTCGGCTTTGGTCATCAGCCAAATCAAAGGAGACTGGGATACCAAGCATCCTAATCTTATCCCATACAAAGAATATGTCCTGACATTGTTTCCTCATTTCGAGCAAATTACCTTCGAGCATCTCCCGCGAGAAGAGAATCAGCTAGCCGATGCTCTAGCCACAATGTCCTCCATGTTTAAACTCAACTGGGATAACGAGGCTCCCCAAATCACCATCAAGCGAATGGATGAACCGGCACATTGCCACGAGATTAATACCGAAGAAGTAGTGGAACAACCTTGGTTCCATGAAATCAAAAGGTATCTCGAGACTAGAGATTATCCTGAAGGAGCTTCCGTAAATGACAAGAAGTTCTTGAGGAAATTCGCTGCTAAGTTCTTCCTGAGCAACAACATCCTTTACAAACGAAGCCATGATTGTGTATTACTCCGATGTGTGGATAAAGCTGAAGCGGAGTTGATCATGACTGATATACACAGCGGCACATTTGGCACTCACTTGAGCGGGCATACAATGGCTAAAAAGATCCTAAGGGCAGGCTATTATTGGTCTACCATGGAGGCTGACTGCCATCAACATTCCCGTACTTGCCACAAGTGTCAAGTCTATGCTGACAAAGTTCATATCCCTCCGGTTCCTCTCAACGTCCTGACTGCTCCGTGGCCCTTTGCAATGTGGGGCATTGATATGATCGGAGAGATCAAGCCCACGGCTTCCAACGGACATCGCTTCATCCTAGTTACCATCGACTACTTCACTAAATGGGTCGAAGCAGCTTCCTTCGCCTCTGTCACCAAAAATGTGGTTGCCCGCTTTATCAAGCAAAATCTCATATGTCGGTATGATGTTCCAGACAGGATCATCACGGACAACGGTACAAATCTGAATAACACGATAATTACTGCATTGTGCGAACAGTTCAAGATTTATCATCACAATTCATCTCCCTATCGGCCGAAGATGAACGGTGCTGTTGAAGCTGCGAACAAAAACATTAAGAAGATCATTCAGAAAATGACAGTCACTTACAAAGACTGGCATGAGATGTTACCGTTTGCTCTGCATGGATACCGTACGACGACACGTACTTCAACTGGGGAAACCCCATTCTCTTTGGTTTATGGCATGGAAGCTGTTTTGCCTATGGAAGTCCAGATCCCTTCTCTAAGGATTATGAAGGATGCAGGTTTGAATGAAGATGATTGGATGCAGACCCGACTTGATCAACTCAATCTGATCGACGAGAAGCGACTTGCTGCTATATGCCATGGTCAGACGTATCAAAAGCGGATGATCAAGGCCTTCAATAAGAAAGTCAGACGTCAGGTGTATCAAGTCGGAGATCTCGTAATCAAGCGGATTATCTTGCCGCAAAGTGATCCCAGGGGCAAATGGACTCCTACATATGAAGGACCATTTGTGATCAAGAGCATATTTTCTGGTGGTGCAATGATTTTGACCACCATGGACGGCGACGATTTGCCGCACCCTGCAAACGCAGACATAGTCAAAAGATACTACGCATAAAATAACCCGGCAAGTCGAAAACCCGAAAGGGCGGCTTGGGCAAAAATGGGCATCCCGATGAACCGAAAACCTGAAAGGGCGGTTCAGGCAAAAATTAGGGATAAAAACAAAAAAAATCTGTACACCCGGCAAGTCGAAAACCCGAAAGGGCGGCTTGGGCAAAAAGGGGTTTCCCGGTGGATCGAAAACCCGAAAGGGCGATTCAGGAAAAAGTTAGGGAATTAAAGCGTATGACTATGTCTCGTCGGATCACTTCAAAGACAATCTCTTCATCAACCAGTTCCAGACTTCTGATCAATCAAATCATTGTCAAACGAAGCATTGAATGGACAGATATTCAGAGTTGTGAAAGCTATAGCGGAACGGAATCCCATGGAATTATTTCACATAGCCATCCTTTATTTTGTATAAAATCTTTCAATATTTACGACAAAGTCCTCTTACTAGGATGATTGTCTCCTTTGTACAAATATACTCAAAGAAAATCAATACAAATACTCTTCCCAAAAATTTGTGTCATTTCCCTTTTCTTTTTCTCTTGCACTATTTGTTTTATTTTGAGAAACGTCCAATGTTTTGTTAAATAGGCATATGCATTTGAAACATAATCACTTCCTAAATGAACCTAAGAAAAAGGATTACTGATAGGATGAAGGTACAGATGGATATCTTGACACCCTTTCGAAGGAAATCCCCCAAGAGATTTGGAATCCACATCCCTAGCAAACCCTGAGGCTTATCTCCAGCAGACTCTCGAGGCTTATCCCCAGTAAGGTTCTGGAAGGTATTTCCCCACAAAGCACGAACGTCTCTCCCGAATTTTATTCAAAGTTATTCCCCACAAAGGCTTATAACTGGGTTATCCTCAGCTAATAATCACAGAAGATCGCACTCTCCAAAATTCTTCCTATCCCGAGCGGAGTTCATCAAGAGTTTCCCAGCACAACTTATCAATATGATCCCCAGAGGAGTTTATCTTTGTTATCACCAGCAAGAGAGTCCTCCAGAGCTCAATTTCCCTCAGAGTGCAAATTTTCAATATCCCCAGCGGAGCCAGACTAATGAGCCTTCTCCCCGCAGAGTTTTAGGAAGAGAAATCTTGAGTTCCCCAGTGAGATCGCCAAAGTTACTTCCCATCAAGCTGAAGATTCTCAATCTTACCTCCCCAGCATGAGTCTACTAGATTGATACTCCCCAGTAGAGGTCATCAGGAATTCTCTTCCCCAGCAGCAGCCAAGGATTTATTTTCCCTGGCAGCAGTCAAGATGCTTTTATCTTCGGCCACCTCGGATTCATTTATCCTCAGCAAGATAGCTCGTCAGCTTACATGCGCATTCATCACATTCATGTCATAAACATTGATGTCACGTATATTGCATCATGCATCATAACATTGCATACAACTAACTCTTTACCTTTTCAGGAAAGATCAGTCGACAGACTAAAATCATTCAACTTCAAGATTTCTGAAAACAGTTCACGGGTTCTCCAAGTAAACGGATGTTAACCTGTCACTTGTTCAGATTCTTCTTCAAGACTTCTGAAAACAGTTTATGGATTCTTCCCAATAACGGATGTTGATCTATCGACTTGTTCAGATGCAATTTCTGAAAACAGTTCACGGGTTCTCCAAGTAAACGGATGTTAACTTGTCACTTGTTCAGATTCTTCTCCAAGACTTCTGAAAACAGTTTATGGATTCTTCCCAACAACGGATGTTAATCTATCGACTTGTTCGGATGCAACTTTTGAAAACAGTTTACGGACGCTTCCCAACAACGGATGCTGCTCTATTGCTTATTCAACTTCAAGATTTCTGAAAACAGTTCACGGGTTCTCCAAGTAAATGGATGTTAACCTGTCACTTGTTCAGATTCTTCTTCAAGACTTCTGAAAACAGTTTATGGATTCTTCCCAACAACGGATGTTAATCTATCGACTTGTTCAGATGCAACTTTTGAAAACAGTTTACGGACGCTTCCCAACAACGGATGCTGCTCTATTGCTTATTCAACTTCAAGATTTCTGAAAACAGTTCGCGGGTTCTCCAAGTAAACGGATGTTAACCTATCGCTTGTTCAGCTTCTTCTCCAAACCACTGAAAACAGTTTACAGATTCCTCCCAACAACGAATGTCGATCTATTGCTTATTCAGACCCCCAGTTCAGAGAGGGTCCAAAGTATGGACACCTTCTTGATACTCATTTCCAGATGGCATCTTTAAGCCCATCCCCGACAAGTTTCTGTCACTCTTCCAGATGGCATCGTTAAGCCCATCTCCAAATGGCATCTCTAAGCCCATTCTCGCATCCATTGCTCTGACAAGTGCAAATTTCCGGGCACTCTAGTGTCCAATCTCCTTTTACCCTCGAGTCACGAAAGGTAAACTTGCCAATCTAACTCTTCGGATTCAAGAAGATTGAACAGGGGAAACTGTTGTACCCCAAAATTTTCCCTCCCATTTCTCATTGATTTCTCATCACAAAGCCCTTGAAGCTCAAGATCCAGTTAGGGTTTCATCTGCTCAAGACCTCTCCTTGCATTGTTGACTCAAATTAGGGTTTGTGTTTGCACAAAGATGCTTTGACCTAAAATGCCCAAGATGACTTTCATGCTTCATATTGGACTCCCAAGTTTACCCATATCAAGTTTCAAGTCTTGATTCCAAGTTTTGCCCAGTCAATTGGACAGTTGACCTAGAAATCAACTGTATTGGGGAAAAAGTTAACTGTGGCCAATTGGCAGTCAAACCTCATGAAATTTGACCCACATCAACATTATGAACTCATATGAACCATTTGATCAAGTTTGAATCACAATTCCACAAGAAATTTGATCAGATCACCAAAAGGGCAAAATGGTCATTTTTAGGGTTTTGACTGTACAAAGGCAATTTTTGACTGTTTGACCTAGCCAATGGCAAACCAAGCTCACATATGGACTCAAGGACCCCATGGAATTATCTTGACATGCTCAACAAATTCAAAAGATCCCAAGTACACAAGATTGACAGTTGAATTTCCCAGTCAATTGATCAATTTTGACTGTATACTAAAAAGTCAAACTTTGACTTTTTGGTCAAAATCAAGAGTCAAGATTCATTTTTCATCAAAACATGCCAAATCATGAAACTTGTTCACCAAGAAATCACAAAATGCAAATTAGGGTTTAAAATGGAATTTTTCATAACTTAAAATTTTTCTAAGTTATGGAAAACCCTAATTTTTCCCAACTTTGCCCCACTTTTTCACCATGATTCATTTGGATTCAAACAAAAGTCAAAACATGAAATTTGTAGCTTGTTGCATAATATACAACTTTGATTCACAAAGTTTTCTCATTTGAAGCTTGTATCTCAAGTTACAAATTTTTGAATAAGGGCACTAAACCATTCTTAACTTAGTGAATTTTTGACCTATTTTGACAAGTTTTTCTACCCCACTTCAAGGCCATTTTCCATACACTTCCACTTGGAATTTCAAATTTCACTTCAAAGATGGATTGTAGTACACATTCCAAGCTTTCCAAAATGTCCAAGAACTCATCAAACAACCTCATGGTTAGGGAGAATCGAATTTCACAATATAGCAAAAACTCACTTTTGAATTGGCCATTTTTCATGTTCATAAGTTATGCAAACTTCTCAAAACCAGCATGCCCTTGATTACAGGTCCTTAAACCAAGTTACATTCAATAATTTAATGCTTGTTAATTGTGTCAAAGTTTTATTCTATGAGTTCAAGTATTGTATACAAGTTTAATCCATTTTTAGATAAAGCAAAATAGCCATTTTTGAAAAGTCATGCTTTATGTCAATTGGTAAATCAAGCAAGTACAAACCAAATCTCTTTAGCACAAGATTATGAATAAATTACTCTGATCAAGAGAAGCTTTGCAGCAGGATTAGGGGTCCTCTACTGACCTAGAAGCACAAGTTTCCTTTCTTGCTTAAGTTAGAAGAAACATTGCATAACTCATACCAACTTCCATCTCAGCATACATACACAAGAACAAAGTTATCAAACACATTCCAAAGATCACAACCAAGATAATACACGAGCCCTTAGCCTTCAAAACACCCTCCATCTCAGAATCACTCTCAAACTGCAAAAACAGGGCAGGCCCTGCAGTTTGAGTGCTATCTCTCATTTCTCTTGAGCTCTCTTGCCCAAACCAGTTCACATACCTTCCATACCATCTATGCAAGCTAACCAAAAGCAAAAGCACGACCTGTAATCCCTCTAACCACTTCCACCATTTTCAGTTTCTTGTTTTGCAGGTGAAGTTCTCTAGCTCGATTCAGAAGCTTTCAAGACAAAGTAAATATTGGAATAGCATCCCTGGACCTCAAGGAAGCTTTTCCAATCATCACCTTGCACTGAAAGTTCCTACATTGCAGGATAGAACTTCAGCTGAACAGGTATTTTGGTGAACTCGTATCTCTCTTATTATGCATCATTAGCCTTAAGTTTGTGAATAAACAATGTCCTACTCATGCCACTGAACATGTACATTCTTTTACTTTTCATTTCTTTTGCTTGAGCTGTGAGAATTTGGAGTTTGAAAATGGAAGAAAACTTAGGTTAGGATTTGGGATTGTTAAAATTCTCTCTCATTTTTTAGAGTTAGGAGATGTTCTTTATATATTTGAAATCGTGATTCCATGCTTGACATTTTTTGTGTTGAAAGTTTGTGCAAAAGCTCAAAGAATCAGGATGTTTGAATCCCTGTTACAAGCGCGCGTTTTTGAGACATTTTTGGCTGAAGGTTGAAGAAGATGCTACGTGGGCTGGGCCTGTGTTATTTTCTTATTCACACCACATTTTTGATATTGCACCCCCTGAGCCCATTTTGTCCATTTGCTTGATTTTTTGACTTTTCTTTTTTATTTCTGACTTATTTATTTTTGTTAACAATATTAAAAACATAAAAATATTTTTCCTCATCATTTTTTAATTTATTAGGTATTTATTTGATTTTCTTCTAATTTATACATAAATAAAGGAATATATACATTTTGTTAAAAATACTAAGAAATATGTAAAAACACATTTATTTTCATTTTTATTCTATTTTTACCTTCTGAAAATATTTATATAAAAAATACTATTTTCTAAAATATTAAATATTATTATTATTTATATATATATATATATATATAATACATATTTAAAATAATACATATATACATATGTTCATTAATATATTTAGGATAAATACAAAATATATACCTCTTTTATTTTTCTTATTAATATTTAATATAAAAAATACATTTTGGACAAATACCTCATTTTATTTTATTTTGTATATATAGATAAATATTTGTTCATAATAAATAAATGGTATGTTTTATTTAATAGAATTAGGGTTTTACCCTAAATATGAAAATATTCCAAAAAATAATTCTTTTCTCATTTTTTTTTTAATTTACTTAACATAAATAATATTCTTTTTTTATATACACATGAAAATTCCCTTTTTTTTTACATTTTTGCATATTTATTTCAATTTCCATTTATTTATGCAATTGTTCATATTGTAAATACTCAAAGCAAATGATGTAATAGCTTAGATTCAATTTCTTGTCAAAATCCCCATTTGAAACATTGTACCCCCTCCCTATATTATTGTGTTGTAATAGCGTAGGAGTTTAAATTTCGCATTTTATCGCTTTCTAAATATATAATGCTAGAATTAGGGTTTTGTATGCGAATAAATATGAACAAAATAGTTGGACCTAATACAAGATAAATGAGCATGAAAAATGGACAACACATTTCACACTTGCACCCCTAGGGTATTCCACTTTGGTTGCCTTCAAATAATTGGGCCATATTGCATGTTGAATTTCTTTGGGTAAAACAAACAATCAAATGATCATAGTCCCTCAAAATGTTGCTTAAATGAATGATCAAGTCCCTTTTAAAGAAAATTGCCCAAAGACATTTTAACACTATTGCAACTATGGTCTAAACGATGACCCGCGCCCGTCCCTTTAATCTCCTAAAACAAGATTGTCCACCAAATGCAATGGTGGAACAAAATTGTCAAAAGGTTTAAAAACATAACAAAAATCTTTGAGCAAACTTTAGGGTAGATGAACTCTTAAGTACTTGTCAACTTTCCAAGAAAACACTTGCCTTATTTCAAAACCCACTTCACAAACACTTTCAAAACAAACTTTCAAAAAACCTTGAAACATCTTTTCAAAAAGACAAACACCTTTTGTAAAATATTCGAGTAAAGAATTGTTACAAGGGTAGCCTATACAAGGCATCTTTTTCAAAACCTTTTCAAAACCACACACAAAGTACCATTTCAAACAATTGAAAACCAAGGCAAGTTGATCTAAGCAAGTACCTAAGAGCCCATGGATAACCATGGATAGAAGGGGTGCTAATACCTTCCCCTTTTATAATCTACTCCCCGAACCCAAGAAAAAATCTCAAAGGTTTTTGTTGTGCTTTTTAAACCTTTCCTTAGGATAAAATAAAAAGTCGGTGGCGACTCTTGCTCAACCGAAACATTTGCAAATATAAACGCAAAACCCTAGTCAGTTCTCCCACCGTATCACACATATATACAAAATATAACACATATAAACCACAATATCACATATACAGATATAAAAAAAGATAGGCTTAACCCACTTAGGGATGGACCAACAAGAGGTCAATATTTCCCCAGTGGAGTCGCCATTTTTCTGTAGCGGTAGAAATATTCAAGACTAAGCCATTGGATTGACTAGACTTTATACAAATCAAAAATAAAAATCGCCACCGCGCTTTATTATTTTCAAAGGAATGGGAAAAGAGCGAATAACCCCAAAAAGGGGGAAAGATTCAAGGTAAGGGGGTTGGTTATGCAAAGGGAAGGTATTAGCACCCTAAACATCTACGGTACTCCACAGGAACCTCTTTGTAAAATCTGTATATTTTGACTATAAAAAGGTGTTATATATAAAATGGATGGTGGAGGTGAGAAAAGAAATATATTTTTTATGATTTTTGCACCCACCGCGGTTGCGAACCTTTAGTGCCTATGTACCACCTTTCGCGCAATAGGGGATCAGCGTACACGTAATTCCACTTTTAAAAGTTTGAAACACAAGTGTGTTGGTTAATTTTAAGAGATAAGACATCATCGTCATTGTCCGTGTGGAAAACATACTTACTACCCACAATCATGAGAAAGGAGAATTTGCATCATCTCAAAGTGGAGGTTATGGATTGGATTTTAAAATCAACAATGCCTCACTCAACACCCAAGTGGAAAATATCTCTCTTCACTACATATTGTAGAAGTATAGTTGTTTGCATCACTACAAGGATTGACAAGAGTCTAACCTTTTGATAAAAGTTTAAAGATAAAAGCCAAAGTGGCAAAATGGTTTGAAATGAGATTGATTGACTTTTAGTCTTCTCACAAAAATGTCAAGGTATTATTAAATAGATTGAGTTTATTTATGAAAATATTTTGAAAATGCATGGACCTAAGTCCAAGTTTATTATGAAAGTGGTTTAAGTTTCAAAACAAGAAGATTTTTCAAAATGAGGGAGAGGATTTTTGAAATTAAAGAAGATGGGAGGAGAAGAAGAGACTATCCTAGAACATAAGGTAAAAGCTAAGGAGAAGAATCATCTAACCAACAAGAAGAAAATACTTGACATTATGAGCCAAGATATAATTCTCATTCTTTGGATTGAAACCAAGTAAGAAAAGATACTAGACCTCTTCAAATGTATTGAGTCTTTACAAAAATTGGGCAGAGTAACGGCTGTATATAGATGAATTCCAGATTACAAACAAAGGGGGTAATCACAAAAACCTGCACACAAAAACAAACAAGCAACCCAATGTCTTGAGGTAAACCTCAAGAACTCCAGACAAAATAATCAGATAAGATCACAAGGTCTCCAAGATAGGCCAAGGTTTCTAATCCGAAGTCCAAGAAAAAGTCCATTGCTCCATAATGCCAAGGATAGTAACCAAATAGTCCAAGTACCATTAAGAGTTTTTTAGGGTTTATGTTGATTATTGAGTATCTTAAGAAAAGAAAAAGAAAAGCTCAAGTGAGCAAATTAAAAATGGCAAGAAAATAAATGCTCAAATGAGCAAAGATGAAAATGGCATGAAATGTAAATGCTAAAAATAAATAGTACATAAAGCATAAAAGAGTAAAAGCATAAAATAAACAAGTCAATAATTAGTGGTTAGTTGGATGATCATATTGAAACTTTCATTTTTAACTCATTAGAGGATTGGTAGAACCAAAGCCTCCATACAGCAAGTTGCATTTGCTTTTTTTCAAGTATATCATCCATTTGGAATTCTCATAAGTACCATTTAATGATCAACGATGTTTAAGTGATCCGCATTGACCAAAGGTGTTGTAGATCCATTAGAGGATTGGTAGAACCAAAGCCTCCACACAATGAATCTCAAGGTTATTGGATCAAAGAGATCAAATTAACATACTTGAGCTTGCAATCATAAGTTTGGGCCACGAATGATCATTTATTCAAATCAGGACAAAATTTAGCGCTATGTTAAGCAATCGTAAGTGGACTTATATAGAAGTCGCACCTATTTTGAGGCCGGTCAATAGCAATCTATGCACCATTTGTTTTGAGACATGATATAGAGATCATGCTCTAACAACATTTAGCGCAATGAGAAGGGGATGAGATGAAGGGGATTTAGGGTAAAAAGATAAACCAAATTTGAATTAATAATTAATCAAACTATTATTAAAATCATTCATCCATTTTTTGTGGAGTCAAACTCAACACCATGAATCTAATGATGTTAATAAAGCCATGATCAAAAATCAACCCAAGACAGCCAGAAAATAATCACGAAATAATAATATAATTAATATATACATTAAAGAGTTAAAAATGTAAAAAAAAGGAAAATAATGAGGAAAATATCAATTATATTCAAATTAATCAATAAATAAAAAATAAGACCATAGAAAAATCAGAAAAAGAGGCCAAGTAATTTTATGAAATTTTTGGGAATTTTTAAAAGTCAGAAACTATTTTTAAAAATTAAAATAAATGGGCAAAATAAACAAAAATAGTAAAAAATAGTAAAGTCAGAAACAAAAATAAAATAAGGTTACCAATATTTGTCACAATATCATTGGATCATTCCATAATTTTTTCAGAATTTAAAAATGTGTAAAAGTATTTTTAAACATTTTAAACAAATCAAATAAGTACAAAATTCATAAAAAAATACCAAAACAAAAAATTAAATTGTGAAAAAATAAAAATCAGAAAGAGAATAATCAAAAATATTTTTCATAATTTTTTCATATTTTTTGGACTAAAAATGAATTTTCTATGATTTTTTGAAATTTAAAACAATTAAAATATAAAAATCAGAAAAAGAAAATAAAAGTAAAAGATGTGGACCATTGGATGAGAGTCAAAACGCGTTAGTAATCAAATCCAAGGGATCTGGCGTGTTGTGCATATCATGGTCTTTAATGAATAATATACAGAATCATTAATAAAATCAGAATTTTGAAAATAATAAATGGCACGCCTTCATTGTTTAGAAGATGACACGTTGGTCATCTTCAACCTCCAGCCATCACGAATTGCAGGTATCTCAAACTGTAAAATCAGAAGCTCAAACATATACCATTCGCTTCGTCTCTTCAAGACGAAGACAACCACACCCTCGCGCCAAATTTATATAAACTGTAGCTCAAGCAATTTGGAAGGAAAGTTTTGAAAAGGGATTTGAAATTTCATGGTCAAAACGTGTTTCCAGTAAAAGGCAAGTGTTGCGACTAGAACCAAGGCAATGAGAGCAACACGATGATATCAATGTTTTGAAGAATTGATGAAGGAATCTACCTATTGAAGTTGAGTTGCAGAGCTCTGAAACTGGATTTCTATGGAGCAATATAGGGCACGATTCTTGAATGTAATTATATGGTTAGCTTCAGGGAAGATCAAGGAAGGTGAATTGATGGAAAAAATAGATTGAAAAGGGCTTGAGAATAGAATTCGAAGAATCTGAATTCTGGGTTGTGAAGCAAGTTTGGCAGGGTGATTCTGGATATCTAAGCTTGGGAAAATTGAATGGGGGATGACCCTCTATTTATAGGGAATCAAATGGAATGTTCAAGTGTGTGAAATGATGAAGTTTGGATGGAAATCGTGTGAACCTGATGCACGAGCAAAGTGTGATCTGATTTGCATCAAAACTCATCCAATCCTTGCGTTTCAAGGCTCTAATCCACTTTGGCAACTTGGTTAAACATGTTTAGATCACAAACACGTGCTAATTTGATGTTTAGAGGCCAAAACATGAATTTCAAATTCTGATTTATGGAGAAACTTCAGTTCCAAGTTACCAAGTTCAATCCAATGGTGTTTTCTCCTCAAGGGGTCTTAGGGAAAGATTCTTGATGCTTTGGAAAGACGAGGTTACAAGATTTGCAATGGAAAAAGAATGGAATCAAATGGATGCTTGAGCTGAAAGTTACATGGAGTCAAAGTTGAAGAAAAATAGTTGACTTTCCATACTTAGAAATATTTCAAATCCTTTGCATTCAAATTCTTCTATAAAACTGACCTATAATCCTTTTCAAATTCTTCTTTAAAAAAATGGAATGAAGTAGATCTATTGAATGAAATTTTGCAATTTGAACCACTCAAAATCTCCAAAAATTGAGCAAGTTATGACTTATTGAAGTTGGCCAAAAATCATGAAATGACCTATAATCTTTTGCATTCTTAAGGCAACTTTCATCGATTTTCTCACTTTGCAAATAAAAGAAGGCATGAATTACACATATTTAGGATCATAATAAAAAAAGAATGGGCCCAAGGTGATAAAAATTGACCAAGTTATGACCATTTGAAGTCACATATGGAAAATTGGGGATTCATCTGGGTGACTTGTAATCTTTCTTCTTCACCAAGTTCCTTCCACATGAAAACTCCTTGGAACTTTTGAAGTGATTTGTTGGTAACTATTTGAAGAGAAGAATGTTTTTGGAATCACTCAAAAATACCAAAAGATGAGCAAGATATGCTCCTTTGAAGTCCAAAACCCTAGCCTCTAGATCAAGAGAATGCTTTGAGGAACTTTGCCAAGTTTAAACAAACTTTTTGTGCCAATATTCTTCCTTTGTGAATAGAAATTGTTGAGGATGATGATGAGGACTCATGGCCACCAAAGCCACTTCCATACCAATTCTTCCAAAACAACTTCAATGGTGAGGTTTGAATTTCTCAAGCTATTGACTAGGGCATGGAAATAAACTCATGAACCCATGATGCAACTTGCTAGACCTCATTGCCTTTACCTACATTATTAACAAGTAAGATAAACAAATATTTTATTTTGTCAATTAGAGAGAAAATCAAAGCAAAATATCCATGATCACAAAAGAGAACAAGTTAAGGTGCTTGGTAACTCCTCAAAGAGCAAAGCTAAAGATAGGTAGAAGAACCAAAAGCCCTAATGTGATCTTGTTGTGATTGAAAAAATATGGTATGATGAAGGGATCTTAGGGGCAAAACTTGGGGTAAAACACTCCTATGCCCAGACATGGCCACAATACCAATGCCATTGAAGAAGGATTGTTTGTTACTTCAGTTAATAAACTTATGACTCCCCTTCTGACTGTTAAAATGAACTTGTTAAATGCCGGTGTGTTCCCAGGCTGTGATAAAGATTGTCATTTCTGTTTGTCCTCACCAACTAGCTGTCCTTTGTTGAAAGTAGGCGTTCATTGCCTGATAAATAACAAAGAGATTTTATTTGAAAATACTCCTGTTACACCTGTTTCTTTTGAAGATGTTTCTATCATTACCATTTCCGCCATTTCTTCCAGGGTCTCCACCAAAAGACCCGTTAGAATTACATCAGTTCTGAAAGCAGCTCCCTTAATAATCACAATGCCTGGGCCAATCCCATATACATCAGACAAAACCATACCATGGAATTATGGAGGGGATGTCTATTACCATGGTATTAAGCAAGACTGGCCGGCCGCCGAAGAGATAAATTCCGAGAAAGAAGACTCCGACATCAGTAATATTGCTGGAACTAGCAAAATTACCCAAAGTGGCAGGATCTTTTCTCCAGAAATTGCTCCCTCAAAAGCAGTTTCTGGACCTGTAATTATCCCTGTAGCTGCTCCAGAGGTTGCTCCTACACCCGTAATCATCTTTGCAAGTACTCCAATTGACAAAGCCGTTACAACCCCTATAATCATTCTTACTAACACTCCTGCTGCCGAATTAACCGAGGCTCGAGGAAAAGGTGTTATGGTTGAGCCTGTCCGGACGAAGGATCAGTCATTGACTATCCCTGAGACCTCCAAGAAGGAAATGGGGGAGATCTTAAAAATTATAAAGAAAAGCGACTACGATGTAGTTGAACAACTGGGGCAAACTCCCTCTAAGATCTCCATGCTGACATTACTACTATGTTTCGAAGCACATGCAAAAGCCTTGGTGAAGTTCTTAAAAATAGCCCATGTACCTCAGGAAACATCTGTTGATCAATTTCAAGACTGCGTGGCTAGCCTAACTGCGGACAATGGTTTAGGTTTTTCAGATGATGATCTAACGCCGAGGGGAAGAAAGTATAATGAGGCGCTGCATGTCTCAGTGGAATGTAGGGGCACCACTCTGGCGCATGTTTTGGTGGACACTGGCTCATCTCTGAATGTATTACCCAAAAAAGCTCTTGACATACTTGATTGTGAGGGGTTGACTTTGAAGCCAAGCAACATAGTGGTAAGGGCTTTTGACGGTTCAAAGATGATGGTACATGGGGAGGTAGACATTCCCATAAAGGTTGGAACCCAAACTTTCAATTCAACTTTTTATGTGATGGACATCCGCCCTTCATACTCCCGCCTGCTAGGCCGACCATGGATCCACAATGCTGGCGCTGTTACCTCTACATTGCACCAGATGCTGAAGTACCCGATTCAAGGGAAGATTATCACCATCCATGGAGAGGAAGAATACATGATCAGCCATCTCAATTCCTTCAGATATGTGGAATTGGACGGCGAATTCATTGAAGCTCCATTTCAACACTTTGAAGAGGCCCCCCAAGAGGTGGCAGTGACCAAGGCTGTTCCCAAGGTTACAAGGCCTCCACTCCGGATGTCGTCGCTGAAAGATGCTAAAGTAGTGGCGGAAGAAGGTGGGTGCACCATCTGGGGACAACTCCCAGATATCCCATATAAGTCTGGCAAGTTTGGCCTAGGTTTCACTTCAAGTGCTCAAAAGGTTGTACGCCGTGCCTGTGCTGGAGGGCCACCCTTGAAGATCAGCAACCGTGAGGTCAACACGGTAGAAGATGGTGAAGATGATTTCAACCTGGAGGATTGGATCTTTCCGACTGTCAATGGAGGGCTCAACAATTGGGAGGCTAGAGAATTCGTCCCAATCACTTTCATCCCTCAGTAATTTATCTTTACATTTTTGTTGGATCTGTAATATTTAAAATAATTCGCACTCTTAAAACCTTGTGTCTTACCCGAGGCACAATGGTCCATTTGTAAGGGTTATTATCTCATTTTTCATATGACATCAATGAATCATGGACGTTTTTCGCATACAAACTTTGGTGCTCATTGTTTTTTTTCTTTTACATTTTACTTTCTTTCAAAGATAACTATACCCTTACACACACCCACACTCACAATGCAGGTATACATCCATTCTGGATCCCATGGGTAACGATACTGCTATGGCCTTTTGTGACTCTGAGAATCTGATCTACCAAGCCGAAGACGAAGGTGAGGAAGATTGTGAAGTACCAGGGGAACATTCCAGATTGCTACAACAAGAAGAGAGAACCATTCAGCCTCATGAGGAACCCGTGGATATGATCAACCTAGGTACTGAAGAAGATAAAAAAGAGGTCAAAGTGGGTGCCAATCTGGAACCCAGTGTCAAGAAGCGTCTGATTCAGTTGTTGCATGATTATGTCGAGGTCTTTTCCTGGTCGTATGAAGACATGCCATGAATTGATGTAGATATTGTGGTACATCATCTTCCTACAAGAGAGGATTGTCCGCCAGTAAAACAAAAGGTTCTTCGAATGAGGCCTGATATGTTAGAAAAGATTAAAGCAGAAGTCATGAAGAAATTCAACGCTGGATTCTTGACTCTCACCTCTTACCCCCAATGGGTTGCCAATGTTGTTCCCGTGCCCCAAAAAGATGGCAACATGCGAATGTGTGTGGACTACAGAGATTTGAATAGGGCAAGCCCTAAGGATGATTTTCCACTCCCCCACATTAATATCCTAGTTGACAATACGACACAACACAAAGTGTTTTCCTTCATGGACAAATTCTCAGCTTACAACCAAATCAAAATGGCTCCTGAGGACATGGATAAAACAACATTTGTCACACAGTGGGGGACATTATGCTACAAGGTGATGCCATTCAGACTGAAGAATGCTGGGGCAACCTATCAGCGTGCCATGGTAGCTTTATTTCACGACATGATACATCACGAAATAGAAGTCTACGTGGACGATATGATAGCCAAATCGCAAATAGAGGAAGAGCATCTTGATCACTTACAAAAACTATTTGAGAGACTGAAGAAGTACAAGCTGAGGTTGAATCCAAACAAGTGCACATTCGGGGTATGGTTTGGTAAGCTCCTAGGCTTTATCGTCAGCAACAAGGGTATCAAGGTCGATCCTGCTAAAGTTAAAGCAATACAAGAGATTCCCGCTCCTCGCACTGAAAAGGAAGTCAGAGGATTCTTGGGACGTTTAAACTATATTTCCAGATTCATTTCTCACATGACAGCTACTTGTGATCCAATCTTCAAGCTATTGAAGAAAGATCAAGTAGTCAAATGGAATTATGAATGCCAAATTGCTTTCGAAAAAATCAAAGAATACTTACAAGAGCCTCATGTGTTAATGTCACCAGTTGAGGGAAGACCATTGATCATGTATCTGACTGTTTTAGAAAACTCAACGGGGGTGTGCATTGGGGCAGCATGACGAGTCTGGCCGAAAAGAGCACGCTATTTACTACCTGAGCAAAAAGTTTACTGACTATGAAACCAGATATTCACTACTCGAGAAAACTTGCTGCGCTCTGGCAAGGGCTGCTCGCCGGCTAAGACAGTATATGCTGACTCATACTACCTTGTTGATATCTAAGATGGATCCGATAAAATACATCTTCGAGAAGCCTGCTCTTTCTGGGAGAATAGCGTGATGGCAGATGATCCTGATAGAATATGACATACAATATACTACCCAGAAAGCTATAAAGGGGAGTGTACTAGCTGATCACCTTGCTCACCAAGCTGTAGAAGACTACCAGTCCATGAAGTTCGAATTTCCGGATGAAGACATCATGACATTAGACAACTATGAAGAATTCAGGCCATATGACGGACTTGAACAAGGATCCCGATGGACCCTGTTATTTGATAGAGCATCCAATGCGCTTGGCAATGGTATCGGTGCTGTACTCATATCTCCAGAAGGGTGTCATACTCCCTTTACTGCCAGACTTTGCTTCAATTGTACAAACAACATGGTGGAATACGAAGCGTGCATCTTCGGTCTCAGAGCTTCCATAGACTTGGGAATCAAATCCTTAGATGTGTTTGGAGATTCATCTTTGGTCATCAGTCAGATCAAAGAGGAATGGGACACCAAACACCCAAACCTTATCCCTTACAAAGAACATGTTTTGACATTGCTACCACATTTTGAGAAGATTACCTTCGAGCATTTCCCGCGAGAAGAAAATCAGCTAGCAGACGCTCTAGCCACAATGTCATCTATGTTTAAACTTAATTGGGATAACGAAGCTCCGCAGATCACCATTGAACGAATGGATGAACCAGCATACTGTCACGAGATTAATACTGAATAAGTAGTGGACCAACCTTGGTTTCATGAAGTCAAGAGGTATCTCGAGGCTCAAGAATATCCAGAAGGAGCTTCAATCAATGATAAGAAGTTCTTAAGGAGATTCTCTGCTAAATTCTTCCTTAGTAATGGCATCCTGTATAAACGCAATCATGACTCTGTTACTTCGGTGCGTAGATAACGTTGAAGCTGAAAAGATCATGACTGAATTGCATGAAGGCACTTTTGGTACCCATTCCAGCGGGCATACGATGGCAAAGAAAATCCTACGGGTAGGCTATTACTGGTCTACCATGGAAGATTGCTATCAACACTCTCGAACCTGCCATAAATGCCAGATTTATGCAGATAAGATGCACATACCTCTGGTTCCTCTGAATGTCTTAACGGCTCCTTGGCCCTTTGCTATGTGGGGAATAAATATGATTGGGGAAATCAAGCCAACAACCTCCAATGGACACCGCTTCATCCTAGTGGCCATTGACTATTTTACAAAGTGGGTGGAGGAAGCTTCCTTCGCTTCCGTCACCAAGAACGTTGTTTCCCATTTCATCAAGCAAAATCTCATTTGCCGGTACGGTATCCCCGAAAGGATCATCACTGACAACGGTACAAATCTCAACAACACTATGATCACCGCCTTGTGCGAGAAATTCAAGATTCAGCATCACAATTCTTCTCCCTATCGGCCAAAGATGAATGGTGCTGTCGAAGCTGCAAATAAGAACATTAAAAAGATCATACAGAAAATGACAGTCACATACAAAGACTGGCATGAGATGTTACCATTCGCTCTCCACGGATATCGTACCACAACTCGCACATCAACCGAGGCAACACCCTATTCTTTGGTTTATGGCATGGAAGTTGCCTTGCCTATTGAGGTTCAGATCCCCTCTCTGAGGATTATGAAGGATGCAGGGCTGAACGAAGACAATTGGATCCAGACTCGACTTGATCAACTGAACTTGATCGATGAAAAGAGACTTGCTGCTGTTTGCCATGGTCAAATGTATCAAAAACGGATGATCAAGGCCTTCAACAAGAAAGTCAGGCGCCAAGTGTATCAAGTTGGAGATCTAGTGATCAAACGCATCATCTTGCCACAAGGTGATCCCAGAGGCAAATGGACTCCTACCTATGAAGGACCATTTGTAATAAAAAACATATTCTCTGGTGGGGCAATGATCTTGACCACCATGGATGGCGACGACCTACCACACCCTGCGAACGCGGGCATAGTCAAAAGATACTACGCATAAGAGACTTGCTAGGTTGACACACCTAGGAAAAATAAGGGCATCCCGGCGAACCAAAAAGGTTTGGGCAAAAATTAGGGATAAAACAAAAAAATCTGTACACTCGGCAAGTTGAAAACCCGAAAGGGCGACTTGGGAAAAATAAGGTTTCCTGGTGGACTGAAAACCCGAAAGGGTGGTCCAGGAAAAAGTTAGGGAATAAAAGCGTATGACTATGTCCCATTGGATCACTTTACGGACAAGCTTTAGCTTCCATGGACAAACTCAGAGGTTCTGATCAATTCAATCATCTTCGGACGAGGCAGCAAATAGACAAGACTCTCGGAGATACGAAGGCTATAACAAAATGGAAACCCCATGGGATTTTTTTTGTACACATAGCTATCTTTTCTTTGTATCAAAATTTTCATTTTTTACGACAACATTCTCTTACTAGAATGTTTGTCTCCTTGTACAAAAAATACTTATTCAAAGTCAATACAAAATATTCCTTTGAAAGTGCAAAAAACTATTTGTCTTTTCTTTACACTTGTTTTGTTTACAAAAACGTCCAATGATTCATTGTTGAGCATATGCATTTGAACATAATCACTGTTTACAAATAAACGAAATGAAAAGAGACAATTACTGATAGGTTGAAAGGATAGGAAAATATCTCTAAGCTATTCCATAAGTAAACCCCTACAGTACGCCATTTAAATCCCCATCGGAATGAAGTTTCAAATTGTGAATCCCCAGTAGAAGTCGTCAAAATTCTTAGGATTCCCTAGTAGGATTTTACAAGCAGTATACATCATTTCCCTTACAACAAAGTTTATTTCTCTAAACAGAAATTCATCAACACTTAAACTGCACAACATGAAGACTTATACGCCATATCTTCAGCAGCAGTCAGGGATTTATTTTCCCCAGTCCAACAACAGTGCAGCAAACTAGCTCATATACGCATGCATTGCATCCATATATCATAAACATTGATAACACGAATGCATTATACTATGCATTTCATACAACGTAAACATTATGTTTTAGCTAACATTTTACTCTTTTTAGGATAAGGTTAATAGCTACCATTAACAAATATTCAAAATCTTTTGATACAGTAGAGATACGCTCCAGACACGGATGCCATTCTGATACTCATTCAGATTCAACCCTCAGATACAGTTCAGATACGCTCCAGACACGGATGCCATCCTGATACTCATTCAGATTCAACCCTCAGATAAAGTTCAGATACGCTCCAGATACGGATGCCATCCTGACACTCATTCAGATTCAACTCTCAGATATAGTTCAGATACGCTCCAGATACAGATGCCATCCTGACACTCATTCAGATTCAACTCTCAGATACAGTGCAGATATGCTCTAGATACGGATGCCATCCTGATACTCATTCAAATTCAACTCTCAGATACAGTTCAGATACGTTCCAGACACGGATGCCGTTCTGATACTCATTCAAGATTCAACTTTCAGATACATTTCAGATATGCTCCAGACACAGATGCCATTCTAATACTTAATCAAATCCCCTTCCAGATACAGTACAGATACGCTCTAGACACGGACGCCATTCTAGTATTCATTCTTCCAACTTACAAATTACAATTCAACAATCACTCTTTGATGGAATCTTTAAGCCCATCTCCTACAACTTTATATCACCTCTCCAAATGGCATCTATAATCCCATTCCCTCTATCGTCGCACCGCCGAGTGAAAATTTCTGGGCAGTGTCCAATCATCTTCCACCTTTGAGTCACGAATGGAAAAAAATCGCCAGTCTAACTCTTCGGGTTTAAGAAGATTGAACAGGGGCAGCTGTTGTACCCCAAAATTTTCCCTCTCACTTATCAAGAATTTTCTCACAAGATTTCTTTGACTCAAGACTGCATTAGGGTTTGACCAGCTCAAGTCACCTCCTCATGCACTGATGACCAAAATTAGGGTATAAGTTTGCACAAAGATTTTTGGACTATCAATGCTTCATATGACTTTCAAGGATCATTATGGACCCCCAAGAATACCCATGCCAATTTTCAAGCCTTGGATCACACTTTTGATCAGTCAATTGAACAGTTGACCTCAAAATCAGCTGTATGTGGGAAAAAGTCAACCATGGCCAATTTACAGTCAAACTTCACAATTTTTGATCCACATTAACATATTAGACTCATATGTATCATTTGATCAAGTTTGGACCATAATTCCTCAAGAAATTTGATCAAATCATCAAAAGGGCAAAATGGTCAAAATTAGGGGTTTGACTGAGAAGGGGCAATTTCTGATTTTTGACCTAGCAAATGGCCATTTGGTTTAAAGCATGATTTCAAGAGTTCAATTGCATCATATTGACCTAATGACATGGTTCAAAACATTGCAAATCCATTGGATTGACAGATGAATTTTTCAGTCAACTGATCAAAAGTCAATTGTACACTAAAAAGTCAAACTTTGACTTTTTGGTCAAATTCAAATTCCAAAGATCATAATTCATAAAAAAATGTCAAAAGGTGAAACTTGTTCATCAAGAAACCAAGGATTTAAGATTTGGTTTTGGAAAGTTGAAAATTTTAACTTAGAAATTTTTCTAAGTATAGAAAATTTCTTATTTTTTCTCAACTTTAAGCCAATTTTTCACCTTGATGCAAGATGATTCAAAGGAAACTTCCAACATGAAAGTTGTATATGTCCATGAAATATACAACTTTTCTTCACAAAATTTCTCCTAAAAATGCTTGGATCTCAAGATATAATTTTGTGAATACATGCTCACGAACCAAATTAACTTAGTAAAATTTTGCCCTAGTTAGGTAGATTTTTGACTTAACTTCATGCCAACTTTCCACATAGTTCCAAGGGGAATATTCAAAATAAATTCAAATATGAGTTGTATAGCACATTGCAAGCTTTCCAAAATGTCCAAGAACTCCTTGAGATCATTCTTGAGTAGGGAGAATCGAAGAGATGAAGTATGTGATTTATCACTTTGATTTCAAGCCATTTCATGAAGAACAAAAATTCAAATCCTCAAGCATGCTGAACAAATCTTAATTTTCAGGCTCCTAACTTATTTCTCACTCTATAATTAAATGTTTTCATAGATGTTGGAAGATTTAAGTCAAGCATTGAATGCATTGTACAAAAACAATTCCATTTTTGGCACAAAGGTACCATTTCCATTTTGATAAAGCACTACGTTTGCCTTTGTCAACTTCTTGAGCCTTGCACTTGTTTTCTCTGCACACAAGCAAAGCCAAAACCAAAAGCAACTTGCCTGACGCCTCTACCAAATCAGACCATGCTTGTACAAACTTAGAGACTTGTCTCCTCACTTTTCTTCAAAAGCAAGTAATAGAGCCAAAAGGCTATAACTCAGAAATCTTGAGAAAGCTTGAGGTCTAACCTCTTCCATACTAATACACAAGTGTATTGCAACCTAAGACACGAATGCTAAGACTCAGAAACACTCCTAAACACTTTTCCATTGAAAATCTTCCATAGCTTGACAGTTTTGTATTTTACACAGCCATCTCCAAAACCACTCGTGCATTTTGAGTTTTAACCACCTAAACACTTAATATACTTCATATCTAAGTGATCCAGACCCCTGTTCCCTCACTGTAACTCCTCCTCCTCCATCCACCATTTTCAAATATCAAGCTTGCAGGTTGACTTGAGTAGGGAGATTCAGAGACTTTCAAGACAAGGTAAGGACGGAAATACACTCAGGGAGGTCCAAGCAAGCTAAACAGATCCTTAGGCCTTCTCAAAACTTGCCCAAACTCCATTCACGATCTCAACTGAAAGAGATAAAAACTAAAACTTCTATCTCTTCATACAAGCATCCTTTGGTCCTGATTTGTGAAAGAAAAATGTAGATATCCTTGTACTAAAGCTAACCATGTGTTGGTGTAAGCCCTAGAGGCCAGTACTTTTGGTACTTGTATCGAATTATTTATTAATAATAAAAGGCATTTCTTTATTATGTTTGCTTTCCAAAATAATAAAGTCCCTAGAATGGTTTATTGGTTTAATGAAATGTTAAGTGTGACTTAATCATGAGATCCCATTAAACATAAGACACTATTCTTAAAGTATCCGTAGTCAAGCTTTAATGTGAAGTGGGATAACATTAAAGCATTAAGATTATTATGAAGATAGATTGATGATCACATCTCATGGATCATAGATAAGGGGTTATCAAGTCTTGACATAGGTATGCATATTAGGAGTAATATTTATACTGGATTGACCCGCTATGAGAATACTACATAGAATGTTATGCAAAGTGTCATAAGTTATTCTCATGATGATAATGGTGTATATCACCCTTCGACCTGAAACCACTATGGACCCTAGATGTAGAGTCAAGTACTTTATTGCTGATCAAACATCATCCATAACTGGATGACTATAAAGACGGTTGATGGGTACTTCACAAAGCATTCTAAGGGACATGAGTGACCTAGATGGAATTTGCTCATCCTGCATAACAGGATAAATGTCTAAGGGCCCAATATTGAACTAGACAAGGGTGACACAGTGTATGCCTTGTGTTCAATATAGACATGAGGGAAAAAGGGTAATTGTACAACACAAATATTATCACGGAAAAGGTTTGGTCAGATCACATGACATTTTCGTGACTTGGGTAACAGTGATGTGTTGCTAGATACCGCTCACTGTTTATTATATTAAATGTGTGATTTAATATAATTGCCAACATCGCGAAAACCTACAGGGTCACACACATAAGGACAGGTTGATGAGAGATAGAATAAATAAGGAACACCGTAAGGTACGGTGCACTTAAGTGTAATACGGAAAGTGGTAAGGTACCACGTGGATAAGTGATATATGGTACATCATAAGGTATGATGTCCATAAGCTTAATTGGGCTTTTAGCTTATAGCCTTAATTGGGCTTTTAGCTTGTAGCCCACACGAGTGATTCTATAAATAGATCCCTTGTGATGAAGCAATTTCAATTGATGTAATTTCGTTTTTGATTCTCTCTCTCACTCAAGGTTTCCGTTCGTGATCAGCTAGCACTGTGACCAGAAGCGATCTGTTCGTGTGGACTGAGTAGAGGCGTTGTTCTTCATCAACGCTCGTGATCACAACATCAAAGGCCTGAATCGCCACAAGAGGTAAATATTTCTATCACTGACCATGCTCATTCGTAAGGATCGCTAAAGGAAAATTTTAAATTCCGATGCGCTTTTGATCGCAATTTTCCTTCACCATGTTCATAGATTTCATTTGTATTAACTGTGCATGGAGAATTTTGGATTTGAAATTTCTGTAAAAATTAGGTTTCAAATTAGGGCAAGTAAAATTAGCTTTGATCTTTGATTGTTAGTTTACATAAATTATATGGTTGAACTCGTGGGAAGAAACTCCATAATTTTCATGTTTGGACTTTCCATTTTCATGGAGAAATGAGAGAGATACAGGTGGTCTGGCCATGGCTCAAGTTTGAAGATGAAGTTTCCTTCAGGGGGAGTTTTCTAATATATATTTATCTTTGTGTTTCTATAAACGGATGTACAACCACCCTAGTGGTAAGGCAGCGCGCAAAAATGTCATAGGTCACGGGTTCGAGCCTTGGCGCCTGCCTTTTGCAATTTTTCTCACATTTTGCCATTTTTTGTCCCTTTGCAGCGTGGGCCTCTGAACTTTGGGCTTTATGTTTTTTTTCTAACACTCACCTCCTGATTGTTTATGACACCCCTGGCCCAATATATTTTTATTATTCATTTTATTTTCATTTTTATTTTCTTAAATATATTTTTCTTAATATTAAAAATCACAAAAAATATAAAAAAGATAGATTTGTATCTTGGCTCATTTTATTTTATTTTTATCATGTAAAATATTTTATTTAGTTAAATATATTATCCATTTTTCTTAATTAGCTTTGTAAATTAAATTAGGATTAGTTTAATATTCATTTTTCTTTATACTCATTAAATATTTACTTTACTATAAAAAAGAGACCAAAATATCTCATAGGGCCATATATTATTTTTAAGATAAAAAATACAAAAAAAATACTTATTTTTTCTTAAAGAAATTTATTTTATTTTAATCAAATAGAATTAGGGTTTATTCAAAAATCTTTTCTAAAAAAATAATTTCTTTTCTTAATTGATTTAAGATTAATCTTGATTTATTTATTAGGTTTAGGTTAAAACCTTTTTCACATAAAAAACCAAACAAAAATCTTCTTGGCATTTACATACCTTTGCATATTTAATTCATTTTTGTATATTATTTATTCCAATATTTGTACATATTCAATTTGGTTGTAATAGACTAATTAGGTTTATATTATTGCAATCTCCATTCATAAATTGTATACTCCCACAAATGTTGTAATAGCGTAGGACATTTAAATTTCGCAATCTATCGCTTTTTATATAACATGCTAGTAATTAGGGTTTGTATGGAAAGATAAAATCAATCAAATAGAAAACCCTAATTCAAGACAAAATCAAGCATGACAATGACACACTTGCACACAAAACACCCCTAGGGTTATCCCACTTGGTTGCCTTACAAAAATGGCCATATTACGCATGTAAGGTGTCTTAGCAAAAACAAACAAACACAAGATCATAGTCCCTCGATGATGCTATTCAAAGTTGCCTTATAAAATGATCTTAGTCCCTCAAAAATGCTAAGATACCTTGTAACATTGATAATCATGGCTATACGATGACCCACGTCTGTCCCGTTTACATCCAAAGATAGGGTTGCTTACCAAATCAATGGTAAGACAACAATGTCAAAGGAAAAGAAAATGAACAAGAAAGACATTTGAGTAGGTAAGATTGCTTTTAGTTACTTGCTCCAGTTAAAAAAAAAACAAACATCCTTGCTATTTTCAAAAACAAACACCTACACATTTTCAAAACATCTTACAAACATTGAAAACATCTTCAAAAAGATTAACATCTTTGTATACATTCTTACGAACGAGAATCATTACAAAGATTTCCTAAACAATGGACTCTTTTTACAAAATACTTTCAAAACCACACAAAACACAATTTCAAACAAAAGCAAGTGATCTAGCAAGTAACTAAGAGCCCATAGAAAACCATGGATGAAAAGGGTGCTAATACCTTCCCTTTTCATAATCTACCCCCCAAACTCAAGAAAAAATCTCAAAGGTCTTTTATGTGCTTTTTCACCTTTCCTTTTGGATAAAAGAAAATTCGGTGGCGACTCTTTCTAACCGCAACATTTGCGATCAAACATAAAACAATCAAGTCAGTTCTCCCACCGCATCACAAGTATCAATACAACACAGACCTTGCTCCCACCCGTACTCAACTCCAAAGTATGGTTATGGTTTCAAGTGAAGGTTTCAAAGACTACACTCAGAAATGAAGGGACTTAGCAGGAAGAGTCCAGCCTCCCCTGTTCGAAAGAGAGTTAGTAGACATGTTTCTGGGTACCCTGTCCGGTCCTTTCTTTAATCATCTAATTGGAAGCTCTTCAGCAGGCTTCACTGAATTAATCTTGATTGGAGAAAGAGTGGAAGTTGGGATCAAGAGTGGGAAGATTTAAAAAGACGCATCCTCCGCTGCTGTAAGAAAACCATTTATTGGTAAGAAAGAAGTTGGTGTTGTGTATCCTCATAGAAATCAAGATAGAACTGAACACCGTATGGTAGGGGCTGTCATGATCCCTAACCCTGCACCTACTCAACAAAGGAGCAACCAACCAATAACAGAAAGACCAGTAAGACAATTTACCCGGATTAATACGACATCATCTCAAGTCCTGCCACATTTGTTGAGATCTAATATGGTACCTTTAAAGGAAGCTCCGAAGAATCCTAACACAACCTCTCCTCATTACCATCCTAATGCTCGTTGTGCTTACCATTCAGAAAGCCCAGGCCATGATACCAACAACTGTTGGGCTTTGAAAAACAAGGTGCAAGACCTTCTTGAAGCAAAAGAAATTGAATTCGATGCTCCAGAGATCCCAAATGTTATCACCGCTCCTATGCCCAAGCATGGTCGTGATGTTAACGCTGTTGAAGATGATATGTTTGTTACTTTTGTTGATGAACTTGTTACTCCTCTCCTGACTATCAAGAGGAACCTGTTGAATGTCGGTTTATTTTCGGGCTGTGACGAAAGCTGCCACCTCTGTTTATCCCTACCAACTGGTTGTCATTTACTGAAAGCAGGTGTTCAGCGCCTGATGGATGACAAATAGATTTTATTTGAAAAGACTCATGTTCCAACCATTTCTTACAATGACATTTCAATAGTAACCATTTCCGCTAATCCTTCCATGGTCTCTACCAAAAGACCTGTTAGGATTATATCAGTTCCTAAAGTAGCTCCACTGATAATTACTATGCCTGGACCAATCCCGCACTCATCAGATAAAACTGTCCCATGGAACTATGGGGGCAACGTCTACTATCACGACGTCAAGCAAGATTAGCTGGCTGATGAAGACTTGATTTTTGAGAAGGCTGACCCGGACATCAGCAACATTGCAGGAACCAGCAAGATAACCCGAAGTGGCAGAGTATTCTCTCCCGAGATTTCTCCTCCGAAGACTATTACCAGTCTTGTAATCATCCCTGCTTCTGTTCCTATTGACACTACTACTACAATTCCTATGGTTACCCCTACTGACACTCCTACCACCGAGTCGACCGAGACTCGGGGCAAAGGCATTCTGGTTGAGCCTGTCTGGATGAAGGCGCAATCAGTATCTATCCCTGAGGCCTCCTAAAAGGAGATGGAAGAAATTCTAAAATTTATAAAGAGAAGCGACTACAACGTAGTCGAACAGCTAGGGCAGACTCCGTCAAAGATTTCCATGCTGGCTTTATTGTTGTGCTCCGAGGCTCATGCGAAGGCCTTGGTGAAATTCCTTAAAACTGCCCATGTACCACAAGAAATCTTTGTTGATCAATTCCAAGACTGCGTAGCCAGTTTAACCGTTGATAATGGTTTAGGCTTTTCTGATGCTGACTTGACACCTAGAGGGAGGAAGCACAACGAGGCATTACATGTCTCTGTTGAATGCCGGGGCACAACTTTGGCCCATGTTTTGGTTGATACTGTTTCGTCTTTGAATGTGCTGCCTAAGAAGGCTCTTGATAGACTCGATTGTGAAGGTTTAACCTTAAAACCCAGCAACATAGTGGTAAGGGCCTTCGACGATTCAAAGAGAATGGTGCATGGGGAGGTGGACATTCCCATAAAAGTTGGAACTCAAACCTTTGATTCAAATTTTTACGTGATGGAAACTCACCCTTCCTATTCCTGCTTATTGGGCCGACCATGGATTCATAATGCTGGTTCCGTCACCTCTACATTACATCAAATGCTGAAATACCCGACCAAGGGGAAAATCATTACTGACCATGGAGAAGAGGAATATATGGTCAGTCACTTAAACTCCTTCAGATAAATGAAATTGGATGGTGAATTCATTGAAACTCCGTTTCAGCATTTCAAGGAAGTCCCACAAACCGTGGAAGTAACCAAGGATGTTTCCCAAGTCCCAAAGATTACAAGACCTCCGCTAAAGATGTCTTCTCTGAAATATGCCAAGGCAGTGATCGAAGAAGGTGGGTGTACTATTTGGGGCCAACTCCCGGATATCCCATACAAATATGACAAATTTGGTTTGGGTTTCACTTAAGGAGCCCATAAAGCTATACGCCGTGCTCGTGGCAGGGGACCTCCCTTGAAGATTAGCAACCACGGAGTCAACGCAGTGGAGGATGATGATGATGACAATTGTGACCTAGAAGACTGGATTTTCCCAACCATCAATGGAGGACTCACCAACTGGGAAGCTAAAGATTTTGTCCCAATTACTTTTATCCAATAGTAATTGTATTTAAATTTTGTTGGACCTGTAATAATTAAACAATTCAGACTTTTAAAACCTTGTGTCTTACCCGAGGCACAACGGTCCATTTGTAAGGGTTGTTACCTCATTTTCATATGTCATCAATGAATCATGGATGTTTTTGCATACAAACTTTATGCTCTTTGTCTTTATTTTTTACATTTTTATTTCTTTCAAAGATATCTATACTCTTACACACACTCACATTCAAAATGCAGATCTACATCCATTCGGGATCCCTTGGGTAACAATTCATGTATGGCCTTTTGTGACTCTAAAAATCTAATCTACCAAGCCGAAGACGAAGGTGAGGAAGATTGTAAAGTGCCAGGGGAACTTTCCAGGTTACTACAAAAAGAAGAGAGGACCATACATCCCCACGAAGAACCAGTGGACACAATTAACCTAGGTATCGAATGGGACAAGAAAGAAGTCAAAGTGGGTGCCAATCTGGAACCCAGTGTCAAGAAGCGTCTGACTCAGTTGCTACATGATTATGTTGAGGTCTTTGCCTGGTCGTACAAAGACATGCCAGTATTGGATGCTGATATTATGGTCCATCGTCTACCAATAAAAGAAGACTGCCCTCCAGTAAAACAGAAAGTCTGTCACATGCGACTAGACATGTCAGAGAAGATTAAGGCTGAAGTCATGAAACAATTCAACGCCGGATTCTTGGCCGTCACCTCCTATCCACAATGGGTCGCCAATGTTGTTCCCGTTCCTAAAAAGGACGGCAAAGTATGCATGTGCGTGGACTACAGAGATTTGAATAGGGCAAGCCCTAAGGATGATTTTCCACTTCTCCACATCGATATTTTGGTCGATAATACCGCGCACCATAAAGTGTTTTCATTTATGGATGGTTTCTCAGGCTACAACCAAATCAAAATGGCGCCTAAGGATATGGAGAAAATGACCTTTGTCACACAGTGGGGCACATTCTGTTACAAGGTTATGCCATTCGGGTTGAAGAATACTGGGGCAACCTATCAACGTGCCATGGTAGCTTTATTTCACGACATGATACATCACAAAATAGAGGTCTATATGGACGACATGATAGCCAGATCTCAAACTAAAGAGGAACATCTTGACCATTTGCAAAAACTGTTTGAGAGACTAAAGAAATACAAGCTGAGGTTGAACCCGAATAAATGCACATTTGGGGTGAGGTCCAGTAAACTCCTAGGCTTCATCGTCAGCGGTAAAGGTATCAAAGTATACCCTGCCAAGGTGAAAGCAATACAAGAAATACCTTCTCCTCATACCGAGAAGGAAGTCAGAGGATTCTTGGGACGACTAAACTACATTTCCAGATTCATTTCTCAATTGACCGCTACTTGTGAACCAATCTTCAAGTTACTAAAGAAAGATCAAGTAGTCAAATCAAATGATGAATGCCAAAATGCCTTCGACAAGATCAAAGAGTACCTGCAAGAGCCTCCTGTTTTGATGCCACCAGTCGAGGGAAGACCCTTGATCATGTATCTAACTGTTTTGGAAAATTCAATGGGGTGCGTGCTGGGGCAGCATGACAAGTCTGGCTGAAAAGAGCATGCTATTTACTACTTGAGCAAAAATTTTACCGACTGTGAAACAAGATATTCACTGCTCGAGAAAACTTGTTGCGCTCTGGCATGGGCTGCTCGCCGGCTAAGACAGTATATGCTGACCCATACTACCTTATTGATATCCAAAATGGATCCAATAAAATACATATTCGAGAAGCCTGCCCTCTCTGGGAGAATAGGAAGATGGCAGATGATCCTAACTGAATACGACATTCAGTACACTACCCAAAAAGCAATAAAGGGAAGTGTGCTAGCCAATCACCTTGCTCACCAAGCTGTGGATGACTATCAGTCCATGAATTTTGAATTTCCGGATGAAGACATCATGATGGTAAACAACTGTGAAGAATTCAGACCATATGACAGACCTGAACAGGGATCCCGATGGACCCTGGTTTTTGATGAGGCGTCCAACGCACTCGGCAATGGCATAGGTGTTGTACTCACATCCCCTGAAGGATGTCACACTCCCTTCACTGCAAGACTCTGCTTCAACTGTACAAATAACATGGCAGAATATGAAGCGTGCATTTTTGGTCTCAAAGCTGCCATAGATTTGGGGATCAAGTCCTTAAGTGTATTTGGAGATTCAGCCTTGGTCATCAGTCAGATCAAAGAAGACTGGGATACGAAACACCCTAACCTTATCCCCTACAAATAAAATGTGTTAACATTAATCCCACATTTTGAGAAGATTACATACGAGCATTTCCCGCGAGAAGAAAATCAACTAGCGGATGCGCTAGCCACAATGTCATCCATGTTTAAACTCAAGTGGGGTAACGAGGCTCCCCAGATCAGCATTGAACGGATGGATGAACCAGCTTATTGTCATGAGATCAATACTGAAGAAGTAGTGGACCGACCTTGGTTCCATGAAGTCAAGAGGTATCTTGAGGCTCAAGAGTATCCAGAAGGAGCTTCAGTTAATGATAAGAAGTTCTTAAGGAGATTCTCTGCTAAGTTCTTCATCAGTAATGGCATTCTCTACAAGCGCAACCATGACTCTATTTTGCTTCATTTTGTAGACAAGGTTGAGGCAGAAAAGATCATGGCTGATCTACATGAAGGAACTTTTGGCACCCATTCCAGTGGACATATGATGGCAAAGAAGATCCTATGGGTAGTGTTGTACCCCAAAATTTGCCCTCCCAGTTCCTCAACATTTTCTCATCACAAGACCTTTGAGGATCAAGATCCAGTTAGGGTTTCCTCTGCTCAAGACTTCTCCTTGCACTGTGGACTCAAATTAGGGTTTGTATTTGCCTAAGGATGCTTTGACCTAAAATGCCTAAGATGACTTTCATGCTTCATGTTGGACTCCCAAGTTTACCTATACCAAGTTTCAAGTCTTGATTCCAAGTTTTACCCAGTCAATTGGACAGTTGACCTAGAAATCAGCTGTATTGGGGAAAAAGTCAACTGTGGCCAATTGACAGTCAAATCTCATGAAATTTGATCCACATCAACATTATGAACTCACATGGACCATTTGATCAAGTTTGAATCATAATTCCCCAAGAAATTTGGTCAGATCACCAAAAGGGCAAAATGGTCATTTTTAGGGTTTTGACTGCACAAAGGCAATTTTTTGACTGTTTGACCTAGCCAATGGCAAACCAAGCTCACATATGGCCTCAAGGACTCAATGGAATTATCTTGACATGTTCATCAAGCTCAAAAGATCCCAAGTACACAAGATTGACAGTTGAATTTCCCAGTCAATTGATCAATTTTGACTGTATACTGAAAAGTCAAACTTTGACTTTTTGGTCAAAATCAAGAGTCAAGATTCATTTTTCATCAAAACATGCCAAATCATGAAACTTGTTCACCAAGAAATCACAAAATGCAAATTAGGGTTTGAAAATGGAATTTTTCATAACTTAGAATTTTTCTAAGTTATGAAAAAACCCTAATTTTTTCCCAACTTTGCCCCATCTTTTCACCATGATCCATTTGGATTCAAACAAAAGTCAAAACATGAAAGTTGTAGCTTGTTGCATAATCTACAACTTTGATTCACAAAGTTTTCTCATTTGAAGCTTGTATCTCAAGTTATGATTTTTTGAATAAGGCACTAAACCATCTTTTAACTTAGTGAAATTTGACCTATTTTGACAAGGTTTTCTACCCTACTTCAAGGCCACTTTTCATACCCTTCCACTTGGAATTTCAAATTGCATTTCAAAGATGGATTGTAGTACACATTCCAAGCTTTCCAAAATGTCCAAGAACTCATCAAACAACCTCATAACTTGAGAGATTCGAATTTCACAAGTTGGCAAAAATTCACTTTTTGTTCTTCATCAAAGCATGTTCATAAACTTGGTAAATTTGAATTCAGCATGCTTAAGCTACATTGCAGGCCTCTAATCCCATTTTCACTCAATAATTCAATGCATATCCTTTGTGCTCTAGCATTATCTTGCTCATTTGGACAATACACACAAAATCAAGCCTAAACTAGAAAAAGCATATTATCCATTCTTGTAAAGTGCTACTTTATGGCAACTTTGCAAATCTATGAGGTACAATGCAGATCTTTGAGGCAAAAAGGCATGGACATTTCCCACTGATCAAGACTCAAATGTGCAGCATAGATTGAGGCATTGTACTGGCCTAGAAACCAAGTTGACATTTGCTTGCTTCACTTAGAAGTAACATCCATAACTTATGCTATCTCTCATACCAGCTCAAAAACAGAAGAACAAAGTTGTCAAACACATTACACATAAGATATCCAAGCTAACACACGAGCTCTTGACCTCCAAAACACCCTCCATCTCAGAATCATCCTCAAACTGCACAAACAGGGGTGCCCCTGCAGTTTGAGTGCAATCTCTCAATCCCTTCAAGCACTTCTGTCCAAACCTGTTCCTCTACCTTCCTTACAACATATGCAAGCTATCCAGAAGCTAAGGCACGATCTGTAGTTGCTCTAACCACTTCCACCATTTTCACATCTTTGACTTGCAGGTGAAGTTCTATAGCTTGATATAAGAAGGTTCAAGACAAAGTGAGCATTGAAAAAGCATCCCTGGACCTCAAGGAAGCTTTTCCAATCATTACATTGCACTGAAAGTCTCTCATTCTCCACGTAGAAGTTCAACTGCACAGGTAAAAGTTTGAATTCGTATCTCTCTTATTAGGCATCTTTAGTCTTAAGTTTGTGAAGAAACAAAGTCCTACTCATAGCCCTGAACATGTACATAGCTTTACTTTTCATTTCTTTTATCTGAGTGAAGAGAATTTGAGCTCTGAAAATGGTAGAAAAACTAGGTCAGGAAAGAGGGGGAGAGAAATTCTCCCTCATCTTAGAGAGATAGGACATGTTCTTTATATGGTTGAAACCGTCTCTTAATGCTCTACATTTTTCATGTTATGAGTTTTTGCTAAAAAGCCAGGAATCCAGAGATAAAAAACGCGTGTATTAGCTTGAAGGAGGCTGTACAGAGGTTGAAGAAGGAGTGGTCTGGGCTGGGCCTGGATTTTGTTTTCTTTTTGCACCCCATTTTCATGTTTACACCCCCCTGAGCCCATTTACTCATTTTTTGACATTTTTGACTTTTTTCCTTTTTTGCTGACTTCATTTATTTTTTCTCATGCCATTAGAAAATTAAAAATATTTTTTTCATTATTTTTTGCATTTATTGCATATTTATTTGTTTATTTGTTTAGTTTGTACATAAATATATATATATTTGATTATTAGAATAAATGTAAAAATAATGTAAATACACTTTTTATTTTTATTTACTTTCTGAAAATATTTCACACAAAAAAATATTCTTTTATTTATTTTATTAAAATATTAAATAAATATTTATTTTTGTATAATACATATCTAGGGTTTAATAAAATATATATATATGATTATTAATATATTTAAGACAAAAAATATAAAAATATTTGATTTTTTTCATTTTATTAATATTTAATACAAAAATACCTTTTTCACAATATACTTCATTTTATGTCATTTTTATAAATAATAAATAAATAGTAGAATTAAATTAGATAATAATACCTTTTATTTAAAAAAATTAGGGTTTTTCACCCTAAGTTCAAAATACTAAAAAATAAATACATTTTTTATTTTTCTTTTTCCTTTTACATAAATAATATTTTCTCATACACATAGAAGCTTTCTTTCTACATTTCACATATTTATTTAATTTACATTTAATTATGCATTGCAAAATATCCAATTGTTGTAATAATTTAGATTTAAATTCTTGTCAATATCCCCATTTGAACATTTGTACCCCCCTTCCCATATTTGGTTGTGTAATAGCTTAGTAATTTTAATTTCGCACTTTATTGCTTTCTAATAATAACATGCTAGAATTAGGGTTTGTATGCGAAAAACGATAAAAAAAAATAGTTTGACCTAATACAAGATAAACAAGCATGAAAATGAACACACAAATCACACTTGCACCCCCTAGGGTATTCCACTTGTTGCCTTCAAATAAATGGGCCATATTGTATGTTGAACATCTTTGGGCAAAGCAAACAGTTTGAATGATCATAGTCCCTCGATAAAACTTTTCAAAACAAACAAAACAAATGATCAAGTCCCTTAGAGAAATTGCCCAAAGACATTTAACGTCGTTACAATTATGGTCTAAACGATGACCCGCGCCTGTCCCTTTCACATCCTAACACAAGGTTGCCCACCAAATATAATGGTGGTGCAAACTTGTTAAAAGGGTTAAAGTATAGCAATAATCTTTTGAGAAATTTAGGAGTAGATAACCTCTTAGTTACTTGAATCAACTTGCCAAACAAAACATTTGCCTAATTTCAAAACCACACAACACTACACTTTCAAAACAACTTTCAAAAACAAATGAAAACCTTTTCAAAAGACATACATCTTTGTATACATCCCCACATGGATCATTGCAAAGGTTGCCACCACATTGGCCTCTTTTCAAAACATTTTCAAAACCCACACACTCAAGCACCATTTAAAACAATTGAAAACAAAAGGCAAGTGATCTAAGCAAGTAACTAAGAGCCCATGGATAACCATGGATAGAAAGGGTGCTAATACCTTCCCTTTCTATAATCTACTCCCCGAACCCAAGAAAACATCTCAAAAGGTTTTTGCTGTGCTTTTTTAACCTTTCCTTAGGATAAAATAAAAAGTCGGTGGCGACTCTTGCTAACCGCAACATTTGCGAATACAAACGCAAACCTCAAGTCAGTTCTCCCACCGTATCACAGAACTGGCGACTCTGCTGGGGAAAACTTTTAAAAGTGGAGTAACCTTAGGGCTTAGATCACTTTTGTTTTCAATTGCTTGCTTTGTTTGCTTTTATATTTGTGGGCTTTGCATCGGAGTTCATAGATCCTAACCCGGATCTGGGAAATACCCTTTTTAGGTAGCATAATCTGTGAGGGACCTGTCCGGCGTAGACCGACATGGGTGAAGCAGTGGCTACGTTGGTGTGGCATCTTAGTCTGTACCTATATCCCTTGTGTTGTAACGGGGAGAATATAGGTCTTCTAAGGAGTCATTAAACACCAACCAACCTTAGAACCCTAAATTGACCAACTTGGCTATTAGGACAGTAGCAGTATGCTACACTCATTGAGGCTAAACTCTCGAGATGGTTCTGGCCGCGAGAAAAGATTGCGATGCTGGAGTTATGACCGATTGAGGGTAGCCAATGATTTGAGATCCTCTAGAACCCGGTTACTTTTGATAGGACAGGTTTTAACCAACAAAACCCAAAGAGGGTAATACCTGAAACTCATGCTGGCCTGAAACCTAAGGGTGTCTTGTGTGACTTGTGTGCTTTATTTGCCTATGTGAATACTTGTGATGTGCTTCATCATAGCATCATGCCATCATACCATTGCATGCATAAAAAGCTAACCCATTTCAAAGACAAAAAGGTTTCATCTTTGCTCTGTTTTGTAGGACATTATGATGCCCGTGCGTAGAAATACTATCCGGTTCAACTTTGTTCGTTCACCTGAGTTGCTTGATGAGTTGGTTAGCAGAATTCCAAACACTACCTCCTTCATCAACATACATGGTTCTCTCCTTGGCTTGATCACTGTAAAATGGGACCAACAACTGATAAGTGTTCTGACCCAGTTTTATGACCCTCTGCATCATTGTTTCACCTTTCAAGACTTCCAGCTGGTTCCTACCCTGGAAGAGTTCTCTTATTTGCTTGGGATCCCTGTCTTGGAACAAACTCCATTCACTGGTTTGGAAAAGATTCCTAGGCCTGAAGAGATTGCTGCAATTCTCCCCTTGACCAAAGAAGAGGTATTGTCCAACTGGGAAACTAGAAATGGGATCAAGGGCTTTTTGGTCAAATTTCTGGTTGGCAAGGCTAATGATTTCTGGAATGACTTGGACTTCAAGGCGTACGAGGATATTCTGGCTCTTTTGATCTATGGTCTGGTATTGTTTCCCAACCCTGACACCTTCATCAGTATCCATGTCATAAGAATCTTCATGTCTCGGAATCCGGTACCCACTCTCTTGGGTGACATTCTACAACAACTCTATGCTCGTACTGCTCGAAAACGGGGGACTCCGTGGTGTTGTGCTCCTTTGCTGGTAAGGTGGTTTATTTCGCACCTTCCTAAGTCCGTGCTGAAGAATGAAGAAGGAAAAGGTTGGGCTCGGAGGTTAATGTCTCTCACAGATAAGGATATCACTTGGACTCTCAGAGGCTTGGATGAGGTAGCTGTTATCGACCGTTGCGGAGAATACCCTAATGTACCGTTGATTGGTATCCAAGGAGGAATCTCTTACAATCCATGTTTAGCTCTCCGTCAGTTTGGAAGAGCCAGAGGAGATGGGCCCCATGAAATGCTGGTTCCTCACTTCCATTTTGAGTTTCAGGCAGGCAGTGACAAACTACGCCAGGGATTCATTAGAGCTTGGGACAGAATCCACAAAGCTGACCCACATGAGTTAGGACCAAAGACTTCTTTACCATTGGAGCCCTATTGCAAATGGGTCCGCATCCGTGCTCAGAAGTTAGGTATGCCGTACGAAGCTGTCAGACCAATCATCCTTGAATCTCCCGATGAAGATGGGGTTCCTCCAACTGTCCTCCCTCCTCAGATACCTACTGATTTTGACACCATGAAGAGATCTTGGGCACAGCTAAAGGAAGAACGGGATTTCTATCGGGAGAAGTTCAACGAGCAGGAAAGGAAGGTCCAAAGGCTGACTAAGCAATTGGAGGAAGAACGTGTCCTGAACAACTACATCAGCACTGAGAGGAGGAGGCCATGGGAGCATTGATGAGCTTTGATTATTTCCTTTTGTAGTTTTATTTCCTTTTCCGTATTTTTCATTCCTGTAATGCCTAAGGGCAAATCGTTGAACAATTGAAAAATTTTAATCTAATGAAGTGTGTTTCCTTCTTTTTGTCTACAAAGTTGAATCTTATTTGTCTTTGAAAACATAAAAACATACGCATTCCATTACACCATATGCATAGCAGGTACCCTATTTCACAGGTTGCTTAATCTTCTTCGCTGTTTGTTTGCACAGTCATCATGAATCCGGAATCATCCAGTGAGCAAGCAATCAAGGCCCTTCAGGCCCAAAGTGCACAGTTTCAAGAGATGGTCCTAAGCCTAGCCCAGGGTCAGCAAGAGTTGAAGACTCTACTCCTGAAGAAGAAGAAGAAAAAGAGGACGGCGATGTTCAACACCGGACGCAGATTTGGGAACACACTCCACAATGAAGCTGATCCAACCACTTCTTCTGCTGAGAAAAACAGTCCCCAAGGGGGAGGAGCTCCTAGTCCCGCAGTCTCCGACAACGAGACGGACTATAACGAGGAACAATACCCACCTGCTGCTGACAGATACAAACAATTGGAGGACCGCTTGAGCGCTATGGAAATTCAGAACGTGCCGGGACTGGATTTCGGAGATTTGGGATTATCTTCTGGAGTAGTAATTCCACACAAGTTTAAGGCGCCTGCCTTCGCCAAGTATGATGGGGTCTCTTGCCCAAAGCTGCATCTGAGGTCGTATGTAAGGAAAATCCAACCTTACACGGCGGATAAGAACCTCTGGATTCACTTCTTCCAAGACAGCCTCTCGGGGTCACAACTTGAATGGTTCTACCAATTGGACGGAGCTAGCATCCGGCACTGGGAAGATTTGGCAACTGCGTTTTACAGACAATACCAATACAATTCTGATCTCGCTCCTACGCGTACCCAACTTCAGGGTATGTCTCTAGGGACGGGTGAAGGGTTCAAAGAGTACGCTCAAAAATGGAGAGATTTGGCTGGCAGGGTGCAGCCTCCATTAACTGATCGAGAGCTGGTTGATATGTTCCTGGGGACGTTGTCTGGTCCGTTTTTCAATCATTTGGTTGGTAACTCCTCCGCTGGGTTCACAGATTTGATATTAACGGGAGAAAGAATTGAAGCTGGCATCAGGTCAGGCAAGATACAGAAGGCTGCCTCTACAAGTGCTGAGAAGAGGCCATTTAAGAAAGAAGCAAGTGCCGTCTACGGCCCTAGAAGACAAGTCAAGCCCGAAAGTCGCCAAGCCGTCAATGCTTTGGTCATCTCTAAACCAGTTGCTGCTCCTCAGCAGTACAATCAACAAAGAAGTGAAAGGCCCAAGAGGCAGTATACCCGATTGAGTATGACATTATCTCAAATTTTACCCCAACTGTTATCCACCAACCTGGTGACCCTCAAAGAAGATCCTAAGGTCGTCAACACTGCGTCCCCTAAATACAACCCGAATGCCCGGTGTGCTTATCATTCTGATAGTCCCGGGCACACTACTGATGATTGTTGGGCCTTGAGAAACAAAGTGCAAGATCTAATTGACGCAAAAGAAATTCAGTTTGAAGCGCCGGAAAGACCGAATGTTGTAACGGCTCCTATGCCCCAGCATAGGGTAAATGCCATTGAGGAAGAAGTGTATGCTGTTTCGATAGATGAAGTTGTTACCCCTTTGAAGACTGTTAAGAAGAACCTACTGCGGGCCGGTTTATTTCCGGGTTGCGGCGAAGGTTGCCCATTCTGTGCTATTTCCCTATCTGATTGTCCCTTGCTAAGGTTAGGCATCCAAGGCCTAATGGATAACAAGGAGATTTTATTCAAAAAGACTGCTGTTCATTTGGTTCCGATAAAAGAAGTGTCCGTGATTACCATCTTCAAAAATCCAATCAAGGCTCCCCCAAAGAAGCCTATTCAAATCTTGACAGTTGCGCCTGTGATCATTACTGTTCCAGGACCCCTCTCCTACGTATCTGATAAAGCTGTCCCCTGGCATTATGGGGCAGACGTATATGTAAATGGGATCAAACAAGAACTTGATGCTAGTGCCAGTATCTGCGATATCACCGGTCCAGCTAAAGTCACCCGCGGTGGCAGGCTCTTCTCGCCTGACATTGCGCCGCCCGCTATTCGAAAACCCCTCCTCATAAAACCTGCAAGTTTACCAAGTCCTGTTGCTGATCAAATTGTGTCCCCTGCTGCCGAGTCATCAAATGCTCGGGGCAAAGGGATTGAAGAAGAGCCTGCCCGGATGGAGGCACCAATACCCGTAAATGCTGAGGCCTCCCGACAAGAAATGGAGGAGATTCTGAAAATAATAAAGAAAAGTGATTTTAATGTTGTTGAGCAGTTAGGGCATACACCCTCCAAGATCTCCCTGCTCTCCCTATTGCTATGTTCCGAGGCCCACGCTAAGGCATTAATCTCATTTCTCAAGACGGCCCATGTGCCGCAGGAGACGTCGGCGGTTCAGTTCACTGACTGCATAGCAAATCTGACGGCGGACAACGGCTTGGGCTTTTCAGATGCTGACCTAACCGCAAAAGGGAGAGACCACAACGATGCCCTGCATGTCTCTATTGAATGCAGGGGCACTACTCTGGCGCATGTATTGGTAGACACTGGTTCTTCCTTGAATGTTCTACCGAAAAAGGCTTTGGATCGTCTGGATTATGAAGGCCTGGAGTTGAAACCCAGCAATATCATCGTCAGGGCCTTTGACGGTTCCAAGAGGATGGTTCATGGAGAGGTTAACATCCCTATCCGTGTGGGCTCTCAAGTGTTTGACTCTACCTTTTACGTGATGGATATACGGCCGTCGTATTCTTGTCTGTTGGGTCGACCTTGGATCCATAAAGCTGGGGCCGTGACCTCCACCTTGCACCAGAAGCTGAAGTATCCCGTCAGAGGGAAAATTGTCACTGTGCAAGGAGAAGAGGAGTATATGGTGAGCCATTTGAATTCCTTCAGGTACATCGAGATGGACGGAGAATTTATTGAAACTCCCTTCCAACATTTCGAGGAGGTACATCCAATTTCAGCAGCTGCGGAGACAATGGCCGAAGAGAATGATTCCTTGAAGATGGTTTCCCTAAGGGATGCCCGGGCTGTGGTTCAGAAAGGCAATGGTGCACACTGGGGTCAGCTTCCTGACTTCACTCAGAAGAACAACAAGTTTGGGCTAGGCTTTACTGCAGAAGCACAGAAGGCGGTGCGCAAAGAGAAGATCGGAAAGGCTCCGGTGTTTATTTCCAGCTCAAGGGTGAATGCTATTGAGGAGGATGTGGAGGAAGCTGAGTTTGATAATTGGATCTACCCGACTGCCAGCGACGGACCAAGCAACTGGACAGCAAAGGATTTTACCCCTATCACATTTGTCACGCAGTAATTGATTTCTTTTGATTTCCAAATTTGTAACAAACAATATGTTAAAACTCTGTTGGCTCGGTGTCCTGCCCGGGGCATCGTAGCTCCATTTGTGAGGGCTTTTTGTATGACATTTTCATATATCATCAATCAAAACATTGGACGTTTGTTGCATTTCAAATCTTGTGCTCCTTTTCTTTCTGTGTTATACATATTGCAAAACAGCTATATTTACACACACTCACTTATACAGGTTTCAATCCACTCTGGATCTCACTGGCAACAGCTCTGCTACCGCCAGTTATGACTTCGAAAATCCGATCAACTTGGCCGAAGACGAAGGTGAAGATGATTGCGAAGTGCCTGGTGAACTCGCAAGACTGCTACTACAGGAAGAGAGGGCTATTCAACCACATGAAGAGCCTGTGGAGACAATTAACTTGGGTACTGAGACAGATAGGAAAGAGGTCAAGATTGGTGCCAATCTAGAGCTCAGCGTGAAGCAACGATTGATCCAGATGCTGCAAGACTACATGGAGATTTTTGCTTGGTCCTATGAGGATATGCCTGGTTTGGACGCCGACATTGTAGTTCACCATCTACCAACCAAGGAAGATTGCCCTCCAGTAAAGCAAAAAGTCCGACGAATGCGTCCAGAGATGTCTGAGAAGATTAAAGCTGAGGTGATGAAACAGTTTGATGCGGGTTTCCTTGCAGTAACTTCTTACCCTCAGTGGGTTGCCAATGTTGTGCCAGTGCCGAAGAAGGACGGTAAAGTCAGAATGTGTGTCGACTACAGGGATCTGAACAGGGCCAGCCCCAAGGATGATTTCCCCTACCTCACATCGATGTCCTTGTTGATAATACAGCTCAACACAAGGTGTTCTCCTTCATGGATGGCTTCTCAGGGTATAATCAGATCAAGATGGCTCCTGAAGATATGGAGAAGACTACATTTGTAACTCAGTGGGGGACCTTCTGTTATAAGGTTATGCCATTCGGATTGAAAAATGCTGGGGCAACCTATCAGCGTGCCATGGTTGCTTTATTTCATGATATGATCCATCATGAGATTGAAGTATACGTGGATGACATGATTGCAAGGTCTCAAACTGAGGAGGAGCACCTTGATCATCTGAGGAAGTTGTTTGACCGACTCAAGTTGTACAAGCTGAGATTGAATCCCAACAAATGCACCTTCGGGGTGAGGTCCGGAAAATTGCTAGGTTTCATTGTAAGTGATAAAGGTATTCAGGTGGACCCTGCCAAGGTTAAAGCTATTCAAGAGACGCCGACCCCAAAAAAAGAGAAAGAAGTCAGAGGGTTCCTAGGACGACTGAATTACATTGCCCGATTCATCTCACATCTGACTGCTACTTGTGAGCCAATCTTCAAATTATTGAAGAAAGATCAAGTGGTACGCTGGAATGATGAATGTCAGGCCGCCTTTGAAAGAATAAAGGAATATCTCCAAGAGCCACCCATTCTTATGCCACCGGTGGAAGGAAGACCTCTGATACTTTACTTGACAGTGCTTGATAATTCAATGGGGTGTGTGCTGGGGCAGCATGACGAGTCTGGCCGAAAAGAGCACGCTATTTATTACTTGAGCAAAAAGTTTACCGACTGTGAGTCTCGTTACTCACTGCTTGAGAAAACTTGCTGCGCTCTTGTATGGGCTGCTCGCCGGCTGAGACAGTATATGCTGACTCACACTACTTTATTGATTTCAAAGATGGATCCCATCAAGTACATATTTGAAAAGCCCGCTCTGTCTGGGAGAATAGCGAGATGGCAAATGATCTTAACGGAATATGATATCCAATATACAACTCAGAAAGCAATTAAGGGAAGTGTACTGGCTGATCATTTGGCACACCAACCTGTGGACGATTATCAATCATTGAACTTTGATTTTCCGGACGAAGACATCATGGTGGTAACTGACTGTGAAGTACCTGGACCGGATGAAGGACCTGAGGAAGGATCCCGATGGTCTATGCATTTTGACGGAGCCTCCAATGCTTTGGGTAACGGCGTCGGCGCTGTAATCATATCTCCCAAGGGGACTCATACTCCACTCACCGCCCGATTATGTTTCAGCTGCACCAACAACATGGCAGAATATGAGGCATGTATCATGGGTTTACAAGCTGCGATCGATTTGAGGATCAAGTTTCTAAGTGTCTTCGGAGATTCCGCTCTCGTGATCAATCAGATCAAAGGCGAGTGGGATACGAAACACCCGAATCTCATTCCTTACAAGGAGTATGTGTCGACCTTGCTCCCTCACTTTGAAGAGATAACTTTTGAGCATTTCCCCAGAGAGGAGAATCAGCTAGCGGACGCACTAGCCACGATGTCTTCAATGTTCAAAGTTAAATGGGACAATGAGGCTCCTCAAATCATAATCTGGAAGTTGGATGAACCGGCATACTGCTGCGAGCTCGAGGCTGAGAAGGTGACTGAAAAACCCTGGTATCACGAGGTGAAGAGGTACTTGGAAGCCCAGGAATACCCTGAAGGTGCATCTGTCAATGATAAGAAGTTCATGAGGAGATTTGCTGCAAAATTCTTCCTCAGCAACGGCATTCTCTACAAACGGAATCATGATTCAACTCTGTTACGTTGTGTGGATAAGGCTGAAGCAGAGAAAATTATGATGGAACTGCATGAAGGAACATTTGGAACCCATTCCAGTGGACACACCATGGCTAAGAAAATCCTTCGGGCAGGATATTTCTGGTCCACGATGGAAGCCGATTGTTACCAACACTCCCGGACTTGTCATAAGTGCCAGATCTATGCTGACAAGGTGCATATCCCTCCAGTTCCTTTGAATGTCCTAACGGCACCTTGGCCTTTCGCAATGTGGGGCATCGATATGATCGGTGAGATCCGACCGACGGCATCCAATGGGCACCGCTTCATCTTGGTGGCAATCGATTACTTCACGAAATGGGTTGAGGCAGCTTCATATGCCACGGTAACCAAGAGCGTCGTGGCGCGTTTCATCCGGCATAATCTGATATGTCGGTACGGTGTCCCGGAAAGAATCATTACGGACAACGGTACCAATCTCAATAACAAAATGATCACTGAACTCTGTGAACAATTCAAGATACAGCACCACAATTCTTCCCCCTACCGGCCGAAGATGAATGGGGCTGTGGAGGCAGCCAATAAAAATATCAAGAAAATTGTGCAGAAGATGACAGTGACCTATAAAGATTGGCACGAAATGTTACCGTTCGCTCTTCATGGGTACCGCACCTCAGCAAGGACATCAACCGGGGCAACTCCTTTCTCCTTGGTCTATGGCATGGAGGCAGTCTTGCCGATTGAAATCCAGATACCCTCTCTTCGGATAATGAAGGATGCAGACTTGAATGAAGATGATTGGATCCAGACTCGACTTGATCAACTAAATCTGATTGACGAAAAGAGGCTCACTGCTATCTGTCACGGTCAAACGTATCAGAAACGGATGATCAGGGCATTTAACAAGAAAGTCAGACCGCAAGAGTATCAAGTTGGGGACCTGGTAATCAAACGCATCATCCTTCCTCAAAGTGATCCCCGGGGCAAATGGACCCCTACTTACGAAGGGCCATTTGTGGTTAAGCGTGTGTTCTCAGGAGGAGCCATGATCCTAACCACCATGGACGGTGACGACCTTCCTCACCCCGCCAATGCAGACATAGTGAAAAAATACTACGCATAAAAGACCCGCTAGGTTGACATACCTAGGCAAAAATAAGGGATGAAATGAAAAAAATCTGTACACCCGGCAAGTCGAAAACCTGAAAGGGCGGCTTGGGCAAAAATGGGTATCCCGGTGGACCGAAAACCCGAAAGGGCGGTCCAGGCAAAAGTTAGGGATAAAAGCGTAACACTATGTCTCATTGGATCACTTCGCGTCCGGAATTCGGTACCAACTATCTGGCTCCAGATTTCGGCGTTGACCAATCAGCTTCATCTTCAACTAAGCAGCAAAGCGATGAGACATTCGAAGACATAAAGGCAATAGCAGAGTTGGAACCCAGTGGGATTGTTCACATAGCTGTTTTGTTTTCTTTTTCAAATTGTAAATTCTATACTTTTGGCGATGTCCTCTTACTAGGATGTCAGCCTCTTGTACAAAAAACGCCTATTCACAGGCAAAGTTTAAATCAATACAAATTCACTTGTCCATACAAATTACCATTGTTTTTCTTTTTCTGTTTTGTCTTGCGAAGAACGTCCAATGTTCATTTTTGATATATGCATTTGACATTAAATTGCTGATTCATAAATGTTTGCATATGAAAAAGAGATTAATTACAAGTGACATCAAAGACAGGGGCAATGTGGAGTTGTCTAATGCGGTCTAGTTGTTTTGTCCACCAAAGCACCAAGGTAGGTTCAACTGAAAATGTGGCCAAATCATCTTAGCTCCCCGCGGAGTAAAACAAGGTTCAGCAGCACTTTCCCCAAGCAGGAGTCGATTCCCCGTCGATCCTGAAAAAGGCACAACCTTCCCCGGCAGGTCTTAAAAGCTCATCCCCAGTAGATTCTGCGAGCTTATCCCCGGCGAAGTACGAACGTCTCGCCCAAGTTTTATTTAGAGTTATTTCCTCACAAGGACTTATAACTGGGTTATCCTCAGCTAAAAGCCACGGAAGACCGTTCTCGGCAAAAGTTCCTTCATTCCCCAGCGAAGTCTATCTTTGGTATTCCCAAGCAGAGTTTATCTTTGGGGTTTCCCCAACGGAGTTTATCATCATTATCCTCAGCGGAATCCATCGTTAAAGTCCTCAGCAGGCCTCTCATCAGAACTTCGGCCAAGTATCTCTTCCACAGAGCAACTCCCCGGCCGTTCGTCAAGGATTTATTTTCCTAGGACGAAATTACACTCATAAACCTTTCACATTTTCATACATCTTGCTTACATACATGATGAAACACATACAACATCAAATGTTGAACATCATGACATCATGCATATCATACATCATGACATTGCATACAGCTTACGTCTTTGCCTTTTCAGGAAAAAGACGATCTCAAAAACGACTACCTTCAACTGTCACAATTCCAGATTCGATACCTGTATCTAGCCAGGGCACATCTGAGAGTGATCAGTTTCCAGACTCGATTCCTGTATCTAGCCAGGGCACGTCTGAAGAGTTCAAAGATTCGACTCCTGTATCCAGCTAGGGCACATCTATCAACTACAACAGCTCCAGATTCGATTCCTGTATCCAGCCAGGGCATATCTGTTGACCACATTTCCAGACTCGATTCCTGTATCTAGCCCGGGCACGTCTGCAGAGTTCAAAGATTCGACTCCTGTATCCAGCCAGGGCATATCTATTGACGACTATTTCCAGATTCGACTCCTGTATCTAGCCAGGGCACATCTGTGAGTAACCGATTGTAGATTCGATACCTGTATCTAGCCAGGGCATATCTGCATAAGGGGACTAAAGATCAAACACCTGTAACAAGCCAGGAAAACATCTGTCTTTCTTAAATACATAAAGTTCTCGCTAAGGAACCTCTTATGCGATCAACACTTCCAAATGGCATCTATAAGCCCATTCCCGACAAAGTTCTGTCACTTTTCCAGATGGCATCTACAAAGCCCATCTCCCTATCCACCATCTCTCCAAATGGCATCTATAAGCCCATTCCCGACACCACATTGTTGAGACTCCAGCATGCGAGTGCAAATTTCCGGGCACTCTAGTGTCCAATCTCCTTTTACCCTCGAGTCACGAAAGGCAAACTTGCCAATCTAACTCTTCAGGTCCAAGAAGATTGAACAGGGGCAACTGTTGTACCCCAAAATTTGCCCTCCCAGTTCCTCAACATTTTCTCATCACAAGACCTTTGAGGATCAAGATCCAGTTAGGGTTTCCTCTGCTCAAGACTTCTCCTTGCACTGTGGACTCAAATTAGGGTTTGTATTTGCCTAAGGATGCTTTGACCTAAAATGCCTAAGATGACTTTCATGCTTCATGTTGGACTCCCAAGTTTACCTATACCAAGTTTCAAGTCTTGATTCCAAGTTTTACCCAGTCAATTGGACAGTTGACCTAGAAATCAGCTGTATTGGGGAAAAAGTCAACTGTGGCCAATTGACAGTCAAATCTCATGAAATTTGATCCACATCAACATTATGAACTCACATGGACCATTTGATCAAGTTTGAATCATAATTCCCCAAGAAATTTGGTCAGATCACCAAAAGGGCAAAATGGTCATTTTTAGGGTTTTGACTGCACAAAGGCAATTTTTTGACTGTTTGACCTAGCCAATGGCAAACCAAGCTCACATATGGCCTCAAGGACTCAATGGAATTATCTTGACATGTTCATCAAGCTCAAAAGATCCCAAGTACACAAGATTGACAGTTGAATTTCCCAGTCAATTGATCAATTTTGACTGTATACTGAAAAGTCAAACTTTGACTTTTTGGTCAAAATCAAGAGTCAAGATTCATTTTTCATCAAAACATGCCAAATCATGAAACTTGTTCACCAAGAAATCACAAAATGCAAATTAGGGTTTGAAAATGGAATTTTTCATAACTTAGAATTTTTCTAAGTTATGAAAAAACCCTAATTTTTTCCCAACTTTGCCCCATCTTTTCACCATGATCCATTTGGATTCAAACAAAAGTCAAAACATGAAAGTTGTAGCTTGTTGCATAATCTACAACTTTGATTCACAAAGTTTTCTCATTTGAAGCTTGTATCTCAAGTTATGATTTTTTGAATAAGGGCACTAAACCATCTTTTAACTTAGTGAAATTTGACCTATTTTGACAAGGTTTTCTACCCTACTTCAAGGCCACTTTTCATACCCTTCCACTTGGAATTTCAAATTGCATTTCAAAGATGGATTGTAGTACACATTCCAAGCTTTCCAAAATGTCCAAGAACTCATCAAACAACCTCATAACTTGAGAGATTCGAATTTCACAAGTTGGCAAAAATTCACTTTTTGTTCTTCATCAAAGCATGTTCATAAACTTGGTAAATTTGAATTCAGCATGCTTAAGCTACATTGCAGGCCTCTAATCCCATTTTCACTCAATAATTCAATGCATATCCTTTGTGCTCTAGCATTATCTTGCTCATTTGGACAATACACACAAAATCAAGCCTAAACTAGAAAAAGCATATTATCCATTCTTGTAAAGTGCTACTTTATGGCAACTTTGCAAATCTATGAGGTACAATGCAGATCTTTGAGGCAAAAAGGCATGGACATTTCCCACTGATCAAGACTCAAATGTGCAGCATAGATTGAGGCATTGTACTGGCCTAGAAACCAAGTTGACATTTGCTTGCTTCACTTAGAAGTAACATCCATAACTTATGCTATCTCTCATACCAGCTCAAAAACAGAAGAACAAAGTTGTCAAACACATTACACATAAGATATCCAAGCTAACACACGAGCTCTTGACCTCCAAAACACCCTCCATCTCAGAATCATCCTCAAACTGCACAAACAGGGGTGCCCCTGCAGTTTGAGTGCAATCTCTCAATCCCTTCAAGCACTTCTGTCCAAACCTGTTCCTCTACCTTCCTTACAACATATGCAAGCTATCCAGAAGCTAAGGCACGATCTGTAGTTGCTCTAACCACTTCCACCATTTTCACATCTTTGACTTGCAGGTGAAGTTCTATAGCTTGATATAAGAAGGTTCAAGACAAAGTGAGCATTGAAAAAGCATCCCTGGACCTCAAGGAAGCTTTTCCAATCATTACATTGCACTGAAAGTCTCTCATTCTCCACGTAGAAGTTCAACTGCACAGGTAAAAGTTTGAATTCGTATCTCTCTTATTAGGCATCTTTAGTCTTAAGTTTGTGAAGAAACAAAGTCCTACTCATAGCCCTGAACATGTACATAGCTTTACTTTTCATTTCTTTTATCTGAGTGAAGAGAATTTGAGCTCTGAAAATGGTAGAAAAACTAGGTCAGGAAAGAGGGGGAGAGAAATTCTCCCTCATCTTAGAGAGATAGGACATGTTCTTTATATGGTTGAAACCGTCTCTTAATGCTCTACATTTTTCATGTTATGAGTTTTTGCTAAAAAGCCAGGAATCCAGAGATAAAAAACGCGTGTATTAGCTTGAAGGAGGCTGTACAGAGGTTGAAGAAGGAGTGGTCTGGGCTGGGCCTGGATTTTGTTTTCTTTTTGCACCCCATTTTCATGTTTACACCCCCCTGAGCCCATTTACTCATTTTTTGACATTTTTGACTTTTTTCCTTTTTTGCTGACTTCATTTATTTTTTCTCATGCCATTAGAAAATTAAAAATATTTTTTTCATTATTTTTTGCATTTATTGCATATTTATTTGTTTATTTGTTTAGTTTGTACATAAATATATATATATTTGATTATTAGAATAAATGTAAAAATAATGTAAATACACTTTTTATTTTTATTTACTTTCTGAAAATATTTCACACAAAAAAATATTCTTTTATTTATTTTATTAAAATATTAAATAAATATTTATTTTTGTATAATACATATCTAGGGTTTAATAAAATATATATATATGATTATTAATATATTTAAGACAAAAAATATAAAAATATTTGATTTTTTTCATTTTATTAATATTTAATACAAAAATACCTTTTTCACAATATACTTCATTTTATGTCATTTTTATAAATAATAAATAAATAGTAGAATTAAATTAGATAATAATACCTTTTATTTAAAAAAATTAGGGTTTTTCACCCTAAGTTCAAAATACTAAAAAATAAATACATTTTTTATTTTTCTTTTTCCTTTTACATAAATAATATTTTCTCATACACATAGAAGCTTTCTTTCTACATTTCACATATTTATTTAATTTACATTTAATTATGCATTGCAAAATATCCAATTGTTGTAATAATTTAGATTTAAATTCTTGTCAATATCCCCATTTGAACATTTGTACCCCCCTTCCCATATTTGGTTGTGTAATAGCTTAGTAATTTTAATTTCGCACTTTATTGCTTTCTAATAATAACATGCTAGAATTAGGGTTTGTATGCGAAAAACGATAAAAAAAATAGTTTGACCTAATACAAGATAAACAAGCATGAAAATGAACACACAAATCACACTTGCACCCCCTAGGGTATTCCACTTGTTGCCTTCAAATAAATGGGCCATATTGTATGTTGAACATCTTTGGGCAAAGCAAACAGTTTGAATGATCATAGTCCCTCGATAAAACTTTTCAAAACAAACAAAACAAATGATCAAGTCCCTTAGAGAAATTGCCCAAAGACATTTAACGTCGTTACAATTATGGTCTAAACGATGACCCGCGCCTGTCCCTTTCACATCCTAACACAAGGTTGCCCACCAAATATAATGGTGGTGCAAACTTGTTAAAAGGGTTAAAGTATAGCAATAATCTTTTGAGAAATTTAGGAGTAGATAACCTCTTAGTTACTTGAATCAACTTGCCAAACAAAACATTTGCCTAATTTCAAAACCACACAACACTACACTTTCAAAACAACTTTCAAAAACAAATGAAAACCTTTTCAAAAGACATACATCTTTGTATACATCCCCACATGGATCATTGCAAAGGTTGCCACCACATTGGCCTCTTTTCAAAACATTTTCAAAACCCACACACTCAAGCACCATTTAAAACAATTGAAAACAAAAGGCAAGTGATCTAAGCAAGTAACTAAGAGCCCATGGATAACCATGGATAGAAAGGGTGCTAATACCTTCCCTTTCTATAATCTACTCCCCGAACCCAAGAAAACATCTCAAAAGATTTTTGCTGTGCTTTTTTAACCTTTCCTTAGGATAAAATAAAAAGTCGGTGGCGACTCTTGCTAACCGCAACATTTGCGAATACAAACGCAAACCTCAAGTCAGTTCTCCCACCGTATCACAGGTAGGGTATTACTGGTCTACCATGGAAACAAATTACTATCAACATTCACGAACCTGTCATAAGTGTCAGATCTATGCTGACAAAGTGCATGTACCTCTAGTTCCTCTGAATGTCCTGACTGCTCCCTGGCCATTCGCGATGTGGGGCATCGATATGATTAGAGAAATCAAACCTACAACCTCTAATGGACACCGCTTCATCTTGGTGGCCATTGACTATTTCACGAAGTGGGTTGAGGCAACTTCTTTCGCTTTCGTTACCAAGAATGTGGTGGCACAATTCATCAAATAGAATCTCATCTGTCGATACGGCATCCCAGAGAGAATCATCACAGACAATGGTACGAATCTCAACAATACTATGATCATCGCACTGTGAGCGCAATTCAAGATCCAACACCATAATTCTTCTCCTTACCGACCAAAGATGAATGGTGATGTCGAAACCGCAAATAAGAACATCAAAAAGATCATACAGAAAATGACAGTAACCTACAAGGACTGGCATGAGATGCTACCATTCGCTCTCCACAGTTACCGTACCACGGCGCGCATATCAATCGGGGCAACACCTTACTCTTTGGTATACGGTATGGAAGTTGTCTTGCCTATTGAGTACCAGATCCCCTCTCTAAGAATCATGAAGGATGCAGGGTTGAATGAAGATGATTGGATCCAAACTCGACTTGATCAACCGAACTTGATTGATGAGAAAAGGCTTATTGCTGTCTGTCATGGTCAAATGTATCAGAAACGGATGATCAAGGCTTTCAACAAAAAGGTTAGACGCCAAGTGTATCAAGTCGGGGATCTGGTGATCAAGCGCATCATACTGCCGCAAGGTGATCCCAGGGGCAAATGGACTCCTACATATGAAGGACCGTTTGTGATCAAAAGCATATTCTCTGGTGGAGCAATGATCTTAACCACTATGGATGGCGACGACCTTCCACACCCTGTGAACGTAGACATAGTCAAAAGATACTACGCATAAGAGACCCGCTAGGTTGACACACCTAGGAAAAACAAGGGCATCTCGGCGAGCCACAAGGTTCGGGCAAAAATTAGGGATAAAATAAAAAAATCTGTACACCCGAGAAGTTGAAAACCCGAAAGGGCGACTTGGGCAAAAAAGGGTATCCCGGTGGACTGAAAACCTGAAAGGGCAGTCCAGGCAAAAGTTAGGGAATTAAAGCGTATGACTATGTCCCGTTGGATTACCTTACAAACAACCTTGAACTTCGACTGACAAACTCCACGGTTCTAATCAATCCAATCAGCTTCGGGCAAGGCAGCAAGTGGACAAGACGCTCAGAGACACGAAGGCTATAGCAGAATGGGAACCCCATGGGATTAGTGCACATAGTTATTTTTTCTTTGTATCAAATTTTCATTTTTTACAACGGCATTCTCTTACTAGGATGTTCGTCTCGTTGTACAAAAAATACTTATTCAAGTTAATACAAAGATACCCCTTTGAAAGTGCAAAACTATCTATTTTTTTTCTTTTTTCGTGCTTTGTTTGCAAAAACGTCCAATGATTTATTTTTGAACATATGCATTTGAACGTAACTACTGTTTACAAATGAACAAAAAGGAACAGAAAATAGAAAGACAATCACTAATGGCTTTAAGAAATAGGACAACATCTTTAGACTATTCCTTAAAATCCCCACAGTTGCGGCTTAATGATATCAAGCTCTCTCACATCCCCGTTGGAACAAAACTTCCAGTTATTACTCCCCAATAGAAGTCACCCAATTTCTCAGGATTCCCCAACAGGATTTCACAAGCAATACACGGCGTTTCCCTTACAACAAAGTTTATTTCTCTAATAAATAGAAGCTCATCAACTTATCAACACTTCAAAACATGAAGACTTACACTCCACGTCCCCAACAGCAGTCAGGGATTTATTTTCCCTAATCCAACAATATTATAACAGAGTAGCTTACATGCTCATACATCGCATCCATACGTCATAACATTGACAATACGAATACATACAACATAATCTCACTCATTTTTTGAGAACATCATTGTACAATGCATTTCATACATCATGACATTGCATACAACTAATCTTTCAAGAAAGATCAGTCAGTAGATGGCTATCATCAACGATTTGTAAAAGGTCAGAGATTAATACCTGAAACAAGCCAGGACAATCATCTACACGACCAGCTGAAGCAATCCTGCACGGGTTTCTTTTGATTCAGCTTTCAGATACAGTTCAGATACGCTCCAGATATGGACGCCATTATGATACTCATTCATATTCAACTTTCAGATACAGTTCAGATACGCTTCAGATATGGATTCCATTCTGATACTCATTCAGATTCAGCTTTCAAATATAGTTCAGATACGCTCCAGATACGGACACCATTCTGATACTCATTCGAATTCATCTTTCAGATACAGTTCAGATACGCTCTAGATACGGACGCCATTCTGATACTCATTCAGATTCAGCTTTCAGATATAGTTTAGATACGCTCTAGATACGAATGCCATTCCGATACTCATTCAGTTTCAACTTTCAGATACAGTTCAAATATGCTTCAGATACAGACGCCATTCTGATACTCATTCAGTTTCAGCTGTCATATACGAGTCAAATACAATCCATTTATGGATATTATTCTGGTACTCAACCCAACACATCCACTATTTCAGTATAAATCAACCCAAGATTTATTCTGACACTTCTTCCATTTCTACCAACAATCATTTTTGGATGGCATCTGTAAGCCCATCTCCAATAACTTTCCATCACCTCTCCAAATGGCATCTTTAAGCCCATTCCCTACACCATCAACCACCACATCCTCGAGTACAAATTTCTGGGCACTCTAGTGTCCAATCATATTCCACCTTCAAGTCACGAATGACAGATCCGCCAATCTAACTCTTCAAGTTTAAGAAGATTGAACAGGGGAAGCTGTTGTACCTCAAAATTTTCCCCCTCCTTTATCAAATATTCTCTCACAATATCTCCTTTGGTTCAAGACTGCACAAGGCCTGATCAGCTCAAGACACCTCCTTAAGCACTGATGATTGAAATTAGGGTTTGAGATTGCACAAGGGTAATTGAAATTTCAATGCCTCATATAACTTTCATGGATCATTGTGGACCCCCAAGATTACTCATGTCAAGTTTCAAGCCTTGAATCACATTTTTGCCCAGTCAATTGAGTAGTTGACCTAAAAATCAGTTGTATTAAGGAAAAAAGTCAACTGTGGCCAATTTACAGTCAAACTTCATAATTTTTTATCCACATCAACATTATAAACTCATATGTATCATTTGATCAAGTTTGGACCACAATTCCTCAAGAAATTTGATCAAATCATCAAAAGGGCAAAATGGTCAAAATTAGGGTTTTGACTGGGAAAGGGCAATTTCTGATTTTTGGCTTAACAAATGGTTAATTGGTTTGAAGCATGATCTTAAGATTTCAATTGCATAATTTTAAACTAACGGCATGACTCAAAACATTGCTCAAAATCAATTGGATTGATAGTTGATTTTCAGTCAACTGATCAAAAGTCAATTGTATACTGAAAAGTCAAACTTTGACTTTTTGGTCAAAATCAAGTGCCAAAGATCACAATTCATCATAAAATGTCAAAATATGAAACTTGTTCATAAATAAATCAAAAAGTCAAGATTTCATTTTGAAAAGTCAAAGTTTTCAAACTTAGAAATTTTTCTAAGTATGGAAAACTTCATGTTTTTTCACAACTTTGAGCCAATTTTTCACCATGATGCAAGATGATTCAAAAGAAAATTTCAACATGAAAGTTGTAGATCTCCATGAGATCTACAACATTTCTTTACACAACTTCAATTAGAAATGCTTGTATCTCAAGTTATTAATCCATGAAGTCATGGTCTTGAAACTAAACAATTAGTGAAATTTTGAACATTTTTGGTCAGGATTTTGACCTAACTTCTGACCCAAGTTTCACCTAGTTCCATTTTGATTTTGCAAAAGTGATTCAAAGAGGGGTTGTAGAGAACACTACAAGCTTTCCAAAATGTGCAAGAACTCCTTGAGATCATTTGTTAGCAAGGAGAATCAAAGGTCAGAAGTTGGGGTTTCAAGTTGTTTTACAAGGCAAATTTTGTGATGAACAAAGTTCAAATCTCAAACCTTTGCTGCATAATCTTTGCTTTGCAGGCCTCAAACATGTTAGGAACTCCATAATTAAATGCTTGCACAGCTGTTAGAGGCCTCAACTCAAGCATTCAATGCAATGCCATGCTTTATATCCATCTTAGGAAGAAAGTGCACAATGCCATTTTGAAAAAGTAGCTTTATGCACAAAACTTGTTCTTGAGCCTTGCAATTGTTTTCTTCTGATCATACACGTCCTATAACTCAAGAGAAGTTTGTCTCAAGCCTTACAATCACTCAGCCCATGCTTGTACTTCATCTTGGAACCATGCTCCCACTTTTCTTCAAAATCAAGTAACATAGCATTCAACCTATATCTTGTACTTCTGACCCTCTCAAGCACAAAAACCTTCTCATTACTTATGTACAAGTCCTTGGAAACAAAACACATGCATTCTTAAGCCCCAAAAGTCCCAAGAACTCAGAACTGTATCACATACCTCCATTCTTGCATAACCTGACCAAAAGTTTAAAACTCACATCTCCCTCGTGCGTTTTCAAGCCTTTTTGTTCCTAAAGCTTCTAAACATCATTTAGAACTCATCCCACACCCTGTTACAAGACTGTAACACCATTAACACCATCCTCCATTTTCAAAAACAGAGCTTTGCACTTGGACTTCTCCAGCATGATTCAGTCACCTCCAGTACAAACTAAGCATTATATTAGCTTCCTGGGACCTCAGTGGAGCTATTCTGATCATCACAACACCTTGAGGAGTGCTCAAACTCAGAATATGATTTCCAGTTTTGAGGTAAGTTTCCTTAACTTGGAACTCTTCATACAAGCATCTTTAATGTTTAATTTGTGAATGAAAAATGTAGATATCATTGCCCTAAAGCTAACCATGTCCATAGTTTTCATTTATGTTGCTTGAGCTTAGAGAATTTTAAGATTGAAATTTCTGGAAAAGTTAGGGTTCAGATTAGGGCCATTAAAATTCATGTTTGTCTTTGATCTATAGTTTTAATGTTTTACATTTCTGAAACCGGGAGGAAATTTGCCACAAGATTCATGTTTACACTTTTGCAAATGGATGAGAAATGAGCAAGATACAGGTGGTCTGGCCAGGCGCGAGGTTGAAGATGAAGTTTGCCTTCAGAAAGCATTTTCTAATATATATTTATGGATTGACATAAGTTAACAGATGTATCACCACTCCAGTGGTTAAAGCGCGCGTCTGTCACCCTTAGGTCCTGGGTTCAAGCCCCAACGTGACCTTTTGAATTTTTTTTTCATTTTTTGACACTTTTCTGTTTTTTGCAGCGCTGGGCCTCCCCCCTTTGGGCTTTAATTTTTACTTCTGACCCCCAGCCTTGTTATTCACACCCCTGGGCCATGATTTTATTTTCCATTTTATTTATTTCCCTTTCATTTTTTTTATTTCACATTTTCTTTATTATTTTTATTATTACTATTATTATCATTATTATTATTTTTATTAATAAAAAATCCAAAAATATTTTATTTATTTATTTGCACATTTAAAAAATACTTATATCTTTTATTTTTCTTTATAAAACTAAAAGAACAAAAACATTTTCTTTAATAAAATTAAATTTTTTTAATACTTAGATAATAAATTTTAAATATTATTATATTATTTTCATGTAAATTAAAATTAATTTAGAACTTAGGATCTTTTATTTAATTATTTCTATTTACTAATTTAATTAAATTCACCAAAACCCTAAAAAACTTGTTTTCTTTAAATTAATTTATTTTACTAACTTAATATTAATTTTCTTTTTTTAGTTAATTATTTTATTTTAATTAATTAGGTCAAAAAACCCTTTTCATGAAAAACCAAATAAAAAATCACATTTCTTCTTACATTTCATATTTTTGCATTTTATCCTTATTTTGTACATTTGTTCAAAAAATTCAATATGGTTGTAATAATTATTTAGATTTAATTTCTTGCAATATTCCCCATTTGTAATTTGTACACCCCTCTCCTAAATGATGTAATAGCATACTAATTTTAATTTTCGCAATTTATCGCTTTATATACAAATGCTAGTAATTAGGGTTTTGTATGGAAAGACTAAAACCAACAAGTAGCAAACTCTAATCAAAGACAAATCAAGCATGTAAATCAATACACTTGCACACATACACCCCTAGTGTAAATACATTTGGTTGCCTTACAAAAATGGCCATGTTATGCATGTGAGGTATCTTAGCAAAAACAAGCAAAATACAAGATCATAGTCCCTCGATGACGCTATCTATGTTGCCTTTCAAAATGATCTTAGTCCCTAAAGAAAAATGCTAAGATATCTTGCAACATTGCTAATCATGGTTATACGATAACCCATGCCCATCCCTTTTACATCCAAAGATAGGGTTACTTACCAAATCAATGGTAAGATAACAATGTCAAAGGAAAAAGGAAATGAACATGAAAGACTTTTGAGCAGGTAGATTGTTCCTAGTTACTTGCTCAATCTCAAAACCAAAACATCCTTGCTATTTTCAAAACAAACACCAATACTTTCAAAACATCTTTCAAAACTTGAAAACATTTTCAAAAGATCAAACACTTTGTATACATTCTTACAAACGAGAATCATTACAAAGTTTGCCTAAACAATGGCATCTTTACAAAATACTTTCAAAAACCACACAAAGCACATTTTCAAACAAAAGCAAGTGATCTAGCAAGTAACTAAGAGCCCATGGAAAACCATGGATGAAAAGTGTGCTAATACCTTCCCTTTTCATAATCTACCCCCCGAACTCAAGAAAACATATCAAAGGTCTTTCCTATGCTTTTTCACCTTTCCTTTTGGATAAAAGAAAATTCGGTGGCGACTCTTGCTAACCGCAACATTTGCAATAAAATGCAAAATAACCAAGTCAGTTCTCCCATCATATCACACACACTATGGCCAAGAAAATCTTGAGGGCTGGTTACTATTGGTCCATAATGGAAACTGATTGTCATCATCACTCAAGGGTTTGTCACAAGTGTCAAATCTATGCTGACAAGGTCCATGTACTTCCCATTCCTCTAAATGTCATGACTGCTCCGTGGCCATTTGCAATGTGGGGCATTGATATGATTGGAGAGATCAAACTTACTGCCTCAAATGGACACTGTTTCATCCTTGTTGCCATTGATTACTTTACCAAGTGGGTCAAAGCTACTTCATATGCCTCAGTCACCAAGAATGTTGTAGCCAGGTTTATCAAGCATAACCTCATTTGTTGCTACAGTATCCCCGAAAGGATCATCACTGACAATGGAACCAACCTCAACAATGTTATGATTATGGAGCTTTGTACTCAGTTCAGAATCAAGCATCACAATTTTTCTCCGTACAAACCCAAGATGAATGGCGCAGTGGAAGCTGCCAATAAAAATATCAAGAAGATTGTGCAAAAGATGATGGTAACCTACAAAGACTGGCATGAGATGTTACCGTTTACTCTCCATGGCTACCGTACTTCGGCTCGTACATCAACTGGGGCAACTCCTTTATCCTTGATCTATGGCATGGAAGAAGTCTTGCCTGTAGAAGTTTAGATTCCCTCGCTAAGGATAATGAAGGAAGTAGATTTAGGTGAAGACAAATGGATTCATACTAGGTTGGATAAGTTGAATCTAATTAACGAGAAGAGACTGGCTATTGTTTGTCATGGTCAGATGTACCAAAAATGTATGATCAAGGTTGTCAACAAAAAGATTAAGCCTCAAGTATATCAGGCTGGCGACTTGGTAATAAAATGCATTATTCTTCCACAAGGCGACCCCAGAGGAAAATGGACTCCTGGACCATTTGTTGTAAAGAAATTTTTCTTGGGTGGTGCCATGATGCTGACTACTATGGATGGCGAAGACTTCCCACATCCTGTGAATGCAGATATAGTTAAATAATACTACGTATAAAATAACCCGCTAGGTTGACATACCTAGGCAAAAATAAGGGCATCCCGGCGAGCCAAAGAGGTTCGGGCAAAAATTAGGGATATAAGCAAAAGATTGTATACCCGGCAAGTTGAAAACCCGAAAGGCCGACTTGGGCAAAAATGGGTATCCTTGTGGGCTAAAAACCCAAAAGGGCAGTCCAGGCAAAAGTTAAGGATTAAAACGTATGACTATGCCCCGCGGGATCTCTACAGCCAGCTTTATTACCAAGGTCCAAGTGCAAATGGTCCAAGATCAATCCAATCAATGCCTTTCAACAGCAAGGGATGATGTTCAAAGACATGGGAGCAACAGTGGGGTTGGAACACAATGAGATCACTTTCATATGGCTATTATTTCCATTCTTTCGACGATTTCCTCTTACTAGGATCTCGGTCTCTTTGTACAAAAACGCCTAATTCATGGGCAAAACATCAATACAAATATACTTTGAAGTGCAAACTTTTTTTGTTTTTCCTATTTTGAGTGCAAAAGTGTCCAATGACTAAAATTGAATGAACATATGCATATTAATATGATTAAACTTTTAACAAATGTATGCTTAAAAATAGTGACAAGCATCTCTTTAAATACATTTGAGATATCCCCACATGATTATTTCAATAGCATTATCCCCACAAATTTGGATTCATAAAGTTTCCAAGAAAAGTTTCAATCTCCAGAAGATTCTCTCCCCAGCTGAGTTGGTTTTAAAAGGAACTCTTATGGAATCCTTCCTAAAAAATATCCTCCCCAGCAGTTCGTCAAATATCCTCTTCAACAGGGCTTATTTCCCCAACAAACTACAAATTCCCCAGCTTGAGTTTGCCTCACAGACTATTACAATCAATGGACCGCAACCCCTAATCCCAAGTGAAGTCGTAAACAGAGTCATTGCTATCTCCGAAAGTTGCTGTAAAGCCTGGAACCCGACCAAATAACAGTCAACTTCAAGCAAGTACTAAAGCCTGGACCCGACCAGATAATAGTTCAACTTCTCAAATCATTATTGAATCCTAGACATGACCAAATAACATTAAATCTCAATTCCAAGTTACTAAAGCCTGGACCCTACCAGATACTAGTTTAACTTCTCAAATTGTTTAAACCTTGACCCGACCAGTCAACAGTTCAAGACTGGATCCGACCAGATAACTGTAAATCTCAAATTTAGTTGCTAAAACCTAGACCCGACCAAAAACTAGTTTAAATTGCTAAAGCCTGGACCCGACCAGTCAACAATTTAAAATTCTGAAGCCTGGAATCTTACCAGATAACAATTCCAATTTCTAAAACCTGGACCCGACCAGATAACAGTTAACCTCAAGTTTAAGCTGCAAAACTTGGAATTCGACCAGATAATAGTTTAACTTCTTCAATTTTCTACAAAACTTGGAATCCGACCAGTTAACAGTTAATTTCCTCTCCCTTGGTAGAGTTTGCCACTATCCCTAGCAAGTTGCTGTAAAACCTGGAATCCGACCAGATAACAGTTAACTTCTTTATCCCTAGCAAGTTATTATGAAACCTGGAATCCGACCAGATAACAACTAACTTTCAAGAGATAATTCCTCACAAGAGCAATGGACGACTAAAATTCCTGAATTTTGGTTCCCAAGCAGACATCAACACTCTCCACAGAGTCTTCTCAAAGCAAGTCAATATTCCTTAACAGAGTTTATTCTCAACAAAGTAGGAATTCCCAGTGGAAGCATTGTTAATAAAGTCATAAGATACACATACTCTTCACCTCCAATAGCAGTCCGAGGTTTAACTTCTCAAAGCTCCTCAGTATCTGTTAAGGATACACTTCGATAACATGTCGCATTCATACAACATACATAACATATACATACAACATAATCTCATTTATTTTGAGAACATCATTACACCATGCATACATTTGCATACAACTAACCCATTTTTGTTCCTTGCAGAAAAAAATCATTAATCCAAAGATCTCTTCTGGATCAGAATTAATTCTTCCAGTTAAAGACAGATAAGACACCTAGTTTTCAGCACGAATCGACTAAAGATTTATGCTGATGTTTCTCCAAGTTTCTATCATCATCTCTCCAAATGGCATCTGTAAGCCCATTGCCAGATCAATATATCATCGAGTGCAAATTTCCAGGCACTTTTAGTGTTCAATCATCTTTCACCTTCAAGCCACGAAAGGCGGATCCGTCAATTTAACTCTTCAGGTTCAAGAAGATTGAATAGGGGCAACTGTTGTACCCCAAAATTTTCCCTCTAAATTTTTCAAGAATTCTATCACAAGATCTCTATTGTTTCAAGACTGCACAAGGTTTGATCAGCTCAAGACACCTCCTTAACCATTGATGACTCAAAATTTGGGTTTGAGTTTGTATAAGTAAAATTGGAATTTTAATGCTTCATTTGACTTTCATGGATCATTTTGGACTCCCAAGATTGCTCATGTCAAGTTTCAAGCTTTGGATCACATTTTTGCTCAGTCAATTGATCACTTGACCTAAAATCAACTATATTGAGGAAAAATTCAATCGTGGTCAATTTACAGTCAAACTTCATAATTCTTGATCCATATCAACACTTTTAACTCATATTTGGAAATTGATCAAGTTTGGATCACAATTCCTCAAGAAGTTTGATCAGATCATCAAAAGGGCAAATTAGTCAAAATTAGGGTTTTGATTGAGAGGGTTCAATTTTGACTTTTGACCTAACACATGACTAGTTAGTTTGAGATATGATATCAAGGATTAAAATGCATCATTTATACCTAATGGCATGTCTAAAAACATTCCCCAAAGATCAACTGATTGATAATTGAAATTCAGTCAACTGATGAAAAGTTAACTGATACATTGAAAAGTCAAACTTTGACTTTTTGATCAAAATCAAGTTTCAAAAATCATAGTTCATCAAGACATGTAAAAATGTAAAGTTTGTTCATCAAGAAATCAAAAATTCAAAATTCACTTTGAAAAGTCAAAATTTCCAAGACTTGGAAATTTTTCTAAGTGTTGGAAAATTTACTTTTTTTCATAACTTTGTGCCAATTTTTCATCATGATGCAATGTGACTCAAGAAAAACTTCAAACATGAAAGTTGTAGATATTAATGAGATCTAAAACTTTTTAGAAGGAATCAAGTTCTAAAAATGATTTGGTTTTAAGTTATAAATTCATGAACACATGTACATGAAACCTAAAACACTTAGTGAAATTTTGCCTTAGTTAGGCAGGTTTTTGACCTAACTTCTTGGTCAAGTCTCATATAGTTCCAAATTTAATTTTCACAAATGTCCAACATGAAAGTTTTAGAGCATGTTACAAGATTTCTAAAAAGTCTCAGAACTCATTGAGATCATGCTTGATCTAGAAGTTTAGAAGAGATGAAGATGGCCTCATAAACTTGAATTATAGGTCATTTTCTTGATGAACACTTGAGAAAATCTCATAGCCATGCTGCATAATCTTCACTTTTCAGGTCTCAAACTTGTTTATAACTCTATAATTAATGGTTTGAACAAACTTTTAAGCCTTTATCCATTTGGTTTAAGCATTATCCAAATCATTTTTCCATTTTAGGGAGAAAGGTTGCATTTCCATTCTTGTAAAGCAAGCTTTTTCACAAAGTCAATGCATTGAGCTTCACACTTGCTCCCTCTGCACACAATCAACATGTATGCTCAAAAGCAACATGTTTAAAGGGTTCAACCTCCCTACAAGCTATTGTGGCATGCTTTGGAACTTTGATTTCTCAAAGAAATCACAAGTTATGTTTCAACTAAACCATAACTTGTAATCTTATAATCTGATCAGCCCCTTCCCTCCAACCTTTCTCTATAAATAGAGAGGTCTATTTTCAAGATACACACATGATTAGAAGCCCTAAAAACCTCTCAAAACTTCTTGAACTCAGAATCTACATCCAAAGCTACATTGTTTGCCATTTCTGACTTTGAAGAACCAACTCCAAAATCCTTCGTGCATTTTACATTTTTTCCATTCAAATATCATCTACGCATCATATAGAACTCATCAATACCCCTGGAACGTTTCTGTAACCATCCCATCATCATACACCATTTCCATTTTTTACCATTGCACCTTGACTTGGTTAGATTGATTCAGTGGCTTTCAAAGCAAAGTAGTGATTCCACTAGCTCAAGGAAGGTCCCTGCAAGCTTAATCTATCATCAAACCATTTCTTGAAGTCATATAGAGGTCAATTGATTTTCACTTCAAGAGGTAAGATTTCTTAACTATGATATCTTGATACGAGTATTTTCAGCACATACAAATAAAAGAAAATATGTAGATATCATATCTAGGAAGCTAACCATGCTCTTAGTTTTGATTTTCATTGCTTGTGTCTTAAGAATTTCAACTTTGACCAGTTAGGTTTTTATTTTGGTACCAAACAAAATTCGTGCTAACCTCTGATCCATAGCTTTTAAAAGTTACATGGTTAGTGTGATGCGGTGGCAGAACCGATTGTTATTACTTGTTTGCGTTTTGCGTTTTTTGTTCGCAAAATGTCGCGGTAAGCAAGAGTCATCACCGACTTTTATTTCATCCAATCATGGAAAAGGAAAAAGAATATAAAAAACCTTTTTTCGAGATATTTTGAGTATGGGGGTAGATTATAGAAAGGGAAGGTGTTGGCACCCTTTCTATCTGTTGTTATCTATGGGCTCTTAGGTACTTTCTCATTTTTAAATTGCTTGTGTGCTTTGCTTTGAAAAGTTTTACTTCGTGATAACCCTTGTGTCAGTCCCCAAGGATGTGACGAAGTTTGTTTTGAAAGGTGTTTGTGTGAAAAGTTTTTATTGAGCAAGCACTTAAGATTATACCTACTCGAAAAAAGATTGTCCGTTCTATTTACTTTAGACAGCGCTATCCTACTATTAAGGAGTAGGTAGAACCATCGTTGGAGTTGTAAGGGGCGTTAGAAGGGGACAAATACAATCACTAAAGCAATAGTTAGAAAACTTTAGTAGTAACCCTAGAGTCTTAAGATCTTTCCGAGGAAACATTTCCGAGGCAACATTCGAATGAGACACTTTGATCTCTTTAGACCGGAGGGCAACCACTAAAATCTCCTATGCTTAATGATTGTTTACCGAAGGAAACTGAAGTGAGGTAAACCCTAGGAGTGAATATGTGCATATAATTTGCTTCAGTTATTTAATCTTTGCACATTAGGCGATCTACCGTTTTAATTTTCCAGACATTCTTGCCATACAATCCTATTAGCCATACATCTAAATAGTTAAAGATTGCGGAAATTAAAAGTGCGAAAAAGTAAAACCTAGCTATTACAAGGCTTCAGGGTGGGGGATTAATTACATAACCAAAAATCAGGAAAAAAGCGGTAAATAAAAACCCTAGTTTAAAGCTATTACAAACCCCGAACAATTACAAAATTAATGCAAAATAATCAACGAGCGCACGGCGAATTAAATACGAGAGAAAATTGAAAACCCAAAAATCTAATTGAGAAATAATTTGGGTTGTATTTTTGAGAAAAGAATTGATTAAATTACGTACACCTAAAACCCTAACTCTAATCTTTTAATTATGAAAAAGAAATTGAAATTAACCTAATCTAGCTAAATTAAATAATTTCATGAAAATAAAATATTTTACAAAGAAAACAAGATTTTGTGTATTTTTGGTTTTTGTATTTGAGAAAAAAAGAAATTTAATTGTAAAATTAAAACCTAGTTTCTATTTGATTTTAATTATAAAAGAAATTAACTTAACCTATATTTATAATTAAGTTAAAATAAATATTTTATAAAAAAAATACTTTTTTTTTGGTATTTTGTGATTTATTGATTTTTATGATTTAAAAAAATAATAATTAATTTTGGTGAAAATAATTAAACAAAAATAATTAAAATAAAAGAAAATAATAAAGAAAAGAAGAATATGGGCCTGTATACTAGCAATTATGGGGGGTGAGAAACTGAATTTCCAAGCCCTGATTTCTTTGCAAGCCCACCATGCGTTTGGATCCAGTGTTGGCCTCGCTTGAAGGTGCATCATGGACTTCTCTCCATTGGGCGTTAGATCTGGATCTGAAGATGGTCCACTGGCTGGATCAATGAGGTGCATGATGGACCTCTAAGATAGCAACACATGGGATCCTGTAAAGAAGAATGAAAATAAGAAAGTTGTTGGGACCTGGGATCGAACCCAGGTCCTTTACCCTTTCCAACATGCAAGCTTGCCATCTGTGCTACGTGACTCATTTGTTAATCAAATAACAACAAATCATAATATATGCTAAAACGTGAGTTAATGGATGAAACAAAAAGAACGTGCGCCCGTTTGAATGGATGAATGGCTGGATAACACCTATTGTCTGAAGGGGTGAAAAACACAAGAAGGGGGGGTTGAATTGTAAAACTGGAATCTTAAAGCAATTGACAAGATATTTTTATCCTGGTTCGTTTGATCTCAAACTACTCCAGTCCACCCGTCAAGGTGATTTCGCCTCTCTCCAACGAGGTCTTAATTCACTATATTCAACTGAATACAAATCTGCTTTAACAACTGCTAAAGCCTTCTTGATTCAAACCATAATCCGGTTTGTCAAGGCAACACTTTCTTACAAAGGTATAAAACAAATGTGTGTGAATGTTTTCTACAAAACTTTATCACAACTGTGATGTATACACAAATTAAGCTTAGAAACTTAGATTGCTAAACACTAATGGAGTATCAGAGTTTGTTGGTTTAGCAAAACTGGTAGATGAAGATTATTGTTCAGCTTTGTGCGTGTAGAGAATTTGGAAGCATTAGCCATTATAATCTTCGAAGCTTTGTTTATATAGCACTTGAGAAGATGAACGTTGAATGCAAATATTCTTGATTCAATGCTAATAACAAGCTTTCCTTTTTGAGCAGATCTTGTCTGGAATGAGGCCGTTGGAATTGATTAGCGTTCAATGCACAGTACCGTTGCTTCTTCAATGCACGTTCTGGCTTGGCTCATTCTGATTCTGCTTCGCTGCTGATGAACTAATGTGTTTCTGTATCAGAGTGTTTACGCGCAGTTCTGTTCATCAAGCTACAGCATGTACGTGAGTTGATCATCTGATCTTCACGTTCTGATTCAGCAACTTCTGATGCTGGTGTATCAAATCAAATTCTGATGCTGAATAAGTGATCTTGCTTATTTTAATCAGCATATCTGCAAGTCAGAGCATAGTAATTTTAGGCAGCATATAATTCAAACATGAAACATATAAATACTATATCTTTTCACTTTGTTATCATCAAAACTTAAATATAGGGTACTAGATTCAAACATTGTTCTAACAATCTCCCCCTTTTTGATGATGACAAAAACTAGATATTTTAAATAAAAAATAACGTGAAAAGGTATCTAGGAAATGTTTCAGAGTTAAGAAGTAAGAAAAAAAATCAGAGTTAAGAGATACTCCCCCTGAGTTTGTTACTTCCCTTTGATATGCGTGTTCTTCAGGATCAGGTCTTTTCCTTTCTTTGAACATCAGATTAAGAGTATTTGACTTATCAGAGAGCAGAGCTTCAGAGCTTTTCCTGTCAGAGCTTTGCTTCGGATCAGAGTGTTAGGTCGATCAGAACTTCATATTTGATCAGAGCAACATGAGCTTCTACATTTTGATCAGAGCTTCTAGCTTCTAGTCTTCATAGTGTTCAGGAGTTTCCTTGTGCCTGTAGACTTAAAAACAAAACAGAAAAACATTTCAAGCAATAGAGTTAGAATGTTTGAGAGTTTCTGTCTAGTTAGCCGTTATTGATTTTAAATATCATTCTTGTTCTCCCCCTTTTTGTCAGCAATCAAAAAGTGTTAGTGATGTGCTAAAACAATTTAGATCAGAAAAACAAATTATATTAAAATAGTTCAGAGCAAAAGAACATTACACAAACATAGTCAAAACAGCACAACAGAAAATGAAGAAAACATAGAGAATGTCATGCATGAAAAAAAATTTTAAGGTTGAGGTGGCATGCGTGAGAACAGGCTTTCCAGCATCGCTTGAATCTTTTCAGAAGTTTCATTCTGCTTCTGAACCATGTTGACAACAGTGTCAATCTTGCTGTCCTGTACATCCATTCTTGCTTTCATCTTCTGATCATTGTCGTCCATCCGCTGTTGTAGACGCAAGTCATTCAGCCTGAGTTCTTCCAGAGCCTGCCTGTCCAAGGCAGCTTGAGAACTTTCAGAAGGAGGAAGCTTCTCAGAACTTTCAGCTACATCTTCTGCTGGATTTTCTTCCTGAAGGGTCTTGTCTTCTTCTGATGGTTGCACCTGTGCAGCTTGCTCTTTCTCAGACCAGGATTCACTGTCCAGAGGGAGTACAACTTCTTGAGGCAGCTGACTCTCAACTTCCTTCAGCAGCTTGCTAAAGTTCTGTTGAGCCTGCTCGTAGTTGACGTCCTGCAGCTTGAGTGCTTCAGCACGTCTGTCTTTGAGATTAGACTCTCAGATCTTTAGACTTGCATCTGATACAATCTGCATGTTCTATCTTTCTGAAAGAAGATTGATCAGAAGTTCACAGTAATATAATTACATTCTGAAGATAAATACATGGAATTAAAACATTTTCATTCTGGGCATACTTTCATGCTGAGATGTTTCAGAATGAAATTAAACCTATCTTCTGAAAGGGGTTTAGTAAAGATATCAGCCCATTGATGGTCTGTATCTATAAATTTCAAGTTTAAAATACCTTTCTGAATATAGTCCCTAATGAAATGATGTTTTATTTCTATATGCTTAGCTCTAGAATGTAAAATAGGATTCTTACTTAAGCAAATAGCAGAAGTATTATCACAAAGAATAGGAATGTTACTCTCAAAAATCTGGAAGTCTTCAAGCTGACTTTTCATCCAGAGCATTTGTGTGCTACATCATGCTGCTGCTATGTACTCAGCTTCTGCTGTTGACAGAGCAATTGTTGATTGCCTTTTGCTGGACCACGAGATCAGATTTTCTCCCAGAAACTGGCAGCTTCCAGAAGTACTTTTACGTTCCACTCTGTCTCCAGCAAAATCAGCATCACAGTAGCCTACTAAGCTGTAATCACTAGATTTTCTATAAAACAAACCCAGATTAGTAGTACCTTTCAGATACTTGAAAATTCGCTTAACAGCTGTTAAGTGAGATTCTCTAGGATCTGATTGGAATCTAGCACAAATACATACGCTGAATAAAATATCAGGTCTTGAAGCTGTCAGATAAAGGAGAGAACCAATCATACCTCTGTAGACTTTCTGTTCTACGCTTTTGCTTACCTCTTCTCTTTCCAGAATGCACGTGGGATGCATTGGAATCTTTGATGGCTTACATTCTGAGAGGTCAAATTTCTTCAGAAGATCTCTGATGTATTTGCTCTGACGAATGTAAGTTCCCTCTGAAGTTTGATTGATCTGAATTCCTAGAAAGAATTTCAGTTCCCCCATGAGGCTCATCTCAAATTCTGCCTGCATACACTTAGCAAATTTTCTTCCAAGAGAAGGATTAGTAGAACCAAAAATAATATCATCAACATAAATTTGACAGACTAAAATGTCACTCTTAACTGTTTTACAGAATAGAGTAGTGTCCACTTTCCCTCTGGTGAATTCATTTTCAAGCAGAAAGTTACTTAGCCTTTCATACCAAGCTCTGGGAGCTTGTTTCAGACCATACAGTGACTTTTTCAGTTTGAAAACATGTTCTGGATGTTTTGTATTTTCAAAACCTGGGGGTTGGTGAACATAGACTTCTTCTTCTATATAACCATTTAAGAATGCACTTTTGACATCCATCTGATACAGAGTGATGCCTCTATTAACAGCAAATGAAATTAAAAGTCTGATAGATTCTAACCTGGCGACTGGGGCAAAGGTTTCTGTATAGTCTATCCCCTCTTGCTGACTATAACCTTGTGCAACCAGTCGTGCCTTGTTTCTGACGACTTCACCTTGTTCATTGAGCTTGTTTCTGAACACCCATCTTGTTCCAATGACGTTGAATCCTTTTGGTCTTGGAACGAGATCCCATACGTCGTTTCTGGTGAATTGATTCAGCTCTTCTTGCATTGCCAGAATCCAGTCGTTGTCCAGAAGTGCTTCGTCAATAGAAGAAGGTTCAATCAGAGACACAAGTCCCATAAGAGTTTCTTCAGAGTTTCTGAAGCTTGCTCTTGTTCTGATTGGATCTTCTTTTCTTCCTAGGATAGTCTCTTCTGGGTGATCCAAACTGCTTCTGGGTAATCTCTTCTGAGGTTGATCAGCAGCAGTTGTAGGATTTCTAGCATTGCTCCTTTCAGACGTTGAAGGAATGTCTGTGTTGAGAGCTTCTGATGACTTGTCTTCAGAACCTGCAAATTCAATTTCTATACCTGCAAGATTTTCATTCTGCTTTGACTTTTCAGAGTCAAGCTTGTCATCAAAACGAACACTGATTGATTCTTCCACAATCTGTGTTTCTGTATTGTATACTCTGTACCCTCTTGAGCGTTCAGAGTATCCTAACATAATACACTTCTGTGCCTTAGAATCAAACTTGTTCAAATAATTCTTCGTATTCAATATAAAGCAAGTACATCCAAATGGATGAAAATACGAAATGTTGGGCTTTCTGTTCTTCCACAATTCATATGGAGTCTTTTCCAGAATAGGTCTTATTGAGATTCTATTCTGAATGTAGCACGCTGTGTTTATTGCCTCTGCCCAGAAAGTCTTAGCAACGTTTGTCTCATTGATCATGGTTCTGGCCATTTCTTGCAATGTTCTGTTCTTTCGTTCTACAACTCCATTTTGTTGGGGAGTTCTAGGACAAGAGAAATCATGCAGAATGCCTTTGTCATTAAAGAATGACTCAAAATCTTTATTTTCAAATTCTCCACCATGATCACTTCTGACTTTAACGATTCTAAGATCTTTTTCATTCTGAACTTGGTTACAGAAGGTAACAAACACAGAGTGTGACTCGTCCTTGTGTCTTAAGAACTTTACCCATGTCCATCTGCTATAGTCATCTACGATTACTAACCCATACTTCTTGCCACTGACTGAAGCAGTTTTAACTGGTCCAAATAAGTCAATGTGCAGAAGTTCTAATGGCTTAGAGGTAGAAACAACATTTTTGGATTTAAAAGAAGGTTTTGCAAATTTTCCTTTCTGACATGCTTCACACAGAGCATCTGAATTGAACTTCAAATTTGGAAGTCCTCTGACCAGATTGAGTTTGTTAATCTGAGATATTCTTCTCATACTAACATGCCCCAATCTTCTGTGCCAGATCCACTGCTCGTTGTTAACAGACAGAAGACATTTTACGTTCTGACTCTTTAGTTCAGAAAGTTTGATTTTGTAAATGTTGTTTTTCCTCTTTCCATTAAACAGGATAGTCCCATCTTTCTGACTAACAGCTTTACATGATTTTTGATTAAAGATTATATCATAACCGTTATCACTTAATTGACTTATGGATAACAGATTATGCATCAATCCATCAACTAGCAGAACATTATTAATAGAGGGAAGATTTCTGTTACCTACAGTTCCAGAGCCAATAATCTTTCCCCTCTGATTGCCTCCAAAGCCAACGTGGCCTCCAGGCTTAAGTTCCAGGCTTTGGAACATATTCCTTCTTCCCGTCATGTGTCGTGAGCAGCCAGAGTCCAGGTACCATGACTGGTGTTTCTGACTTGCTGCTAAAGATATCTGCAACATGTATTATTTTATCCTTAGGTACCCAGATCTTCTTGGGTCCTGATTTGTTAGTTTTACCAAAACTCTGGTTGAATTTTGGTTTCACAGAGTGCGTACTACTAGTATACTTGATGTCATGTGTGTGACCATACACAAAGTGTGAATTTAAAGGAGTGTGTTTAATGGTTAAATCCATGACATTCTTAGGTGTAGGAACCTTACCTAGGTATCATATTCCTTTCCTGCCGTTTCTGCTAACTCCATAGATCATTGAAGCCATTTTGCTTCTATCTATGCTTTTAGCAAGGAACTTCTGGAAACTGTGATCATATTCCTTGATGATCTCATCAGCGTTGCTGGGAGTTTCAGAAATTGGTTCATTCTGAGAGTTTTGTAAAGAGTTTTCTAATTTTGAAATTTTATCTCTCAGCTCAGAGTTTTCCAATTTGAGACTCTCAGACTTATTAGAGTCAGATTCAAGAGTCCTTTTCAGGTCTCTGAATTTAGCTCTAATCTGCTGATAACGTTCCAGAATTTCATTGAGGCTTTCAGCAAGTTCAGTCTTTGTAAAATTAACAGCGAAGTTAGGGAATACCTCTTCTGTGTCTGATTCTGAGTCTGATTCAGAAGCTTCACTGTCATCTGGAATGTTAGCCATGAGCGCTATGTTTGCCCTTTCATCATCTGATTCTGAGTCAGCTTCAGACGAGTCAGAGTCATCCCATGTGGCCATGAGACTTTTCTTCTTCTCTCTTCCAAACTTCTTTTTGGGCTTTTCCCTCTGAAGCTTTGGGCAGTCACTCTTGTAGTGTCCTTGCTCATTGCACTCGTAGCAGATGATGTCTTTTGTGTTTGGCTTCTTGCTACCGGAGGAGCCTTCAGATCTTCTGTATCCAGAGGAAGAATCTGTCCTTCTGTATCTGGAAGAAGACTCGTTCTGATCAGATCTTCTGGGATTCCTGAACTTCCTTTGTCTTTGCTTCCATAGTTGATTTACTCTTCTGGAGAGGAGGGAGAGTTCGTCTTCTTCTGATGAGGATCCATCAGATGTTTCTTCAACTGCCTGCAAAACTTTAGACTCAGATTTTCTGTTAGATTTTAATGCTAAAGGCTTACCTTGCTTCTGAGGCTCGTCGGCTTCTAGCTCTATCTCATGACTTCTGAGGGAGCTTATAAGTTCCTCCAGAGTGATTTTGTTGAGATCCTTCGCTAGCTTCAGAGCAGTAACCATAGGCCTCCACTGCTTGGGTAAACTTCTGATTATCTTCTTGACATGGTCAGCAGTAGAGTATCCTTTGTCCAGAACTTTGAGACCAGCTACCAGAATCTGGAATCTAGAGAACATAGTTTCAATGGATTCAGATTCTTCCATTTTAAACGCCTCATACTTCTGAATGAGCGCCAGAGATTTTGTTTCTTTGACTTGAACGTTGCCCTCATGCGTCATTCTGAGAGAATCAAAGATGTTCTTAGCTGTGTCTCTGTTGGAGATCTTTTCATACTCAGTATAGGAGATGGCACTGAGGAGGATGGTTCTGGCCTTATGGTGATTCTTGAAATCACGCTTTTGTTGATCAGTCATTGATTTTCTTTCAATCTTCTGACCAGTTGCATTCACAGGGTGCGTGTATCCATCTGTCACCATATCCCACAGATCAGCATCATGTGCTAGAAAGAAGCTTTCAATTCTGTCTTTCCAGTAATCAAAGTTTTCTCCATCAAAGACTGGAGGTTTGCCGCTGAATCTGTCTCTGTCCTCATTGGTGTCATTGCTGAAATGAGAGTTGTTTCCTGCCATTGTGTTTTTCTGACGCTGGATCTTGTACTGACACGGTTAAGTGTTTTAGCTCAGAACCAGGCGCTCTGATGCCAATTGAAGGGGTGAAAAACACAAGAAGGGGGGGTTGAATTATAAAACTGGAATCTTAAAGCAATTGACAAGATATTTTTATCCTGGTTCGTTTGATCTCAAACTACTCCAGTCCACCCGTCAAGGTGATTTCGCCTCTCTCCAACGAGGTCTTAATTCACTATATTCAACTGAATACAAATCTGCTTTAACAACTGCTAAAGCCTTCTTGATTCAAACCACAATCCGGTTTGTCAAGGCAACACTTTCTTACAAAGGTATAAAACAAATGTGTGTGAATGTTTTCTACAAAACTTTATCACAACTGTGATGTATACACAAATTAAGCTTAGAAACTTAGATTGCTAAACACTAATGGAGTATCAGAGTTTGTTGGTTTAGCAAAACTGGTAGATGAAGATTATTGTTCAGCTTTGTGCGTGTAGAGAATTTGGAAGCATTAGCCATTATAATCTTCGAAGCTTTGTTTATATAGCACTTGAGAAGATGAACGTTGAATGCAAATATTCTTGATTCAATGCTAATAACAAGCTTTCCTTTTTGAGCAGATCTTGTCTGGAATGAGGCCGTTGGAATTGATTAGCGTTCAATGCACAGTACCGTTGCTTCTTCAATGCACGTTCTGGCTTGGCTCATTCTGATTCTGCTTCGCTGCTGATGAACTAATGTGTTTCTGTATCAGAGTGTTTACGCGCAGTTCTGTTCATCAAGCTACAGCATGTACGTGAGTTGATCATCTGATCTTCACGTTCTGATTCAGCAACTTCTGATGCTGGTGTATCAAATCAAATTCTGATGCTGAATAAGTGATCTTGCTTATTTTAATCAGCATATCTGCAAGTCAGAGCATAGTAATTTTAGGCAGCATATAATTCAAACATGAAACATATAAATACTATATCTTTTCACTTTGTTATCATCAAAACTTAAATATAGGGTACTAGATTCAAACATTGTTCTAACATTGTCTTCTACCATTCTCCGTCGCCTTAGGCCTATAACTTTTACCTATAGACATTTGTTTGTAGGTATAACCCTGTTACATTCAAAAATCACATACACGCAATATAAATTCCAATGGAGACCATGGATCAACTGGGTGTGAAGCCCCTACCACCATGGTATCCATCATTAGGCCTAATTTTTCTTAAATCACAAAACCCCAAATTGGAGCACGAAACCCTAGCAATGGCAAAAGCTTGTTCCTGCACTGTAACTTAAATCAAACTATCCAGAAACATTGCAAACATGATGATGAACACAAATATATGGGTAAAATACATTTATAATGCGTAAATCATAGAAATTGAATTTGAGTTCTTAGTGCAAACCGTGATGTTGCTAGCACTCGTTTCTTGATGCTTCAGGCCTTGATAATGCTTGCTATCGCCCCAATGAATGCCCGGGAATATGTTTTGACCTTCAGAATGCTTTGAATTGGCCAGTGGAAGGAGATAGGTCTCACACTTTTCTTTGAAATTTTGCAGTTTTGTTCTGCCTCTTTTCACGACTATAACCCCTGTTCTTGCCTTGGATATGTTCAATATATATCATAGAGTGAATTAGGGTTGTAAAAACAGATCACATCTTTGAAAGTTTTGAATATTTAATTTGATTTTCATGGCATATGTAAACTTGCTATATTGAGCCAAATTATGTCTTTCTTGTACCAATCATCCTTGATTCGAATTGATCATGATATCCTTGCATTATTTGATTGAAATCCTGTCCAAAAATCAGATCACAACATATCTTTTTCATTATTCATCAATTATTTGATTTAATTGAAATTTTAATTTTAAAAAATTCAAAATAAATTGAAAAGTGAAGCAAATAACATGAGGTTGGATATTTGGGTCGTGGACCATGCTACAAGTGAGGTGCAAGCTTTAAAAGTTGGGCCCATTTAGCAAAAAATACAATTTTGAGCATATTTGACTTTTGGTAATTTTGCAAGAAAGGTCAACTTTGATAAGGCATATCTCCCTCATTTTTAACCCTAAGAGGGTGTTCTTGAATTTTTTAGAAAGCTTAGGATGTCCCCTAAGCAACCCTTTTGGTCTCATATCAATTGAGTCTTCCATGTTCATGTATGAATCTTTGACCCAAAAGGTGTTTTGTTGACTTTCCAAAAGGACCTATAATGTAGAAATTCATATCTTTTTGTGGGTGCATATTTTGAACTTGAGGGATGAAGATGAATTTTAGGTAATGACATCCTATTCAAAATGAGCCTTGGATGGAAAATTTCTGATAAAGCATGTGGAAGTTATGCTTGGTCAAAGTTGGGTTGACTTTTATTAAGAAACCCTAATTTAGCAACTTTTGGGGTTTGATGAATTTGGAGCATTCCTTGGGGAATCATGATCAACCCTTGATCAAATGATGAAATTCACTTAAAAATGTTGATGTTGACCCAAAATCTTGAGCTTCCTTGAGCAACTTAGGGACCTCACTTGACATTTGTTGAGTAAAATGGAAGGGCAAATTTTGGGGTACAACAGATGCCCTTGTTCAATCTTCTTAAACCTGAGGATGTAGATTGGTTGTTCTACCTTTCGTGATCTGAAGGTGGAAGATGATTGAACACTAGAGTGCCCAGAAATTTGAACTCGCATGTAGTGGCACTTGCTTCGTGACATCGGGAATGGGCTCACAGATGCCATTCGGAGGTTGATGATAAAAGATTTGTCGGAGATGGGCTTAAAGATGCCATCCTGGATGTGACGGAGAATTGTCTGAGATGGGCTTAAAGATGCCATCTAGAGAATGTGGATTTCCTGAGATGTTCCTTTGACGAGAATTCATGTACCTATTGTTGAGGCGAAATCTGTTGAGGAATGTTGGTATATGTCTCAAGAAATAGAGTTTTAGGAGCTTCAATTGTTCGTTACTCTACTGGGGAAATGCGAAACCAATCGTGTTTAATTAGATCCCGGTCTTACAGTGTTGTGGACTGTTGTCTGGAGATAAGAGAGGAGGAACCTGGATAGTAAGGAACCTGGATAGTAGGGCTGCTTCGATATGAAAAGCCTGGATAGTAGGGCTGTGAGAAGGAACCGGGGTCGTAGGGTTACTTCGATATGAAAGCCTGGATAGTAGGGCTGTGAGAAGAAACCTGGGTAGTAGGGTTACTTAGATATGAAATCCTGGATAGTAGGGCTGTGAGAAGGAACCTAGATAGTAGGGTTACTTTGATATGAAAGCCTGGATAGTAGGGCTGTGAGAAGGAACCTGGATAGTAGGGTTACTTCAATATGAAATCCTGGATAGTAGGGCTGTGAGAAGGAACCTGGATAGTAGGGTTACTTCGATATGAAAGCCTGGATAGTAGGGAAATGAGAAGGAACCTGGATAGTAGGGTTACTTCGAGATGAAAGCCTGGATAGTAGGGTTACTTCGATATGAAAGCCTGGATAGTAGGGCTGTGAGAAGGAACCTGGGTAGTAGGGTTACTTTGTGATACGTTCGTGTAAAACTTCAAAAGGAACCGGGGTAAGGTTATTTTGATATAAGTTTGTGTAAAGCTTCAGGATGAACCGGGGTAAGGTTATAAGTTTGTGTAAAACTTCAGGATGAACCGGGGTAAGGTTATAAGTTTGTGTAAAACTTCAGGATGAACCGGGGTAAGGTTATAGGTTTGTGTAAAACTTCAGGATGAACCGTGGTAAGGTTACTTCGCGATAAGTTCGTGTAAAACTTCAGGAGGAACCTGGGTAAGGTTACTTCGTGATAAGTTCGTGTAAAACTTCAGGAGGAACCTGGGTAAGGTTACTTTGATATGATAATGTAGATTAGTTGACCCGTTTGATTTCGAGAACTGAGTTTCCATTAGTCGTCTGTAGATGTGATATGTATAACTGCTAGATTCGTTGAAGCTAATCTTCTTTTCCTGCAAAAGATATTAAGGTTAGTTATATGCGATGCATGAAATGCAGGGTGAGATGATGTTCTCAAAATAAATGAGATTATGCTGTATATGACATGTATGCGTATGTCATGATGTATGTTCATGAAATTCTATCGGGGTATGCTCGCGTCTGGCAAAATAAATCCCTGACTGTTGCTGGAGATTCGCAAATATTTTGTCGGGAGGAGATGCTGGAGAATAACTCTGTGGGGACCATACTTTGGGGGAAGAGATACTCTGTTGGTAGACCTGCCGATCTGAAGGAACAAATTTAGCTGGGGATGAAATTCCGTTGCTGGAAGTGATGAGCTCTGTTGGAGGTTGAGCTTCTGTATCTGTAGAAATAGACTCCACTTGGGGGATGAAATTTTTTGACTCGCCTGCGATTACGAACCTTGGCTGGTGTTGTACCCCAAAATTTTCCCTCCCATATTCCTCAAAACATTTCAAGAATGATACTCAAATTGCTCAACGTAGTCCAAGGGTTGGCCAGACAAGCTCTCTCCTAAGGCAGTCTACCTCAAATTAGGGTTTCATGTTGCATCAAGATACTTGAGTACAAGGGATACCAAATTCTCACCATTGTCCTAATATGTTCTCAAGATCATTCTTGTCAAGTTTCAAGCCTTGCAGAGGAAGTTTGCTCAGTCAATTGCTCAAAGGCCTGAAAATCGATTGTGCTAGGGAAAAAGTCAACTGTGGCCCACATACAGTCAAGCTTCAAGATTTCTGGCCAACATCTTCATTTTGAAGTTTATTTTATCATTTGATCAAGGGTTTATCATGATTCATCAAGGATTGCTCATAATTCATTAAGACTCAAAAGTTGCTAAATTAGGGTTTTGTAGGAAAAGTCAACTCAACTTTAACCAAGCATAACTTTCTCATACTTTAAGAGAAATGACCCATCCAAAGCTCATTTTGAAGAGGATGCAATTACTTATAATCCATCTTCATCTCCCAAGTTAAAAATATGCACTCACAAGAAGTTATGAATTTGGACATTATAGGTTATTTTGAAAAGTCAACAAGAACACTTTTTTTGTCAAAGCTTCATACATAAGCATGGAATATCAAATTGATATGAGACCAGAAGGGTTGATTAGAGGACATCTCAAGCTTTCTAAAAAGTCCAAGAACATCTCCAAAGAGTCAAAATTGAGGAAGTTATGCATTGGTGAAGTTGACCCTTTTTGCAAAATTGCCAAGAGTCAACTATGCCCAAAACATCAAATTTTGCCAAATGGGCCCAATCTTTTTCACTTGTTTTGAGTTGGCAACATAGTCCAGGAGCTCTAGCCTTTTCCACTTGTCCATATCTTATTTTTATTATTTATTTTTATTTTTATTTGAATTAATTCAATTTAAATCAAAACAAATCAAATAAAATCCAAAATATTGAAAGTAAGAGATTTTGTGCTTGTTTCAGGCTTTATTATATAGCTAGCAAACATTCAAACTCGTGCAAGGCATTAGAGTGGACAAAAAGGTTGAAAAAATCTATTTTTGGAATTATATTGAAAGTGAATCAAATCAAATCAAAAATCATTGAAGGAGAAAGATTTGGATGCAGTTATCAACCCTAATGCATTGCTTGGTACATATAGAGTGCATGTAGACCTAAAAACAAGTTAGAAACAGGCGCAAGAGGCAGAACCAAAACTGAAGAAAAAAAAGCAAGAAAAGTGTGAGGTCGAATTTGCACTTAGAGGCATCCTCAAGACTCTTTGCCTATCTCAATCACTTCCTGGGAGTCTCTGCAAGCTAAAGCAATCAAGAACAAGTCCATTCCAGTCCCAAAACACACTTTAAGTCAATCAAGACATAGCCCTGTTCTTGAATTTGAATCTCATAATATAGGCATTGTTAGGATGAATTAATTGCATATTCTTGATCTATGAGGCATTTTCAAGCTTCCTGCATCATTTAATTTCATTTATATGACCCATACAAGAAATCACCATTGCTAGGTTTCGTATCTCCGTTTTAGGGTTTTTTCTTGCAGGAGAAATTGGCCTTTGTAAGTGGTACTATCATGTTCAGGAGGACAAGACGAGTCCAACCATGGCATTAGATGTTATTTCCATGGCCCATAGAAGATTTTAGAGTGAACACGGCCTATAGCGACGGACAAAACGTTCGTAGGTAAAAGTGTTTTACTTTTACCCACGAAGAGAGGAAGGAGACGATTTGCTGGCACCCTCCTATTGGCTTGTTTGAATTTTCGCGCTAGATTTCCATTACTGCGCTTGCTTCATATATTATGTTTATTATTTATCTTATGTACAACAGAAACAAAATGGCCCAGTGGCAGCCAGGCAACGCTTAAGGCATTGGAAGGCTGGAGGTCAGGGGTTCGACCCCTGCCTCCAGCATTTGCTATTTTCTTGTTTTCTTTCAGATAATCCAGGGTGTTCACAAGCCAGAAGACCACCATAGGTCTTCATCATCAATCATGCCAAGTGGTTGGATGGCCAAATCTGATGGCCATCCAGAAAGGTGTATCATGAGCCAAGTCAAACGTGTCATACAGGATCTCAAAGGTCAACGTGGACCTTCTCTTTTGGGCCCAGATTTCAGCTATTCACACCCTCCAAAAATGCTATTCAGGCCCATTTTCTCACTCTTTTTTCCTTTTTTACATTTTATTTAATTATTTCATTTAATTTAATTACTAACCAAAAATTATTTTCTCTTTATCAAAAAATCACCAAAATTATTTTTATGTCCAATTAAAATTAGAATATTATTTTTAGCAATTAATTAATTAATTTAATTAGGATTATTGATTTAGACAATTTTAATTCTTTTTGCAAATCATTAAAATTAATTAGAATAATTAGGTTTTATTACTAACTTAATTGTATTTGATTTCTTTCCTAAAATAACAAAAGACCAAAAACATGTCATGTAATTATTTCTATTAATTAATTTAATTTAGAAAACTCATTTCTTTTATTAAAAACAAAAAAACAATTTTCTCTTTTCTAATTAGGATAGAAGGATCAAAACCTTAATTTCGCATTCGATCTAATTTGTCATCGCACGATTTATTTTTATTTTTATCCAATTATTGTATCTGCTCACAGTTTGTAATAGTTTTAATTAGGACTTTTACATTTATCGCTTTTATTTTCAAAGGGTTTGTTTTTGGCTATGTAAATACCCGAAGCCTTGTAATAGCGTAGTTTAAATTCCGCATTTTAAATTCCGCAAATTATCAACTGTTAGATGTATGAATTATTAGGGTTTGCATGACAAGAATGTATGTTAACTTTAAAACAGTTAGATCACCTTAAATGTGCAAAGATAAATAATCTTGAAATTGAATCACTCGCACATGCGCACTCCTAGGGTACACCCCCACTTGGTTGCCTTCGGTAAACGATCATTGAGTATATGATGCTTTAGTAGTCATCCTTTTTTCTAAACAAAGATCAAAGTCCCGATTCGGAAAAGTTGCCTCAGAATGGTTGCCTCGAATGATTGATCTAAGACATTAGGGTTACTACTAAGACGTTCTAACATCGTTTTAGTGGCCGTATGTCCCTTTCGAATTGACCCTCAAAACTCCAACGATGGTGCTACCTACTCACTAATAGTGGGATAGCATTGTCTAAAGGAAACAAACATAGAACGATTCTTTTTTCGAGTAGGTAGGTTAGTTCTTAAGTACTTGCTCATTCCAAACAAATTTTTCACACTTACACTCCTTTACAAACAAAATTTTCAAAAACACTTCATTACACTCTTGAAGACAGAAGAAAGAGTTAAATCGAAGTCAAAACAAAAGCTTTTCAAATCACACAAACACAAAGAAAACAATTTTGAAAATGATGAGCAAGTACCTAAGAGCCCGTAGATAACTACAGATAGAAAGGGTGCTAATACCTTCCCTTTCTATAATCTACCCCCCGTACTCAGGAATATCTCGAAAAAGGAATTTTTATGTGCTTTTTTTCCTTTCCTTTTTGGATAAAATAAAAGACGGTGGAGACTCTTGCTTACCGCGACATTTTGCAAAAACAAACGCAAAACGCAAACCAGCAAATTCCTTAAAAAAATAGGGAAATACGTCCCGGTTCTGGCCACCGTATCACAGAACTGGCGACTCTGTTGGGGACTTAATAAGTGGGGTGTACCTTAGGAATAGTTCACCATATTGTTTTCAATTGTTTGATTTGATTGCTTTTTCTTTGTGGGCTTTGTATCGGAGTTATTATAGATCCTAACCCGGATCTGGGGATACCTTTTAGGTAAGTAGCAATAGACTGTGAGGGAACTGTACGGAGTAGACCGATACGGTTGAAGTAGTAGCTACGTTGGTGTGACATGTTAGTTGGTACCGATATCCCTTGTGGAGGAACAAGGAGAGTATGGGGCTGCTAATGGGTCATTAAGCATCAACTGACCTTAGAACCTATAATTGACCAACTTGGCCATAGAAAAGTAGCAGTATGCTACACTCATTGAGACCATACTCTCGCGATGATTCTGGCCGCAAGAAAAGGTTGCTAAACTGGAATTATGACCGATCGAGGATGGTCAGTGATATTTTAGAACCTCTAGAACCCGGTTACTATTACTAGGACAGGTTGAACCAACTAAACTGAAAGAGGGTAGTACCTAAACTCCATGCCAGCCTGAAATTTAAGGGCTATTGTGTGACTTGTTTGCCCTTACCATGTTTCCTATCTGTGATACCTGTGGTATGTTTCTATCATGACATCATGCATCATGACATCGCATGCATATTTCATTAGACTAATCATTTCAAAGACCAATGGGATTCATCTTTGTTCTATTTTGCAGATCATGGCCTCTATGCGCAGAAATACCATTTGGATCAACTTCGTACAAATCCCTGCTCAGCTTAGAGAGTTGGTTTCAAAGGTTCCTGATACTTCTTCCTTTGTTAGAAGACATGGTCACCTCCTTGGCTTGGTCACTTCTAAGTTGGATGAGCAAATGATGAGTGTATTATTCCAGTTCTTTGACTCGTTGCATCACTGTTTCACCTTCCCGGACTATCAGTTGGTCCCTACTTTGGAGGAGTTCTCTGACTTACTTGGCATATCTATTTTAGAGCATACACCCTTTACAGGTTTGGAGATAGCTCCTAAGCCAGAAGATATTGCTACAACCCTACATCTGACAAAGGCAGATGTAATGTCTAACTGGGAGATTCGGAGTGGTGTTAAAGGTTTCTTGGCTAAGTTCTTGATCGATCAAGCTCAACAGTTTTGGGACAACTTAGACTTTCAAGCTTTCGAAGATATCCTAGATCTCCTCATCTACGGCTTGGTCCTGTTCCCAAATCCAGATGCCTTCATAGATGTGAATGCAGTCAAGATCTTCATGTCTCGTAACCCAGTGCCTACTCTCTTAGGTGATATTATACATGCTCTTTATGCCCGTACTGCTCGGAAAAGGGGAACCCTTATGTGTTGTGCACCGCTGCTGGCGAGGTGGTTTATTTCTCACCTCCCCAAATCTGTATTGAAGAATAAGGAAGGTATGGGTTAGACCTACAGAATCATGTCCCTTGCTCACACGAACATCATTTGGAGTACTAAAGATATGGAAGAGGTAGTTGTCATTGATCGGTGTGGGGAATACCCCAATGTTCCATTGCTTGGAATTCGAGGAGGAATAACCTATAATCCTTGTTTGGCCTTACGACAGTTTGGACGAGCTCGAAGGGATGGTCCTCATGAGTTGCTGCTTCCGGACATTGTCTTTGACTTCAAGGGGGATGTTGAGGGACATCGCCGCAGGTTCATACGAGCTTGGGACAGGGTTAACAGGTATGATCCACATGAGTTAGGAATGAAGACTTCTCTCCCAATGCAACCATATCTCCATTAGGTTCGAGCCCGTGCTCAAAAGCTGTGGATGCCATATGAAGCTGTGTTGCCGGTGATTGTGGAGCATACTGATGAAGAAGGGGTTCCTTATACTGTCCTCCATCCATACATGCCTACTGATATTGGGGCATTGAAGAGGTCTTGGATCCAGTTAAAGGAAGAAAGGGATACCTATAGAGAGAAGTATCATGAGCAGGAATGGAAGATCCTGAAGCTTACAAGGCAGCTGGAAACCGAGAGGACAATCAACAATTATGTCAGCACGAAAGGAAAACGACCATGGGAGCGCTGATTTCTTTTGATATTTCTAGTTTAGATTTGCTTTTCAGTATTTCTTTTGTAACTCCTTAAAGGCATTTGTTAAACATTGTTTCAAGTTTTAATTTAATAAAAGTGTGTTTTGTTTTGGTTTACAAATTTGAATGTCCCTAAGTCTTTGAAATCATTTCATACGCATTCCATTCCCATGCACCTCATTACAGGCACCCTTACAGGTTTCTCATCTTCTTTGTTGTTTATTTCAGCACAGCATGTCTTCTGAAACATCTACTGATCAAGCCATCAAGGCTCTGCAAGCTCAGAATGCTCAGTTCCAGGAAATGTTCTTGAACCTGGCCAAGGGGCAGAAAGATCTGAAGACTCTTATCTTGAAGGACAAGAAGAAGAAGAAGAAGAAGAAGAAGAAGAAAAAGAAGACGATCCTCCTGAATATGGGTCACAGATTTGGGAACAGGTTGCGACAAGAAGCTGATTTATCTCACTCATCTGGAGGGGGAGAGAATCAAGAAGAAAGGAAGGGTCCTAGCCCTGTGGTTTTTGACAATGACACTGACTTTGATGAAGACCAGTATCCTCCTGCCGAGGATAGGTATAAGCAACTTGAAGACCGGTTGAGCGCGATAGAGATCCAGAAGATAACTAGGTTGGACTTCAAAGATTTGGGTTTGGCATCTGGGGTGGCGATCCCGCACAAGTTTAAAGCGCTTGTCTTCGCTAAATACGATGGAGTCTCCTGCCCAAAGTTACACCTCCGCTCATACGTCAGAAAGATTCAACCATATACTGCTGATAGGAACCTCTGGGTTCATTTCTTTCAAGATAGTCTGTCAGGGACTCAACTTGAATGGTTCTATCAACTAGAAGGAGCTAACATCCACAACTGGGAGGACCTCACAGCTGCTTTTTACAAGCAATACCAGTATAATGCCGACCTTGCTCCTACACGTACCCAACTTCAGGGTATGTCTATGGGTGCGAACGAAGGTTTTAAGGACTACGCTCAGAAGTGGAGAGATCTTGCTGGAAGAGTACAACCCCCTCTGGCTGATAGGGAGTTGGTGGATATGTTTCTCGGGACTTTGTCTGGTCCGTATTTCAATTATTTGATCGGAAGTTCATCGTCTGGTTTCACTGAGTTGACTATGATTGGGGAGAGAGTTGAAGTCGGTATTAAAAGTGGCAAGATACAGAAAGGTGCTTCGTCAAGTACAGAGAAGAAGCCTTTCAAGAAGGAATCTAGTGCAGTTTGCAGCTCCAGGATCCAAAACCGTCCTGAACGCCGCCAAGCAGTTAATGCGGTGGTAACATCAAGACCAACTGTTGCCCCACAACGCAACACTCAGCAAAGAGTAGAGAGACCGAAAAGACAGTATACTCGACTCAGTATGACTTTATCACAAATTCTGCCGCAATTGTTGAAAACCAACTTGGTGATTCTGAAGGAGGCTCCGAAGAATCCCAATACCACCTCTTCGCTATATAATCAAAACGCCCGCTGTGCTTATCACTCTAATAGCCCGGGGCATGATACAAACAATTATTGGGCTTTGAAGAATAAAGTGTAGGATCTGATTGATGCTAAGGAGATCGAGTTTGAAGCGCCGGAAAAGCCTAATGTCATGACTGCTGCTATGCCCAAGCATGGAGTAAATGATGTGGATGATGATTCATTTGTAACCTATGTGGAAGACGTTTCTACTCCGTTGATGACCGTGAAGAAGAACTTATTATTGGCCGGTTTATTTTCGGGTTGTGGCAAAGGTTGCCACCTATGTTCCATCCTATCTGTTGGTTGTCATTTGTTGAAATCAGGTATTCAGCACCTGATGGATAACAAAGAGATCTTGTTCGAGAAAACTTTGGTTCCATTAATTCCTGTTTAAGATGTTTCTATAATCACCATTTCCGCTAATTCTTCCAAGGCTTCCTCGAGAAAGCCTGTTAGAATTACATCTGTTCCGAGAGTTGCTCCATTGGTCATTACTGTTCCTGGACCTATCCCTTACACGTCGGATAAGGCTGTCCCGTGGCATTATGGGACCGATGTGTATTATCATGGGATTAAACAAGACTTGAAGGTTGAAGAGGCTGATACTGATGTCAGCAACATCGTCGAGTCTAGCAAGGTCACCCAAAGCAGAAGACTCTTCTCTCCTGAGATTTCTCCTCCAACTGTTCAAAAGCCTGTTGTCATTACACCTGCCAGTACATCTGCTACTGTCCCTGTTCACGTTCCAATCATTACCCCTGTCGCCGAGTCATCTGACACTCGGGGCAAAGGGATCACCGGTGGGCCTGCTCAGACAGAGGCACCGAAGAATATTACTATTGAAGCCTCTAGACAGGAGATAGAGGAAATTTTAAAGATCATCAAGAAAAGCGACTACAACGTAGTCGAACAGCTGGGGCAAACCCCGTCAAAGATCTCTATGTTCTCTTTATTGCTATGCTCAGAAGCCCATGCTAAGGCTCTGATTGCTTTCCTGAAAACTGCGCATGTGCCACAGGAAACATCTGCTGACCAGTTCAAAGACTGTGTGGCTAGTTTGACCGCTGATAACTGGTTGGGTTTCTCCGACGCGGATTTGACTGCCAAAGGAAATAATCACAACGATGCTCTGCATGTTTCAATCGAGTGCAGGGGCACTACTCTAGCTCACGTGTTGGTGGATACTGGGTCCTCATTAAATGTTTTACCCAAGAAGGCGTTAGACCGGTTGGACTGTGAAGGGTTGGTGCTGAAGCCAAGTAATATTGTGGTTAGAGCCTTTGATGGGTCAAAAAGGATGGTGCATGGAGAGGTGGATGTTCCTGTTAAGGTCGGTTCTCAGACTTTCGCATCTACATTCTATGTGATGGACATTCGACCATCTTATTCTTGTCTGTTGGGCCGCCCATGGATCCATAAAGTTGGGGCAGTAACTTCTACGCTCCATCAAATGTTAAAGTACCCAGTAAAAGGGAAGATTGTTACAGTACGAGGAGAAGAGGAGTACATGGTGAGCCACCTTAACTCTTTTCGGTATGTGGAGATGGACGGGGAGTTCATTGAAACCCCGTGTCAAAACTTTGAAGAAGTCCCCCAGACTCTGGCGTCGACTGAAACTGTTGCTGAAGATCCTCCAATAAAGATGGCTTCCCTTAAGGATGCCCGGGCTGTTATTGAAAAAGGAGGGTGTGCAAATTGGGGCCAACTCCCTGACTTTTCACACAAGATTGACAAGTTTGGTATGGGTTTTACTACAGAAGCTCAAAGGGCCATTCGGCGTGCGCGGATTGGAAGACCTCCCCTGCGTATCACTAATCCGGAAGTGAATGCGATTGAAGATGATGATCAAGAGTCTGAGTTTGACAGTTGGATTTACCCGACTACCGATGGCGGATTATTCAATTGGACGGCAAAGGACTTCGTGCCCATTTCTTTTATTAAGTAATAAGACTTTTGTTTTGAGTTTGTAACAGACAATTTGAAACTTTTACGACCCCGTGCTTTACTCGAGACACCGTGGCTTTGTTTGAGGGCTTATTATGTGTCATTTCCATATATCATCAATAAAAGCATTAGACGTTTTCTTGCATTACAAATTTTGCGCTCCTTGTTTTTCTTTTCTATCTTGCAAAACAGTTATTTGTCTTACACACACTCGCATATACAGGTCTACATCCACTCTGGATCTCACTGATAACGACTCTGCTACTGCCAATTATGACTTCGAAAGTCCGATCAACCAAGCCGAGGACGAAGGTGAGGATGATTGCGAAGTTCCTGGTGAACTTGCTAGACTGTTATTTCAGGAAGAGAGGGCCATTCATCCGCATGAAGAGCCAGTGGAAACAGTAAATCTAGGTACAAAGGAAGATAGGAAAGAGGTCAAGATCGGTGCAAATCTGGAGTCTAGTGTTAAGCAACGATTGATTCAGATGTTGCGTGACTATGTCGAGATCTTTGCCTGGTCTTATGAAGATATGCCTGGGTTGGATACTGATATTGTGGTTCACCGCTTGCCAACTAAGGAAGACTGTCCTCCAGTGAAACAAAAAGTTCACCGAATGCGCCCAGAGATGTCTGAGAAAATCAAGGCTGAGGTTATGAAACAATTTGATGTCGGCTTTCTAACAGTTACTTCTTACCCACAGTGGGTTGCCAACGTGGTTCCAGTGCCGAAGAAAGATGGTAAGGTTCAAATGTGTGTTGACTATAGGGATCTGAACAGGGCAAGCCCTAAGGATGATTTCCCTCTGCCTCATATCGACGTTCTAGTTGACAACACCGCCCAACATAAAGTCTTCTCCTTTATGGATGGTTTCTCCGGTTACAATCAGGTTAAAATGGCTCCCAAGGATATGGAAAAGACAACCTTTGTTACTCAATGGGGTACCTTTTGCTACAAATTCATGCCTTTCGGGTTGAAGAATGCTGGGGCAACGTATCAGCGCGCCATGGTTGCTTTGTTCCACGACATGATTCATCATGAGATTGAGGTATATGTTGACGACATGATTGCAAGATCCCAGACTGAAGAGGAACATCTTGACCATCTTCAGAAGCTATTTGACAGGTTGAAGTTGTACAAGCTGAGGTTAAACCCGAACAAGTGCACCTTCGGAGTGAGGTCTGGTAAGCTGTTGGGTTTTGTCGTTAGTGATAAAGGTATTCAAGTGGATCCTGCAAAGGTGAAGTCTATACAGGAAATGCCAACTCCCCGAATGGAAAAAGAAGTCAGAGGCTTTCTGGGACGTATGAACTACATTGCCCGGTTCATCTCACACCTAACTGCTACTTGTGAACCAATCTTCAAGCTGCTGAAGAAAGATCAAGTGGTAAAATGGAATGATGAATGTCAGGCCGCTTTCGAAAGGATCAAAGAATATCTCCAAGAGCCACCTATTCTGATGCCTCTAGTTGAAGGGAGACCTTTGATTTTATACTTGACAGTACTCGATAATTCGATGGGGTGTGTGCTGGGGCAGCATGACGAGTCTGGCCAAAAAGAGCATGCTATTTACTACCTTAGCAAAAATTTTACCGACTGTGAGACCCGATACTCACTGCTTGAGAAAAATTGTTGTGCTTTGGCATGGGCTGCTCGCCGGCTGAGACAGTATATGCTGACTTACACTACTCTATTGATATCAAAGATGGATCCAATCAAGTATATCTTCGAAAAGCCTGCCTTGTCCGGAAGAATAGCAAGATGGTAGATGATCTTGACTGAATACGACATCCAATACACGACCCAAAAGGCAATCAAGGGGAGTGTGTTGGCAGATCATTTGGCACATCAGGCCGTGGATGATTACCAGTCTATGAACTTCGAGTTTCCGGATGAGAACATCATGTTGGTAACTGACTGTGAAACACCTGGACTGGATGAAGGATCTGAGGAGGGATCCCGATGGTCTATGTATTTTGATGGAGCTTCAAACGCTTTGGGTAATGGCATTGGCACCATGATTATATCTCCTGAAGGCTCTCATACTCCGTTCACCACCCGATTATGTTTTAACTGCACCAACAACATGGCGGAGTATGAAGCGTGCATCATGGGCCTTCGAGCAGCTATTGACCTAAGGATTAAGTTCTTGAGTGTATTCGGAGATTCCGCTCTCGTGATCAGTCAAATCAAAGGCGAGTGGTATACGAAACACCCAAATCTTATTCCTTACAAGGAGTATGTATTGACTTTGCTTCCGCACTTCGAGGAGATAACCTTTGAAAACTTCCCTAGAGAAGAGAATCAGTTAGCGGACGCGCTAGCTACGATGTCTTCTATGTTCAAGGTCAGATGAGACAACAAGGCTCCCCAAATTACCATTGAGAGGTTGGACGAACATGCACATTGCTATGACATTGAGACTGAAGAGGTAGCCGATAAACCCTGGTTTCACGAGGTAAAGAGGTATCTTGAGGCTCAGGAATACCCCGAGGGTGCATCCATTAATGATAAGAAGTTTCTGAGGAGGTTCGCGGCGAAGTTCTTCATCAGTAATGACATCCTTTACAAGCGTAACCATGACTCAACCTTGCTGCGATGTATGGATAAGAACGAAGCAGAAAAGATCATGGTAGAGTTACATGAAGGTACTTTCGGGACTCATTCCAGTGGACACACCATGGCAAAGAAAATCCTACGGGCAGGATATTATTGGTTCACCATGGAAGCCGACTGTTATCAACATTCTCAGACCTGTCATAAGTGCCAAGTTTATGCTGATAAAGTGCACATACCTCCAGTACCTCTGAACATTTTGACAGCTCCTTGGCCTTTTGCAATGTGGGGAATTGATATGATCGGTGAGATCAGACCTACTGCGTCCAACGAGCATCGTTTCATCTTGGTAGCAATTGATTACTTTACGAAGTGGGTTGAAGCAGCTTCCTTTGCTACTGTAACCAAGAACGTCGTGGCACGGTTTATTCGGCATAATCTGATCTATCGATATGGTGTACCAGAGAGGATCATTACGGACAATGGTACAAATCTCAACAATAAGATGATCACCGAACTCTGCAAACAGTTCAAGATACAGCATCACGACTCTTCTCCTTACCAGCCGAAGATGAATGGGGCTGTTGAAGCGGCTAATAAGAACATTAAGAAGATTGTGCAGAAGATGACGGTGACATACAAAGATTGGCACGAGATGTTACCATTTGCTCTTCATGGGTACCGTACCTCAGCGCGGACGTCAACAGGGGCAACACCCTATTCCTTGGTATATGGTATGGAGGCCGTCTTGCCCATTGAAGTTCAAATACCCTCTCTTCGGATTATGAAGTATGTAGGTTTGAGCGAAGATGATTGGATTCAGACCCGACTCGATCAACTGAACTTAATCGACAAAAAGAGACTTACTGCTATTTGTCATGGTCAAACGTATCAAAAGCGGATGATCAAGGCATTTAACAAGAAAGTTAGATGACAAGAGTATCGAGTTGGGGATCTAGTGATCAAGCGCATCATACTGCCGCAAGGTGATCCCAGGGGAAAATGGACCCCTACTTACGAAGGGCCATTTATGGTTAAGAACATCTTCTCAGGAGGAGCTATGATTCTAACCACCATGGATGGTGACGACCTTCCTCACCCCGTCAATGCAGACATAGTGAAAAAATACTATGCATAATCAAAGACTCGTTAGGTTGACTGGCCTAGGCAAAAATAAGGGCTTCTCGGTGAACCAAAAGGGTTCAGGCAAAAATAAGGGATGAAAATGAAAAAAATATGTACACCCGGCAAGTCGAAAACTTGAAAAGGCGGCTTGGGCAAAAAAGGGTATCCCGGTGGACTGAAAACCCGAAAGGGTGGTCCAGGCAAAAATTAGGGATCAACTCGTACCACTATGTCTCATTGGATCACCTTGCAACCAGAATTTGGTATCGACCATCAAGCTCGGACGACACTAGTCAATCTGATCTACCTTCAACCAAGTAGCAAAGTGATGAGATGCTCGAAGATATAAAGGCAATAGCAGAGTTGGAACCCAGTAGGATTGTTCACATAGCTGTTTTTCTTTGTTTTTCACAAATTGTATAAACTCTATTGTGCGGCGGTGTTCTCTTACTAGGACGTCAGCCTCTTGTACAAAAATGCCTATTTACAGGCTAACTTCAAAATCAATACAAGTCATTTTTACAAAGAAATTTCAAACTGTTTTTCTTTCTCTGTTTTGTTTTGCGAGAACGTCCAATGTTCATTTTTTATATATGCATTTGACATTAATTGCTGCTCATGAATATTTACATGCAAAACAAAAGACGATTACTTGTAATATCAGAAATAGGGGAAAACGAGAAATGTCCAAACCGTACAGTTGCTCTACCCACCAGGTATAGGGATAGACCTAGTTGAAGAAAACGATTGAAGGTGCACTCACTACCCGCAGAGTAAGAGAAAGATAGTGGTGTTAAAATCCTCCCCAGTCGAGACTCGCAACTGCGAATGAATTGGCAATATTCTCCCCAAAGCAGAGTTTATCTACCATCAGCACTGAAAAAATTTATTATCCCCAGCGGAGTATAAAAAATATCCCCAGTGGAGTCTGAAAAAATCATCCCCAGTGGAGTTGGAAAGATCATCCCAGTAGACTCTGGAAGGATTTTCCCCAGTAGAGTCTAAAAGGTTATTCCCCGTGAAGTCGCAACTGGAAAATCATCCCCAGCGGAGTTTATTCCTTTCACAAGCAGAAACTCAATCCCCGACAGGTTTCATCATCACCAGCCACGGTAATTCATCCCCAGCTGAATTTATCAACAGAATCCTCAACAGAGCATCTCTTCCCCACAGAGTTATCCTCTCGTCAGTTTATTCCCCAGCGGAGTTATCCTCTCCTGCAGGCTTATTCTCACAATCATCTTCATTCACTATCCTCAGCGGAAACGAAGAATTCAACTCTTTTCTCCAGCAGCGATCCGGGATTTATTTTCCCCAGCTAAAAACATCACATTTCCATACATCATGACATGCATATGCATCATACGACACAATCTCATTTATTTTGAGAACATCATTTGCCTGATACATATCATGCATTACATACAACTAACCTTTTCCTTTCGGGAAGGATACGATTAAATTCTCACAAAATTCAAGCTATGAAGCTTTTTCCTCAGTTGAACAACGGATGACTGAAGTTCCTAAATGTCAACAGAGATGATTCCTCAGTTGAACAACAGATGACTGAAGTTCCTAAATGTCAACAGAGATGATTCCTCAGTTGAACAACAGATGACTGAAGTTCCTAAATGTCAACAGAGATGATTCCTCAATTGAACAACGGATGACTAAAGTTCCTAAATGTTAACAGAGAAGATTCCTCAGTTGAACAACGGATGACTGAAGTTCCTAAATGTTCGTGTTCACATGATGCGAGAAATCTTCAACGTCCATAGTTGTTAGCATCATGGCACCGCCAGAGAATACTTTCTTAACAACAAATGATCCTTTATAAGTGGGAGTCTATTTTCCCCTGGGATCACCTTGCGGTAAAATGATATGCTTTATTACCAAGTCGCCAATCTGATATACTCGAGGCTTGATCATCTTGTTGAACACTTTGATCATACGCTTTTAATACATTTGTCCATAACACACAACAACCAGTATTTTCTCGTCGATCAAGTTCAACTTATCCAATCTAGTCTGAATCCATTCGTCTTCGCCTAAATCTGCTTCTTTCATAATCCTTAGAGAAGGAATCTGAACTTCGACAGGCAGGACAACTTCCATGCCATAGACCAAAGAGAAAAGAGTTGCCCTAGTTGATGTTCGAGCTGAAGTATGGTATCCATGAAGAGAAAACGGTAGCATCTCATGCCATTATTTGTAGGTTACTACCATCTTTTGCACAATCTTCTTTATGTTTTTATTGGTAGCTTCCACAACGTCATTCATCTTAGGACTGTATGGAGAAGAATTGTGATGTTTGATTTTGAACTGAGTGCAGAGTTCTGTAATCATAACATTGTTGAGATTGGTTCCGTTTTCAAGGATGATCCTTTCGGGGATACCTTAACGGAAAATGAGGTTATGCTGGATAAACCAGGCTATAACACTCTTGGTAACTGAGGCAAATGAGGAAGCTTCGACCCATTTGGTGAAGTACTCAATGGCAACAAGGATGAAGCGATGTCCATTGGAAGTGATGGGTTTGATCTCTCCAATCATGTCAATGCCCCACATTGCGAATGGCCACAGAGTGATCATGACACTCAAAGGAATTGGAGGCACGTGAACTTTGTTGGCATAGATTTGACACTTATGGCAAGTCCTCGAGTGATGGTGATAATCAGTTTCGATAGTCGACAAATATTAACCAGCCCTTAGAATATTCTTGGCTATAGTGTATCCACTAGAGTGAGACCTAAAGATACCATCATGCATGTCTTCCATGATCCTCTCTGCCTCCTTCTTGTCCATACACCAGAGTAGGGTAGAATCATGGTTGCGCTTGTACATGATTCCATTGCTTAGGAAGAATTTGGCTGAAAATATTCGCAAAAATTTCTTATCATTAATAGAAGCTCCTTCAAGATACTCTTATGCTTCAAGATATCTCCTTACTTCATGGTACCGTGGCTTCTCTCCATCAGTGGCAAGCTTATAACAGTGCGCAGGTTCGTCAACTGACCTTGAACATGGATGACATTGTTGCTAAGGCATCTGCCAACTAATTTTCTTCCCTTGGGAAGTGTTCAAATGTGACCTCCTCAAAGTATGGGATCAGAGTCAACACAAGCTCTTTGTAAGGAATCAGATTAGGGTGCTTAGTATCCCATTCTCCTTTAACTTGACTGATCACTAGAGCAGAATCTCCGTATACATCTAAGAACTTGATCCTTAGGTCAATGGCAGCCTTTAGACCCAAAATGCATGCCTCGTACTCAGCCATGTTATTCGTACAGTCAAAGCACAATCTAGCGGTGAATGGTGTATGGAAATCTTCAGGAGAAATAATCACATCACCAATTCCATTACCCAAAGTATTGTAGGCTCCATCAAAAACCATAGTCCATCGGGATCCTTGTTCAGGTCCGTCATACGGTCCAGGCTTTTCATAATAAGTTATCAATATTATATTCTCATCTAGAAATTCAAAGTTCATGGACTGGTAATCATCAACATCTTAATGGGACAAATGATCTTCCAACACACTTCCTTTGATTAATTTTTGTGTGGTGTACTGGATGTCATATTCAGTTAAGATCATTTGCCATCTAGCTATTTGACTGGAGAGAGCTGGCTTCTCAAAGATATATTTGATAGGGTCCATCTTAGAAATCAATAAAGTGGTGTGAGTCAACATATACTATCTTAGTCGGTGAGCAGCCCATGCCAGAGTGCAACAAGTTTTCTCGAGAAATGAATATCTTGTTTCACAGTCGGTAAACTTTTTGCTCGGGTAGTATATTGCATGCTCTTTTCGGCCAGACTCGTCATGTTGGCCCAGCACACACCCTATTGAATTCTCTAATACAGTCAGGTACATAATCAAAGGTCTTCCTTCAATTGGAGGCATAAGGATTAGAGGTTCTTGAAAGTATTCCTTAATATTGTCAAAAGCTACTTTGAAGTTGTCATTTCATCTGATTACTTGATCTTTATCCAACATCTTGAAGAGTGGTTCACAAGTAGCAGTTAAATGAGATATGAAGAGTGGTTAACCTTCACAATATCAACTTCAATTCCTCTACTATTGACGACAAAACCTAAGAGTTTTCCAGATCTTACTCCGAAAGTGCACTTGTTAGGATCCAGCCTCAATTTGTACTTCTTCAACCTCTCAAACAGCTTGCATAAATGATCGAGATGCTCTTCCTACATCTATGATCTTGCAATCATATCACATATATACTTCTATTTCATGATGGATCATATCATGAAATAAGGCTACCATATCTCGTTGATATGTTTCCCCTACATTCTTTAAAACGAACGGCATAACCTTGTAACAAAAGGTGCCCCATTGTGTGACAAAGGTGGTATCTCCATGTCCTCGGTGGCCATCTTGATTTTATTGTAGATGTTGTACCCCGAAATTTTCCCTCTCATTTATCAATTATTTTATCACAAAATCTCCTTTGGTTCAAGACTACACAAGGGTTGATCAGCTCAAGACACATCCTTAAGCACCGATGACTGAAATTAGGGTTTGAGATTGAACAAGGATAATTGAACTTTTAATGCCTCATATTACTTTCATGTATCATTATGGACCCCCAAGATTGCTCATGTCAAGTTTCAAGTCTTGGATCACATTTTTGCTCAGTCAATTGATCAGTTGATCTAAAAATCAGCTGTATTGGGGAAAAAGTCAATTATGGCCAATTTACAGTCAAACTTCATAATTTTTTATCCATATCAATATTATAAACTCATTATCATTTGATCAAGTTTGGGCCATAATTCCTCAATAAATTTGATCAGATCATCAAAAGGGCAAAATGGTCAAAATTAGGGTTTTAACTGAGAAAGGGCAATTTCTAATTTTTGACCTAGCAAATGGTTAATTGGTTTGAGGCATGATCTCAAGAGTCCAATTGCATCATTTTTACCTAATGGCATGACTCAAAACATTTCTCAAGGTCATTTGGATTGATAGTTGATTTTCAATCAACTGATCAAAAGTCAATTGTACACTAAAAAGTCAAACTTTGACTTTTTGGTCAAAATCAAGTGTCAAAGATCACAATTCATCAAAACATGTCAAAATATGAAACTTTTTCATCAAGAAATCAAAAAGTCAAGATTTCATATTTTTTCACAACTTTGAGCCAATATTTCACCATGATGCAAGATGATTCAAAAGAAACTTTCAACATGAAAGTTGTAGATCTCCATGAGATCTAAAATATTGCTTTACACAACTTCTCCTAGAAATGCTTGGATCTCAAGTTATTAATCCATGAATTCATGGTCATGAAACTAAAACACTTAGTGAAATTTTGAGCATTTTTAGTCAGGATTTTGACCTAACTTCTGGGCCAAGTTTCATATAGTTCCATTTGGATTTTGCAAAAGTGATTCAAAGAGGGGTTGTAGAGCACATTACAAGCTTTCTAAAAATTCCAAGAAATCCTTGAGATCATTTGTGAGCAAGGAGAATCGAAGGTCAGAAGTTAGGGTTTCAAGTTATTTTACAAGGCAAAATTTGTGATGCAACATGAACCAAATCCATAGCCATGCTGCATAATCTTCACTTTTCAGGCCTCAAACTTGTTTGTCACTCCTTAATTTAATGTTTACACAACTGATTGATCAATTATCCAATTGATTCAAGCATTGTCCAAAGCATTTTGCCATTTTAGGTAGAAAGTCACCATTTCCATTCTTGTAAAGCAAGCTTTATGCACAAAGTCAGCTTCTTGAGCGCCTAACTTGTTCTCTCTAAGTACACTCCATCCATAGTTTGAAGCAAGTGTGTTTAAAGCATAACCATTCTATCTTAGCAAGTACACAAGACTTTGAAACTTGGATTTCTCAAAAATCACATGTTATGCTTAAACTTGTGATTTTGAATTCTGATCAACAACAAGCTTCCAAGCTTGTTGCTTATAAATAGAGGCACTATTTGTGAGCTAGAAGATGAGCTTAAGCATCCTGAAACACACTAAAACTCCCTCAAGCCAGAATTTGTACAAGAAACTCTATTGATGCATAGTTCTGACCTTAAACTTATATCTCTCATTTCCCTCGTGCGTTTTCCTTCCTAATCAATCACAAAGCTTCTAAGCATCAAATACAACTCATCCCTGACCCTGTTTCATAACTGTAACACCTCCATCATCAAGTTCCATTTTCAAAAACAGAGCTCTGCAAGTTGACTTCTCCAGAACTCCTCAGCCACTTTCAGCTCAAGCCAAGCATCACATTAGCTTCCTGGGAACTTGAGGAAGCTAACCCAATCACTGGAACTCATCAAAAGCTGCTCAAACTCAAAACATGATACCCTCTTACAAGGTGAGTTTTCTGACTTTTGAACTCTTCATATAGGCATCATTAATGTTTAATTTGTGAATGAAAAATGTAGATATCATTGCCCTAAAGCTAACCATGTCCATAGTTTTCATTTATGTTGCTTGAGCTTAGAGAATTTTAAGATTGAAATTTCTGGAAAAGTTAGGGTTCAAATTAGGGCCAATAAAATTTATGTTTATCTTTGATCTATAGTTTTAATGCTTTACATTTCTGAAATCGTGAGAAAATTTGCCACAAGATTCATGTTTACACTTTTGCAAATGGATGAGAAATGAATAAGATGCAGGTGGTCTTGCTAGGTGCGAGGTTGAAGATGAAGTTGTCTTCAGGAAGCAGTTTCTAATATATATTTATGGTTTGATATAAGTAAACGGATGTATAGCCACCCCAATGGTAGAAGTGCGCGCCTTTCACCTTTAGGACCTGGGTTCGAGCCCCAGCGTCCGTTTTGTCATTTTTTTGTTTCTTTCTGTTTTGCAGCCAGCGCGTTTGGGCCCTCTCCCTTGGGCCTGATTCATTTTAATCACTAATACCCCCCCCCCCCCCCCTGTTTTCTCATATCACGCAGCCCACGTAACTTTATTTATTTATTCTGATTATACAAAAAAATGGCATTAGGCCTAAATTCTCAAAAGAATTACTTTCTAACCTCTCTTCTAATTTTCAAACCCCATGACTTCTAACTTTTATTTATTTTATTTTATTTTATTTTCTTATTTTCTTTTATTATTACTATTTTTAATCAAAAATACCACAAATATTTTATTTAGACTAAAAATTGTTATATTTACTTTATTTTTCTTTTAAACAAAAGACCAAGAATATTTTCTTAACAAATTTCTTTTCTTAAATTAAATTAATTTATACTTAGTTTTGTTTTAATTTTCTTTTCTAATTAAATCAACTTAGAACTTAGGAATTTTAATTAATTAATTTCTTTCTTTTTAGTTTAATTAGGTTAACCTTAAAACCTTTCATATAAAAACTCAAACAAAAACAATCTTCTTTTCTTTTACATTATCTTTATATTCTTGTACATTTTACATTCTATTATTCAATATGGTTGTTGTCATACCCCAATTTTTGACCTAAGATCCCTGCTTCATTTGCATTGTTTTATATATATATCAAGGTCACAAAATATGGTAGGTTTTGAACATTTCGCCTTCGAGCTTTGACTGTGTAGAGATTATCGAGTGTTGTGAGAATTTTTATCTTATGAATGACTAACCACTAATCAAGCACGAAGTGTATGTTTTGTTTTTTTTTATTTCATGTGCAGGAAATAGGTCTGAAAGAAGAGCATCGGACATCACCCATCAATTAGGGTTTCGAGTCTCGGGACAGAAATACGATCGATCGTTGATCCTCAAAGGCTGGTTCATAAAAAGAATTTCAGAGAATCGTGTGTTTATTTCCATACTCTGTCCAACAGATGGTCTCGAGCGTCTCTGAAATTTTTCAGAAAGAACAGTCGAAGTTCTGCTGCCATTGGTTCATGTGTGTTTCACATTGCTTTAAAATACAAGAAAACTAAGCTATGCCAGTCATTTCCGATCACTTTGACCAAAAGTCATCCGCAAGTTTTTCTCATGACACAGGGTGAATTTCGTCAAAATGGGATGATTAAATTCAAAACCGTTCTAGAAGAATTTATTCGGAATATTTGGAATTTTCTTTATTTTGAATTCAAGCGATAATTAAAGAGGAGCTACCAAGAGATCTCATTCAAGGATAATCATTTATCGCAGGAAATATTTATTCAAGATTATTTTGTGTGATTAATTTGGTGGTTTTACATTATGGTTATTTGAACACACATGAAGCATTTATTAAGGAGATATTAGAAAAATAAATTTGATTCAAACAATCGTTCATCACAAGATTAATTACATGATGGTTGTTATTTGATTACAAAATAATTCATGTGATTTATTTGGATCTCTATTACAAAATGCAATATTAAAGTCTAAGGCTTGCATTATCATTTATTCATCATTCCACAATTTATTCAAGTATTATTCAATTCTTTCCCAATTCAAACAGAAGACCTTGAATTTTTATCAAGACATATCAAGATTCAATTTCAAATGAAGATTCAAAGTTATTTACAATTACAAGGGAATTGAGAATATATTGAAGAATACATATCCATTAATGTTACAATTTACTTAGATTTATTGTTACAAAGTTACAAAAGAAATGCAAATTTTGTACATGAAAATCAAGCTATTATTCTTGCTACAAAACAGTCCCAATGCTGCCCATTTTTTCCAGCACTGTTTTAATCCAATAACAGTCCAATTCTTGAGTATAATGCTGTCCATTTTCTCCAACCTTATTTCAACAAAAACCATGCCAAGTTGCTGTCCTAATCTGCCTTGCAAAACAGTCCAAAATGTAGCCCATAAGACAAAAATCTGCACTTTTGCTGTTACAAAAACAAGTCTACAAAACTCCAAACATTGCACTAAAATGCACAGTTCAAAAAACTGCCTCATAAAACGTCAAAACAGGGCCTAAAATAGTTCAAATATCTACTATTCCCCCCCCCCCCCCTAAAACCCCATATATTTCACTATAAATAAGGACCTCTATCAACAGAAAAAGGGGGAGTTTTTTCTAAGAATCACACTAAAAAATTCAGCAAGTGCAACACAAAGAAAAAAAATTAGAAAATACATACAGAGAGAAAAATTCAGAGGGAACCACACATAGAAAATTCAGTAAGTGTAACACAAAACTCAACAAAAAAAATACTTAAATTCAAGGAGAGAAAACTTAACGTTTTGAAGCCCCATCGGAGAGGCTCCGATAGGTATTTTTATTTCTCCCTGTTACTTCTGCATAATATTCTCATATATCCATCAGTATCTATTAAACTTGCTTCCATAGCAACATCACTACATGTTTGAATCTTCTCTTTGCACCACTTTTTTATGCCATATGAATGTTTGATTTGTCACATTCTTTTGCTATGTTCTGGAGCTGCTGCATTTTGTTGACATTTAAAAATGTTTAGAAATGAAAATAATAGTGATAAACGCATACGGAAATGTACATCAATGACACAAAATTCAGTGATAAAAAAGATACACCTTAAAATTTCATCTTCGGAGTACACAAACCTCTTGCTTCTTTTACGGTTCTCCATTATCACCATTTTTATTCATTACTATCTTCACAACAACTATAACAGTACCTCCAAAACTCAACCTCCTTGCTACTTCCTGTACCACTTAACCGCCCAAAGACAACAACAATACTGCAAATGTTCTTTCTATCAGTTTTCCCTAACTTTTATCTCAATCTTCTTGCGATTTCTCACGATATATCTTTTCGTAAAACATCAATAAATCTCAAGATTTTCCTCTATTTAATGAAACTGAACAACAAACAATGTTGCCCTCTCAAAAAGTTCTTACAGTTAAACAACAATTTGTTTCGGTACTCTCGGTTCTGTTTTCATTTACCAATAATAACACAGAGCCAATCACCCAATAATATATACCAGAAAACTGATAGAAAATTTCAGAGGAGAGAACATAATTTCATTCTAAATAATTTCAAAGCAGAAACTCACAAAAAAATATGATATCTCTCTCAAACCTTCATTCATCTTCATCCATACTTTTTTAATACATCAATTGCAACAATCGCTTCCTCAATCTCTCCTCCGTCTAACTCACGACAACTTCAATGATGCTTCTGTTTATCATAATAAAATGCAAAAGAGGCTGTTGTACCCCAAAATTTTCCCTCTCATTTCATCAATATTTTCTCATCACAAGACTCTAGGAACTCAAGATCAAGCTAGGGTTTGCTCTACTCAAGACACCTCCTTACACTGTTGACCTAAATTAGGGTTTGAGTTTGCACAGGGATGTTTTGACCCACAATGCCCAAAATGACTTTCATACTTCATGTTGGACTCACAGGTTTGTCCATACCAAGTTTCAAGCCTTGATTCAAATTTTTGCCCAGTCAATTGGACAGTTGACCTAGAAATCAGCTGTATTGGGGAAAAAGTCAATTGTGGCCAATTGACAGTCAAACCTCATGAAATTTGACCCACATCAACATTATGAACTCATATGAACCATTTGATCAAGTTTGGATCACAATTCCATAAGAAATTTGATCAGATCACCAAAAGAGCAAAATGGTCATTTTTAGGGTTTTGACTGCACAAGGGCAATTTTTGACTGTTTGACCTAGCCAATGGCAAACCAAGCTCAACCATGGACTCAAGGACTCAATGAAATTGACTTGACCCATTCAACAAGTTCAAAAGATCTCAAATGCATAGGATTGACAGATGAATTTTTCAGTCAACTGATCAAAATTTGACTGTATACTGAAAAGTCAAACTTTGACTTTTTGGTCAAAATCAAGTGCCAAGGGTCATTTTTCATCAAGACATGTCAAATTATGAAACTTGTTCATCAAGAAATCCAAAATTGCAAATTAGGGTTTAAAATGGAAAAATTTCATAACTTAGAAATTTTCTAAGTTATAAAATTTTCTTATTTTTTCCTAACTTTATCCCATTTTTTCACCAAGATGCAAATGGATTCAAACAAAACTTACAACATGAAAGTTGTAGTCCATCACAAAATCTAAAACTTTTATTCACAAAGTTTTCTAAAAGGAATCTTGGATCTCAAGTTATGATTTTTGGAACAAGGGTACCTAAAACTTTTAACTTAGAGAAATTTTGCCCTAGTTTAGGCAGGATTTTGACCCATCTTGTTGGCCATTTTTCACATAGTTCAACTTGGAGTCTCAAGTTGCATTTCAAAGATGGATTATAGTACATGTTGCAAGCTTTCCAAATTGTCCAAGAACTCCTCAAACATCTTTGTGGTTAGGGAGAATCGAATGCTTGAAGTTGGCAAAAACTCGCTTTGCAACCATGGCCAATACATGTTCATACCATTTGCCAAATCTGACCAAGCTAGCTTGGTTCACAATTACAGGACTCTAAACCAATTTGTACTCAATAATTAAATTCAAATCCCTTGGTCTAAGGTTTTGTTTGGGACATTAGAGGATTACACACTAGATTAATCCTTAATTAGAAAAAGCAACATTGCCATTTTTGTTTGAATTTTTCTTTATGTCAAAACAGCATCCTAGAGCCTTGAACCAGATCTTATGCTGCAAACCAAATCCACAAACTTGGGGCCAAGCTTACACAATGTGTGAAGAGTTAGAGCTAGCCCTGTACAGGCCTGCTCTTGGTCACTTCTTATTTTGCTTCATAACCAAGCAACTTGTCAAAAACAAGAGAACACACACATCTGATAAAAACCAACTCAAGCAAAGTTGTCAAACAAGTTTCTCATACCCTAGCAAGCCAGAAGCACGAGCCCTTGACCTCTAAAACCTCCTTGTGCATAAAATCCCCATTTTCTTGCAAAACAGGGGCCCAATTCTGCATATTGCAAGCCACAATCAAATCCCCTCGTGCGTTTTGTCCAAATTCACTTCAAACACATTCCAATCAACATACCTGAGCTATCCAGACCATTTACAAGTTGTTGTAACTCCATTAACACACATTGCCATTTTTGTTTGGAATTTTTGCAGGTTGAGTTCTATAGCACGATTCAGGCCACTTCAAAACAAACTAAGCATTGGGAAGGCTTCAGTGGACATCAAGCAAGCTCAAAAGAACCTCAGGCACCATTGGAAGTTGCTGCATTGCCCAGCTCGAACTCAATTGAAACAGGTATTTCATGAACTTCTATCTCTCTATTTAGGAATAGTTAGACTTAGGTTTGTGAATGAAAGATGTTGTATTCATAGCCCTGAAACCATACATGTGCTTAGTTTTCATTTATATTAATCGTGCTAGGAGAATTTCATCCATGAACTTTCTGAAAAAACTAGGTTAGAAATTAGGGCCAGAGAAATTCTCTCTGGTCTTTGAGAGTTAGCTTATGTTTTTTATATGTTAGATTCGTTGTTTGATGCTCTATAAGTTTCATGTTTTGAGTTTTGTCAAAAAAGCACAGAATCAGGAGATACAGGTTTGAACTAAGAAGGCGTGTGTTTTGTTTGAACAGAGGAAGAAGATGAAGTAGCTGGGTTGGGCCTGGCTACTTCCTGCTTTTCACACCCCATCTTTCAGTTTCACACCCCCTGGCTCATTTCTTGTATATTTGTCATTTTTGCATTTTTATTTTATTTCCGACTTTGATATTTTATTTTCAAATATAAAAAATGCCTAAAAAATATTTTCATAGGTTTTTTATATTTATTTGGTATTTATTTTAATTTTTTCTAACATTAAAATGTTTAAATACTTTATAATATTTTGTTTAAAACTTAAAAATAATGTAAAAAAATACTTTTATTTTCATTTATTATTTTTATTCACATTTGAAAATATTTTCTTGAAATATATACATTTTTGAAAATGATTTATTTTATTTTTTCACACACTTAATATATATATATATATATATATATATATATATATATATATATATATATATATATATATATATATATATATATATATATATATATATATATATATATATATATATATATATATATATATATATATATATATATATATATATATATATATATATATATATATATATATATATATATATATATATATATATATATATATATATATATATATATATATATATATACTTTATTTTATTAAATAATTAGAATAAAAAACACAAAAATAATACATTTTTATTTTTATTATTATTCTATACTAAAAAACATTTTTTTTATGATATATTCTTATTTTTGTATATATTAATATATTTTGTATATAAATAATACAATTTTTGTTTTCTTTAAAGAGAATTAGGGCACACCCTAAAAATAATTAAAATTAATTTTTTTTATTTACATTTCTTTCCTTTGAAAATATTTTACATACATAAAAAACCTTTTTTGCATAATACATTTTATCTCATATTCATTTATTGTATATTGTACATTTAAATATTATGCCTTACAAATTCAATATGGTTGTAATAATTTAGGGTTTAATTTCTTACAAAATAATCCCCAATTCAAATTTGTACCCCCCTCCCTATATCATGTTGTAATAGTGTAGAATTTAAATTCTCGCACTTTTAAGCTTTCAATTATGCCATGATTAGAATTAGGGTTTGTATGCAAAAATCAAAACCAACAAATAGCTTGACTTAATCAAAGACAAAAATTGAAAAACAAACACAATGCACACTTGCAGCCCTAGGGTTTCAATCCACTTGTTGCCTTCAAAAAATGGGCCATGGTATGCATGTCAAGTACTTTGGCACAAAAAAAAACAAAAGATCATAGTCCCTCGATGACGCTATCTGAGTTGCCTAAAACAAAATGATCAAGTCCCTCAAGAAAATTGCCAAAAATACTTGACACTATTGCTATCATGGTCTATACGATGACTCGCGCCTGTCCCGTTTAACATCCTAACACAAGGTTGTTCACCAAATACAATGGTGAAACAACACTGTTAAAAGGGTTAAAAACATAAGGAAGATCTTTGAGTAAAATAGGGTAGACAACTCTTAGTTACTTGATCAAAAGCTTACAAAAACATCCTTGCTATCTTCAAAACACACTTCACAACACAATTTAAAAACCCTACTTTCAAACATTGAAAACTTTTCAAAAGACAAAAACACCTTTGTATACATTCAAACAAGAATCATTACAAAGGTTTCCACAACGATGGCCTCTTTTAAAAACATCTTTCAAAATCACACACAAAGCACCATTTCAAACAAATTTAAGAGCACCATTTCAAACAATTGAAAAGCAAAGCAAGTGATCTAAACAAGTAACTAAGAGCCCATGGATAACCATGGATAGAAAGGGTGCTAATACCTTCCCTTTTTATAATCTACTCCCCGAACCCAAGAAAACATCTCAAAGGTCTTTCATGTGCTTTTTGACCTTTCCTTAGGATAAAATAAAAAGTCGGTGGCGACTCTTGCTAAACCGAAACATTTGCAAACACAAACGCAAAATCCCAAGTCAGTTCTCCCACCGTATCACAGAACTGGCGACTCTGCTGGGGAATCTTTTAAAAGTAGAGTGACCTTAGGGCTTAGATCACCCTTTGCATGATTATATTGTTTGCTTTGTTTGCTTTACATTTGGTTCTCTTGTTTGGGCTTGAAATCCTCTACCCGGATTTGGGAAACATTCATAGGTAAATAGCAATACATTGTGAAAAATGTGCGGGATATACCGACATGGTTGAAGCAATAGCTATATTAGTGCGACATATTTGTGAGTATCGGTAGCCTTTGAGTCAATCAAAGAGAATACGGGGCCGCTGAGTGATGTCATAAAGCACTAATGAACTCTTAGAACCTTACTTCACCATCTTGGCCTTTTTAGGGGTAGTGAGATGACCGACTTTGGTGCAGTCCGAAGTTGGTAGATACTCGATACTACACTCATTGAGGGTTGTTTTCTTGGAATATTTTGGTCGCTAGTTAAGTGGCTAAACCAAAACAATGAACATAGAAAACAATCCAGTGATATTGAGCTCCTTAGAACCCGATTACTATTTATAGGACAGGTTTGAGCCAACTAAACTCAAGAGGGTATTTACCTATGAAACCTCATGCAAGCCTGAAACTAGGGTTTTGTGTGACTTGCTTGTACATGTGCTTGTGCATACATCATGAACATCATAAAGCATCATATGCATCCACTAACCACTTCAAGGGTTTGGATCTTCATCTTTGTTCTTGTTTTGTAGGTCATGGAATCTCTTCGCAGGAAAACAATTCAAGTCAACCTTGTAAGAATCCCTCCTCAACTCAAGGAGCTCACTTCCAGGATTCCAGAGAATTCTCTCTTCAGTGAAATACATGGTAGACTTCTCAACTTGGTCAACTCCAACATTGAAGAAGACATGGTGAAAGTTCTCTTCCAGATCTTTGACCCCCTACACCACTGTTTCACATTCCCTGATTACCAACTAGTACCCACTTTGGAGGAATTTTCTCAACTCCTGATAATTCCTATTCTTCATCAATTACCCTACAACGATACGAAAAAAGAATCAAAACCTGAAGATGTTGCTCAAGCATTACACTTGCAACCATCTGACATCAAGGGACATTGGGAAACCAGAAGTGGTGTCAAGGGTTTCTTGGAAAAGTTTCTGTTTGAGAAGGCACAATACTTCTAGAATTCTCTTGATCTACAAGCCTTTGAAGAGATTGTGGCACTCCTTATCTATGGGTTGGTCCTGTTCCCAAACCCTGATCAACTTATAGATGTGAATGCTGTCAAGATTTTCATATCCCGGAATCCTGTACCTACATTGCTTGGGGACATCCTACACTCATTTTACACACGAACAATGAGGAAAATAGGTGTTATCATGTGTTGTACTCCTATCTTAGCAAGGTGGTTTATTTCTCACCTTCCACAATCAGTTTTGAAGAATGAGCAGGGTTTAAGGTGGTCACAACGGTTGATGACCCTCACACATTCTGATGTTCATTGGTGTTCTCGGTCCAGAGAAAATGTCATCATCATTGATCGTTGTGGGGAATTCCCTAATGTCCCACTACTTGGCATTAGGGGAGGCATCACCTACAACCCCTGTTTAGCTCTAAGACAGTTTGGATATGCTCGGAGGGATGGCCCTCATGACATGCTGATCCCTGACCTAGTTTTTAACTTCGACAACGATACGCAAGGACTTCGACAAAGGTTCATCAGAGCTTGGAGGATGCCCAACAAAGTGGATAGTAAGACACTGGGGCACAAGAATTCCATCCCCCTTGAGCCTTATCTCAAGTGGGTACGAACCCGCGCCCAGAATCTTATGATGCCATACCCTCACATTCTCCCCTTGATCAAAGAGCCTGTTATGGAAGGAGAGGTTCCATACACCCTCCTACATCCTGACATGCCAACATCATGGGAAGAAATGCAAAAGAGTTGGATCCAACTCAAGGAAGAACAGAATACTTTTGAAGCCAGCTTCTATGCCAGTGAGAAGAAGGTTCTGAAGCTTACCCGCCGACTTCATGAGGAGGAAACTCTCAACACTTACATCGCACCAAAGAGGATGCGCAATGTCTTTTTACATTAAGAATTTTGTAATATTTTTCCCATGGGGCACTTATGTACTAACAATTTCTTCTTAATATGACGTGTGTTCCTTTTTGTTTGCAACAAATTTGAATTTCTGAATCCTTGAATGCATTACATGAATAACATACTGTGATACGGTGGGAGAACTGACTAGGGTTTTGCGTTTGTTTTCGCAAATGTTTCGGTTGAGCAAGAGTCGCCACCGACTTTTTATTTTATCCTAAGGAAAGGTTTAAAAAGCACAGCAAAAACCTTTGAGATTTTTCTTGGGTTCGGGGAGTAGATTATAGAAAGGGAAGGTATTAGCACCCTTTCTATCCATGGTTATCCATGGGCTCTTAGGTACTTGCTTAGATCAACTTGCCTTGGTCTTCAATTGTTTGAAATGGTGCTTGGTGTGTGGTTTTGAAAATGTTTTGAAAAGATGCCTTGTATAGGCTACCCTTGTAACAATTCTTTACTCGAATGTTTTACAAAAGGTGTTTTGTCTTTTAAAAAGATGTTTCAAGGTTTTTTGAAAGTTGGTTTTGAAAGTGTTTGTGAAGTGAGTTTTGAAATTAGGCAAGTGTTTTCTTTGCAAATTGGCAAGTACTTAAGAGCTTATCTACCCTAAAGTTTTCTCAAAGATTTTTGTTATGTTTTAAACCTCTTGACAATTTTGTTCCACCATTGCATTTGGTGGACAATCTTGTCTTAGGAGATGAAAGGGACGGGCGCGGGTCATCGTTTAGACCATAATTGCAATAGTGTTAAATGTCTTTGGGCAATTTTTTTCTTTAAAAAGGGACTTGATCATTCATTTAGGCAACTTTTGAGGGACTATGATCATTTGATTGTTTGTTTTACCCAAAGAAATTCAACATGCAATATGGCCCAATTATTTGAAGGCAACAAAGTGGAATACCCTAGGGGTGCAAGTGTGACATGTGTTGTCCATTTTCATGCTTGTTTGTCTTGGATTAGGTCCAACTATTTTGTTCGTTTTATTAGCATACAAACCCTAATTCTAGCATAGTATGTTTAGAAAGCATTTAAAGTGCGAAATTTAAATTCCTATGCTATTACAACACAATAATATGGGGAGGGGAGTACAATGTTCAAGTGGGGAGATATTTAGACAAGAAATTGAATCTAAGCTATTACATCATTTGCTTTGAATATTTACAATATGATTAAAAGCATAAATAAAATAGAAATAGAACAAATATGCAAGAATGCAAAAGGGGTTTTTATATGTATGAAAAAAGTATTATTTATGTAAAATAAAAAGAAAATAAAAAGGTATTATTTTTGAAGTATTTTCAAATTTAGGGTAAAAACCCTAATTTTTAATCAAAGGGGTATTAATCAATTATTTATTATTTACATACAAAAATAGAATAAAATATAGTATATTTGTAAAAAGGGCATTTTTTTAGTATTAAATATTAAAAAATAAAATATGTACATTTTTTGGTATTTTTATCCTAAGTATATTAATATATATCTATATATTCATATTATTTACAAAATATGTATTATATATATTAATTAATAATTTTTAATATAAAAATAAAAAAAGTGTTTTTTCTATAAAATATTTTCAGGAAGTAAAAATAAGATAAAAGTGTATAAAAAATATATTTGTGCTATTTTTGTATTTTTAAACAAAAGGTATATATTTATTCATTTATATACAAACTAAAGAAATAATCAAATAAATACTTAATAAATTCAAAAAATGATGAGAAAAATATTTTTATGTTTTTAATATGCTGAGAAAAAATAAATGAACCAATCAAAAAAAAGCAAAAGTCAAAAATATTAAAAATGAATGAAATGGGCTCAGGGGGTGCAAAACAAAAATCATGGTGTGAATAAGAAATATGAAACAAGCCCAGCCCAATAGACCCTTCTTCAACCTCCAGCCAAAAAACGTTCAGAAAACGCGCGCTTGGTTCCAACATTCAAACATCCTGATTCTTTGATCTTTTGCACAAACTTCCAACACAAAAAATGTTAAGCATGAAACCACGATTCCAAATATATAAAGAACATCTCCTAACTCTCAGAAATGAGAGAATTTTAACAATCCCAAATCCTGACCTAAGTTTTCTGCCATTTTCAAACCTTAAATTCTCACAGCTCAAGCAAAAGAAATGAAAAGTAAAAACATGTACATGTTCAGTGGCATGAGTAGAACATTGTTTATTCACAAACTTAAAGCTAATGATGTCTAATAAGAGAGATACGAGTTCACCAAGATACCTGTTCAGCTGAAGTTCTATCTGGCAATGAGGGAGCTTTCAGTGCAAGGTGATGATTGGAAAACCTTCCTTGAGGTCCAGGGATGCTATTCCAATGTTTACTTTGTCTTGAAAGCTTCTGAATCGTGCTAGAGCACTCCACCTGCAAAACAAGAAACTGAAAATGGTGGAAGTGGTTAGAGGGATTACAGGTCGTGTTTCAAGGCATGGTTAGCTTGCATAGGTGCTAGGGAATGTATGTGAACTGGTTTGGGCAAGAGAGCTCGAGGGAAATGGGAGATGGCACTCAAACTGCAGACCTGGCCCTGTTTTTGCAGTTTGAAGATGATTCTGAGATTGGGAGTGTTTGGGAGGTGCTAGGGTCGTGCAAAAGCTTGGTTGAGATATGTAGAGTATGTTTGATAAGTTCACTTAAGGGTTTCTAAGCTGATATGAGAGTTGTTGTGTGTTGTGATACTTTTCGTCACACTTAAGCAAGCAAAACCAACTTGGTGTTTTAGGCAAGTAGGGGACCCCTAATGAGCTGCATAATCTCTCCTTGATCAGAGTGTTTTGCTCATAATCTTGTGCCAATTGGATTTTGTTTGTACTTGTGGATTTGCATCATGACATAAAGTGAAACTTTAGCAAAAATGGAAAGAATGCTTTATCTAATTTGGGATTAATCCATCATACAATGCTTTAGCTCATGAAACAAGGTCTTAGCACAATGAACATGCATTAAATTATTGAGTTTTGGATGGTTTTAGGACCTGTAATCAAGGGGCATGCTGAGTTTTGAAAATGCATAGTGTTATGAACATGTAACTTGGCCTAATCAAAAGTGAGTTTTTGCTATATTGTGAAATTCGAATCTCCCTAACCATGAGGTTGTTTGAGAAGTTCTTGGACATTTTGGAAAGCTTGGAATGTGTACTACAATCCATATTTGAAATGCAATTTGAAATTACAAGTGGAAGTGTATGGAAAATGGCCTTGAAGTGGGGTAGAAAACCTTGTCAAAATAGGTCAAAAACTCACTAAGTTAAGAATGGTTTAGTGCCCTTATTCAAAAATTTGTAACTTTAGATACAAGCCTCAAATGGAAAAACTTTGTGAATCAAAGTTGTAGATTATGCAACAAGCTACAACTTTCATGTTTTGACTTTTGTTTTAATCAAAATGGATCTTGGTGAAAAAGTGGGGCAAAGTTGGAAACAAATTAGGGTTTTTTATAACTTAGAAAAATTCTAAGTTATGAAAAATTCTAATTTCTAACCCTAATTTGCATTTTGTGATTTCTTGGTGAACAAGTTTCATGATTTGGCATGTTTTGATGAAAAATGAATCTTGACTCTTGATTTTGACCAAAAAGTCAAAGTTTGACTTTTCAGTATACAGTCAAAATTGATCAATTGACTGGGAAATTCAACTGTCAATCTTGTGTACTTGGGACCTTTTGGGTTTGTTGAGCATGTCAAGATAATTCCATGGGGTCCTTGAGTCCATATTTGAGCTTGGTTTGCCATTGGCTAGGTCAAACAGTCAAAAATTGCCTTTGTGCAGTCAAAACCCTAAAAATGACCATTTTGCCCTTTTGGTGATCTGATCAAATTTCTTAAGGAATTGTGATCCAAACTTGATCAAATGGTTCATATGAGTTCATAATGTTGATGTGGGTCAATTTTCATGAGGTTTGACTGTCAATTGGCCACAGTTGACTTTTTCCCCAATACAGCTGATTTCTAGGTCAACTGTCCAATTGACTGGGCAAAACTTGGAATCAAGACTTGAAACTTGATGAGGATAAACTTGGGAGTCCAATATGAAGCAAGAAAGTCATCTTAGGCATTTTGGGTCAAAACATCTTTGTGCAAACACAAACCCTAATTAGGGTCAACAGTGCAAGGAGAAGTCTTTGAGCAGATGAAACCCTAACTGGATCTTGAGCTTCAAGGGCTTTGTGGTGAGAAATCAATGAGAAATGGGAGGGCAAATTTTGGGGTACAACACATACCATTCATCATATGCATAAACAGGTCTTCACACCAGGTTTCCTTATCTTTCTGTTGTTTATTTCAGCAAGATGGATTTAGAGCAGACGGTTAAGGATCTGCAAGCACAGAATTCTCAATTTCAGCAACTCCTCATGACCTTAGCAAAGGGTCAAGAGGACCTCAAAGCACTGTTGGAGAAAAATAAAGAGAAAAATAAGAAAAGACCCGGAGTAGCCACTTTTGGAAGAAGGTTTGAAAGCAACGACAGAAAAGTTCTCGAGTTCCCCTCAACGTCTGATGAAGGGGTTGGTAAAGGAAAAGGAGCTGCGGTACCTTCTGAATCTGAAGTTGAAGAGGAAGAAGACGAAGAAGACGAAGACTACTCCGAACAGAAATATCCCCCGACGGATGATAAATATAAGAATCTAGAGGATAGATTGGCAGCCATGGAGTTGCAGAGGGTACATGGTTTAGATTTTGAAGAACTAGGATTGGTCGCTGGGATCGTTATCCCTCCCAAATCCAACCCCACTCATCTGATAAAGACCTATGGGTACACTTTTTCCAAGACAGTTTGTCAGGCACACAATTGGACTGGTTCTACCAACTCGAGAGATCAGAGGTTCACAATTGGGAAGACTTGGCTGCTACTTTTTACCGTCAATACCAATACAATGCTTATTTGGCGCACACTCGTACTCAGCTACAAAGTATGGGGATGGCTTCCAATGAAGGATTTAAAGAGTATGCCCAGAAGTGGCGTGATCTGGCTGGATGGGTGCAGCCACCATTGTCGGATAGAGAGCTAGTTCACATGTTTCTAGGGACCCTGTCTGGCCCTTTCTTCAATCATTTAATTGGGAGTTCCTCCGCGGGATTTACTGAACTAATTTTGACCGGCGAAAGGGTCGAGGCCGGTATTAAAAGTGGAAAGATTCAGAAAGATGCCTCCGCGTCCACCACTGTTAAGAAGGCCTTCCCAGCTAAGAAGGAAGCCTCTGCTGTTTATTCTCAGAAAATTCAGGGGAGAACCGAGCGCCGGCCAACTGTAGGGGCTGTGATGATTCAAAACTCTTCAAATGATCAACCTTGCGGCAATCAGTCAAGACCTAATCAACAACGGGTAGAAAGCCCACAACGGCAGTTCACCCGAATCAACATGACGCCAGCTCAAGTACTCCCTCATTTGCTAAAGCTGAATCTTACCAGTTTGAAGGAAGCGCCTAAGAACCCTAATACCTCCTCTCCATACTACCACTCCAATGCCAAGTGTGCTTACCACTCTGACAGTGTTGGGCATGATACAAATAATTGTTGGGCGCTTAAGAACAAAATCCAAGATCTGATTGATGCCAAAGAAGTAGAATTTGATGCTCCTGAGAAGCCCAATGTGATTTCTGCTCTGATGCCCAAGCACGGTCATAATGTTCATGCCATTATGGAAGACCTTCATGTTACCGATGTTGCTGACCTTTTGACTCCGTTACTAGTGATTAAAGAGAACTTGATGAGAGCCGGGATATTCCCAGGCTGCAGAAAAGACTGCTACTTTTGTTTAAACATACGAGTTGACTGCCCAATGTTGAAATTAGGTGTCCAACGCCTGATGGATACCCAAGAGATACTCTTCCAAAAGACCCCTGTTGATACCTTCACTCCTGCTACTTTTGCTACTTCAACCAACGATATTGCAATAATAACCATTTCCACCAATCTTCCCAAGGCTTGCAAAAGGCCTGTCAAGATTACACCTAATCCTGAATTTGTACCTTTAAAAATCACCATGCCGGGACCTGTCCCGTATCAATCTAGCAAAACGATACCATGGAACTATGGAGGAGAAATCTTTTATCATGGCATCAAACAGATTGAAGCAGTCCAAGAGAATTCTGAAGAGGAAAGCCCTGATATAGGGAACATCGCGGGTACAAGCAAGATAACCCGCAGCGGTCGGATTTTTTCTCCGGAGATTGCTCCCCCTCGAGCAGTTTTCGGACCCTCGAAAGCTTCTGTGCCCGTTAGGCCGTCTATGCAAGACCCGATAATTGAAGAATTGGATACTCCTGAAGTAAGAGCATTTGTTGATAATACCGATAAGGGTAAGGGGATACTAGAAGTGCCTGTTAGGACGAAGACTCATGCTGTGGTTATCCCCGAAACCACCCAGAAAGAAACGGATGAAATCTTTAAAATAATCAGAAAGAGCGACTACGACGTAGTGGAACAACTAGGGCAGACCCCTTCTAAAATTTCAATGTTAGATCTTCTACTCTTCTCTGAGGCCCATGCTAAGGCCCTGATCAAATTTTTGAAGGCGGCACACGTACCCCAAGAAACTTCGGCTGACCAGTTTCAGGATTGTGTGGCCAGTCTTACTGTTGATAATTGTCTGGGCTTTTCAGATGCTGATCTAACTCCCAAGGGAAGGAAACACAACTACGCGCTACACGTCTCAGTTGAATGCAGGGGAACCACCCTCGCCCATGTCTTAGTTGATATTGGTTCTTCCTTGAATGTGATGCCGAAGAAAGTGTTGGACCGTTTAGACTGCGAAGGATTGACCCTCAAACCTAGTAACATCGTTGTTAGGGATTTTGATGGGTCCAAAAGAATGGTTCATGGGGAGGTTGATATTCCTATCAAAGTAGGCACAAAAGTTTTCAACTCCACCTTTTACGTGATGGACATCCGTCCGTCATATTCGTGTTTGTTAGGAAGACCGTGGATCCATTATGTCGGGGCAGTTACCTCCTCTTTGCACCAAATGCTGAAATATCATTGTTGTACCCCAAAAATTTTCCCTCCCATATTTCTCAAGACATGTCAAGAATCATCTCCAAGTTGTTCAAGATGGCTCAAGAATTGGACAGTCAAATTACCTCCTAAGGCAGTCAATTCAAAATTAGGGTTTTGTGTTGCATCAAGGTCCTTACATCCAAATGGCCTCAAGTTCTCCCCAATGTCCTAATATGTTCTCAAGTTCATCCATGTCAAATTTCAAGCCTTGCAGAGGAAGTTTGGTCAGTCAATTGCTCAAGAAGTCCAAAAATCGACTATGTTAGGGCAAAAGTCAACTGTGACCTAAATACAATCAAATCTCAAGATTTTTTACCAACATTCTCATTTTGAAGGATAATTCATCATTTGATCAAGGGTTGATCATGATTCATCAAGGATTGCTCAAGATTCATCAAGATTCAAAAATTGTTAAATTAGGGTTTTGTAGGAAAAGTCAACTCAACTTTGACCAAGCATAACTTTCTCATACTTTATTAGAAATGACCCATCCAAAGCTCATTTTTAAGAGGATTTAATTTCCTACAATCCATCTTCACACCCCAAGATCAAGAAATTCTCTCACAAAAAGTTACAAATTTGGACATTATAGGTCATTTTTGAAAGTCAACAAAAACACCCTTTTTTCCAAAGCTTATAACTTGAGCATGGAATATCAAAATTATATGAGACCAAAAGGTTTGGTTAGAGGACATATCAAGGTTTCTAAAAAGTCTAAGAACACTTCCAAAAGTTCAAAATTGAGGAAGTTATGCATTGTTGAAGTTGGGCATTTTTCCAAAATTGCCAAAAGCCAACTATCCTCAAAACTCCAATTTTTGACAAAAGGGCCCACTTTTTTCCACTTGATTTGGTCTTATCACACCACACACGTGTCTCATCTTCAATTTCATGACCAATCATTTATTTTTCTATTTTATTTAATTTTTATTGATTTAATTCATTTTAAATCAATATTAATTCAAATAAAATCCAAAAATTAATGGAATGAGATTTTTTTGATCATTACAGGTCTTCATTATCAAGATTCACATAATCAAATTCGTATCAAGTCTTATTATGCACAAAAAATCAGATTTGGTACAATTTTGGAAAGGTTATCAATGGTGATCATATCAAATCCCAAACCATGAATGCACAAAGATTGGAAGCCCAAGATTTAACCTAGTCGCTTGCTTGATACATATACAACATAAAGCAACCAAGAACACGACCTGAAACTGCAAGAAACGGCCAGACAAAGTTTGAAAAAAGCTTGGAAAAAGTGGAATCTGAAAACGATCTTAGAGCTCGATTCAAAGCAAAAGCTTGACACTAATCTCTTGCTGGAAATCCCCTGAAGCGATATCAATCAAAACCAGGTCTTGAGACCTCCTGAATAGCATTGTAAATGCCCACGAATACAGCTCTGTACATGGAATCGTAACTCGGTTTTCTTGCATCCTTTTGCCAAATTTCTTGCATATTCATACTTACCATTCAATTTCTAAGCATTATGTACTATTTAATTTTGTTTCCATGGCTTATAACCCTATATCCAAAGCCAGGGTTCATGTGCTTGTTTTTTAGGTATTTTTGATACAGGCAAAATCAAGACCAACCATGGACATGGTTGTCTTCAGGGAAGGGAGACGAACACAGTGATGTTCTCCATTTACATTTATATAGCCTACAACCCATGTTAGGATGGCCCTATGAATTTTGCTACGGAACCAAATCCGCATGAAACAAACCAGGACCATTTGGAGAAGATGATAACGTGGCTTGTCTTCATTGGCCAGTTCAAAAGTTTAGCGCGTTTTTTTATTTTTTCCAACATAATAATTGAGTTGTCCATATAATATATGTTTTATATTCTAATAACAATTAGGCAGGTTAGCTCAGATGGCAAGCGTGTTAATGCATAGTCCCTTGGGACCTGGGTTCGAATCCCAGGTCCCCCAATGCCTTTGTATTATTTTGTCTAACATAATTCCATGCAGCGCTCAAAGCAGGGCTCACCATATGCCCTTGTCCAGATGCTAGCCAGGTGGTTTCAGATCAGATCCAAGGATCCAGATTGCAAGCTCACCATACTCCAAGTCAACAAGCGCATGCTGGAGTGGAAAAGTCAAACGAGGCTGGGACATTTTGGGCCTCAGAAATGCTATTTTCACACTCAATTTGGGCGCAGCACCCCCCTATGGGTTTATTTCTTTTCCATTTTTTATATTTCTTTCATTTAATTATTTTTTATAATTATTATTTATGTCATTAACAAATTAATATTTTTCTTAATAAAATCAAAAAACATAAAAAACATTATTTTTTATTTATTAAATTTAATCTCATTATTTTATTTTTGTAAATAAACTTTAATCAATTAATTTAGTTTTAAATAGGCCTAAACATTTAATATTTTTGCAATAAATTAAAATCAATTTAGAATATTAGGTTTAATCAACTTTTAATCAATTTTATTTTTGTTTCCTTAAATATAAAAAAAACCAAAAAATATATATTTTATTATTTAATTAATTAATTAACTTAGGTTTAATTTAATTTAATTCAAAAAATAACAAAAAAACATGCTTTCTTTCAAAAAGGGTCAAAACCCAAAAAAATGCGTCGATCTAATTTTCTCGCACGCGTCTTATTTTTATCCAATATTGTAATTGCTTCCAGTATGTAATAGTATTAATTAGGACTTTGTTTATTTATCGTTTTATTTTTACTTTCCGCAATTTAAATTAAAGGGTTTATTTTTGGCGATGTAAATACCCGACGCCTTGTAATAGCTTAGATTTAATTTCCCGCAATTTAATTTCCGCACAATATACAATGTTAGATGTTTGATAATAGGGAATGCATGAAAAGATCCAATTTATGAATTTAAAATCAACAATAGCTCACCATTGACATGTATAGATAAAATTAACCGAAATAACACACTTGCACATGCCACTCTTAGGGTACACCTCACTCGGTTTCCTCGAACGTGGTCATTGAGTATAAGAAGTTTTAGAGGTCGCCCTCTTGTACAAAGATCATAGTTGCCTCGAAACGGTTGCCTCAGAAAAATGATCTAGGATATTAGGGTTACCGCTAAGGCGTCCTAACATTGCTTTAGTGACCACACGTCCCTTAATCGAATTGACCCGAAAACTCCAACGACGATGCTACCTACTCCTCAATAGTGGGATAGCATTGTCTAAAAGACATTAGCACAGTTTAATTCCTTTTTGAGTAGGTAGATGGTTCTTAAGTACTTTCTCCTTTTAAAACGAAACAAAACTTTTCGCACTTACACTCTCTTCAAAACAAAAACTATTTTCAAACCCACAAACACAAAGAAAAGCAAACTTTTGAAAACACAATGAGCAAGTACCTAAGAGCCCGTGGATAACCATAGATAGAAAGGGTGATAACACCGTCCCTTTCTATAACCTGCCTTCCGAACCCGAGAAACATCTCAAAAAGGAATTTTTTGTGCTTTTGTCCTTTCCTTGTTGGATAAAATAAAAGACGGTGGCGACTCTTGCTTACCGCGACATTTTGCGAAAACAAACGTAAACACGAACCAGCATTCCAAAACAGTCAGTTCTCATTCCCACCGATCACAATCATGTTAAGGGTAAGATTATAACAGTACACGGCGAGGAAGAGTACATGATAAGTTATCTCAATTCCTTCCTCTATGTGGAATTGGATGGCGAGTTCATCGAAATGCCTTTCCAACATTTTGAGGAAGTTTCTCCTGAGGTAGCAGTTGCGAAGACAATGGTTGAGGTACCTATCGTTCCCAAGCATGTGCCTAGAATGGCATCTCTCAAGGACGCAGAGGCGGTGATCAAAGAAGGGAAGAGTACAGTATGGGGGCAATTGCCTGATTTTCCCCATAAGACGGACAAATTTGTACTAGGGTTTACAGCTGCATGACAGAAGGCTATGCGTCGTTCCAAGACTGGAGGGCCACCTGTAAGGATCACTCACCACGGAATTAATGTTGTAGAAGATGAAGATAAAGAGAGCCACTTTGAGGATTGGATCTTTCCGACTGTCGAAGGGGGTTTAAGCAACTGGGAAGCAAAGGATTTTATTCCCATCACCTTCATCAACCAGTAATTTTATCTTTGAACAATTTCTTATTTCGGTCTGTAATAACTAAAACAATTCGTACACTATTTTCACCTCATGCCTTGCCCGGGGCATGTAGGTCCATTTGTAAGGGCTTTATTTTCTTCATTATCATATGCCATGTTTTAATGAATCATTGGACGTCTTCATCTTTAAACTGTTGTGTTTATTTTCTTTCCTTTTGCATTTTGTTTGTTTAAGGATGGCTATCCCTTACACACACACACACACTCACAAATACAGGTACCCATCCACTCTGGATTCCATGGGTGACTATTCTGCTTTAGCCTTCGGTAACTCTGAAGACTTGGTCAATCATGTTGAGTACGAAGTTGACGAAGATTGTGAAGTTCCGGGAGAGTTAGCCAGACTTCTGCAACAAGAGGAGAGGGTTATTCTGCCTCATGAGGAGTTGCTAGAAACCATCAACTTGGGAACCGAGGAAGACAAAAAAGAGGTAAAAGTGGGTGCCAACCTGGAACCAAGTGTCAAAGAGCGCTTAGTGCAGTTGTTGAACGAATATGTTAAAATATTCGCCTGGTCTTATGAAGACATGTCGGGATTAGACACAGATATCGTGGTTCATCGTATCCCTACAAGAGAGGACTGTCCACCAATCAAGCAAAAAGTTTGTCGAATGAGGCCCGACATGTCTGAGAAGATCAAAGCTGAGGTAATGAAGCAATTCAACACTGGCTTTCTGGCTGTTACTTCCTATCCATAATGGGTTGCTAACATTGTGCCCGTACCTAAGAAGGACGGCAAAGTCAAAATGTGTGTGGACTATTGGGATTTAAACAGGGCTAGCCCCAAGGATGATTTTCCACTGCCACATATCGACATTTTGGTTGACAATATAGCTCAGCATAAAGTATTTTCTTTCATGGACGGATTCTCGGGCTATAACCAGGTCAAAATGGCACCCGAGGACATGGAGAAAACTACTTTTGTCACGCAATGGGGTACCTTCTGCTATAAAGTGATGCCATTCGGACTGAAGAATGCAGGGGCAACCTACCAACGCGCCATGGTAGCTTTGTTTCATGATATGATACATCATGAGATCGAAGTTTACGTAGACGACATGATAGCTCGATCACAAACAGAAGAAGAACACCTTGATCATTTGCAGAAGCTGTTCGCCAGGTTAAAGGAGTATAAGCTCAGACTAAACCCAAGCAAGTGCACTTTTGGAGTTAGGTCTGGTAAACTTCTGGGATTTATTGTCAATAACAAAGGCATTGAGGTTGATCCAGCTAAAGTAAAGGCTATACAAGAAATGCCTGCCCCCCGCACTAAAAAGGATGTTAGAGGATTCTTGGGACGCTTAAACTATATTGTGAGGTTCATCTCTCACGTGACATCTACCTGTGAGCCAATCTTTAAACTGTTGAAGAAAGATCAGGTAGTTGAATGGAACAATGATTGTCAAGTTGCTTTTGATAAGATTAAGGAGTACTTACTAGAACCTCTTATTCAGATGCCACCCGTCGAAGGAAGGTCGTTAATCATGTATCTAACTGTTTTGGATAACTCAATAGGGTGCGTGTTGGGCCAACATGACGAGTCTGGCCGAAAAGAGCATGCCATTTATTACCTTAGCAAAAAGTTTACCGACTGTGAGACCCGCTACTCACTGCTCGAGAAAACTTGTTGCGCTTTGGTATGGGTTGATCGTCGGCTAAGGCAGTATATGTTGACTCATACCACTCTGCTGATTTCTAAGATGGATCCGATCAAGTATATCTTCGAGAAGCCTGCTTTATCTGGAAGAATCGCTAGATGGAAGATGATCCTGACTGAGTATGACATCTAGTATACTACCCAAAAAGCTATAAAGGGGAGTGTACTAGCTGACCATCTAGCTCATCAAGCCGTCGAAGATTACCAATCTATGAGATTCGACTTTCCTGACGAGGACATCATGACATTGGACAACATTGAAGGTAACAGACCATATGACGGACCTGAACAAGGATCTCGATGGACCCTATACTTTGATGGTGCTTCAAATGCACTTGGCAACGGTATCGGTGCGGTACTCATTTCTCCGGAAGGTTGCCATACACCCTTCACTGCCCGACTTTGCTTCAGTTGTACCAACAACATGGCTGAATATGAAGCTTGCATCCTTGGACTCAAGGCTGCTATAGACTTGGGAATCAAATCTTTGGTCGTATTTGGGGACTCAGCTTTGGTTATCAGTCAAGTCAAAGGAGAATGGGATACCAAACATCCTAATCTTATCCTATACAAAGAACATGTCTTGACATTGTTGCCTCATTTCGAGCAGATTACCTTCGAGCATTTCCCGCGAGAAGAAAATCAGCTAGCAGATGATCTGGCTATAATGTCCTCCATGTTTAAACTCAACTAGGATAACGAGGCTCCCCAAATTACCATCGAGCGAATGGATGAACCTGGGCATTGTCATGAGATTAATACCGAGGAAGTAGTGGAACCACCCTGGTTTCATGAAATCAAAAGGTATCTCTAGACTCGAGAATACCCTGAAGGAGCTTCCGTCAATGACAAAAAGTTCTTAAGGAGATATGCTGCCAAGTTCTTCCTAAGCAATGGCATCCTTTATAAGCGCAACCATGATTGTGTTCTACTTCGTTGTGTGGACAAGGTTAAAGCAGAGTTAATCATGACTGATATACATAGTGGCACATTTGGCACTCACATGAGCAGACATACGATGGCTAAGAAGATTCTAAGGGCAGGCTACTACTGGTCTACCATGGAGGCTGATTGTCATCAACATTCCCGCACTTGCCACAAATGCCAAGTCTACACCGACAAGGTATATATTCCTCTTGTTCCTCTCAACATTCTGACAGTTCCTTCGCCATTCGCAATGTGGGGCATTGACATGTTTGGAGAAATCAAGCCTACGGCATCAAACGGACATCGCTTCATCTTGGTGGCTATTGATTACTTCACCAAATGGGTCGAAGCAGCTTCCTTTGCCTCTGTCACAAAGAATGTGGTTGCCCGCTTCATCAAGCAGAACCTCATATGTCGGTATGGTATCCCCGACAGGATCATCACAGACAATGGTACAAATTTGAAAAACACTATGATCACCGCTCTATGCGAACAGTTCAAGATTTATCATCACAATTCATCTCCCTACCGGCCGAAGATGAACGGTGTTGTTGAAGCCGCGAACAAAAATATCAAAAAGATCATTCAAAAAATGACAGTCACCTACAAGGACTGGCATGAGGTGTTACCATTTGCTCTGCATGGGTATCGTACCACGGCACGTACTTCAACAGGGGCAACCCCATTTTCTTTGGTATATGGCATGGAAGTTGTTTTACCTATGGAAGTTCAGATTCCCTCCTTAAGGATTATGAAGGATGCTGGTTTGAGTGAAGACGATTGGATTCAGACCCGGCTTGATCAACTTAACTTGATCGACGAGAAGCGACTTACTACTGTTTGTCATGGTCAGACGTATCAAAAATGGATGATCAAGGCTTTCAACAAGAAAGTCAGATGCCAAGTATATCAAGTCGGAGATCTTGTAATCAAGCGGATCATATTGCCGCAAAGTGATCCCAGGGGCAAGTGGACTCCTACTTACGAAGGACCATTTGTGATCAAGAGCATCTTTTCTGGTGGGGCAATGATTCTGACCACTATGGACGGGCGACGACTTGCCGCACCCTGGAAACGCAGACATAGTCAAAAGATACTATGCATAAAATGACCCGACAAGTTGAAAACCCAAAAGGGCAACTTGGGCAAAAATGGGCATCCCAATGAATCGAAAACCCGAAAGGGCGGTTCAGGCAAAAATTAGGGATAAAACAAAAAATCGATACACCCGGCAAGTTGAAAACCCGAAAGGGCGACTTGGGCAAAAAAGGGTTTCCTGGTGGATCGAAAACCCGAAAGGGCGGTCCAGGCAAAAGTTAGGGAATTAAAGCGTATGACTATGTCTCGTCGGATCACTTTAAGAACAATCTCTTCACCAACAAGCTCCAAGCTTCTGGTCAATCCAATCATCTGCGGACGAAGCAACGAATGGACAGATACTCAGAGTTGTGAAGGCTATAGCAGAATGGGAACCCCATGGAATTGTTACACATAGCCATCTTTCTTTTTGTATAAATTTTTTCTCAATTTTTATGGCAACATTCTCTTACTAGGATGTCTGTATCCTTTGTACAAAGATACTTACAAAAATTAATACAAAGATACTTCAAAGTGCAAAAATTTGCTTGCCTTCTTTTTTACACTTATGTTTTATTTGAAAACGTCCAATGTTTCATTAAATAGGCATATGCATTTGAATATAATCACTGCTTACAAATAAAACGAAATTGAGAAAGGATAATTACTGATAGGTTGAAAGTGTAAGAAGACATCTTTGTGCTGTTCTAGGAGAAATCCCCTACAATACATCATTCAGATCCACAACAAAGCTAAAACCTCGGAGTACATGTCCCCAGCAGAGTTAAGCTTCAAGATCCCCGGCGGAGCCAGTGCACTCTAAACTTGATTCCCCAGCTGAGTTAAGTTTCAAAGTTCTCATCAGAGTTCAAACTCCCGATCCCCAGTGGAGCCCGAAAACCCAGAAAAACTTATCCCCAGCGGAGCCAGAATATTCTAAACCTTCTTCCCCAACAAAGTCAAATTTCCAACTGTCCAACTTCCCCCGATTTCCCCAGCAGGCTATCTTAAAAATCTGAGAACCAAGCAGATAACAGTTAATTTCTTGGCTTATCCCCAACTAGGATGCTTCCCCAGTAGTTTGGCATACAACCCAAAGCTCCTGATTTCACCGGCCGAGTAAACATCCTACCCACAAAGTTATCTCCCAGCAAGATCGAAGATTCTTGGTATGATTCCTCCGGCAGAAACCTCCTAGGTCTTAATTCCCCAATAGAGATTTTCAGAAGTTCCCAGGAAAGTCATGAAGGATCCTCATTCCCCGCAAAAGTTGTCAGAACCCTTGTGAATCCCCACAAGTCACCAAGGATTTTCAATCCCCAGCATTGGTCCCAGGACTTCTCCTTCTCAAACAAATAGAGACTTTTAATCCCCAAGCAGACAGCAAGGATTTCTCATCTTCAACAATCAAAGATTCTTTGGAATCCTCAGCATCGGTCAAGGATTTACTTTCCCCAGCAGCAGTCAAAGATTTCATTATCTCCGGCTGTCAAGGATTTATTTTTCCTCAGCAAGACAACTACTCAGCTTACATGCATAACCATTACATTCATATATCACAAACATGGATGATAGTTCATTTCATCATACATATCATGCAATATAACTTTGTGTTTTAGCTAACATTTTACCCTTTTCAGGATAAGATTAAAAGGCTATCATTAACAATTATTCTTATACAGTACAGATACACCTCAGACACGGCGGTCATTCTATTACTCATTTAGACTTCAGTAATCCGATACAGACTAGATACGCTCCAGACGCGACAGCCATTCTATCTCTCATTCAGATTCAACTATCAACTACAAGTTCAAATACGCTCCAGACACGGATGCCATTCTGGCCCTTACACCAGAAGTTTGATTCTCCCCAGTGCAGTCGCCACGGAAATCATTCTGTCACTTATTCAGGTCCTAGTTACAATCTCAGATACACTCCAGACATGGAAGTCATTCTGCTACTCATACAGATCTCAACTTCAGATACAGTCCAGATACGCTCCAGACACGGTTGTCATTTTGTCACTCATTCAGAATTTATCCTTAGCACACAGTTGCTCCATACACAGATGTTTCTCTGTTACTCATTCAGAATACAGATATACTCCAGACACGGCAGTCATTCTGATATTCATTCAAAGTTCAAGAACAGTTACAGCTCGGATACGCCCCAGACACGGACGCTATTCCTTTGCTCATACAGACTCAGTCTCCAGATACAGTTCAAATGCATTCCAGATACGGATACCATTTTGATGCTCATTGTTCTTACCTACAACATTGCAATTCAACAAACATTCTTGAATGGCATCTTTAAGCCCATCTCCAGCAAGATTCCACCATCTCCAAATGGCATCTTCAATCCCATTCCCTCATCTATGTTTTGACGAGTGCAAATTTACGGGCACTCTAGTGTCCAATCCTCTTTTACCTTCGAGTCGCGAAAGGCAAACTTGCCAATCTAACTCTTCAGGTTCAAGAAGATTGAACAGGGGAAACTGTTGTACCCCAAAATTTTCCCTTTCATTTCATCAATATTTTCTCATCACAAGACTCTGGGAACTCAAGATCAAGCTAGGGTTTGCTCTGCTCAAGACACCTCCTTGCACTGTTGACCTAAATTAGGGTTTGAGTTTGCACATGGATATTTTGACCTACAATGCCCAAAATGACTTTCATACTTCATGTTGGACTCACAAGTTTGTCCATACAAAGTTTCAAGCCTTGATTCAAATATTTGCCCAGTCAATTGGACAGTTGACCTAGAAATCAGTTGTATTGGGGAAAAAGTCAATTGTGGCCAATTGACAGTCAAACCTCATGAAATTTGACCCACGTTAACATTATGAACTCATATGAACCATTTGATCAAGTTTGGATCACAATTCCACAAGAAATTTGATCAGATCACCAAAAGGGCAAAATGGTCATTTTTAGGGTTTTGACTGCACAAGGGCAATTTTTGACTGTTTGACCTAGACAATGGCAAACCAAGCTCAACCATGGACTCAAGGACTCAATGACATTGACTTGACCCATTCAACAAGTTCAAAAGATCTCAAATGCATAGGATTGACAGATGAATTTTTCAGTCAACTAATCAAAATTTGACTGTATACTGAAAAGTCAAACTTTGACTTTTTGGTCAAAATCAAGTGCCAAGGGTCATTTTTCATCAAGACATGTCAAATTATGAAACTTGTTCATCAAGAAACCCAAAATTGCAAATTAGGGTTTAAAATGGAAAAATTTCATAACTTAGAAATTTTCTAAGTTATAAAATTTTCTTATTTTTTCCTAACTTTGTCCCATTTTTTCACCAAGATGCAAATGGATTAAAACAAAACTTACAACATGAAAGTTGTAGTCCATAACAAAGTCTACAAATTTGATTCACAAAGTTTTCTCAAAGGAATCTTGGATCTCAAGTTATGATTTTTGGAACAAGGGTACCTAAAACTTTTAACTTAGAGAAATTTTGCCCTAGTTTAGGCAGGATTTTGACCCATCTTCTTGGCCATTTTTCACATAGTTCCACTTGGATTCTCAAGTTGCATTTCAAACATGGATTATAGTACATGTTGCAAGCTTTCCAAATTGTCCAATAACTCCTCAAACACCTTTGTGGTTAGGGAGAATCGAATGCTTGAAGTTGGCAAAAACTCACTTTGCAACCATGGCCAATACATGTTCATACCATTTGCCAAATCTGACCAAGCTAGCTTGGTTCACAATTACAGGCCTCTAAACCAATTTGTACTCAATAATTAAATGTAAATCCCTTGGTCTAAGGTTTTGTTTTGGACATTAGAGGATTACACACTAGATTAATCCTTAATTAGAAAAAGCAACATTGCCATTTTTGTTTGAATTTTGCTTTATGTCAAAACAGCATCCTAGAGCCTTGAACCAGATCTTATGCTAAAAACCAAATCCACAAACTTGGGGCCAAGCTTACACAATGTGTGCAGAGTTAGAGCTAGCCTGTACAGGCCTGCTCTTGGTCACTTCTCATTTTGCTTCATAACCAAGCAACTTGTCAAAAACAAGAGAACACACACATTTGATAAAACCAACTCAAGAAAAGTTGTCAAACAAGTTTCTCATACCCTAGCAAGCCATAAGCACGAGCCCTTGACCTCTAAAACCTCCTTGTGCACAAAATCCCCATTTTCTTGCAAAACAGGGCCAGTTCTGCATATTGCAAGCCACAATCAAATCCCCTCGTGCGTTTTGTCCAAATTCACTTCAAACACATTCCAATCAACAGACCTGAGCTATCCAGACCATTCACAAGTTGTTGTAACTCCATTAACACACATTGCCATTTTTGTTTGGAAGTTTTGCAGGTTGAGTTCTATAGCACGATTCAGGCCACTTCAAAACAAACTAAGCATTGGGAAAGCTTCAGTGGACATCAAGCAAGCTCAAAAGAACCTCAGGCACCATTGGAAGTTGCTGCATTGCCCAGCTCGAACTCAACTGAAACAGGTATTTCATGAACTTCTATCTCTCTATTTAGGAATAGTTAGACTTAGGTTTGTGAATGAAAGATGTTGTATTCATAGCCCTGAAACCATACATGTGCTTAGTTTTCATTTATATTAATCGTGCTAGGAGAATTTCATCCATGAACTTTCTGAAAAAACTAGGTTAGAAATTAGGGCCAGAGAAATTCTCTCTGGTCTTTGAGAGTTAGCTTAAGTTTTTTATATGGTTAGATTCGTTGTTTGATGCTCTACAAGTTTCATGTTTTGAGTTTTGTCAAAAAAGCACAGAATCAGGAGATACAGGTTTGAACTAAGAAGGCGCGTGTTTTGTTTGAACAGAGGAAGAAGATGAAGTAGTTGGGCTGGGCCTGGCTACTTCCTGCTTTTCACACCCCATTTTTCAGTTTCACACCCCCCTGTCCCATTTCTTGTATATTTGTCATTTTTGCATTTTTATTTTATTTCTGACTTTGATATTTTATTTTCAAATATAAACAATGCCTAAAAAATATTTTCATAGCTTTTTTATATTTATTTGGTATTTATTTTAATTTTTTCTAACATTAAAATGTTTAAATACTTTATAATATTTTGTTTAAAACTTAAAAATAATGTAAACAAATACTTTTATTTTCATTTACTATTTTTATTCACATTTGAAAATATTTTCTTGAAATATATACATTTTTGAAAATAATTTATTTTATTTTTTCACACACTTAATATATTTAATATATATATATATATATATATATATATATATATATATATATATATATAACACAAAAATAATACATTTTTATTTTTATTATTATTCTATACTAAAAAACATTTTTTTATGATATATTCTTATTTTTGTATATAAATAATACAATTTTTGTTTTCTTTAAAGAGAATTAGGGCACACCCTAAAAATAATTAAAATTAATTTTTTTTTATTTACATTTCTTTCCTTTGAAAATATTTTACATACATAAAAAACCTTTTTTGCATAATACATTTTATCTCATATTCATTTATTGTATATTGTACATTTAAATATTATGCCTTGCAAATTCAATATGGTAGTAATAATTTAGGGTTTAATTTCTTGCAAAATAATCCTCAATTCAAATTTGTACCCCCCCTCCCTATATCATGTTGTAATAGTGTATAATTTAAATTCTCGCACTTTTAAGCTTTCAATTATGCCATGATTAGAATTAGGGTTTGTATGCAAAAATCAAAACCAACAAATAGCTTGACTTAATCAAAGACAAAAGTGCATGAAAAACAAACACAATGCACACTTGCACCCCTAGGGTTTCAATCCACTTGTTGCCTTCAAAAAATGGGCTATGGTATGCATGTCAAGTACTTTGGCAAAACAAAAACAAAACAAAAGATCATAGTCCCTCGATGACGCTATCTGAGTTGCCTAAAACAAAATGATCAAGTCCCTCAAGAAAATTGCCAAAAATACTTGACACTATTGCTATCATGGTCTATACGATGTCCCGCGCCTGTCTCGTTTAACATCCTAACACAAGGTTATTCACCAAATACAATGGTGAAACAACACTGTTAAAAGGGTTAAAAACATAAGGAATATCTTTGAGTAAAATAAGGTAGACAACTCTTAGTTACTTGATCAAAAGCTTACAAAAACATCCTTGTTATCTTCAAAACACACTTCACAACACAATTTCAAAACCCTACTTTCAAACATTGAAAACTTTTCAAAAGATAAAAACACCTTTGTATACATTCAAACAAGAATCATTATAAAGGTTGCCACAACGATGGCCTCTTTTCAAAATATCTTTCAAAATCACACACAAAGCACCATTTCAAACAATTGAAGAGCACCATTTCAAACAATTGAAAATTAAAGCAAGTGATCTAAACAAGTAACTAAGAGTCCATGGATAACCATGGAAAGAAAGGGTGCTAATACCTTCCCTTTCTATAATCTACTCCCCGAACCCAAGAAAACATCTCAAAGGTCTTTCCTGTGCTTTTTGACCTTTCCTTAGGATAAAATAAAAAGTCGGTGGCGACTCTTGCTAAACCGAAACATTTGCGAACACAAACGCAAAATCCCAAGTCAGTTCTCCCACCGTATCACAGAGGCATCAAAGCATAAACGAGAAACGAAAGGAAAGAAATCGAAGAAGAATATTACCTCACCTCTGGTCGCTACTATTTCCATTTCCCTTCTTTTGTTCATCTGATCCGCCTCTGAAAACTCATTTCAAACCTTGCTAATTCCACGAGCAATCCAACAATACTTCCTCCTCTACAACTCACATTTGCCGTCACCTCCTAATCTCTCTCATTTGTACAATTTCTTTCTTATCTCAATGCAAATGCAACGTCTCTCTCATATATGCAAGACATTTTCGGATCAGTTTGTTGGTCACTGGTCTTCTGTGCTGCTTCACGAGAGAACAAAGATCACTCACTCGGAGTTGGTGGAACCCTAGTTGACAAGATCGGCTACTGCATCTGTAATTCTAGAGTTTTCTCCAAACCTTCACCGCTGTCACCAAGAGGAGCGGATTTTTTTGTTGTTGTTTTATGTTCGAGATTTGTTTCTTCTTCCCAATGGTTCAGCCGCGAGTACTCATTTCGTTTCTCCATAGACCACTCATCAACACAACTAACTACTAACAACCATCCACTGTTAAACTGAAACCTCTATTCTTTCCAATGCTTTAAATTACATCACCATATTTCAACTATACCTTTGTTTCCGCACATCTCTACATATACTCATTTCCGCTCGCACAATCTTCATCCCTTCAGCGCCCACTGTTCCATACAAATTTTGACTATGACACCTCACCAATTTCATCTATTGTTCAGCCGTGAGTTCTAGCTTATCCTCTCTGATTCCGCCGTACAACACTTTCTTGGCCTAGCTTCTGTTCGTTAATATCTATCCCTTTTGCTTGAATAAACTGTTGTTGTGATTCAGTTTCAGATTTCTCCTCCCAAGATTGATATTGAATAGAGTATTATGGTGAGTTATTATTCTCAGTTGGACAGGATTTTGAGGGAAGAGCAGAGAAAGTGACGTGTGACAGATTTAGAGCGTATAGGAGAAGATTAATTTGATGAGTTAATATGCAGTTAAGAGGAATTTTAGGGAACCAAAGTTTAAGTGTGACCTTTCCCTTCCCAATGTTATACAACAGTGGCGCTTTTCTTTGTACTTTAGGGTTCCAAAAACTTTTTCTTTTTCTCTTCTAAACCGGGTCGGCCTAAGGGCCTGTTGGCCCAATCATTACCATCATCACCTTATTTATTAATAGAAGCATGGTAATACTAGAATAGTAATCTAGCTCAATTGGCAAGGCAGTTTACAATAATTCAGGGGAAACATGTTTTTTTAATCTTTGTTGTTTATTTAATTATTTCATTACATGTTATTATTTAATTGTTTGTTGTTATTGGTAATTATTCAAAACATGCTTTTATTTAATTTTTGCTGTTTATTTAATTATTCAAAAAAACATGCCTTTATTTAATTTTTGTTGTTTATTTAATTATTCAAAAAAATACATGTTTCATAATTTGGTTTTTATTTAATTTTTGTTATTTGTTTAATTGTTAAAAAATACATGCTATTGTAATTTAGTCTTTATGTACTTTTGGTTATTTATTTAATCGTTTAAAATGCATGCTTATAAATTAATCTCTTATTGAATTCTGTTATTATTCAATTGTCGCTCTATTTAACTTTATTCTTGATCGTTTAAATCTTTCGTCCCTCTCAAATCCAACGGAAATATTTTAACTTTGTTAACTTTGTTATGAGTTAATTACAAAAATAGGGGTTACTCCCTTTATTTATAGTTTTAGGTTAGCTTTCTACCTAAGCCAAAAAACTCAAAACTATAAAAGCTCAAAATACATATTTTAGATCTAAGTCGAAATCCTGTGGGAAGCAACCTGCTTCGACACTTTGACAATTACGTACAACTCGACATACACACTTCAACATACACTTATTTTGACACGTCTTGTGTCGAGCAACAACCTGTTTTGACACAAGGAATTACACTTTCAACACACCACCTAATTCATTATGTCTAAGCTATCTATATTCAACATAGTTCTTAGTCTTCTTAATACTTCAGCCTGCACACCCTTCGTCATGATGCCTACAAGCTAATTCTCAATTCTGCAGTGTACCAAATTCATTTTCTCATTCGCTACCCGCTCTCAAAAATAGTGGAACCTCATTTCGATGTGCTTGCTTCGGCCATGTGCTATTGGATTCTTCGCCAGATTGATAGCTGACATGTTGTTGATCTTCATGGTAATTACTCCATGATTTTTTCATGTGATTTCTTCGACCAAGTTCACCATCCATGTTGCTTGACATGCATAAATAGAAGCAGCTACGTACTGTATTTCGCACGATGATAATTCCATTATTGCTTCCTTTCTCGAAATCTAAGCAACTGGTGCACCACCTAGTATAAACACATATCCTGTTGTGGATTTTCGATCCTCAGCATCACTACACCAACTTGAATCAGCGTACCCCCCACTAACTTACATTCTTTTCCTTTATCATTTACAGGAAACAAAATGCCATAGTTGAGATTTCATTTCAGATACCTTATTATCCTCTTTGTCACTGCTAAATGTGATACATTTGGCTTCTGCATGAATCTACTTATCATACCTACATTGTATGCTAAGTCAGACCTTATGGTAAAAAGGTATCTTAGTGATCCAATAAGTCTTTTGTATTAGATTGGATCGATATTATATTCATATGAGTCTTTCGACAGTTGCAAACTTGGTTCAACAGGTGTCAAAGTCAAGTTGCATTCTTACATCTCAAATCTCTTGAGAATTTCTCCTGCATATCTTCTTTGATACATCATCAAACCTCTACCACTCTTGTAGAATTTGATTCCAAGGAAATATGAAATGTCACCCATATCCGACATTTTAAATTCCTTGTTGAGATCATCTTTGAAGTCTTTGATATCCTTCTTGCATCTACCTGTTATTAACAAATCACTAACAGAAAGACATAGTATAAGCAACTCACTATTGCCTCTTCATGCATATACTCCATGTTCAGTTATGCATTTCACAAATTCCTTCTCCCTTAGAATCTATCTATTTTATTATTCCAATCTCCTGAAGCTTGTTTCAATCCATATAGGGCTTTATGCAGCTTATACACTTTTATCTCTTTGCCATGCTTCACAAAACCAACTGGTTGTGCAATATAAAATTCTTCATCTAAGGGTCTATTCAGGAATGCACATTTCACGTTCATCTTACATATTTGCCAATTGTTCATTTCTTCTAGACCAACAACCAACCTGATTGTTTCGATTCTAGCCACAGGTGCAAAAACCTCATCGAAGTCGATTCTTTCTTTTTGAAGAAATCCTTTCGCCCTAAGCTTTGCCTTGTGTTGAGTTACTTCCCCTTTGGGATTCAACTTCACCTTGTATACCCACTTGAAAACAATTTCCTTATTGCCTTGAGGCAATCTGACAAGTGATCAGGTGTTGTTATCTTCTATGGACTTTGCTTCTTCATTCATTGCTTTCACCCACTTCGAATCTTTTAATACTATAACTGCATTGACTGGTTCAACATCATCATAAAAATCATAATGTACTAGCTCACCTTCATCATCAATCATATCATCTGATGTAATCACACAATCTTGCAACCTTGCAGGCATGCGTCTAGTTCTCTGAGGTCTGCTTGGGCCTCATTCACCTCTAACTTCTTCCTTTCAAACTTCTCTTTCGACTTCAGTTGTTAGTTATTCATATAAGATTCTTACTGAATCCTTGTTTACATTTTCAATCCAATATCATTCCTTAAGCTCATCTATGATCATGTCCCTGTTGATCACAATCTTCTTATTCACTAGGTCGAACAACTTGTAACCTCGTGTCTAATGATATCCTACTAGAATCATCTGACTCGAATTGTCATCAAGCTTTCTTCTCAATTAATCTGGCACATGTCAGTGTGCAATAGATCCAAATACCTTTAGGTGACTTAAGCTAGGTTTAACACCAGACCAATATTCTTTTGAAGTAATTCCTTTATCTCCTTCGTCAGACATCTGTTTAGAATATATGATGTCATCGACACATCTTCTCCCCATAACTCTTTGGGTAAATGCTTGTCTTTCAACATGCTTCTCACCATATTCATGATGGTTCGATTTTTCCTTTATGCAATTCCATTTTTTTTGTAGAGTATAGGGTGGCACCACCTCATGCATAATCCATTCTTTTTCATATAATTTGTCGAAGTCTTTTGACACATACTCTCCACCACCATCACTTCTCAAAACTTTGAGCTTTCGACCACTTTGTCTTTCGACCTGAGATTTAAACTTGGCAAATACCTTGTTCACTTCACTTTTCTTCTTGATCAGGTAAGTCTATAGTTTTTTACTGAAATCATCTATGAATGTGACAAAGTATTTGTTACCTTCCATCGAATCCACCTGGATTGGTCCACAAACATCAAATTATATGACTTTGAGGATTGTCTTCGACTTACTTCCTGCATCCTTGCTGAAGTGTTCTTGTGCTGCTTTGCATGCACACGTTCTTCACACACCTCATTTGGAATGTCAATTTCTAGTAATCCTGAAACAATATTTCTTCTCTTCAAATCTCAGATGTCTCTGAAGTTGAGATGATCAAGTCGATAATGCCACATCGATTCATCTCTGCTAGCTGCAGTTGTTATGCATTTGTGCTCCATCACATTTAGTTCGATCTTAAAGGCTCTAGTTTGAGACATGGGATCCTTCAAGATAAATCTTCCATTTGCGTCGATGGCTCTCATCATCTTGTCTTTGATCGACACTTTATAATCATTTTCGACCAACTCTCCCATGCAGAGCAAATTACTCTTCATGCCTCGTATGTATAACACATTAGAAATTACCGACCTCTTCTCATATTTCCTCATAATTAGAACATCTACAATACCTTCAGCTTCTAGAGTATTGTTGTGATACGGTGGGAGAACTGACTTGAGTGTTTTGCGTTTAATCGCAAATATTACGGTTAGCAAGAGTCGCCACCGACTTTTCTTTTATCCAAAAGGAAAGATGAAAAAGCACAGGAAAGACCTTTCAGATTGTTTCTTGAGTTCGGGGGGTAGATTATGAAAAGGGAATGTATTAGCACCCTTTTCATCCATGGTTTTCCATGGGATCTTAGTTACTTGCTAGATCACTTGCTTTTATTTGAAATTGTGCTTTGTGTGGTTTTTGAAAGTATTTTGTAAAGAGGCCATTGTTTAGGCAATCTTTGTAATGATTCTCGTTCGTAAGAATGTATATAAAGATGTTTGATATTTTGAAAATGTTTTCAATTTTGTAAGATGTTTGAAAGTGTATGTGTTTGTTTTTTAAAATAGCAAGGATGTTTGTTTTAAAATGGAGCAAGTAATTAGGAGCAATCTACCTACTCAAATGTCTTTCTTGTTCATTTTCTTTTCCTTTGACATTGTTGTCTTACCATTGATTTGGTAAGCAACCCCATCTTTGGATGTAAACGGGACGGGCGTGGGTCATCATATAACCATGATTAGCAATGTTTCAAGGTATCTTAGAATTTTTCTTTAGGGGCTAAGATAATTTTTAAGGCAACTTAGATAGCTTCATCGAGGGACTATGATCTTGTATTCGTTTGTTTTTGCTAAGATACCTCACATGCGTAATATGGTCATTTTGTATAAGGCAACCAAGTGGGATAACCCTAGGGGTGCTTGTGTGCAAGTGTATTGTTTTCATGCTTGATTTTGTCTTGAATTAGGGTTTTTCTAAGTATTGATTTTAGTCTTTCCATACAAACCCTAATTACTAGCATTTGTATATAAAAAGCGATAAGTTGCGGAATTTTAAAGTTACTACGCTATTACAACATTTGTGGGGGGGGGGGGGGGGGGGGGGTATATAAATTGAATGGGGATTGCAAGAATGTAAACCTAGTTAATCTATTACAACCAAATTGAATGCGTATTAATGTGCAAGGAATAAAAATAAGTAATGTACAAAATGAATAAGTGCACAAAAAATGCAAAATATAAAGAAAATAGGTCTTTGTTTGATTTTCATGAGAAAGAGGGAAATTGTTTTAACCTAATTAATTTAAAGAAAATAATTAATTAAGTTTAAATTTATTAAGACAAGATTTTAAATAAAACCCTAATTCTATTTAGTTGATTAAAAGAAAATAAGTTTAGAAAAAAGTTTTTTTTTTTAGTACTCTTGTCTTGAAAATATTTATGGCATCATGAAATATTTTAAGTCTTTTTATATCAAAAATAATATATTTTAATAGGTGTAAAAGAAAAATAAATATTAACCTAGTTTTAATTAAATTTACAAGGTGATTTGTAAAAAAAAAATAAATTATAGTTAATAAAAATATTTTTTGTGAGAAAAATAACATAAATTAAGTCAAAATATAAATCTAGCATTTTTTTGTATTTTATGATTTTTTTTAGTATTTAGAAAATATATTTAAGAAAATAAAAATAAAATTAAAAAAAAAGAAATAAATAAACTTGGCCCAGGGGTGCCAATAGCCTGCAGGGGTTAGTCATCAAAAAATTAAAAAAAAACAAAGCAAGCCCAATAAGGCCCAAGCGCTCAAAAAGTCAGAAAATGCCAAAATGTGTAAAAAAAAAAGTAAAAGGGTACCAACGGGGCTCGAACCCAGGTCCCATAGGTTAGCAGGCGTGCGCTTTACCACTGGGGTGGCTATACATCCATTCATATAAACAAAATAATAAATATGTAAGGCAAATCAAGTCCTGGTGACTTCATCTTCAACCTCCAGCCAGTGTACTTGCAACTTCTTCATTTCTCAACAAAAATGGAAGATGACAAAATGAAAGTTGTTGCATTCTTCCTCACGAATCTAACCATGTAAATAACTAAAGATAAAACTCAAAGATAAATGAGAATTTCTCTGACCCTAATTTGAACCCTAAAAATTCCATAAACTTCAACTCTAAAATTCTCTAAGCTCAGGCCATGTAAAAGCAAACTATGGATATGTACAGCTTCGTGGCAATGAGGTCTACATTTTTCCTTCACAAAATAAACATTAATGATACTTAAATGATGAGATAGAAGTTCAAGTGAAATACCTCAAAACTGGAAATCGTGAAATGCAAATGAGCTTGATTCAAAGTGCTGCAAGGATCAGGTTAGCTTCCTTGAGGTCCTGGGAAGCTAATGCAATGATTAGCTTGAGCTAAAAGTGGCTGAGGAGCTCTGGAGAAGTCAAGTTGTAGACCCCTGTTGTTGAAAATGGAACTTCGTGATGGAGGTGTTACAGTTGGGAAAATGGACTTTGGATGGTTTGTATTTGATGTTTAGAAGCTTTTGGAAGTGAAAGGCCAAAGAACGCACGAGGGGATTTGGAGTTTGGTATGTAAAGTCAGAATTTGCATAACAATGGTGTTTTGAGATAGTTTTTGGATAGAGGGAGTTTGAGTGAGTTTTTTGGGTCTTCAAGCTCGTGTCCTAGCTCACAAATAGTGCTTCTATTTATAAGCAACAAGTTTGGAGACTTGTTGTTGATCAGAATTTAAAATTACATGTTTATGCATAACATGTGATTTTTGAGAAAACAAGTTTCAATGCCTTGTGTACTTGCTACGATAGAGTGGTTATGCTTTAAACACACTTGCTTCTGACTTTGTAGATGAAGTGTGATCAGAGGGAACAATTTAGAGGCTCAAGAATGGACTTTATGCATAAAGCTTGCTTTTCAAGAATGGTATTGTTAACTTTCTTCCCAAAATGGCAATGTGAATTGGATAAAGCTTAAATCACTTGGATTATAGCTCAAAAGTTTGTGTAATCCATTAATTATGGAGTGACAAACAAGTTTGAAGCCTACAAAGCAAAGATTATGCAGCCGAGCATTGATTTGGTTTATGTGTTCATCCAAAATGACTTGTAATTCAAGTGACAAAACCCTAATTTCATATCTTCGATTCTCCCTACTCAAGAATGATCTCAAGGAGTTCTTGGACATTTTGGAAATCTTGCAATGTTATCTACAATCCATCTTTGAATTGCTTTTAAATATTCCCCTTGGAACTATATGAAAAAGTGTCATGAAGTTAGGTCAAAATCCCAGCCAAATTAGGGCAAAATTTCACTAAGTGTTTAGTTTCATGACCCTATGTTCTTGAAATTATAACTTGAGATCCAATCACTTTTGGAATAAGTTGTGTGAAGCAAATTTGTATATTTCATGGAGATCTACAACTTTCATGTTGCGAGTTTCTCTTGAATCATCTTGTATCATGGTGAAAATTTGGCTCAAAGTTATGAAAAAACATTAATTTCAACACTTAGATAAATTTCTAAGTTTAGAAATTTTGACTTTTCAAAATGAAATCTTGACTTTTTGATTTCTTGATGAATAAGTTTCATATTTTGACATGTTTTGATGAATTGTGATCTTTGGTACTTAAATTTGATCAAAAAGTCAAAGTTTGACTTTTCAGTAATAAGTTAACTTTTGATCAGTTGACTGCAAAATTCATTTGTCAATCCAATGGATTTGCAATGTCTTGAATCATATAATTAGGTCAAAATGATGCAATTGGACTCTTGAGATCATGCCTTAAGCCAATTGACCATTTGCTAGGTCAAAAATCAGAAATTCCCTTTCCCAGCCAAAACCCTAATTTTGACCATTTTTCCCTTTTGGTGATTTGATCAAATTTCTTAAGGAATTGTGGTCCAAACTTTATCAAATTATAAATATGAGTTTAAAATGTTTATGTGGATCAAAAATTATGAAGTTTGACTATAAATTGGTCATAGTTGACTTTTTCCCCAATACAGTTGATTTTTAGGTCAACTGTTCAATTGACTGATCAAAAGTGTGATCCAAAGCTTGAAACTTGACATGAGTAATCTTGGGGGTATATAATGATCCATGAAAGTCATATGGGGCATTGGAAGTTCAAAAATCCTTGTGAAAACTCAAACCCTAATTTTGGTCATCAGTGCTTAAGGAGATGTCTTGAGCTGATCAAACCCTAGTGCAGTCTTGAGCCCAAGGAGATCCTGTGAGAAAATTATTGATAAGTGAGAGAGCAAATTTTGGGGTACAACAGCTGCCCATGTTCAATCTTCTTAAGCCTGAAGATTTAGATGGGTGTGTCTTGCCATTCGTGACTCAAAGGTGGAAGATGAATAAACACTAGAGTGCCCAGAAATTTGCACTCGGCGATGTGATGGTAGAGGGAATGGGATTAAAGATGCCATTTGGAGAGGTGATATAAATTTGTAGGATATGGGCTTAAAGATGTCATCCAAAAGTGATTGTTTGTGTTGTAATTTGTAAGCTGAAAGAATGAGTATCAGAATGGCGTCCGTGTCTGGAGCGTATCTGAACTGTATATGGGAGCTGATTTTGAATGATTATGAGAATGGCATCCGTGTCTGGAGCGTATCTGCATTGTATCTGAGATCTAGTTTTGAATGAGTGTCAGAATGGCATCCGTGTCTGGAGCGTATCCGAACTGTATTTGAGAGTTGAATTTGAGTGAGTATCAGAATGGCATTTGTATCTAGAGCGTATCTGAACTGTATTAAAAGGTTGAATCTGAATGAGTATCAGGATGGCATCCGTGTCTGGAGCATATCTAAACTGTATCTGAGAGTTGAGATTTTGAATGAGTATCATAATGGCATCCGTGTCTGGAGCGTATATGAACTGTATCAAAAGGTTGAATCTGAATGAGTATCAGAATGGCATCCGTGTCTGGAGCGTGTCTGAACTGTATCTGTAGATTGAACTTTGTTAATGGTAGTTGTTAACCTTATCCTGAAAAGAGTAAAATGTTAGCTAAAATTCCAAGTCATGATACATGAAATGTATGCATAATGGAATTATGTTTATGTTGTATGTGTTCTTGTTATCAATGTTTGTGTATTATGAATGTGATGTATGCGTATGCGAGCTAATCTGCCACATTGCTGTTGGATTGGGGAAAATAAATCATTGACTGCTGCTGAGGATATGGAGTATAAGTCTTCATGTTGTGAAGTCTGAGTGTTGATGAATTTTTGTTTAGAGAAATAAACTCTATTGTAAGGGAAATGTCGTATACTGCTTGTAAAATCCTATTGGGGAATCCTGAGAAATTTGACGACTTCTACTGGGGATCGATAACTGGAAGCTCTGTTCTACTGGGGATTAAACTGCACATTGTTGGGGATTTATGGAAATAGCTTAGAGAGATTTCCCTACCTCTTAAATCCATTAGTAATTTTGTTTTATTTTTTTTATTTGTAAACAATAATTATGTTTAAATGCATATGTTCAACAATGAATCATTGGACGTTTTTGTAAACAAAACACAAGCGTAAAGAAAAACAGATAGTTTTTGCACTTTCAAAGGGATATCTTTGTATTGACTTTGAATAAGTATTTTTGTACAATGAGACAAACATTCTAGTAAGAGAATGTCGTCGTAAAAATTGAAAATTTTAATTCAAAGAAAGGATAGTTATGTGTAATAATCCCATGGGGTTCCCATTCTGCTATAGCCTTTGTATCTCTGAGCATCTTGTTTATTTGTTTCCTCGTTCGAAGATGATTGAATTGGTCAGAAATGTCGAGTTTGCAAGTTGTCCATAAGGTGATCCAACGGGACATAGTCATACGCTTTAATTCCCTAACTTTTGCCTGGACCGCTCTTTCGGGTTTTCAGTCCACCGGGATACCCTTTTTTGCCCAAGTCTCCCTTTCGGGTTTTCAACTTGCCGGGTGTACATATTTTTTTGTTTTATCCCTAATTTTTGCCCTAACCTTTTTGGTTCACCGGGATGCCCTTATTTTGCCTAGGTATGTCAACCTAGCGGGTCTCTTATGTGTAGTATCTTTTGACTATATCCGCATTTGCAGAATGCGGCAGGTCATCGCCATCCATGGTGGTTAAGATCATTGCCCCACCAGAGAAAATGTTTTTGATTACAAATGGTCCTTCATAGGTAGGAGTCCATTTGCCCCTAGGATCACCTTGCGGTAGTATGATGCGTTTGATCACTATATCCCCAACTTGATACACTTGGCGTCTGACCTTCTTTTTGAAAGCCTTGATCATCCGTTTTTGATACATTTGACCATGGCAAACAGCAGTAAGTCTCTTCTCATCAATCAAGTTCAGTTGATCAAGTCGAGTCTAGATCCGATCGTCTTCATTCAGCCCTGCATCCTTCATAATCCTCAGAGAGGGGAGCTGGACCTCGATAGGCAAGACAGCCTCCATGCCATAAACCAGAGAATAGGGTGTTGCCCCGGTTGATGTGCGAGCTATAGTACGATACCCGTGGAGAGCGAATGGTAGCATCTCATGCCAGTCTTTGTATGTGACTGTCATTTTCTGTATGATCTTTTTAATGTTCTTATTTGCGGCTTCAACAGCACCATTCATCTTCGGCCGGTAAGGGGAAGAATTGTGATGCCTAATCTTGAATTGCTCGCATAAAGCAGTGATCATTGTATTGTTTAGATTCGTACCATTGTCTGTAATGATCCTCTCTGGGATACCATAACGATAGATGAGATTCTGCTTGATGAACCGGATGATAACATTCTTGGTAACGGAGGCAAAGGAGGCTGCCTCAACCCACTTTGTAAAATAGCCAATGGCCACTAGGATGAAGCGGTGTCCATTGAAAGTTGTTGGCTTAATTTCCCCAATCATATCAATCCCTCATATAGCAAAGGGCCAAGGAGTCGTCAAGACATTCAGAGGAACCAGAGGTACGTGCACTTTGTCAGCATAGATCTGACACTTGTGGCAGGTTCGAGAGTGTTGATAGCAGTATGCTTCCATGGTATACCAGTAATAGATTTCCCGTAGGATTTTCTTTGCCATCGTATGCCCACTGGAATGGGTGCCAAAAGTTCCTTCATGTAACTCGGCCACGATCCTTTCGGCTTCAACCTTGTCTACGCACCGAAGTAACACAGAGTCATGGTTGCGTTTGTACAGGATGTCATTACTAAGGAAGAATTTAGAAGAGAATCTCCTTAAGAACTTCTTATCGTTTACTGAAGCTCCTTCTGGATATTCTTGAGTTTCGAGATACCTCTTGACTTCGTGAAACCAAGGCTGTTCCACTACTTCTTCAGTATTAATCTCGTGACAGTGTGCTGGTTCATCCCTTCGTTCAATGGTGATCTGAGGAGCCTCGTTATCCCATTTAAGTTTAAACATGGATGACATTGTGGCTAGTGCGTCTGCTAGCTGATTTTCTTCTCGCGGGAAATGCTCGAAGGTAATCTTCTCAAAATGTGGTAGCAATGTCAAAACGTGTTCTTTATAAGGGATAAGGTTAGGGTGTTTGGTGTCCCATTCCCCTTTGATCTGACTGATAACTAGAGCTGAATCTCCGAATACATCAAAGGATTTGATCCCCAAGTCTATGGCAGCTCTGAGACCAAAGATGCTTACTTCGTATTCTGCCATGTTGTTTGTACAATTGAAGCAGAGTCTTGGTGTAAAGGGAGTATTACACCCTTCTGGAAATATGAGTACAAAACTGATATCATTGCCAAGTGCGTTGGATGCCCCATCAAAGAACAGGGTCCATTGGGATCCTTATTCAGGTCCGTCATATGGCCTGAATTCTTTACAGTTGTCTAACATCATGATGTCCTCATCCGGAAATTCGAACTTCATGGATTGATAGTCTTCTACAGCTTGGTGAGAAAGGTGATCAGCTAATACACTGCCCTTTACTGCTTTCTGGGTAGTATACTGTAAGTCATATTCCGTCAGGATCATCTGCCATCTTGCTATTCTCCCAGAGAGAGCAGGTTTCTCGAAGATGTATTTTATTGAATCCATTTTAGATATCAACAAAGTAGTATGAGTCAGCATATACTGTCTTAGCCGGCGAGCAGCCCATGCCAGAGCACAGCAAGTTTTCTCAAGCAGTGAATATCTGGTTTCACAGTCGGTAAACTTTTTGCTCAGGTAGTAAATAGCATGCTCTTTTTGGCCAGACTCGTCATGCTGCCCCAATACACACCCCCATTGAGTTTTCTAATACAGTCAGATACATGATCAATGGTCTTCCCTCGACTGGTGGCATCAACACAGGAGGATCTTGTAAGTATTCTTTGATTTTGTCAAAATCAACTTGGCACTCCTCATTCCATTTGACTACTTGATCTTTCTTCAACAATTTGAAGATTGGTTCACAAGTAGCTGTCAGGTGAGAGATGAATCTAGCAATGCAGTTCAGACTCCCCAAGAATCCTCTGACTTCCTTCTCCGTACGAGGAGCAGGCATCTCTTGTATTGCTTTAACTTTGGCAGGATCGACCTCGATACCTTTGTTTCTAACGATAAAGCTTAGGAGTTTACCAGACCATACACCAAATGTGCATTTGTTTGGATTCAACCTCAGCTTGTACTTCTTCAGTCTCTCAGATAGTTTTTATAAGTGATCAAGGTGCTCTTCTTCTGTTTGAGATCTAGATATCATATCGTCCACGTAAACCTCTATTTCGTGATGTATCATGTCGTGAAATAGATCTACCATGGCACGCTGATAGGTTGCTCCAGCATTCTTCAGTCCAAATGGCATCACCTTATAGCAGAAAGTGCCCCCTGTGTGACAAAGGTTGTCTTCTCCATGTCCTCATGCGCCATTTTGATTTGGTTATAACCTGAGAAACTGTCCATGAAGGAAAACACTTTGTGTTGTGCCGTAATGTCAACTAGAATATCAATGTGGGGGAGTGGAAAATCATCCTTAGGGCTCACCTTATTCAAATCTCTATAGTCCACACACATTCGCACTTTGCTGTCTTTCTTGGGCACGGGAACAACATTGGCAACCCATTACGGATAAGAGGTGACAGCCAAGAATCCAATGTTGAATTACTTCATAACTTCTGCTTTAATCTTTTCTGACATATCAGGCCTCATGCGGCGAACCTTTTACTTTACTGGCGGATAATCCTCTCTTGTAGGCAGACGATGTACCACAATGTTTGCGTCAAGTCCCGGCATGTCTTCATACGACCAGGAAAAGACTTCAACGTAATCGTGTAACAACTGAATCAAACGCTCCTTGATACTGGGTTCCAGATTGGTGCCCACCTTGACCTCTTTTTTGTCCTCTTCGGTACCTAGGTTGATTGTATCCACGGGTTCGTCGTGAGGTTGAATGGTTTTCTCTTCTTGTTGTAGTAGTCTGGTAAGTTCCCCCTGGTACTTCACAATCTTCCTCACCTTCGTCTTCGGCTTGGTAGATTAGATTCTCAGAGTCACAAAAGGCCATAGCAGTATCGTTACCCATGGGATCCCGAATGGATGTGTACCTGCATTGTGAGTGTGAGTGTGTGTAAGGGTATAGCTATCTTTGAAAGAAATAAAAAATGTAAAAAGAAAAACAATGAGCACAAAAGTTTGTATGCGAAAACGTCTATGATTCATTGATGTCATATGAAAATGAGATAATAACCCTTACAAATGGACCATTGTGCCTCGGGTAAGACACAAGGTTTTAGGAGTGCGAATTGTTTTAATATTACATATCCAACAAAATGTAAAGACAAATTACTGTGGGATAAAAGTGATCGGGATAAAATCTCTAGCCTCCCAGTTGATGAGCCCTCCACTGACAGTTGGGAATATCCAGTCCTCCAAGTCACAACTATCTTCATCATCTTTTACGGTGTTGACCTCGCGTTTGCTAATCTTCAGGGGTGGTCCTCCAGCACGAGCGCGGCGTACAGCCTTCTGGGCACCTGAAGTGAAACCCAGGTCAAACTTGTCATACTTATATGGGATATCTGGGAGTTGTCCCCAGATAGTGCACCCACCTTCTTCTACCACTACTTTGGCATCCTTCAGAGATGACATCTGGAGTGGAGGCCGTGTGATCTTGGGAACAACCTTGGTTACTGCCATATCTTGTGGGACCTCTTCAAAGTGTTGAAATGGAGTTTCAATAAATTCACCATCTAATTCCATATATCTGAAGGAATTGAGATGGATGATTATATACTCTTCTTATCCATGAACGGTGATAATCTTCCCTTGAATCGGATATTTCAGCATTTGGTGCAACATAGAAGTGACAGCGCCAGCATTGTGAATCCATGGTCGGCCTAGCAAGCAGGAATATGAGGGAAGGATATCCATTACATAAAAAGTTGAATCAAATGTTTGGATTCTAACCTTTATGGGGATATCCACTTCCCCATGTACCATCCTTTTCGAGCCTTCAAAAGCCCTTACTACTATGTTACTTGGCTTCAACGTCAATCCCGCACAGTCAAGTCTATCAAGAGCTTTTTAGGCAATACATTCAGAGATGAACCGGTATCAACTAACACATGAGCCAACGTCGTGCCCTACATTCAACTGAGACATGCAATGCCTCATTATGATTCCTTCCCCTTGGCGTTAGATCAGCATCTGAAAAACCTAAGCCATTATCTGCAATTAAGCTGGCTACGTAGTCTTAGAACTGATCGGCAGATGTTTCTTGAGATACATGGGCGGTTTTTAGGAATTTCACCAAGGCTTTTGCATGCGCCTCGGAACATAGTAGTAATGTCAGCATGGAAATTTTAGAGGGAGTTTTCCCCAGTTGCTCGACTACATCGTAGTCACTTCTTTTTATGATCTTCAGAATTTCCTCCATCTCTTTCCGGGAGGTCTCAGGGATAGACAATAACTGAGCCTTCGTCTGGACAGGCTCAATCAGAATACTTTTTCCTCGAGTCTCGGTTAACTCGGCAGCAGGAGTGTCAATAGGAATGATAATAGGGGTTGTAACAGCTTTGTTAGTTGGAGTATTGGTGATTGTAGGACTGGGAACAGCTTTTGGAGGAGTAACAACAGGAATGATTACGGGTCCAGAAATTGCTTTTGGGGGAGCAATTTCTGGAGAGAATATCCTTATGCTTCGGGTAATCTTGTTAGTTCCTGCAATATTACTGATATCGGAGTTATCTTTCTCGGAACTCAAATCTTCGGCGGCTGGCCAATCTTGCTTGATACCGTGGTAGTAGACATCCCATCCATAATTCCATGGTATGGTTTTGTCTGACGAATACAGGACTGGTCCAGGCATTGTAATTATTAAAGGAGTTGCTTTCGGAACTGATGTAATTCTAACGGGTCTTTTGGTGGAGACCCTGGAAGAATTGGCGGAAATGGTAATGATAGAAACATCTTCAAAAGGAACAGGTGGAACATAAGTCTTTTCAAACAAAATTTCTTTGTTATCTATTAGGCATTGAACGCCTGCTTTCAACAAAGGACAGCTGGTTGGTGAGAACAAACAGAAATGACATCCTTCATCACAGCCCGGGAACACACCGGCATTCAACAAGTTCACTTTAATAGTCATGAGTGAGGTCATAAGTTCATCAACTGAAGTAACAAACATTTCTTCTTCAATGGCATTGGTATTATGGACATGTTTGGGCATAGGGGCATAAATGACATATGGCTTTTCGGGTGCATCAAATTCAATCTCTTTTGCTTCAATGAGGTCTTGTATTTTGTTATTTAGAGCCCAACAGTTATTGGTGTCATGGTCGGGACTTTCAGAGTGATATGCGCAACGGGCATTGGGATGATAGTGAGGAGATGTTGTGTTAGGGTTCTTTGGAGCTTCTTTCAAGGTCACTAGGTTGGATCTTAACAGATGTGGCAATACCTGAGATAGGGTCATGTTAATTCTGGTGAATTGTCTGACTGGTCTTTCCATCCTTGGTTGGTTGTTTCTTTGCTGATCAGGCACAGGCTTAGGAATCATAACAACCCCCACCATTGGACGGCGTTCAGCCCTATCTTGATTTCTCTAAGGATAAACGGAAACCACTTCTTTCTTTTTGATAAATGGCTTCCTTATAGCAGCAGAGGATGTATCTTTCTGAATCTTTCCACTCTTTATCCCGGCTTCTACCCTTTCTCCGGTCAATATCAGTTCGGTAAAACCAGCCGATGAACTCCCAATTAGGTGATTGAAGAAGGGACCAAACAAGGTGCCCAAAAACATGTCTACCAACTCTCTCTCAGATAGAGGAGGTTGAACTCTTCCAGCCAAGTCTCTCCATTTTTGCGCATAGTCCTTGAAGCCTTCATTTGAAGCCATGGCCATACTCTGAAGTTGAGTACGTGTAGGTGCAAGGTCATCATTGTATTGGTATTGTTTGTAGAAGGCTGCAGCAAGATCTTCCCAGTTGTGAATGTTGGCTCTTTCTAACTGGTAAAACCAATCAAGTTGAGTTCCAGACAGGTTGTCTTGGAAGAAGTGTACCCATAAGTCTTTGTTAGCGGTATGGGGCTGGATTTTCCTTACATAGGATCGGAGATGCACTTTTGGACATGAGACTCCGTCATACTTGGCAAACACAGGTGCTTTGAATTTCTGGGGAATGACAATCCCCGACACCAAACCCAATTCCTCAAACACATGTGCTCTTCGAGATGTTTATAGTTGTCATCAGCTGGAGGGTATTGTTCTTCAGAATAGTCTTCTTCTTCCTCTTCCTCCTCTGATTCTGACGTGACAATTGTTTCCTTTCCTTTCCCATCTTGATTGTCTCTCTCACTGGATGTCGTTTCAAAGTCTAAGGTCCTTCTTGTCTGCCCATGAAATCTTCTTCCCATGTTCAGGACTCTGGTTACCTTCTTTATCTTCTTTTTCTTCTCCTCGGCCAGCAAAGTCTTCAACTCTTCTTGTCCTTTGACTAGGGTCAAGAGCAACTGTTGAAACTATGTATTCTGAGCTTAGAGGTCCTTCACTGTTTGCTCGAAATCCATCTTACTGAAATAAAAAGTAGAGAGATGAGGAGACTTGTTGCAAAAGACATGCTTATGTTATGATGAATGGTATATGCATATGTAATGATTTCAAGGATTTCAAAGATTCAAATTTGTTTTAGACAAATAGGAAACACACATTATATTAATAAGTTAAAGCTTGAGTACATCAATGCCTTCTCGGGAAAAATAATACAAAAACTCTAAGATAAAAAGGTAGTTCGCATCCTCCTTGGTGCGATGTGGGCATTCAGAGTCTTCTCCTCATGAAGTAGTCTAGTAAGTTCCAAAACCTTCTTCTCGCTTGCGTAGAATTGGGCTTCAAAAGTATCTTTCTCCCCCCTTAAGTTGTATCCAATCCCTTTGTAGGTCTTCAAGAGAGGTAGGCATGTCAGGATGTAGGATAGTGTATGGAACATCTCCTTCTATGACAGGCTCAATGATTACCGGGAGAATGGAGGGGTAAGGAATCATAAGACTCTGAGCACGAGTTCATACCCATTTGAGGTAAGGCTCAAGAGGGATGGAATTCTTGTGTCCCAAAGTCTTGCTATCTACCTTTTTCAACATCCTCCAAGCTCGGATAAATCTCTGGCGAAGACCTTGATCGTCGTTGTCGTAGTCAAATACCAAACCTTGAATCAGCATCTCATGCGGGCCATCCATGCGGGCATAACCAAACTGTTTTAAGGCTAAGCAGGGGTTGTAGGTGATTCCTTCCCTAATGCCAAGTAAAGGGACATTAGGGAATTCTCCACAACGGTCGACAATGATAACATTCTCTTTGGATCGGGAGCACCAATGAATGTCTGAATGTTTGAGCTTCATCAACCTTTGTGACCACCTTGAACCTTGCTCATTTTTTAATACAGATTGGGGAAGATGCAAAATAAACCATCTTGCCAAGAGAGGAGTGCAACACATAAGGACACCTCTTTTCCTCATTATGCGAGTGTGAAAAGAGTATAGGATATCTCCTAGCAATATAGGCACCGGGTTGCAGGATATGAAGATTTTGACGGTGTTGACATCTATGAGTTGGTCAGGATTTGGAAACAATACCATCCCATAGATGAGAAGAGCCACAATTTCCTCAAAGGCTTGCAAGTCCAAGGAATTCCAACAATTTTGGGCTTTCTCAAACTGGAACTTTGCTAAGAAACCTTTGATACAACTCCTTGTTTCCCAATGAGTTGTGATATCAAATGAGTGCAAGTGTAGAGCTTGAGCAATCTCTTCTGGATTTGGGTCTCTTTCCATACTGTTGAAAGGTAGTTGATTGAGAATGGTAATCCTCAAGAGTTGGGAGAATTCCTCCAAAGTAGGCACAAGTTGATAGTCGGGGAATGTGAAGCAATGGTGTAAAGGATCAAAGAACTGAAAGAGCACCTTCATCATATCCTCATATGTGTTGGAGGTGACCAAGTTGAGTAGGAGACCATGTCTCTCGGTAAATGGAGAGTTTTCAAGAATCCTTGAAGCTAGCTCCTTGAGTTGTGGAGGGATTCTTACAAGGTTGACTTGAATAATTTTCCTGCAAAGTGAATCCATATCCTACAAAACAAGAACAAAGATGAATCCCAAAATCCTTGAAATAGTTAGTGGATGTATATGATGTTCATGATGTTCATGATGTTCATGATGTTATGTACAAGTATGCATATATAAACAAAGCAAACAAGTCCTTAGGTTTAGGCTTGCATGGTGTTTTATAGGTAAGTACCCTCTTGAAGTTTAGTTGGCTTAAACCTATCCTAGTAATAGTAACCGGGTTCTAAGGATCTCAATATCACTGGTTTGTTTCCTTGGTCATTGTTTCAGCACAAGCCTCTTTAATGGCGACCTAAAAATCCCAAGAAACCAAACCTCAATGAGTGCAGTATCGAGTAACTACCAACTTCGGACTGCACTAAACTCGGTCATCTCACTACATCCTAAAGGCCAAGTTGGTCAAGTAAGGGTTCTAAAAGTTCATTAGTGCTTCATGACATCACTCAGCGGCCCCATATTCTCTTTTATTAACTCAAAGGCTACTGGTACCCACAAATATGTCGCACTAACATAGCTATTGCTTAGACCATGTCGGTATACCCCGCACAGCTTCCACAACGTATTGCCACTTACCTATAATGTATCCCAAACCCGGGTAGAGGATTCAAACCCAAACAAAGAACCATAATATAAAGCAAACAAGTCAAACAATGAAAGCAAATAAATGTGATCTAACCCTAAGGTAACCCCACTTTTAGAATTTCCCCAGCAGAGTCACCAGTTCTGTGATACGGTGGGAGAACTGACTTGAGTGTTTTGCGTTTGATCGCAAATGTTGCGGTTAGCAAGAGTCGCCACCGAATTTTCTTTTATCCAAAAGGAAAGGTGAAAAAGCACAGGAAAGACCTTTGAGATTGTTTCTTGAGTTCGGGGGGTAGATTATGAAAAGGGAAGATATTAGCACCTTTTTCATCCATGGTTTTCCATGGGCTCTTAGTTACTTGCTAGATCACTTGCTTTTGTTTGAAATTGTGTATTGTGTGGTTTTTGAAAGTATTTTGTAAAGAGGCCATTGTTTAGGAAATCTTTGTAATGATTCTCGTTCGTAAGAATGTATACAAAGATGTTTGATATTTTGAAAATGTTTTCAATTTTGTAAGATGTTTGAATGTGTGTGTGTTTGTTTTTGAAAATAGAAAGGATGTTTATTTTGAAATGGAGTAAGTAATTAGGAGAAATCTACCTACTCAAATGTCTTTCTTGTTCATTTTCTTTTCCTTTGACATTGTTGTCTTACCATTGATTTGGTAAGCAACCCTATCTTTGGATGTAAACGGGACGGGCGTGGGTCATCGTATAACCATGATTAGCAATGCTGCAAGGTATCTTAGCATTTTTATTTATGGGATAAGATCATTTGTAAGGCAACTTAGATGGCGTCATCGAGGGACTATGATCTTGTATTCGTTTGTTTTTGCTAAGATACCTCACATGCGTAATATGTTCATTTTGTATAAGGCAACCAAGTGGGATAACCCTAGGGATGCTTGTGTGCAAGTGTATTGTTTTCATGCTTGATTTTGTCTTGAATTAGGGTTTTTCTAAGTATTGGTTTTAGTCTTTCCATATAAACCCTAATTACTAGAATTTGTATATAAAAAGTGATAAGTTGCATAATTTTAAAGTTACTACGCTATTACAACATTTGTGGGGGGGGGGGGGGGGGGCTATACAAATTGAATGGGGACTGCAAGAATGTAAACCTAGTTAATCTATTACAACCAAATTGAATGGGTATTAATGTGCAAGGAATAAAAATAAGTAATGTACAAAATGAATAAGTGCACAAAAAATGCAAAATATAAAGAAAATAGGTCTTTGTTTGATTTTCATGAGAAAGAGGGAAATTGTTTTAACCTAATTAATTTAAAGAAAATAAATAATTAAGTTTAAATTTATTAAGAAAAGATTTTGAATAAAACCATAATTCTATTTAGTTGATTAAAAGAAAATAAGTTTAGAAAAAAGTATTTTTTTTGGTACTTTTGTCTTGAAAATATTTATGGCATCATGAAATATTTTTAGTCTTTTTTATATCAAAAATAATATATTTTAATAGGTGTAAAAGAAAAATAAATATTAACCTAGTTTTAATTAAATTTACAAGGTGATTTGTAAAAAAATAAATAAAGTATAGTGTTGGCTCCTAAATTCGACACTCTTGTTTTATTAATGTCAGCCATTAAAGCTGAAGGATGTTTTCGACTAGCTAGGTCTGTCGAAATACCCATCGAAAGATGGCAAGGTACTTAGAAGATTTCTTCCAAGGGAGAAGTTGGTTGCCTTCGACGTCGAAGGTGTTTTTCGTCGAAGATGCTTCTCGACGAAAGTGTTCGATGGTTCAGAGTGGAACAGTTTGAAATTCAAGTGTTTGGAGGGAAAACGGTTTCCAGCGGTTACCAAGTGCAACGTGCAAAGATCTGGGGCGTCGAACGTTGAGAACGTGCCAAGTGGACTCATCTCGAAGCAGTGTAACTGCCCGACGGTTACTTGGGATGTTTTAGTATAAATAGTAGTAGTCATGTAGTTTCTCGCGTGTGTTCACAATTCTATACAAAGTCACTCATATAGATTCGAGTACCCAGCGGGTGAGAAAGAATTGTTGAGAAATGTATGTGTGAAACACCAACTTTATTAATCAAAGTCATTTACTTTTCCAGAAATTTACTTGCTTTCCTCTTTACTTTCCTGTCGAAGCCTTTCATTTAAAGCCTTATTTATTTTACCAAGTCCTTTCTTCATGCAATTTATTTAAAGCCTCTTTATTTAAAAGCCTTATCCAATTTAATCAAAACTTCAAAATCAACCTATGTCCTAGGATCAATCTGATCGATCCTGCGAGTAACCAAATAAGTAACCATTTGGAGGATCAGCGGTTGTTTACCAAATACCAAGGTAGACAAATTGGCACACCTGGTGGGACCGTGTGTTGATTGTTGAAAATAATCTCATCTTTTCGAGGAGCGTTGTATGTTATTGAGAAGTGGTAGAATATACACTAACGATAACAATACTTCCGGACGAAGGGAAGAGATGGCGAATCCGCCAAACAATAACGAAATCCCACAAACGAATGTGGGAGCAACGGTTAGTACGACCGTAAGTGAAGCGACAACTGTTGGTTCGACACCAGCAGTAACGGTCACAGCAACGGGGCCGTTACTTTCGTTCACAGGCCCCAGAGCGCCTGTGGGAACTCCCCCACCAAGGGGAAATTTAGGCACAAGGCCTTTTGTTCCCCCAGGATTCATGCCACTCTATGGCATGCCAACTTCTGACTTGGCTAGCCTGACGAATGTTGCGTCCACTTTTTCAGACACTTTAGTGAGTGCCTCTTCGCCACTCCAAGGTTCTGGAGTAGGCATGGCGAATAGAAATAGGACCCAACTCTTAGGAGGAACGTCCCAAGTAGCCCATGGCCTTACAAATGCCTCGACAGCAGTCTTGAGGCAACAAATGGACGAAAGCAACCATGATATGGTGCAAATGTTGGCACAAACTTTGAGTACAGTGCTAAACCCTCTAATACAGAACACTACTCAATCGAATCAGCAAGTGACAGCGCAAATGACGCGCTTGGCTGATTTCTTTGGAGTGCCCCAACCTATTCGACAGCCCCAAAGGGCGTAAATAAGGGGAAACCAGGGGATATTCTTAGAGGAAGAAACCACCATTAATCAGGCTCAGCATCCTGTCGAAGAAAACCCTAGGGCGCGATTGGAGCAACCCGTCGAGGAACCTAGGGTAATAACCCCAGAGGTAAGGTTAATTAACAGAAACCAAAATGCTGACGAAGTAGTTCAGCATGTCCAATACCAAAACATGGGTTTGGAAAATAATCTGGCAACCATGATCGAAAGGATCATGACTCAAAATGGGATGAACATGGGCTTTCGAAGGCCCAACTTTACATCTCCATTGTCAGAGTACGTGTTACAAACAGACTTACCTCCTAGATGCAAAGTCCCCAAATTTACCAAGTTTTCTGGGGACACGACAGAATCTACTGTCGAGCATGTGGCGAGATACTTGATCGAAGCAGGTGACATTTCGAATAACGAAAACCTAAGGATCAAGTACTTCCCAAGTTCTTTAACAAAGAACGCTTTTACTTGGTTTACAACTCTTCCCCCCAATTCGATCCATCATTGGACCCAGTTGGAAAGATTGTTCCATGAACAATTCTACATGGGGCAAACCAAGATAAGCCTGAAAGAATTGGCCAGTGTGAAGAGACGTTTCACTAAACCTATAGACGAATATCTAAATAGGTTTAGGCTGCTCAAGGCGAGATGTTTTACATAAGTGCCAGAACATGAGTTAGTCGAAATAGCAGCAGGCGGTTTAGATTATTCCATTAGGAAAAAGCTAGACATCCAATACCTGAGAGACATGGCCCAACTGGCCGATAGAGTTCGACAGGTAGAACGCCTCAAAGCCGAAAAGGCAAAGGCAACGAAAACTCACAAGAGAGAGAGGATAGCGTACGTTGAGATGGATGACGAAGATCCAGAATCCTTCGACGATACTTTAGCTGTCGAAGAAGGAGAAGTCGATTTAGCAGAACCGAAACAAGGGCCACCATACTCTTGTAAACTGTTAGTCCCCTCAAGTGGAAAAAATCACATTGGTCCAGATAGGACCAACGATAGGTTCCCCAAAAAGACCTATAGTTTTGACATCACAAAATGTGATGAAATATTCGACTTGCTGGTTAAAGATGGCCAAATGATAATACCCCAGGGGTAAAAGTGCCTCCTCTTGATCAAAGAAAGAAGAGAGGTTTTTGCAAATATCATAATTTTTTGGGCCATAAAACTTCTCAATGTTTTCTTTTCAGGAATCTTGTGCAAGACGCTATCGAAGAAGGGAGGTTGAAGTTTGCTGACAAAACCCCCATGGCTGTCGACTCAAATCCATTGCAGGCTGAAGCCCACTATGCTGAGCCCTCTGAGGTGAACGTGATAGAAGCAACCAGGAGCCAGTCGAGGAAGCCAGGAATCACAATGGTCGAAGTCTCAAAGGACCATATCAACATGCCAATCTTTGGCAGTTTTTCTGGAAATTTATCCAGGAAGACAATTGAAGCAGTTCAGAAAGCGGTCGAAAGCCCCAAGTTGGAGACCGCTGAAGCACAAAAAACTGGACCAAAACCCAGTTCCCACTTGGCCACAGTTCAAGGCCAGACGGAGAATCTGGAGCTACAAATGAAGCAGTTAACTCTTGCTAGCAAAGATACAATGAATATCAACATGGTTGAACTTTCTGACCCAAAAGCATCAGAAGAGGCCATGAGGCAAGAACAAGCTAATAAGACTGCTTTCCCTCGGGAAAATGAAAATTTGGCAGATTTTTTACAAAGATGCCAGAAAAAGAAATCAGAGGTAATGTTGTGTCCAAGATGCAGTTCGATCTTTGACAAGAAAGCTGCTGAGCACATTCAAGGCGTAAGAGCAGCGAATAAGAGAAGGGAAAATGTTGATCTTCGACATGACCCCAGAAGAGCCTCCCAAAGAGGTTCAAACCAAGAAAAGAGGCCATTGACTTTTAGGCCTCCAACAAATGTGCCAGTAGATACTTGGTACAAAACCTCTGGTCGAAAAAGGCCAAGTGAGGAGAGATGGCACTCTTTCGACGTGCCAAGGGGTTCCTCTTTGACTCAAAAGAAAGAGCCTCAAGTTGCTGCACCTAAAGTTGCACAAGTGTCAAGCAACTACAAAGGTAAAAATCCCATGTCTCGATCTCAATGGAGGAGATACCAAAGGAGACGAAAAGCGGAAAGGGAGGCTGCCAACGAACCAAAGGCAGAAACTAGTTCGAATGTTCCTCAAAGGAAGCAAAGGAAACCTCTAGAAAGAGAGCCAGTAACCAACAGGCTAGTTTGGCCTAACCAAAGTGAAGTCGAAGACGAAGACGATTCTAAGTCTGATGATACTTTGGACATAATGGTGAATATAGTCTCAGTGCTGCCCAGAGAATTCAACCGACAGGTGGAGGTCGAAGTAAGTGACTGGGAAGTGGAGCAAGAAATGGCCAAACATAGGCCAGTGTGCTATTTTGTCATGGACAATGGCACCACTGAGGAACAAAATGGGTTCTTCGAGCCACCTACAGAGGCGATGAAAAATCACCTCAAGCCTTTATTCATAAGGGCTAAACTCGAAGAAACTACTGTGAATAAAATATTGGTGGATTGTGGGGCAACCATCAACATTATTCCTCACTTTATGCTAAGGAAAATTGGCAAAAGGGATGAGGACATTAAGCCTCACAACATGGTCCTTTCGAACTATGAGGGCGGCATAGGGACCACTATGGGAGTGATCCAGCTAGATATCAAAGTAGGGTCTATCCTTCGACCAACGATGTTTATGGTCATATCGGCCAAACCTAACTACAATCTTTTGTTGGGCCGTGAATGGATTCATGGTGTTGGAGCTGTGCCATCATCAATGCACCAGAGGCTGCTCTTATGGCGTCCAGATGGGATGGTCGAAAACATAGAGGCAGATCAAAGTTATTACCTAGGCGAAGTGAATCACCTAGGGTTGGCAGATTTCGACAAGAACTTGGCTCACATAGGGCCATGTCCAACACCTGACTTCGACATGGCGCCAGCGCCAAACACTTTTTGTTCCCTATACCTGCATCCTGAGCATGGTTTCCAATGGGACAGAGAAGACTTGTCCCACATAGACTTCAGTGGGTTAACTGATATCCAACCAACTGGTTGGGGAAGTGAATTCAGTGATAATGACTGAGTCACAATCTTTGAAGCGAATTTCGGCTTATGTAGCCGAAACTAAGATGATAACGGCTCTCGAAGCCGAAGTGAAGTACATGGCCACACAGGCCAATGATCAACAGTTATCTGCTGTAGGTCCAGGAAAGGATTTCGATCCAAAACCCCCTGATATCGTGCAAGAAGAAGTGCAGGAACAGAGGCTCGACGCCATTTATGACGATGAGCCTTTGGGCTTCGAAAAGGACCCCTTGGCGAACAACATTAAAATGTTAGCGCAAGATCCTTTAGAAGAAATCAACTTAGGCGAAGGGTCAGAGAAAAGGCCAACCTACATCAGCGCCAAAATTGACCCAGAACTTAGGTTGGAAGTAATCCAATTGCTGAAAGAGTTCAAAGACTGTTTTGCATGGGATTATGACGAAATGCCTGGTCTCGACAGAGGATTGGTAGAACTTCAGTTGCCAATCAAACCTGGGAAGAAGCCAATCAAACAAAATCCAAGGCGCTTCGCTCCAGAAATACTGTCGAAGATCAAAATGGAAGTCGAAAGACTTCTGAAATGCAAATTCATACGCGTTACAAGGTATGTCGAATGGATTGCAAACATTGTGCCAGTAATTAAGAAAAATGGTACGTTAAGGGTGTGCATAGATTTCAGAGATTTGAATGCTGCTACACCCAAAGATGAATATCCTATGCCTGTGGCGGAAATGCTAGTCGATTCTGCCGCTGGCTATGAATACCTGAGTATGCTCGATGGTTATTCAGGATATAATCAAATATTCATTGCTGAAGAGGATGTGTCGAAAACAGCTTTTCGATGCCCTGGGGCCTTAGGCACTTACGAATGGGTAGTGATGCCTTTTGGCCTAAAGAACGCTGGGGCAACATACCAGCGAGCAATGAATACTATCTTCCATGATTTTATTAACACTTTTATGCAAGTATATATTGATGACATTGTTATAAAATCTGTTTCCAGGAAGAATCATATTGACCATCTTCGACAATCATTCAAAAGAATGAGAGAACATGGTCTGAAGATGAACCCTTTGAAGTGTGCATTCTGTGTGAAAGCTGGAGATTTCTTGGGCTTCGTTGTCCACAAGAAAGGAATCGAAATCAACCAGAACAAGACGAAGGCAATTCTGGAAGCGAAAGCGCCATCGAATAAAAAGGAACTGCAATCTCTCTTAGGCAAGATAAATTTCTTAAGGAGGTTTATATCTAATCTAAGTGGGAAAGCTCAGGCCTTTTCACCCTTACTTCGACTGAATAAAGAAGGGTTCGAATGGGGGCAAGAGCAACAAGAAGCCTTCGACAAAATCAAAGGGTACCTCACTAAGCCACCTATTTTGGTGCCTCCTTGCAGCAATAGGAGTATGAGATTGTACATAGCTGCATCCGACAAAACTTTGGGAAGCATGTTAGCCCAAGAAGATGAGAATGGAGTCGAAAGACCCATTTACTATCTCAGTAGAGTTTTGAACGATGCAGAAACTAGATATAGCGAAGTTGAAAAATTGTGTCTATGTCTGTATTTCTCTTGTACAAAACTCAAGCAATATATAAAACCAGTTGATGTGTATGTTTAGTCTCATTTTGATGTTTTCAAGTATATGTTGTCGAAACCTATCTTGCATAGTCGAATTGGCAAGTGGGCATTAGCATTAACTGAATACTCCTTGACCTTTATGCCTCTTAAGGCAGTAAAAGGGCAAGTGGTTGCAGACTTTATAGTCGACCACTCAATTCAAGTTGAGGATGTTAATTATGTGGAGATAGAGCCTTGGAAACTCTACTTCGATGGTTCCAGCCATAAAGATGGAACAGGGGTGGGAGTCTTGATTATTTCTCCAAAAAAAATTCCAACAACATTCAAGTACAAAATATCAGGTTCTTGTTCGAACAATGAGGCTGAGTACGAAGCTCTAATTACTGGCCTTGAGATATTGTTGGAATTGGGGGCAACTCGAGTCGAAATAATGGGAGACTCAGAGTTAGTCATTAAGCAAGTCACAAAGGAATATAAATGCATAAGAGAAAATCTCATCATGTACTTTGTGATAGCAAATCGTTTATTGAAAAAATTTGAAACGGTCAATATTCGACACATACCCAGAGTCGAAAATCAAATAGCCAATGACTTGGCACAAATTGCATCTGGGTATAAGATTTCAAAAACGAGATTACAAAGAGCAATCGAAGTTCGAGAAAAGATAAAAGCAACTTGTCTATCACCAACAGACTTGGAATCGACGAGATTAGGATATGCTGATCAAAGTAACTTCGAAATTTCGTTCATAGATAATTTGTCAGAGCAAGATTGGAGGAAACCCATTGTGGACTATCTTCAAAATCCAGGAGCTTCGACAGAACGAAAAACAAAGTACAGGGCGTTGAGTTATGTACTAATGGGTAATGAGTTATTCAAGAAAACGCCTGAAGGGGTATTGCTGAAATGTTTAAGTGAAACTGAAGCATACATAGCCCTTTCGACTACGCATGCTGGGGCATGTGGGGCTCACCAAGCAGGCCATAAGATGAAATGGTTGTTGTTTCGACAAGGACTATATTGGCCCACTATGCTGAAAGATTGTGTTGAGTTCGCCAAAGTTTGTCAAGAGTGTCAAGTCCAGACAGGCATCCAACATGTACCAGCAAGCGAACTTCACTCGATAGTGAAGCCTTGGCCCTTTAGAGGATGGGCGTTGGATCTCATTGGAGAGATTCGACCAGCATCATCAAAGAGTCAGAAATACATACTGGTAGGCATTGATTATTTTACTAAGTGGATCGAAGCTATTCCTTTAGTCAATGTAGACCAAGAAAATGTCATTGAATTTATTCAAAAGAACATTATCTTTAGGTATGGAATCCCTGAGACGATAACAACTGATCAAGGATCAGTTTTCACTGGTCGAAAGATGCAGGAATTTGCTCAGGAAACAGGTTTCAAACTCCTAACATCAACGCCTTATTATGCACAGGCAAATGGTCAAGTCGAAGCAGCCAACAAAGTGGTGATTGGCTTGATAAAGAAACATGTTGGGAAGAAACCAAAGAATTGGCACAAGACGTTAGACCAGATTTTATGGGCTTGTCGAACGTCCCCTAAAGAAGCCACAGGTACAACACCATATAGGCTAACTTTTGGCCATGATGCAGTGTTGCCAGCAGAAATTTGTCTTCAATCTGCAAGGGTTCAGAGGCATTATGATATTCCTTCTGAAATTTATTGGAACATGATGTTAGACGAACTGGTGGATTTAGACGAAGAGAGATTGCGCGCTCTCGACCTACTCAGGCTTCAGAAGAAAAGAGTAGAAGACTCTTATAATAAAAAGGTAAAACCTAAGGTATTTTTGCCTGAAGAACTAGTTTGGAAGGTAATTCTTCCCATGGATCGAAGGGATCGAAGCATGGGGAAATGGTCACCCAAATGGGAAGGACCATTCAGAGTTATCCAAACTTTTTCTGGTGGAGCCTATGAAGTCGAAGAGTTAGGTGAAGATAAAAGGCTCTTCAGAGTAAATGGTAAATATTTGAAAAAATACAAGCCTACACTCCAAGAGATAAAAATAAAATAATAAAATAACAAGACTAAATTAACCATAAAAAGCCAAAATGGAAATTTTTTATAAATTTAGCCAAGATGGCAATGTTGTCGAATATAGATTACAAAATATGGTTACAAAAGCTGAATCAATCAGAAGGGAACAGAGTCCTTAAGTCGAAGGTATTTGACTTGCTGCAGCTCCAATCTTTTCTTGCACCAGGCATTCTCCTGCACAAGCTTGGCAATCTGAGCGTCAAAGCCTTGGGCCTTCTCAGCAAATTCCAGGCCTTGTTTGATTTCAGTTTGACTCTCGGTGTCTGGGATGGTCGAAAGAAGTTCCTCCTTGCGTTTAGTGTTGGCATTTATCTTAGCCTCTATTTCTTCGATTTGTGCCCTGAAGCAAGGATTCTCTCGATCGATGGCATCAACTTCTTCCTGCGTAGATGCCTTCTGCTTCGACAACTCCGCAATTCGAGAAGTCGTCTCCGAAACAGCAGTCCATGCAGAGGAGCTTTTGCCATATAACACCTCAAGCTGACTATTAAAGCCCCTTTGGCGCCTATAATCTGCTGAGACTTGATCAATCATGGAGTGTAACTCCATGATCAAGTCTGAAACTTCTGGAGCTACAGCTAACAAGTCGACAGCATTCAAAACATCCTTCAAGTATGATGGAGCAGTGGGGTCACCCTCTAAAGCCTTCATCAAGTCCTTCTTGAAAAACTGGGCCTTAACCTTCGCCAAAGCTTCATCGAGAGGAGAGGTTTTAGTGGATTTCCCCGACAGGGTAGGAACCTCCTGACTGGCATCAGACGAACTCTTGCTCTCGATGATTGCGTTGAGATAGCTAACAGGGTCAGTTTGTTTCAAGAGTTCTAAGTCCTCTTTCGACCTGTGCTTCGTTGAGGTAACAGCCCTTGCAACAGCATTGTCTTGGGTTTGAGGCTGTTGAGTGTTGGGTGCCTCGACCTGATTCCCTTCGACTCGGACTGGGGCAGTACCAGCGTCATCTTGGTGCCCTTCGCTAGCGTCACCTTGGTGCCCTTCGCAAGTGTCACCTTGGTTATCTTCGCCAGCGACACCTTGGTTTTCTTCGCCAGCATTGCCATGGTCCCCCTCGTCACGATTCTCTTCCGACAGATCCACCACCGGAACCTCTTCTGGTTGTTGTTCTTCCGTTTGAGGTTCTTCCGCTGGTTTTTCTACCGTCTCAGCATTGGCCTCATTTATTTCAATATGGGCTTCGTCATTTTCCAAGCCTTTTTCTTGTGGCCTGCTGAGTTCAGCAGACTCCAGTGTTTCGGAGGTCCTTGGCGGCGAGCTTTCAGTGGTGTCCTGAGAAAGGAAAGAAGAAGAATCTTCAGAGATCGAAAGAGACATAATCGAATGCAGGTATCTACACCTAAGTTACCAAAAGGTCTAAGAGACTACCTGTAAATTAGCTTCAGCCCCAGGGTTGGAATTGTCGCTTTCGACAGGCTTATTGAGAAGAATGTTTAACTCCTCCTCCGTTGGCTCCTCAATGATCACTGGAGGTGGCCTGGGTTTTCTTCCAGCAACCTTGATTCTAATTGTTCGACCCTCAGGAGCGGGAGCAGGAGCGTCCTTCGTCAGCTTTCGCCTTTTTAAAGGAGCAGGGGGAGAATCACCTTCTTCATCGCTCTCCAATTCGACCACCAGTGCTGGCCGTTTCTTAGGCGAAGGTGCCTAAAAAACCAATGGGAATTCGATTTAGCAATTGCATCGAAAGTCAAAAATCGAAAGCCAGAAGAAAATAATAAAAGTTTGGTTACCGATACAGAAGGCTTCTTCGAAGGGCCTTCCCCCTGTTGGTTGGTTGTGGTCTTCGCCGGCGCTGTAGTCTTCGCCGGCAGTGGAGGTTTTGTTGAGGGGCCTCCTCCCTGTTGACCTTCTGCAGCCTTCTTGGCTGCAGGCTTTCGAACAACTGAAAGCAAATAAAATAGTTAACAAGCTAGCAGTCGAAAGAGAAAGACAAAGTAATGTGAAAGGATGAACTTACATTTCTTTATTTTGTCCAACACAAGGACAAAGGATTTCTGAAGCTCATCCACGAAGTCCTTCTCATCGAAAAACTCCTCAGCGTAATAACTTTTCCACCACTCCTCGAAGGATGGTGAGCAAAGAAAGTTGAGCTGGTAGTCAAACAACGAGAGAACTGTTCGACCAGCATATCTTCCTATATGCTTAATGGCGGTTTCTTCGGTGTAATCATTGCAGAAGTACAACATAGACTTCTCTCTTGGGAAGATTGGAGAAGGTAGGGTTTGAATTATACCAAACTGGCGAGATACCAGGTTTGGTTGGTATGCAATCAGACTCAAGTGAGTCTTAGAGCTCCTGAATCGAAGAGGCATGATCCTTGGTGTCAGGAACGCCTCCCACAGTATTGTATGTTCGTCAACATTAGGACCACTCGACGTCCTTGGATGTGGCCTTGTGAACCATGCTGGGCCTACCTTTCGTCGAGCAAACGGAGCCGTAGTCGAAGCAAACTCCTTCCTTCGAGCAAACATTAGAACGAAGTTGGTGAAGGTTTGCTGAAACTCCAGTCCATCTTCCATAGGCGTCAACAGAGCCAGTCTGGTTCCTTCGACGCGTCTATTCGCTATCTCTGGAGCCTGCTCGTTTATTGGAACCTTCTTAGGAAAGAAAGATTCGAAGGTGGCATTGAGCCACAGTTGGAGCAGCCAAAAAGGCCCAGCAAGTAGTAAACTGGCCCTGTTCTCGATAATTTTTAGAAGAGTTGCCCCATTACTAATCGAATCATAGAGGCTAGCCAAAATCAGTTCTGCCAAACAGATGTTTTGGCGATGATGGAGTTGAGTGGCGAGAGTGACCATCTTCTTGGTCACCTGTAAGGACTTCGAGCAAAACACAAAGCGAGTCAGCCATAAGGCTAGAAACGCTATGTGTTCGACATCCGACACAGCATCTGTCGATCTGTCGTGGTAATGATTGATGAAGGTGGTATAGGTTGGTTTGGTGTCAGAAAATCCAATTTGATCCTCCGACATCTCCTCCGGATCGAAGTAGTCCCCGGTGGGTCGAAGGCCAGTGATAGCGGCCACATCGAAGAGTGTAGGAGTCAACATCCCACAGGGAAGATGGAAAGTAAAGTGGGAGTAGTCCCAGAAAAGTAGAGAAGCTATCAACATCTCCGGGGAATAGTTCAATCCTGTCTTCGACAGCATCACCAGGTCGAAAATCCCCATATCTTTCCAGATTGAAGATTGGTGTTTTTCCATCTTTTCCAGCCAAGCAACGTAATCAGGAGTAAGGCTAGGGCCAGACCTGAAGGCCCTAACACCTCTATTGAAGAAACGGAGGTCGATTTTTTCATGCGCAGGGTCTTCATTGTCCTCTACGTCTTTCTTGGCGCATGCAACCGGTTTGAGTTTCTCAACTACCGGAAAATAACTCTTGATCTTCATGGCCTCAGCAATACTTGGATACAAGGGGCCAGACATAGCAAAGATCTGGTTGGAGTATCCAACCGGGATCATAAGGTGGCGTGAGTAAGCATCACGGACGGCGATGTCCAAGGGCTCAGGGACCCTTCGTTGGCCCGTAGCAGTTACTACTGGAGCAGTGACGAAAACCTTAGGTTTGGCGTTTCCAGATGGTGCAGTAGCGCTAGGAGCATTGGAACCAGATGCCATTGTTAATGGTGAGTTTGAAGACGAAGTGAAGGAAGAAAGGGTTTTGCAAAGATGACAAGTTTGTGTGAAAATAGAGAAGTTTGAAAGCTAGATGGCGTAAAAAGTCCCACAATGGGGTACTTACTGCTATTTATAGTAGTGGGGGAAAATCCCCAAAATCGAGGACATTAAATGCCATTTAATTATTGCAGGAGATAGTGGGACACGTGGCATCCCCCTGTTGTTTTAGCCGTTCTGCAGAAATAGAGAGACGCAGCGTGCGTCCTCGTTTTTGGGATTTGTCATAATGACAAATTCTGAAATGACGTTTGGCACTGCACGCCATACTGAAATGACGTCTTAGGTACGGATAAATGATGATTTTCTTGGGATTGCCAGTGGTTGGTAGACGATAACAAAAAATGCACAATTTAATTTGTGACTAAGCGTGGAAAGACAGGTGTCGAATGGCGTTTCAAAGAATGCCTTTTTCTTTCAGAGTCGAAATAAGGCATTCTTGGGGGGCAATTTGTTGGCTCCTAAATTCGACACTCTTGTTTTATTAATGTCAGCCATTAAAGCTGAAGGATGTTTTCGACTAGCTAGGTCTGTCGAAATACCCATCGAAAGATGGCAAGGTACTTAGAAGATTTCTTCCAAGGGAGAAGTTGGTTGCCTTCGACGTCGAAGGTGTTTTTCGTCGAAGATGCTTCTCGACGAAAGTGTTCGATGGTTCAGAGTGGAACAGTTTGAAATTCAAGCGTTTGGAGGGAAAACGGTTTCCAGCGGTTACCAAGTGCAACGTGCAAAGATCTGGGGCGTCGAACGTTGAGAACGTGCCAAGTGGACTCATCTCGAAGCAGTGTAACTGCCCGACGGTTACTTGGGATGTTTTAGTATAAATAGTAGTAGTCATGTAGTTTCTCGCGTGTGTTCACAATTCTATACAAAGTCACTCATATAGATTCGAGTACCCAGCGGGTGAGAAAGAATTGTTGAGAAATGTATGTGTGAAACACCAACTTTATTAATCAAAGTCATTTACTTTTCCAGAAATTTACTTGCTTTCCTCTTTACTTTCCTGTCGAAGCCTTTCATTTAAAGCCTTATTTATTTTACCAAGTCCTTTCTTCATGCAATTTATTTAAAGCCTCTTTATTTAAAAGCCTTATCCAATTTAATCAAAACTTCAAAATCAACCTATGTCCTAGGATCAATCTGATCGATCCTGCGAGTAACCAAATAAGTAACCATTTGGAGGATCAGCGGTTGTTTACCAAATACCAAGGTAAACATATAGTTAACAAAAATATTTTTTGTGAGAAAAATAACATAAATTAAGTCAAAATATAAATCTAGCATTTTTTGTATTTTATGATTTTTTAGTATTTAGAAAATATATTTAAGAAAATAAAAATGAAATTAAAAAAAAAAGAAATAAATAAACTTGGGCCAGGGGTGTCAATAGCCTGCAGGGGGTTAGTCAGCAAAAAAAAAACAAAGCAAGTCCAATAAGGCCCAGGCGCTCAAAAAGTCAGAAAATGCCAAAATGTGTAAAAAAAAAGTAAAAGGGTACCACTGGGGCTCGAACCCAGGTCCCATAGGTTAACAGGTGCACGCTTTACCACTGGGGTGGCAAATCAAGTCCTGATGACTTCATCTTCAACCTCCAGCCAGTGTACCTACAACTTCTTCATTTCTCAACAAAAATGGAAGATGACAAAATGAAAGTTGTTGCATTCTTCCTCATGAATCTAACCATGTAAATAACTAAAGCTAAAAGTCAAAGATAAATGAGAATTTCTCTGGCCCTAATTTGAACCCTAAAAATTCCATAAACTTCAACTCTAAAATTCTCAAAGCTCGGGCCATGTAAATGCATACTATGGATATGTACAGCTTCATGGCAATGAGGTCTACATTTTTCCTTCACAAAATAAACATTAATGATGCTTAAATGATGAGATAGAATTTCAAGTGAAATACCTCAAAACTGGAAATTGTGAAATGCAAATGAGCTTGATTCAAAGTGCTGCAAGGATCAGGTTAGCTTCCTTGAGGTCCCAGGAAGCTAATGCAATGATTAGCTTGAGTTGAAAGTGGCTGAGGAGCTCTGGAGAAGTCAAGTTCCAGGCCCATGTTGTTGAAAATGGAACTTGATGATGGAGGTGCTACAGTTGAGCAAATGAACTTTGGATGGTTTGTATTTGATGTTTAGAAGCTTTTGGAAGTGAAAGGCCAAAGAACGCACGAGGGGATTTGGAGTTTGGCATGTAAAGTCAGAATTTGCACAACAATGGTGTTTTGAGACAGTTTCTGGCTAGAGGGAGTTTGAGTGAGTTTTTTGGGTCTTCAAGCTCGTGTCCTAGCTCACAAATAGTGCTTATATTTATAAGCAACAAGTTTGGAGACTTGTTGTTGATCAGAATTTAAAATTACATGTTTATGCATAACATGTGATTTTTGAGAAAACAAGTTTCAATTCCTTGTGTACTTGCTAAGATAGAGTGGTTATGCTTTAAAAACACTTGCTCCTGACTTTGTAGATGAAGTGTGATCAGAGGGAACAAGTTAGAAGCTCAAGAATGGACTTTATGCATAAAGCTTACTTTTCAAGAATGGTATTGTTAACTTTCTTCCCAAAATGGCAATGTGAATTGGATAAAGCTTAAATAAATTGGATTATAGCTGAAAAGTTTGTGTAATCCATTAATTATGGGGTGACAAACAAGTTTGATGCCTGCAAAGTAAAGATTATTCAGCCTAACATTGATTTGGTTCATGTGTTCATCCAAAATGACTTGTAATTCAAGTGACAAAACCCTAATTTCATCTCTTTGATTCTCCCTACTCAAGAATGATATCAAGGAGTTATTGGACATTTTGGAAAGCTTGCAATGTGATCTAAAACCCATATTTGAATTTCTTTTGAATATTCCCCTTGGAACTATATGAAAAAGTGCCATGAAGTTAGGTCAAAATCCTGGCCAAATTAGGGCAAAATTTCACTAAGTATTTAGTTTCATGACCCTATGTTATTGAAATTATAACTTGAGATACAAGAACTTTTGGAACAAGTTGTGTGAAGAATAGTTTTAGATTTCATGTAGATCTATAACTTTCATGTTGGGAGTTTCTCTTGAATCATCTTGTATCATGGTGAAAATTTGGCTCAAAGTTATGAAGAAACATGAATTTTCAACACTTAGAAAAATTTCTAAGTTTAGAAATTTTGACTTTTCAAAATGAAATCTTGACTTTTTGATTTCTTGATGAATAATTTTCATATTTTGACATGTTTTAATGAATTGTGATCTTTGGTACTTAAGTTTGATCAAAAAGTCAAAGTTTGACTTTTCAGTATACAGTTGAATTTTGATCAGTTGACTGCAAAATTCATCTGTCAATCCAATGGATTTGTGTGATCGGTGGATCTGGAACTGACTGTTTAACGCTGGTTCGAGAAATGTCGCGGAAGCAAGAGTCGCCACCGTCTTTTATTTTCTCCAAATGGAAAGGACAAAAGCACAGAAAAATTCCTTATTGAGATTAGCTCTCGGTTCGGGAGGTAGATTTATAGAAATGGAAGGTGTTAGCACCCTTTCTATCCATGGTTATCCATGGGATCTTAGATACTTGCTCATTTGTGTTTTCAAAAGTTTTGTTTGCTTTTCAAGGTGAGTGGGTTTGAAAAAAGTTTCTTTGAAAGTTTCAGATTGACTCTTGTATCAGTCCTCAAGAGTGTTTGAAAAGTTGTTTTGAAAGCTTTTTGCAAAGTGTCGGTGTGAAAAGAAGTTTTTGATTTGTTTTGAATTAGAGCAAGTATCTATGAGTCATCTACCTACCCTAAGGAATTCGTCTGTGTAAATGTCCTTAAGATAGTGCCATCCCACCATTGAGAGGTAGGTAGCACCACCGTTGGAGGTGTTCGGGTCAATTCGAGTTTAGGGACAGTGTGGTCACCAGAGCAATAGGAGGATACCTTAGAAGCTACCCCCATGCCATGTTCATGGACATGAGGACTTACTAAAACATCCTCTACTCGACGACCACGTTTCGAGGGGCAAGGTAATAGTGAGGCGTACCCTAAGAGTGGTGTGTGATTTGTGTGTCATTTTCAGTTATATTTGTCTTGTCATGTATTTGGTGAGCTACGCATTGATTTTATTCAGGCATACATTCTTTCATGTGATTATTAACAGTTAAAAGGTGCGGGAATTAAAATGCGGAAAAATAAAGGTCCTACGCTATTACAAGGCGCGGGTCTACATCGCCAAATTAAACCAAGACCCGATTTGAAATAAAATGCGGAAAGTAAATGTCCTAATTAATCTATTACAAAGCTTTGGGGCAATTACATGAAATTTAAAAAAGAAATAAAAAGAAATAAGAATCGAGTGCGAGGGCGTTGGACCCTTTAAGGAATTGAATTGAAATTATTAAATTTAATTAAATTAAATAAAGAAAAGAACTTATTTTTTGATATTTTTGTATTTAATAGAAATGAAGAAAATTAATTGGAGTTAAAACCCTAATTCTAAGCATTTTTAATTATTAAGGAAATAAATTCAAGTTTGACCTAATTTACTAATTATTTAATTATAAGTTATTTACAAAAATAATTAATGATTAATAATAATTATAATAAGAAAAGAATATTTATTTTAAAAAAAGGATCAAAATGTACTAAAACCTATTTTTATATTTTTTTTTAATTATTTAAGAAAAAGCATTAAAGTTAAAAGCCTAAAATTAAAACTAAATTGATTAACAACATTTATTTACAAAAAGAAAACTATTAATAAATTAAATTAAATAAACATATTTTTTTATTTTTGTGATTTCTGGGTTTTTTATATTTTTGTATTATAAAAATTAATTGGTGAATTAAAGGAAAACAATAAGGCAAATAAAAGAATAAAAAATAGAAAATAAAAAGATAAAGATATGCAAACCATAGGGGGTGAGTTGGCCCAAATGGAGGTGAAACTATGAACAATCAGGCCCAAGAAGCATAGAATTCGTTTGACTTTCCAGATCGCGTGTGGGATGACTGACCAACGTGCATGGTGGACTACATTATCTGGCCATTGGATGGAGCCTCTGGGCGCGTGGCAAGCCAGATGATGAGGCTGTATGGTAAACCCTTGATGAAGCACTGCACAGAAGCATGTTAAAACAAAATATATTGAGAAATATGGGGGACCTGGGAATCGAACCTAGGTCCCAATGCTTGAAGGACAACACATCAACCACTCAGCCAAGCGCGTTTCTTTGTTCATTTAGTGGAACCTGATTCATATGAGAGAGAACAAATGCTATTGGTGTAAAACAAAAATTAAGCGCGAAGATTTGAATGCTCCAGTCTTGTGCTTACACCTCAGCGTCTTCTCCACTATGCCTTTGCTTTTGCCTGAAAATAAACAATGGATAGCGGGGGTTTTAAACCCCCACTAAGTGCAGAACACAAAAATAGAGATTAGGCCCTATGTAAATATAAAAAAGGCGCGATGGGGGGAATTGCTTCGTCTGGAGCTTCTGATTTCATTGGTATAAGTCTTATGGTCCAATTTTTCCATGGGAAAGAAACCCCAATTTCACACCTCTGAAACCCTAGGCAGCTTTCATGGTGGATTCGTGTATATGGCTTAAAAACTCAATCAAAGAATGCCAATAGCTTTAGAACAATCAGCTTAATATAAATCAATCATTAGAATGTATTAACATGGCATGAAAATATGAATACGAATATGCAAAAATGTATGAACTCAGTTCTTGAGGTTAGGGATTGTGATTTTGATTGGAAAAGCTTCCTTGATGCGTCAGGAATGAATTGGGATGGTTTTGAGGCTTTGAAACACACCCTAGCTATGAAATCAGTTTTGAGAATTTTTGGAAAAAATGCAAAGTTGGTTCTTGGTTCTGAGCGCAGCTTGCTTGTTCTTATGATTAGGGTTGTGTTTCTGTTTATATGTGGAGTGAATTAGGGTAAAAAAACAAGTCCAAAATCTATGGAATCAATGCTTTTGAATTTGTGATTTTGCATAATCTTTTTCAATCTTTTTGTTATGAAGAACATGCCAATCATGGAAGATTTGCCTTTTTTGGACATGAAACGAATTGCCACCTTGCATTAGTTGGATTTGCTGCATCAAAAAGATTTAAAAGCATTATTTTGTATTTTTCTCATATTTAACTTTAATTAAATGAATTAATAGATTTAAAAATTCAATTAATAAATTAAAAATAAGAAAATAACTCCCCTTTGGGTCAATGGGTCGTGCATAGCTTTTGGGTGATGATTCTTGGAAGAAATTGTAGCCCATTAGCAATTTTGAGGCATTTGAAGCAAGGTTGACTTTTCAAAATTCCCAAAAATTTCCCAACTTCCACAAGGCATATCTTGCTCAATTTTTAAGCTTTGATCATGTTCTTGGACATTTTGGAAAGGTCTTGAAGTCCTATAACCAATGCCTTTGGTCCCATGTCATTTTATTTACCAATCTCAAGTTATGGTCTTTAACTTAAAGTGCCTTTTTGTTGACTTTTGAAAATGACCTGTAATGTTGAGATTGATAACTTTTTGTGAGAGCATTTCTTGGACTTGAAGTGTGAAGAGGAGTTGTAGGAAATGTCATTCTCTTCAAAATGAGCTTTGGATGGAATTTTTCTGATAAAACATGTGGAAGTTATGCCTTGGTCAATTTGCAGTTGACTTTTTCAGCTGTCCAAATATAGAAACTTTTGCATCTTGAGACTTTTTGAGCCATGCCTTGAGAATCATGACCAAGAATTGATCAAATGATGTTTGTGGCTTCAAAATAAGATGTTGACCAAAAATTTGGACTTTTGACTGTCAAATGACCATTTTGCCCCTACAGTTGACTGTTGAGCAATTAGGGTTTTTGACTGTGCAATTTTGTGCTGTAAGTCTTGAAACTTGGTATGAGGATGCTTGACAATGTTTATAGGCATGTGGGACTTGTTTGGACCCTTGGAAGCTTCAATTTCTTTGCCAGAACCAAAACCCTAATTTTTTGACTGTTAGGAGGCCATTGAACTGTGCAACCCTTGGGAGATTTTGAAGCATGCTTTTAGCAAATCTTGAAGAATATGGGAGGGAAAATTTTGGGGTACAACAGTTGCCCCTGTTCAATCTTCTTAGACCTGAGGATGTAGATTGGCTGACGTGCCTTTCGTAATCCGAAGGTGGAAGATGATTGAACACTAGAGTGCCCAGAAATTTGCGCTCACATAGTAGTGTGATATGGGGAATGGGCTTACAGATGCCATTTGGAGATTAGTGGATAGGAAGATGGGCTTACAGATTCCATGTTGAGAGGTGATGGATAGGTGGATGGGCTTATAGATGCCATCTGGGTGTCGATCGCGCAAGAGATTCCTTAGCGAGAACTTGCGTACCTGAAAAAGAAAATGATTACCTGGCCTGTTACAGGAGTTGATCTTCAAACTCTTTGTATGGACGCACCCTGGTTGGTTACAGGAATCGAGTCTGGAGCTTCAAACGGTGATGAATAAATCAGGGATGGTTACTACCTCAATGGAACGATGAGAGAACCTTGGGCGATTACTACCTCAACAGTAACGATGAGAGAACCTGGGGCGATTACTACCTCAACAGTAACGATGAGAGAATCTGGAGCGATTACTACCTCAACAGTAACGATGAGAGAATCTTGGATGTCTTCTACTGAGTCTTCATTAGGAAAATCTTTAGGAATCGATTTAAATGGACCAGAGAAGGCCTTTGACTAGATAAGAATCAGAAAAATCTTTAGGAGTCGATTTAACTGAACCAGGCAAGGTCTTAGAATCTTCAACTGGATAAGAATCAGGGAGATCTTAGGGTCGATCTGACTGAACCAGAGAAGGTCTTGAAATCTTCAACTGGATAAGAATCAGGGAGATCTTAGGGTCGATCTGACTGAACCAGAGAAGGCCTTTGACTGGATAAGAATCAGAAAAATCTTTAGGAGTCGATTTAACTGAACCAGGCAAGGTCTTGGAATCTTCAACTGGATAAGAATCAGAAAAATCTTTAGGAGTCGATTTAACTGAACCAGAGAAGGCCTTTGACTGGATAAGAATCAGAAAAATCTTTAGGAGTCGATTTAACTGAACTAGGCTAGGTCTTGGAATCTTCAACTGGATAAGAATCAGGGAGATCTTAGGGTCGATCTGACTGAACCAGAGAAGGTCTTGAAATTAGCTGAGAACTTAACTGGATCTTTCCTGAAAGGTAAAGGTCAGTCATATGCAATGCATGATATGGATCAAGCAATGATGTTCTTAATGTAAATGAGATTGTACGATATGATGCATATGTGCATGCTATAATGTATGGAAATGTGATGTTTATGAATGTATGTTTTTATCTAGGAAAGTAAATCCTTGACGGGTGCCGGGAAGTCACATCCTGGGCTGATGTTGGAGAATAGTGCTTTGTTGTTTCCGCTGGGGATGATAGTTGCAAGAATACCGGTAGGAGAAGATAACTCCGTTGGGGAATAAACTTGGCGAATGGATCACTCTGCGGGGAGAGAATACTCTAGCTACCTTGCTGGGGAACAGTACTCTGTGGGGAGAGAGGTACTTTGTTGTGGTTGATGAGGATAACTCCGCTGGGGATACCGTTGTTGTTGGAAGTGTTAATAGACCTCGCTGGGGATAGGAAGACTTCGCCGAGGACGATCTTTCCGTGGCTTTTGGCTGAGGATAACCCAGTTATATCCTGATAGAGAAATAACCTTTGAATAAAGCCGGGAGACGCGTTTGTGCTCTGTAGGAGATAAGCTTCCAGAACCTACTGGGGATAAGCTTACTGCTGGGGAGATGGATTCAAACTTTCCTGGGGAAATCTTGATTGGACTCTCCTGGGGAAATTTTGAGATGCATTGGGGAAATGGCTCCACTGAATGTCTGGTATACCGCCGGGGAACAATCTTAGATCAAGACTGCTGGGGATGCTTGTTAAGAATATTTGTATATTGTGCTGGGGGATGTTGAGATCTGCGGGGGATATCCAACTTCCTTAAGGCTGATAATATAACTTTGCTTGGGGAGAGTGCATTGACTTGCTGACTCACTCTCTGGGGAACTAAGGTATATTGGTTATGTTCTTCAACTGAACTTACCTTGGTACCTTGGTGGACAGAACAATTAGATCGCTTAGACAACTCATTATTTCCCCTGTTTCTAATGTTACCTGTAATTAATCCTTTGTTTCGTATGCAAAATATTTATGAGTTAGCAATTATTGCCAAATGCATATATCACAAATTGAACCTTGGACGTTCTTCGCAAAACAAAACAGAAAAAGAAAAACAATTGGCAATTTTAACTGAACAGTGATTTTATATTGATTTTTGAATTTGCCTGAAAATAGGCGTTTATGTACAAGAGGCTGACGTCCTAGTAAGAGAACACCGCCGAACAAAAGAGTTTATACAATTTGTACAAAGAAAACAAAACAGCTATGTGAAAAGAACAATCCCACTGGGTTCCAACTCTGCTATCGCCTTTATATCTTCGAGCGTCTCATCACTTGATGACCTAGTCGAGGATGAAGCTGATTGATCGATGCCGTTTGAACTTGATATTGATACCGGATTCTGGATGCAAAGTGATCCAATGAGACATAGTATTACGCTTCAATCCCTAACTTTTGTCTGGACCGCCCTTTCGGGTTTTCAGTCCACCGGGATACCCATTTTTGCCCAAGCCGCCTTTTCAGGTTTTCGACTTGCCGGGTGTACAGATTTTTTTCATTTCATCCCTTCATTTTGCCCGAACCCTTTTGGTTCGCCGGGAAGCCCTACTTTTTGCCTAGGTATGTCAACCTAGCGGGTCTTTTTCATGCGTAGTATCTTTTTACTATGTCTGCATTGGCGAGGTGAGGAAGGTCGTCACCATCCATGTTGGTTAGAATCATGGCTCCTCCTGAGAACACATGTTTAACCAAAAATGGCCCTTCGTATGTAGGGGTCCATTTGCCCCTTGGATCACTCTGAGGAAGGATGATACGTTTGATTACCAGATCCCCAACTTGATACTCTTGTGGTCTGACCTTTTTGTTAAATGCCCTGATCATCCGTTTTTGGTACGTCTGACCATGACAAATAGCAGCAAGTCTCTTTTCGTCAATCAAGTTTAATTGATCAAGTCGTGTCTGGATCCAATCATCTTCGCTCAGATCTGCATCCTTCATTATCCGGAGAGAGGGTATCTGCACTTCGATTGGTAAGACTGCCTCCATACCGTAGACCAAGGAAAAAGGAGTTGCCCCGGTTGACGTCCTTGCTGAGGTACGGTACCCATGTAGAGCAAACGGTAACATCTCGTGCCAATCTTTATAAGTCACTGTCATCTTCTGCACGATTTTCTTAATGTTCTTATTTGCTGCTTCTACAGCCCCATTCATCTTCGGTCTGTAAGGAGAAGAGTTGTGGTGTTGTATCTTAAATTGCTCGCAGAGCTCAGTGATCATCTTGTTATTAAGATTGGTACCGTTGTCTGTAATGATCCTTTCTGGGACGCCGTATCGACAGATCAGGTTGTGCCGAATGAACTGTGCCACAAAGTTCTTGGTTACCGTAGCGTAGGAAGCTGCCTCAACCCACTTCGTGAAGTAATTAATCGCTACCAGGATGAAGCGATGCCCGTTGGATGCCGTAGGTTTAATCTCACTGATCATATCTATGCCCCACATTGCAAAAGGCCAAGGTGCAGTCAAGACATTCAGAGGGACTGGAGGAACATGCACCTTGTCTGCATATACCTGGCATTTATGGCATGTCCGAGAGTGTTGGTAACAGTCGGCTTCCATAGTGGACCAGAAATACCCTGCTCGAAGGATCTTCTTTGCCATAGTGTGTCCACTGGAATGTGTTTTGAAGGTACCTTCATGCAGCTCTGCCATGATCCTTTCTGCTTCAGTCTTATCCATACAACGCAGTAAGGTCGAATCATGGTTTCGCTTGTACAGGATGTCATTGCTAAGAAAAAACTTTGTTGCGAACCTTCTCAGAAACTTCTTGTCGTTGACAGATGCACCTTCAGGGTATTCCTGAGCTTCCAAGTATCTCTTCACCTCATGGTACCAAGGTTTCTCAGTCACTAACTCAGTCTCAAGATCACAACAGTATGCCGGTTCGTCCAGTTTCCAGATGATGACCCGGGGAGCCTCATTGTCCCATTTGACCTTGAACATAGAAGACATCGTAGCTAACGCGTCCGCCAACTGATTCTCCTCTCTTGGGAAATGTTCAAAGGTTATCTCTGTGAAGTGGGGGATCAAGGTCAACACACATTCTTTGTAAGGAATAAGATTCGGATGTTTCGTATCCCACTCCCCTTTGATCTGATTGATCACGAGAGCGGAATCTCCGAAGACACTCAGAAACTTGATCCTTAAGTCAATCGCAGCTTGGAGACCCATGATGCATGCCTCATACTCCGCCATGTTGTTGGTGCAGTTGAAACATAGTCGGGCAGTGAGTGGAGTATGAGTGCCTTGAGGGGATATGATTACAGCGTCGATACCGTTACCCAAAGCGTTGGAGGCTCCGTCAAAGTGCATGGACCATCGGGATCCTTCCTCAGGTCCTTCATCCGGTCCAGGTACTTCACAATCAGTCACTATCATGATGCTTTCGTCTGGAAACTCGAAGTTCATTGACTGATAGTCATCCACAGCCTGGTGTGCCAAGTGGTCTGCCAATACACTTCCTTTGATGGCTTTCTGAGTCGTGTATTGTATGTCGTATTCCGTCAAGATCATTTTCCATCTTGCTATTCTCCCAGACAGAGCGGGCTTTTCAAATATGTACTTTATAGGATCCATCTTTGAAATCAACAAGGTAGTGTGAGTCAGCATATACTGTCTCAGCCGGCGAGCAGCCCATACCAAAGTGCAGCAAGTTTTCTCGAGCAGTGAGTATCGGGTCTCACAGTCGGTAAACTTTTTGCTAAGGTAATAAATGACATGCTCTTTTCGGCCAGACTCGTCATGCTGCCCCAGCACACACCCCATTGAGTTGTCAAGTACTGTCAGGTATAGTATCAGAGGTCTCCCTTCAACCGGTGGCATAATAATGGGTGGTTCTTGGAGATACTCTTTGATCCTGTCAAAAGCGGCCTGACATTCATCATTCCAACGTACTACCTGATCTTTCTTCAGCAACTAGAAGATTGGCTCACAGGTGGCAGTTAGGTGCGAGATGAATCGAGCAATGTAATTCAGACGTCCTAGAAAGCCTCTGACCTCTTTCTCTGTCTTGGGAACTGGCATCTCTTGAATATCTTTGACCTTGGCAGGGTCTACCTGAATACCCTTATCACTTACAACGAAGCCTAGCAACTTTCTAGATCTTACCCCGAAGGTGCACTTGTTCGGGTTCAACCTCAGCTTGTACAACTTCAGACGGTCAAACAATTTCTGCAGATGATCAAGGTGTTCCTCCTCAGTTTGAGACCTTGCAATCATGTCGTCGACATACACTTCTATCTCATGATGGATCATGTCATGAAATAAAGCGACCATGGCATGTTGGTAGGTTGCCCCAGCATTTTTCAACCCGAATGGCATGACCTTGTAGCAGAAGGTGCCCCACTGAGTAACAAAGGTAGTCTTTTCCATGTCTTCAGGAGCCATCTTGATCTGATTATACCCTGAAAAACCCATCCATGAAAGAGAACACCTTGTGCTGAGCAGTATTGTCAACCAGGACATCAATGTGAGGTAGGGGAAGTCATCTTTGGGGATGGCCCTGTTCAGATCCCTGTAGTCAACACACATTCTGACCTTTCCATCTTTCTTTGGTACTGGCACCACATTAGCAACCCACTGAGGGTAAGAAGTCACTGCAAGAAACCCGGCATCAAACTACTTCATAACCTCGGCTTTGATCTTTTCGGACATCTCTGGACGCATACGGCGGACCTTTTGCTTAACCGGAGGGCAGTCTTCCTTGGTAGGCAAGTGATGGACCACAATGTCGGTATCCAACCCAGGCATGTCTTCGTAGGACCAGGCGAAGATCTCCACATAATCATGTAACATCTGAGTCAACCGTTGCTTCACGCTGAGCTCTAGGTTGGCACCAATCTTGACTTCCTTTCTGTCTGCCTCAGTACCCAAATTTATTGTTTCCACTGTCTCTTCATGTGGTTGAATTTCCCTCTCTTCCTGGAGTAACAGTCTTGTAAGCTCGCCAGGCACTTCGCAATCATCTTCACCTTCGTCTTCGGCTAAGTTGATCGGATTTTCGAAGTCATAATTGGCAGTAGCAGAGTCGTTACCAGTGAGATCCAGAGTGGATTGAAACCTGTATGGTTGAGTGTGTGTAAATACAGCTGTTTTGAAATATATAAAGAAAGGAAAGAAAGAAAAGGAGCATAAGATTTGAAATGCGAGAAAACGTCCAAGGTCTTTATTCATGATATATGAAATGACAATTAATATGCCCTCACAAATGAAGCCACGGTGCCCTGGGTAAGACACCGGGCCATAGAGTTTAAATTCATTGTTTATTACAAATAACAAAAACAAAGGAATTCATTACTCCGTAACAAAAGTAACAGGTAGGTTGTCTTTTGCACTCCAATTGCTAGGTCCACTGTCGACCGTCGGATAAATCCAGCTGTCGAACTCAGATTCTTCCACCTCGTCATCCTCCCTGATAGCATTCACTCCATGAGCAAGCAGGGGAGCTGTCACTACATTGGGCTTCTCAGGTGCCTCAAATTGTACCTCCTTTGCATCAATAAGGTCTTGCACCTTATTCCTTAAGGCCCAGCAGTCATCAGTAGAATGCCACGGGCTATCGGAGTGATAAGCACAGCGGGCATTTGGATTATACTTGGGAGAGGCAGTATTCACAACCTTCGGGGCCTCCCTGACAGTCACTAAGTTGGTGGATAACAACTGCGGCAAGATTTGTGATAGGGTCATACTCAGCCGGGTAAACTCTCTTCTGGGTCTCTCAGCCCTTTGTGGATTGGTTTGCCGAGGAGCGGCAGCAGGCTTAGCAATCACCACCGCGTTGACAGATTGGCGGCGTTCTGGTTTATCATGTCTTCTAGGCCCATATACAGCACTGGCCTCCTTCTTAAAGGGTTTCTTCTTAGAACTTGAAGATGCACCCTTCTGAATTTTACCGGACTTCATTCCAGCCTCTATCCTCTCCCCAGTCAGAATAAGGTCAGTGAACCCTGCAGATGAATTTCCGATAAGATGATTGAAGAATGGCCCGGAGAGGGTCCCCAAGAACATATCCACCAGCTCACGGTCAGTTAACGGAGGCTGCACCCTGCCAGCCAGATCCCTCCACTTCTGTGCATACTCTTTAAAACTTTCGCTTGATCCTAGCGACATACCCTGGAGTTGGGTACGTGTAGGAGCAAGGTCGGCATTATATTGATACTGCTTGTAAAAAGCAGTAGCCAACTCCTCCCAGTTACGAACCTTGGTCCCATCCAGCTGATAGAACCATTCGAGATGAGTCCCTGAAAGACTCTCCTGGAAGAAGTGGATCCACAAGTTCTTGTCCACTGTGTACGGTTGAATCTTTCGCACATAAGATCTGAGGTGTAGCTTGGGGAAAGACGCCCCGTCATACTTGGTGAAAGATGGTGCCTTAAACTTGTGAGGAATGATCACACCAGTAGATAAACCCAAGTCTCCGAAATCCAGCCCAGGCACTTGTTGGATCTCCATGGCATTCAGTCTGTCTTCCAACTGCTTGTATCGGTCTTCAGCAGGAGGATACTGTTCCTCATTAAAGTCAGTCTCGTTGTCAGAGACTACTGGACTTGGAGCCTTTCCCCCCTGGGGACTGTCTTTGCCTACAGAAGAACCAGCTTCCTCATTCTGCAGAGTATTACCAAACCTCCGGCCCGAGTTGAAAAGAACAGTTCTCTTCTTCTTCTTCTCCTTCTTCGGGAGCAAAGCCTTCAGCTCTTCTTGGCCTTGAGCCAAACCCATGATCAGCTCTTGAAATTGTGCGTTCTGCGCCTGAAGGGCCTTGATAGACATCTCGGTTGATGATTCAGGGTTCATGATGCTGAAATAAACAGCGAAGAACAGTAAGCAACCTGAAAAGAAAGATACCTGCTATGCACATGATGAATGATATGTGTTTATGCAATGCATTCAAAGGTTCGAAAATTCAAATTTGTTGTAGACAAAAAGGAACACACGTTATCATTAAGGAAATAATTGTTCAGTACATCCAAGCCTCATGGGCACATATTACAAAGCAAATCAATCCCAAAAGACACTACGCATCCTCTTTGGAGCTATGTAGGTGTTGAGATTCCTCTCCTCGTGCAATAGGCGGGTGAGCTCCAAGACCTTCTTCTCACTAGCATGTAGACTGGTCTCGAGAGAATTTCGTTTTTCCTTAAACTGGATCCAGCTCTTCTGCATCTCTTCCCAGGACGTGGGCATGTCAGGATGTTGAATGGTGTAGGACACCTCTCCTTCCAAGACTGGCTCTTTGATCACAGGGAGCACATGAGGATAAGGCATTATTAACTTCTGGGAGCGGGCTCGTACCCACTTGAGATAAGGTTCCAATGGGATGGAATTCTTATGCCCCAGGGTCTTGCTGTCTATCCTACTTGGCATCCTCCAAGCTCTGATAAATCTCTGGCGAAGTCCTTGCGCATCATTGTCGAAGTCAAAAACTATGTCAGGAATTAACATGTCATGAGGGCCATCCCACCGAGCATAACCAAACTGTCTCCAAGCCAGGCACGGGTTGTAAGTAATACCTCCTCTGATTCCAAGTAAAGGAACATTAGGGTACTCCCCGCAACGATCAATGATAGTGACCTCCTCTCTGGACCGAGAGCACCAATGTATATCTGCATGTGTAAGAGTCATCAGTCGTTGTGACCATCTCAAACCCCGCTCATTCTTCAAAACTGATTGCGGAAGGTGCAAAATAAACCACCTTCCCAGGAGAGGAGTACAGCACATAAGAACACCTCTTTTTCTCATGGTTCGAGTGTAACATGAGTGAAGGATGTCCCCCAGCAACGTAGGTATAGGATTCCTGGACATGAAGATCTGGACAGCACTGATATCTATAAGCTGATCTGGGTTAGGGAACAACACCAAACCATAGACAAGGAGGGCCACAACTTCTTCAAAAGCTTGTAAGTCAAGGGAGTTCCAACATTCCTGGGCCTTTTCAAACAGAAACCTGGCTAAGAACCCTTTGATGCCACTTCTAACTTCCCAATGTCCCTTGAGGTCAGATGATTGTAGGTGTAAGGCTTTAGCAATCTCTTCAAGCTTGGGTTCCTTTTCCGTACCGTTGTAGGGTAGTTGATCAAGGATAGGGATCTTCAGAAGCCGGGAGAACTCTTCCAATGTAGGTACCAGTTGATAATCCAGGAAAGTGAAACAGTGATGCAGAGGGTCAAAGAACTGGAACAGGACCTTTATCATATCTTCCTCAATGTTGGTATTGACCAAGCTGATGAGTCTTCCATGTCTTTCACTGAATGAAGAGCTCTCGGGAATCCTGGATATAAGTTCCTTAAGCTGAGGAGGGATCCTTACAAGGCTGATCTGAATTGTCTTCCTGCGAACAGTTTCCATGTCCTACAAAACAAGAACAAAGATGAAGATTCGAACCCCTGAAATGGTTAGTCAATGCATATGATGTTGTATGATGTTATGATGCTATGATTAAACACACCACAAATGTTTACAAAGGCAAACATGATAAGGCACACAAGTCACACAAGACAAGCCCTTAGAGTTTAGGCCTGCATGGGGTCTGGGTATTACCCTCTTGAAGTTGGTGGGCTCAACCTGTCTTATTAGAAGTAACCGGGTTCTAAGGGTCCCAATATCACTGGATCGCTTTCATTGTTCATCGTTTCGATTTAGCCACTGAACTGGCGACCGAAATATTCCAGGAAAGCAACCCTCAATTGAGTGTAGTATCGAGTATCAACCAACCTCGGACTGCACCAAAGTCAGTTATCTCACTACCCTAAAGAGGCCAAGATAGTTCAATTAAGGTTCCTAAGGTCAGTTGATGCTTCACGACACCACATGGAGGCCCCGTACTCTCCTTGACTGAACTCAAGGGTTACCGGTACACACCAAAGTGCCACATCAACGTAGCAGACTGTTTCAACCATGTCGGTATACCCCGCACAGTTCCCTCACAGCCTTGTTGCTACTTTCTAAGAAGGTATCCCCAGATCCGGGTTAGGATCTATAGAACTCCCAAGACAGTCCCACAATTTAAAGCAAACAAGTCAAAGCAATTGAAAACACAGTGATCTTAGTCCTAAGGTACACCTATTTTATAAATGTCCCCAGCAGAGTCGCCAGTTGTGTGATCGATGGATCTGGAACTGACTGTTTAACGCTGGTTTGCAAAATGTCGCGGAAGCAAGAGTCGCCACCGTCTTTTATTTTCTCCAAATGGAAAGGACAAAAGCACAGAAAAATTCCTTATCGAGATTAGCTCTCGGTTCAGGAGGTAGATTTATAGAAAGGGAAGGTGTTAGCACCCTTTCTATCCATGGTTATCCATGGGCTCTTAGATACTTGCTCATTTGTGTTTTCAAAAGGTTTGTTTGCTTTTCAAGGTGAGTGGGTTTGAAAAAAGTTTCTTTGAAAGTTTTAGATCGAATCTTGTATCAGTCCTCAAGAGTGTTTGAAAAGTTGTTTTGAAAGCTTTTTGCAAAGTGTCGGTGTGAAAAGAAGTTTTTGATTTGTTTTGAATTAGAGCAAGTATCTATGAGTTATCTACCTACCCTAAGGAATTCGTCTGTGTAAATGTCCTTAAGATAGTGCCATCCCACCATTGAGAGGTAGGTAGCACCACCGTTGGAGGTGTTCGGGTCAATTCGAGTTTAGGGACAGTGTGGTCACCAGAGCAATAGGAGGACACTTTAGAAGCTACCCCCATGCCATGTTCATGGACATGAGGACTTACTAAAACATCCTCTACTCGACGACCACGTTTCGAGGGGCAAGGCAATAGTGAGGCGTACCCTAAGAGTGGTGTGTGATTTGTGTGTCATTTTCAGTTATATTTGTCTTGGCATGTATTTGGTGAGCTACGCGTTGATTTTATTCAGGCATACATTCTTTCATGTGATTATTAACAGTTAAAAGGTGCGGGAATTAAAATGTGGAAAAATAAAGGTCCTACGCTATTACAAGGCGCGGGTCTACATCGCCAAATTAAACCAAGACCCGATTTGAAATAAAATGCGGAAAGTAAATGTCCTAATTAATCTATTACAAAGCTTTGGGGCAATTACATGAAATTTAAAAAAGAAATAAAAAGAAATAAGAATCGAGTGCGAGGGCGTTGGACCCTTTAAGGAATTGAATTGAAATTATTAAATTTAATTAAATTAAATAAAGAAAAGAACTTATTTTTTGATATTTTTGTATTTAATAGAAATGAAGAAAATTAATTGGAGTTAAAACCCTAATTCTAAGCATTTTTAATTATTAAGGAAATAAATTCAAGTTTGACCTAATTTACTAATTATTTAATTATAAGTTATTTACAAAAATAATTAATGATTAATAATAATTATAATAAGAAAAGAATATTTATTTAAAAAAAAGGATCAAAATGTACTAAAACCTATTTTTATATTTTTTTAATTATTTAAGAAAAAGCATTAAAGTTAAAAGCCTAAAATTAAAACTAAATTGATTAACAACATTTATTTACAAAAAGAAAACTATTAATAAATTAAATTAAATAAACATATTTTTTTTATTTTTGTGATTTCTGGGTTTTTTATATTTTTGTATTATAAAAATTAATTGGTGAATTAAAGGAAAACAATAAGGCAAATAAAAGAATAAAAAATAGAAAATAAAAAGATAAAAATATGCAAACCATAGGGGGTGAGTTGGCCCAAATGGAGGTGAAACTATGAACAATCAGGCCCAAGAAGCATAGAATTCGTTTGACTTTCCAGATCGCGTGTGGGATGACTGACCAACGTGCATGGTGGACTACATTATCTGGCCATTGGATGGAGCCTCTGGGCGCGTGGCAAGCCAGATGATGAGGTTGTATGGTAAACCCTTGATGAAGCACTGCACAGAAGCATGTTAAAACAAAATATATTGAGAAATATGAGGGGCCTGGGAATCGAACCCAGGTCCCAATGCTTGAAGGACAACACATCAACCACTCAGCCAAGCGCGTTTCTTTGTTCATTTAGTGGAACCTGATTCATATGAGAGAGAACAAATGCTATTGGTGTAAAACAAAAATTAAGCGCGAAGATTTGAATGTTCCAGTCTTGTGCTTACACCTCAGCGTCTTCTCCACTATGCCTTTGCTTTTGCCTGAAAATAAACAATGGATAGCGGGGGTTTTAAACCCCCACTAAGTGCAGAACACAAAAATAGCGATTAGGCCCTATGTAAATATAAAAAAGGCGCGATGGGGGGAATTGCTTCGTCTGGAGCTTCTGATTTCATTGGTATAAGTCTTATGGTCCAATTTTTCCATGGGAAAGAAACCCCAATTTCACACCTCTGAAACCCTAGGCAGCTTTCATGGTGGATTCGTGTATATGGCTTAAAAACTCAATCAAAGAATGCCAATAGCTTTAGAACAATCAGCTTAATATAAATCAATCATTAGAATGTATTAACATGGCATGAAAATATGAATACGAATATGCAAAAATGTATGAACTCAGTTCTTGAGGTTAGGGATTGTGATTTTGATTGGAAAAGCTTCCTTGATGCGTCATGAATGAATTGGGATGGTTTTGAGGCTTTGAAACACACCCTAGCTATGAAATCAGTTTTGAGAATTTTTGGAAAAAATGCAAAGTTGGTTCTTAGTTCTGAGCGCAGCTTGCTTGTTCTTATGATTAGGGTTGTGTTTCTGTTTATATGTGGAGTGAATTAGGGTAAAAAAACAAGTCCAAAATCCATGGAATCAATGCTTTTGAATTTGTGATTTTGCATAATCTTTTTCAATCTTTTTGTTATGAAGAACATGCCAATCATGGAAGATTTGCCTTTTTTGGACATGAAACGAATTGCCACCTTGCATTAGTTGGATTTGTTGCATCAAAAAGATTTAAAAGCATTATTTTGTATTTTTCTCATATTTAACTTTAATTAAATGAATTAATAGATTTAAAAATTCAATTAATAAATTAAAAATAAGAAAATAACTCCCCTTTGGGTCAATGGGTCGTGCATAGCTTTTGGGTGATGATTCTTGGAAGAAATTGTAGCCCATTAGCAATTTTGAGGCATTTGAAGCAAGGTTGACTTTTCAAAATTCCCAAAAATTTCCCAACTTCCACAAGGCATATCTTGCTCAATTTTTAAGCTTTGATCATGTTCTTGGACATTTTGGAAAGGTCTTGAAGTCCTATAACCAATTCCTTTGGTCCCATGTCATTTTGATTTACCAATCTCAAGTTATGGTCTTTGACTTAAAGTGCCTTTTTGTTGACTTTTGAAAATGACCTATAATGTTGAGATTGATAACTTTTTGTGAGAGCATTTCTTGGACTTGAAGTGTGAAGAGGAGTTGTAGGAAATGTCATTCTCTTCAAAATGAGCTTTGGATGGAATTTTTTTGATAAACCATGTGGAAGTTATGCCTTGGTCAATTTGCAGTTGACTTTTTCAGTTGTCCAAATATAGAAACTTTTGCATCTTGAGACTTTTTGAGCCATGCCTTGAGAATCATGACCAAGAATTGATCAAATGATGTTTGTGGCTTCAAAATAAGATGTTGGCCAAAAATTTGGACTTTTGACTGTCAAATGACCATTTTGCCCCTGCAGTTGACTGTTGAGCAATTAGGGTTTTTGACTGTGCAATTTTGTGTTGTAAGTCTTGAAACTTGGTATGAGGATGCTTGACAATGTTTATAGGCATGTGGGACTTGTTTGGACCCTTGGAAGCTTCAATTTCTTTGCCAGAACCAAAACCCTAATTTTTTGACTGTTAGGAGGCCATTGAACTGTGCAACCCTTGAGAGATTTTGAAGCATGCTTTTAGCAAATCTTGAAGAATATGGGAGGGCAAATTTTGGGGTACAACAATTTGCAATGTTTTGAATCATGTCATTAGGTAAAAATGATGCAATTGGACTCTTGAGATCATGCCTTAAACCAATTGACCATTTGCTAGGTCAAAAATTAGAAATTGCCTTTTCCTAGTCAAAACCCAAATTTTGACCATTTTGCCTTTTTGGAGATTTTTATCAAATTTCTTGAGGAATTATGGTTCAAACTTGATCAAATGATACATTTGAGTTTAAAATGTTGATGTGGATCAAAAATTATGAAGTTTGATTGTAAATTGGCCATAGTTAACTTTTTCCCCAATACAGTTGATTTTTAGGTCAACTGTTCAAATGACTGATCAAAAGTGTGATCCAAGGCTTGAAACTTGACATGAGTAATCTTGGGGGTCTATAATGATCCATGAAAGTCATATGGGGCATTGGAAGTTCAAAAATCCTTGTTCAAACTCAAACCCTAATTTTGGTCATCAGTGCTTAAGGAGATGTCTTGAGCTGATCAAACCCTAGTGCAGTCTTGAGCCCAAGGAGATCGTGTGAGCAAATTCTTGATAAGTGAGAGGGCAAATTTTGGGGTACAATAATTGTCATTTTCAAATTTCACCATGTCTTTATTGAGGATTTTAAGTTCACAAACCAACCTTTCCTTCTAGAAATGTGTGATGAGCATCATGAATCCAAGTATCATTGCTCCCTGAATTTCTCTTCATCTCTTGTTGTGACCATCAACATCGTCTCTTTTTCTTCATACTTTTCGAACTTAGCATCACTTTCTTGATTCTTTCGCTTTTTTGGGCAATCAATAGAACAGTGACCGTACTTCTGACAATTGTAATACTAAATGTGACTCTTTTCATGTTTTCGACTACCCCCTCTTCCTCTACCTCTAACACCACCTCTTTGGTTGCCTTGGTGTGGGGATCTTCTTTTATTCAACATGATTATCTCCTGAGAATCTCCTCTTCCAGTTGAATTATTGTAGCTTACTCTATCTTTGTTTTCAAACCACTTTCCTTTGCCTTTCTTGTCTCTTGTTGATTACGCCTGGAAACCAAGTCACTCTTTGAATTGAATGAAGATCTTTTAGTCATTATTTGTTCATGAGATTCAAGCTTCCTTTGAAGCTCTTCCTTCAACAAAGTTGGCATGTCCTTCGACTCTTCTACGAAAACTAACACATGGTCAAACTTCGGATCCAAAGATCTCAAGATCTTTGAAACAACATCTCTTGTAGTTAATGTATCTCTATAAACCTTGATTTGATTAACTAGTTTCATAACCCTAGTGAAGAAATCATATATACTCTCGCTATCTTCCATCTGAAGCAATACATACGTTTTTTTATGAGTTTGTAACCTCACCTCTTTCACCTTCTCAGCGCCTCAAAATGATTTCTTCAGAACTTTCTAAGCTTCTTTTCCAGATTCTATATCACTAACCTTTTCAAAATTTTCTGGACTCAGACATTGATGAATTATAAAGAGAGCTTTATAATTCTTCTTCTTTGATTCTTTGTATTTCGCCTCTTCTTCTTCTGAAGCGTGATAACAGACAAATATATGATATTTTTGGATTGATTTACATAAATTATTTCCCTTATTTTATTTTAATTGTATTATTTTATATAGGTATTACGTGGGTATTCATCTATTTTGCAGATAAATGTTAAGTTAAAGACTTTGGAAGAAATGAAGAAAAAGGGTGCAAAAATAGCAAAAAGGGCAAAAGAAGAATAGGAGAAGAAAGCATAAGCCCATCACAAGGCGTGAGCACGTGGCCCACTAGCAAGGACCTTGATGATCGTCAAGGCACGCTGTCGGTCGTCACGGGCGTAATGGACCAAGTGACCATCGTCACTTGGACTTGACGAACGTCACAAACCCACCTTTTCCTTCTTTGACCACGTAGTCTGCAAATCTAACGGAAGAGCACCAGTTCAAACACAAATCCAACGGCCATCCTATTTCTCCGATCCACTCAGTCAATACATGGAGAATGTAACCAACTCAATGGTGCTATTATTTCTCAAACGAACACAAAGTGTTCCTACATTTTCTAAAACCAACGTATTGCACAGAGGGCTATAAATAGGACCCTGGACACAACGAACCAGGGTCAGATTTTTGATATATTTTGAGAATTCATTTCCTTTAAGCAATTTTTCTTAGAGCATTATTCTTTTTTCCTGAAATTTTATATTTCCTCTAGCATTTATTTTCTGTACGATTGTCTCTATTCCTGATCAAAGCAAAGCCTACAGCTTGTGGAGGAGTGATTCTAGTCAAGAGTTAGAAGTAATTGTACCTGTATCCAGAATTATTATCCTCGGGTTTATTTTTATGAATTGTTATTGCTTTTAATTAATATAATCATGTTTATTTTGTTTTGCCTTTGGAATTGTTTTGTGATTTGGTCTGATATTATGCTAGGCTAGAATTCGTATACTGGTATGTAAGGTCACATAACCAAGGGATCGAGTGACTCGGTTGGATAATTTTTACTACAAAATTTTTTTCTGGTCTAAGTTACTATTTTTAATCGATAAATTGTTTTGTTACGAAAGTAAAGAACAGATAGAGGTTAGGATCAACAAAGCGGAAGTTTGAGATCTTTCAACTGGACAATAGTAATTAGACATTGGCTTAAAATACAGCAGAAGCACTTTAAAGTTAATTAAGATTCTATTCCGTTTTCAAAAAGTGTTTTTAACTCCTGCGGGATGGCAGAAGCGTACGTTAGGACTTAACTGCATAGCCTAGATTAATAAAACGACAATGTGAGACGAGGGCTTTTAAACTAAATAGATTTTACTGGAAGTTGTTTTGAAAATACAAAGACACCCAACCGGTTGCTAGTTCCCGAGGTCCGACCATTACATACTGGTAGTTCCGCTTACTGATAATTAAAATTAAACTTAATTTAGTATTTAGTTTCCCTACAACCCAATCAAACGTTCATTGGCTTTAGATTTACAAAGTAACAATAGAAGACGGTAGTTAGATTCATCAGTCTCTGTGATTCGATATCTTTTAAAACTACATGATAAGACTGTGCACTTGCAGTCCGAATCATTAGATACCTCAGTGTAATCCGATCAAGTTTTTGGCGCCGTTGTCGGGGACTGATTTAAGTCGATATCTCTACTCTTTTGTTACGCAGTAGAGACTAGAGCAAAACCTCTCTATTTCTTTTCTATTTCTTTTCTTATTTGTATTCCAAACACTCGTTCGCAAGGCGAGTCATTATACATACAAATCAACGATATCGAGCGGTATCTCAGACTTAGACGCCCCATTCAAGAGTATCATCTCTTGCATAATACTCCACCTCGTGAATCACTCGAATCTCCTGTTCCTTAACCAACCGAAGAAATGGTCGCACAACCTGCTCCACATCCGCTCAAATCCTATGTTATTCCCTCGCAAGATGAACCGCATAATAGCATTGCTGCTCCTCCAATTGAGGCTAACAACTTTGAACTGAAACCTTCTTATTTGTCTGCTGTACAACAGAACCAATTTTCTGGTGGGTCAATGGAAGACCCCAATCTTCATTTATCAATATTTCTGCAGTACGCATATATGATTAAGAACAATGGGGTCAGTCAAGAGGCAATAAGACTTCGTCTTTTCCCTTTTTCTCTAAGAGACAGAGCCTGAGCTTGGCTCCAATCTCTACCCGCAAACTCGGTTACCATATGGGATGAGCTGAAGAAAGTTTTCCTTGCAAGGTATTTCCCGCCAAGTAAAACAGCTATGCTAAGATCTCAAATAAGTGATTTTAGACAAAAGGACAACAAGTCCCTTTTCGATGCTTGGGAACGATACAAGGATCTGATGAGACTATGCCCACATCATGGCTTGGAAGAATGGTTAATTATCCATACCTTATATAATGGTATCCTTTACAATACAAGATTAACGATAGACGCTGCCGCAGGAGGCGCACTTATGGATAAATCCTACACCGCTGCCTATGCTCTCATAGAAAGTATGGCTCAAAACCACTATCAGTGGGGAAGTGAAAGAGGACAAGTAGACAAGGCTACTGTAGAGAAAACACCGACGAAAGGAGGCATGTACGAGATAAGCGATCTAGACAGCGTCCATGCTAAGGTAGACGCCCTCACCCTTAAGATTGATAACTTGACCGCAATACCTCCAGCCACCGTGGTTGCTATAACTCTAAATTGCGAGATATGCATAGTGCTTGGACATGCAGTTACCGAATGTAAGATCTTGGCAGGAACTCCAACTGACCAAGTAAGTTATGCTCAAGGAAATCCTTACTCAAACACATACAACCCTAGATGGAAGAATCATCCAAATTTCTTGTATAAGAACCCCAATGCATTGTATGCTCCAAACCAAACACTTGTTGTGCCACCTGGATATCAGAAACCTCCTGCAAACGCTCCTAAAGTGCCTAGAAAATCAAACTTAGAATTGATGGTGGAAAACTTCATAGCTACCCAAGCGCAAACAAACAAAGACATCCAAAATCAAAACATACACACTAACGAGCAGATAAAACAATTAGCGAACAAAATAGATGCTTTGGCCACCCATAATAAAATGTTAGAAACCCAAATCTCTCAAGTGGATCAACAACAAGCACCTACAGCTGCACCAACTGATACATTTCCTGGTCAACCCCAACCTAACCCGAAATGGCATGCTCATGCCATCATATTAAGAAGTGGAACTGAGTTAGACGGACTGACTGACCCAAGACTTACAAATCCAGGTATGTACCAAAGAACCGAAAAACTAGCTGAGAAGGAGAATCAACCCGAGAAGGAGGAGGAGGATAAAGAAGATAAAGGAGGAGAGGCCGATGAAAAAGAAAAACCTTATGTGCCTCCACCGCCTTATAAACCCCGAATCCCATTTCCTGGAAGACTAGCTAAACCTAAGAACGTAGGGCAATTTAAAAAATTCGTTGAAATTTTGAAATAACTTAATATAACAACTCCTTTCACAGAAGACATAACTCAAATGCCCTCCTATGCCAAATTCCTCAAGGAAATCTTATGTAACAAGAAAAAGCTAGAAGATAACGAAACAGTCACACTTACTGCCGAGTGTAGCGAAATTATCCAAAACAAGATGCCTCCTAAGCTGAAAGATCCTGGAAGCTTCTCTATACCCTGTCATATAGGAAAGTTTGTCATAGACAAAGCCCTGTGTGATTTAGGAGCTAGTATTAGCGTTATTCCTTTGTCCATATGTAACAGACTTGAAATGGGAGAACTAAGGCAAACAAAGATGTTCGTCCAATTGGCAGACCACTCTGTTAAATACCCAATAGGAATCTTAGAAAACGTTCCCGTACGAATAGGTCAATTCTACATCCCTACAGATTTCATAATCATGGACATTAGAGAAGACGAAAGTACACCTATCATTTTAGGAAGACCATTCTTAGTTACCGCTGGAGCCATCATAGATGTAAAAAAGGGCAAACTAGCTTTTGAAGTAGGTGAAGAGAAAGTCGAATTTATTCTGACACAATTCCTACAAGTGCCTGCCAAAGATGACACATGTTATCTGGTAGACATCATGGACGAATGTGTGAGGGAAATTAAATGGGAATCGATACCTTGTTCTGAAACCATGAAGATTCCCACACCTCTTATATTCGAAGATAACGAATGGTGTCCCGAATACCGAGACAATAATCTAAGCGAATGCTTAGCTCTGACACCTGACCACATGCCTTGTCCGAGAAAACCAGCCTTGGATCTTAAGTCGTTACTTAAGACCCTTAGATATGAATTCCTCGACATCGAGCTTAAACGACCTGCAATTGTCAATGCAGACTTAGGACAACAAGAAATAGACAAATTATTACAAGTCTTAAGAAAATACCTATTTGCCTTGGGATATAACATTATGGATCTCAAAGGAATAAGTCCTTCCATTTGTATGCATCGTATTATGTTGGAAAACGACTGCAAATCTTCTAGAGAACATCAACGAAGAATTAACCCAATATGGAGTACCGTAGTTAAAGACGAAGTAAAAAAACTTCTGAATGCAGGAATCATATACCCAATCTCTGATAGTCAATGGGTAAGCCCAGTCCACTGTGTACCAAAGAAAGGTGGTATAACAGTCACAACAAGCAAAGCAGGCGAAGCTGTAGCGAAACGAACCGTAAGCAGAGCTAGAATGTGCATTGACTATAGGAAGCTAAGCAAATCCACTCGTAAAGACCATTTTCCTCTACCGTTCATCGATCAGATGCTTGAGAGATTGGCTAAGCACTCTCATTACTGTTACCTAGACGGTTACTCAGGATTTTTCCAAATTCCTATTCACCCTGATGACCAAGAGAAAACAACATTCACATGTCCTTATGGAACTTTCGCCTACAGACAAATGCCGTTTGGATTATGTAACGCTCCCGCCACATTTCAGAGATGCATGATGGAAATTTTTGCTGATTTCATAGACAATATCATGGAGGTCTTTATGGACGACTTCTCTGTATGTGGAGAGAGTTTTGAAGATTGTCTAATAAATTTAGAGAAAGTTTTAGAGAGATGCGTAAAAGTGAACCTCGTTCTGAATTGGGAAAAATGCCACTTTATGGTCAAACAAGGAATTATGCTAGGACATGTCGTGTCTGAGAGGGGGATTGAAGTCGATAAAGCAAAGATAAAAGTCATAGAAAACTTACAACCCCCTAAAACAGTAAGAGAAATACACAGTTTCTTAAGACACGCCGGTTTCTACCGACGATTCATAAAAGATTTCTCGCAAATTTCCAAACCTCTAACTACCCTCCTTATGAAAGACGTTGAATTCGATTTTGATGACAAATGCCTAAGGGCATTTAACCAATTAAAAACAACTCTTATATATGCACCAATCATGCAACCACCCGATTGGAGATTACCATTTGAAATCATGTGTGACGCAAGTGATTACGCCATAGGTGCAGTCCTGGGACAAAGAAGAGATAAGAAGCTTCATGTGATATACTATGCAAGTAGAACCCTGGACCCTGCACAGATGAATTACGCGACCACAGAAAAGGAACTTTTAGCTGTAGTCTTTACGCTGGACAAATTTCGCTCCTACCTCATGGGCGCGAAAATAATCATTTATACAGACCATGCAGCTATCAGATACCTGCTAGCCAAGCAAGATTCAAGACCAAGACTATTGAGATGGATTCTACTTCTACAAGAGTTCGATTTAGAGATTAAAGACAAGAAAGGTACCGAGAACGTAGTAGCCGACCATTTATCTCGAATGGAGAGGATGAAACCAGAGGAGGTGCCCATTAATGATGACTTCCCGTATGAACGTTTATTAGCTCATATGGACTTAGGAGGTGCAAACATAGAAAACCCTGAATTAAATCCAAACCAATTACTTTTATAACTTGACACACATGCCGTTAGCCGCGATTTACAAGAAAGCCAAGATGCAATAGATAATGATATGAACGAAATTGTGAACACTGTCTGAACAAATCAAACCTTACCATGGTATGCAGATATAGCAAATTACTTAGCCGCAAAAATCCTACCCCCTGATCTGACCTATCAACAAAAGAAAAAATTCTTTCACAATCTGAAACATTACTTTTGGATGAACCTTTACTATTCAAGAGAAGTGCCGACGGTATTTTTCGAAGATGCGTCCCAGAAAGCGAAATTGAAAACATTATTTCTCATTGTCATGACGCCCCTTATGTAGGCCATGCGAGCACATCTAAGACATGCACTAAAATTCTGCAGTCTGGTTTCTATTGGCCAAATCTATGGAAAGATGTGCACATAGCCATTCTTAACTGCGATCGATGCCAACGCACTGGAAACATATCCAGACGCGATGAGATGCCTCAGACTGGCATTCTACAAGTCGAAGTCTTTGATGTGTGGGGAATAGACTTCATGGGACCATTTTCGTCATCATTCGGAAATAAATACATACTCGTGGTTGTAGATTACGTTTCAAAATGGATCGAAGAAATAGCTTCTCCAACAAACGACACTCGAGTCGTGATTAAACTCTTCAAGAATATTATCTTCCCAAGATTTGGTGTACCCAAACAAGTCATAAGCGACGGTGGCTCACACTTCAATTCCAAATCTTCGATAAACTCCTAACCAAATATGGGGTGAAACACCGCGTAGCAGCACCATACCCCCCAAACAAGCGGGCAGGTGGAAGTCTCAAATCGGGAAATAAAACAAATATTAGAAAAAACTGTCGCCACGTCAAGGAAGGACTGGTCGGCCAAGTTACCTGAAGCACTATGGGCTTATAGGATAACATTCAAGACGCCAATCAGAATAACACCCTTTAAACTCGTCTATGGTAAGTCATGTTACCTGTCAGTGGAGATAGAACACAAAGATTATTGGGCAATTAAAACCCTAAAACTAAGCTACACCGCAGCAGGTGAGAAAAGGATCCTCGACATAAATGAACTGGAAGAGCTAAGGTTAGACGCATATGAGAATGCAAGGATCTACAAAGAAAGGACGAAGAAGTGGCATGAAAAACGAATCTCAAGGAAGGAGTTTAATGAAGGAGGTGTAGTTCTCTTATTAAACTCCTGTTTAAAACTCTTTCCCGGGAAACTCCGTTCAAGATGGTCTGGACCCTTCGAAGTGACCAAAGTCTTTCCAAGTGGCGCCATCGAGATCAAAGGAAAGTCCACAAACCCATTCATAGTAAATGGCCAACGTTTAAAACATTATCACAGCATTGAAAACAAAGACTACGCTGCGAGTTTAACGCTTATAGAGCTACCGCCCGAAATAGGAGACTAATTCATGTATGAAACAATGTCGAGCTAACGACATTAAACAAGCGCTGTGTGGGAGGCAACCCACAAGTTTTTCATTTATTATTTAATTTCTTTTAAAATCTTTCTTTTTTATTCTGATTCCTAGATTATTATCATTGCATATTTTATTTGTTTTCTTTTCTTTATTTACTAATTTTAGTACCGACTCACAGGCACTAACTAGCTAGACTAACTTATGGATACTATCACCTTTGCTACTGGGGCCCAGCAGAGGCGTTATGAGATACTAGCTCAGCGTCAGATGAATTTGACGACTTATGTGCATGATCCCACGTTAACAGTTCTAGGTATTAGGGAGAGTGTTTATTTTTTGTTTAACCAGATAGGTTGGGAAGGATTCCTTGACCATAAGTACCCCACCTATCTAAACCTTACCCTAGAGTTCTTGAGCTCACTCCATCATAAACCTACCCAAGGATTAGGGCGTAGTAGAGGACAAATGTCCTTCAGACTATTCGGCTTTACCCACCATTTCACTGTTCATCGTCTTGCTGAGCTGCTAGGATTCCCTAGATCCATAGATGCTTACATAGAGACCCAGGAAGACGACTACCTTGGTTTCGAGCTAAACCATTTTTGGAGGGATATAGATGGCCAATACCCTGAGGACCCTGACCGCCTGGATGTGACAGATATCCATAACCCAGCCATTAGGTATTTCCACCACATCTTAGCTTTTACCCTATTCGGAAAACCTATAAACCGTCACTCAGTTTCTAGGGATGAGCTATTTATTATATAATGTGCTTTCCAGTCTAGACCCGTAGTTGGTGTATCATTTATGATCGCCAATATGTTTGCCATAGCCCAGTGTACCCATGGACCTATCTGTGTCGGCGGGCTAGTCACCATGATAGCCGAGGCATTATCCCTGAGATCATCATTATCACGCCTTACGCCATATGGCAGATACCATACCATGGACATACCATTTTGTTTCAACATTACTCTCATAGGTAACCTAGACCCACCTTACTTTCAGCTTCTAGTGCGAAATGATCCTGTCTACTACTTCACTTTGCCTAGCCCAGAGAATACGAGCGTCCATAACAAGAAAAACTAGTTGTATAACCTCGAGAAGACAGATGAGCATGACCCTGAGAGAGAGGAGAGCGACCCTTCCACACCTCCTGGTTACCATGAGTTACTCCACTAGACGACTCTACACGTTCCCCTATTGCTGAAGTTGTCGACGTTCCTATGGTAGATCATGCACATACTACCAAGACACTGCATTCTGATGTTACTACGCTCCGAGGAGAGCTCACCGCTGTTAGAGACGACATTGGCATACTTCGCCGTGATTTCTTTTATTACATGGATGTCGTCACTGATCAGTTCGACCATATCTATCAGCATTTTCACTCTACTGCTCCACCTCCGGAAGACCCACGTGATCGCTAGTTTTGTTCTTGTGCCTCCCCAGCGAGGAAACTGTTTGTTCTCAGTATGGGGGGGTTACATTATTATTTTGATGTTCATATTTTTCGGATATTTTGTTACAATCGGTTCTAAATTTTTCGGATATTTATTTCATTCAATAGTATTTATTTATTTACTTCATTTCGCATTTCATATTCCTATTTTTCGTTTTTGGTTAATTTCTATATTTTTTCGTTTTTGGTTAATTTCTATTTTTAGTTAATTTTTAATTCTATTCGATTATCATTCCTCTGATTCTACTCGAAGCATCATATTGATACGCTTACACTAATTCCACGAAATATTGATTACAATACTAACACTCGATTGTATGCACTAAATATTATCGAATAAACGTATTATCTATATTTTTTAATGTATCAATAATGATTCATATACCCTACAAATTGTGTGCCACTAACTATTCATATAAATATATAAACCATGTAATATTATTTAAACTATATGAATAAATAAATAATAAATAATAAATACTTTAACATGCACGCGGTCAGACAGCGGTCAGACAATCCAGCACGCGCCTTTGACCCTGACGAACGTCAGGAAGCATGTGACGAGCGTCAGAAGCTTATCCCTTTGACCCTGACGAACGTCAGGAAACGCGTGACGACTGTCGGTCCCTGTCTCTCACGATTCCTTCCTGTGACCGTTTGAACCATTAAACGAAAATTTGACCAAGAAACTCACCCATTCATTTTGCTCCCACTACTTCATTATTCTTTAACACCCTACTAAAAACTTCCATTACTCCATTCATCCATAACTTTTATAACCTCCCATATTCAAAATTTCTCATAAACCTCATTCATTTCCCACTCATAAAATCCATCTATTTAAACCCTTCTTCCATTCTTTAGTTTTCACCACTACCACCCACCTTCCTTCCATTCCTTCATCACCATTACATTTTCTTCTTTGTCAAAATCACAATCATGGCCGCCCAAAGGAATCCACCCCGCGGAAGAAACCCACCAAACCAAGAAGAACCCGACATGAGCCATCTCGTGTTTCGGAAATGGGAAATAGGCGAACTTCAAAGAGAACGATACATAAAATTTTATCATCGAGGTTTGACACCCATAAGATTTGTCGACAAAAATTGCTTGCAAGAATTGGGGTTACGAAACAATATGCAAGGCTTGCTCGATAAAGTTGGCCTGAGCTTTATAAGCATGTTGAACACACCAACCTACGAGGCTCTGACATTGGAATTCTTGAGTTCCTACGCCTACCACACTCGCGACGATGCTGATGAACACCTAATTGGAGCCGCTCAATTTCGAATGTTCAACCGAGAATACACGCTTAGCCATGAAAACTTGAGCGAAATGTTTCGTTTTCCCCGTGGAAATGATGTGCAATATCGTATTCCCCCGGAGATATATTGGAATGGAAGTGCATACGCACTATGGGAAAGAATAACTGGTGAACCCAATGTTATTCCTGAAGCACGCTACGCCTCTCACATTCACAACCCAAATATTCGCTTCTTACACCGCATTATGGCCAACACGGTGTTTGGAAGGGCAAACAATAACAAATTCAACACTAAGGAGTTGTATGCTCTTCATTGTGCCTTTTCACAAGATCTCTGTCTTAATCCCGTTACATTAATGATGGCCCATATTCAAAACCTTGTCACAAGAGATGGGACTACGCCTTTTTGTATTGGAGGCATTGTCACCACCATTGCAGTTCACCTGAACTGGGGGGAAAGGATTCAACTCCTACCTTCCCTGCCAGCAGTTTATATGGACATTGATAACTGTAGAGCTAGCCGTCTGATCAAGGTAAGAGAAGCTGGAGGTTACTATCTGATGGTAAAGAATGCAAAAGCTCATAGCGTCATCTTGCCAAATCACAGTCGTACAAATTTGGCCAATCCTGATAATTGGCTTTACAACCTGAATGCCCCAGTACCTGGAGTAATTGAGCAAGGAAATCAAGGTGAGGCCAACAATGATGTTGTTGATGAAATTGAAGAAGAATTAGAGCAGCAAGAGCCCCAACCACAGCACGCCAACAATCTTGCCACCATTGATGCAATTTATGCCACAATAATGCAGCAGAACCAGTTGTCCACTCAATGCTACCAAAGCCTCGAGACATGCCAAATTGAGATGTTGAATCTCATGCAACAAATGCAGAGAGACCAAAGCGACTATGCTCACAGGCGCGATCAAAGTATGCTGGAATTCACCGCAGGAATGACGGAAGATATGCGAGCCTTAACACTTCGTGTCGAAGACTTGCATAACGTTATTTCTCGTGGTAATGGAGTCGAATCTTCCAGAGGCGGTGAGCAAGCACGTAGAAGAGCAAGGACACATGGCAGATTTTGAAGGCAAGAGGAGGAAGAATAATTTTCTAGTTTCCACTTCCCTTTTTCATCTTCTGTCAATACATTGAGGACAATGTATGATTCAAGTATGGGGGAGGAAGTATTTCTCTTTCCTAGTAATTTTTATTTTCTTTGTAATTTCCCTTCTGTCATTTCTAATTCAATAAAAAAAAATTGTTATCAAGTTATCTATTGAAGCATTTGTGATGTTTTTCCGATTCCCCTATCTTTTTGAGCCCTACCAAAAAAAATTTATGCATAACTTGACTCACTTGACAAGTACATAGGCTGCAAGATCTTTAATAGTTAGGAATTGTGGCAAGATTAAGCGAAATTACTACCGTCTAGACATTCTACAACTCCAGAGTATGATAGACTAGTTCAAGTACCTGTTATTCCAAAACCCTGAGTTTTAGTTTTTGTAGTAACCCTGAGTAGTTTATATTAGTAGTCAGCATCGTCTTAAACACAAACTACGCAAGAAGTCGATGAATATAAGTGGATGATCTAATTTATTATTTCAGAAAAATGTTACAAGCTTTAAGAAGATAGGTAATACACCAATTAAATTGGGCGATCCTTACCCGATCGTTTAATCCAAAGGATGTAAGCCTTACAAAGTAACATTAAAAATCCTTTGGTAGATGGTTCAGGAGCGTCTGATACTGAACTTGGTAGGGCAGATTACAGTCTGATCCCCTGCATCTTGCCATGGATAGAAAAAGGTTGCCACATTACTGTGCCAGAAACCTAAGTGCTAAAAAAGGGATCATAACCACTAACCGGCTGTTCTGCTATGTGCGTGCAAGGATAAAGGGCTTAATGTGATTGTGTTAGAATGAAAGGGACGAAACGAGACAAATACTCGAGGTAGGCTATGATAGCATATGTAACTAGTTTACGTAAAATGGGATTATCTAGTGTCATTACCGTAGTAATGGAGCATGAATCAAGCTTTCAATTTTCAAAAAAAAAATACAACGCAGCCGTATATGAGTTGATTCGAGTCATGTATGTGCATGTTTAGAAAAACATCGTACCGAGCATTTGCTTGAGGACAAGCAAAGTTCAAGTATGGGGGAGATTGATAACACAGAAATATATGATATTTTTGGCTTGATTTACATAAATTATTTCCCTTATTTTATTTTAATTGTATTATTTTATATAGGTATTACGTGGGTATTCATCTATTTTGCAGATAAATGTTAAGTTAAAGACTTTGGAAGAAATGAAGAAAAAGGGTGCAAAAATAGCAAAAAGGGCCAAAGAAGAATAGAAGAAGAAAGCATAAGCCCATCACAAGGCGTGAGCACGTGGCCCACTAGCAAGGACCTTGATGATCGTCAAGGCACGCTGCCGGTCGTCACGGGCGTAATGGACCAAGTGACCATCGTCACTTGGACTTGATGAACGTCACAAGCCCGCCTTTTCCTTCTTTGACCATGTAGTCTGCAAATCCAACAGAAGAGAACTAGTTCAAACACAAATCAAACGACCATCTTATTTCTCTGATCCACTCAGTCAATACATGGAGAATGTAACCAACTCAGTGGTCTTATTATTTCTCAAACGAACACAAAGTGTTCCTACATTTTCTAAAACCAACGTATCGCATAGAGGGCTATAAATAGGACCCTGGACAAAACGAACCGGGGTCGGATTTTTGATATATTTTGAGAATTCATTTCCTTTAAGCAAATTTTCTTAGAGCATTATTCTTTTTTCCTGAAATTTTATATTTCCTCTAGCATTTATTTTTTGTACGATTGTCTCTATTCCTAATCAAAGCAAAGCCTAAAGCTTGTGGAGGAGTGCTTCTAGTCAAGAGTTAGAAGTAATTGTACCCGTATCCAGAATTATTATCCTCAGGTTTATTTTTATGAATTGTTATTGCTTTTAATTAATATAATCATGTTTATTTTGTTTTGTCTTTGGAATTGTTCTGTGATTTGGTCTGATATTATGCTAGGCTAGAATTCGTATACTGGTATGTAAGGTCACATAACCAAGGGATCGAGTGACTCAGTTGGATAATTTTTAATACAACACCTTTTTCTGGTCTAAGTTACTATTTTTAATCGATAAATTGTTTTGTTATGAAAGTTAAGAACAGATAGAGGTTAGGATCAACAAAGCGGAAGTTTGAGATCTTTCAACTGGACAGTAGTAATTAGGCATTGGCTTAAAATATAGCGGAAGCACTTTAAAGTTGATTAACATTCTATTCTATTTTCAAAAAGTGTTTTTAACTCCTGCGGGATGGCGGAAGCGTACGTTAGGACTTAACTGTATAGCCTAGATCAATAAAACGACAGTGTCAGACGAGGGCTTTTAAACTAAATAGATTTTACTGGAAGTTGTTTTGAAAATACGAAGACACCCAACCGATTGCTAGTTCCCGAGGTCCGACCATTACATACTGGTAGTTCAGCTTACTGATAATTAAAATTAAACTTAATTTAGTATTTAGTTTCCCTACAACCCAATCAAATGTTCATTGGCTTTGCAAAGTAACAATAGAGACGGTAGTTCGATTCATCAGTCTCTGTGGTTCGATATCTTTTAAAACTACACGATAAGACTGTGCACTTGCAGTCTGAATCATTAGATACCTCAGTGTAATCCGATCAAAGCGTCTTCTTCAAGCGGTTCAAATCCATATTTCACAAGATCCCAAAGATCTTGACAAAAAGCACAACCTTCATATGCTTGCACCAATTCTCATAGTTATCAGCTTTAAGAATTGGAAGACTTGCTGGAAAATGCTCGTTTGGATGATTCATTGTTATCATTCTTGCTTGCCTTGAATCGCTCAATCGGAGCTCTTGATACCAGATGTTGAAACACCAAAATCTGTGATAAATTTATATCAATCTTGATGAACAATATTGTTATCACCATACAATGACAATGAAAAGAAAAGAAAATTAAAGGAGAAAAGAGATTTAGGGTTTCTGCAGAGTAACTTTCTGCCCACAAACTGTGAAAAATCTTTATTCACTTTACAATTGCAAAATTCAGTGAATACAAGTTGTTATGAGTTGATTACAAAAATATGGGTTACTCCATATATTTATAGTTTTTGGTTAGATTTATCCCTAAGCCAAAAATCCAAAAACTATAAATGCTCAAAATACCTATTTTAGATCTAAGTCGAAATCTTGTGGGAAGCAACTTGCTTCAACACTTTGACAATCATGTACATCTCGATAAACATACTTCAACAAAGACTTATTTCGACACACCTTGTGTCGAGTAAAAACCTGTTTCAACACAAGGAATTACACTTTCAACAGTTAAGAAAGCAGCTTTTGACATGGCCCCTTAGAAAAGCTCTAGGGCTAGATGGTTATCCAATTGACTTTTACCAAAACACTTGGAATATATAGTGGGAAATATATATAATTATATAAAGTATTTGTGGAATAATCCTGATTATATAACTGAGGTAAACCAAATTGTTATTTTCTTGATATCTAAGGTTTCTCATCCTTAGTATCTTCATCATTTTAGGATTGTTTTCCTTTGTAATTTAATTTATAAAATCTTAAGTAAGGTCATAGTCAATAAATTAAAGATGTGTATAGATAAAATTCAGTCTTCTTATGAAACTAGATTTATTACTGGAAGAAGCATACATGAAAACATTGTGGTAGCTCAAGAAATACTACATATTATGTAAAGATTGAAAGAAAACAAAGGAGTATTTGCTATCAAAGTAGATTTAGCTAAAACTTATGACAAGATTAGTTGAAATTTTGTTAGCAATATTCTAATAGAAGTTAGTATCCATGAGAATATTAGGAATGTGATTATGGCACCTATTACATCAACTAGAATGGATGTCTTGTGGAATTATAAATGGATGATTATTTTGTTCCTAGGAAAGGTTCGAGACAAGGAGACTCAATCTCTCCTTACTTGTTTGTCTTGTGTATGAACAAACTTTCTCATATGATTATTGACAAATTTGTAGAGGTTGATGGGAGAGTATGAAAGCATCCAGAAGTGGCCCATATATTTATCATCTTATGTTTGTTGATGATCTGCTTCTTTTTGACATAGCCCATAAGAAGCAGGTAATTATGTTATGGTAACTTTGAATAATTTATGTTCTATGTCGGGGCAAAATATTGGTACTAAGAAGAATCATGTTTTGTTTTCTAAAAGCACACCATTCAAAACTAGAAGGAGGATTCTTCAATTGACATGATTTAAAGAGACCAAGGAGATGGGTAGATACTTAGGGGTGCCTCTAACCAGTAGAAGATCTAAGGTTGATGATTTCTAGTATCTTATAGAGCAAGTTAAAAGTAAGATTGCAATCTAGAAAGGAAGGCATATGTATTTTGCAAGGAGAGCACCCCTTGGAAAATATGTTATTAAAGTAATCCCCACATACTCCGCGATGAATTATATTGTGCCTAAAACTTGTCTAAAGGAAATTAAAAGGATATAAAGAGGTTTTTTTTTGGAAGATATTGAAGTTAAAAAGCACATCAACACAATGAGATGGGAATATATTTCCAAACCTAATAAGCAAGGTGACTTAGGTATGAGGAAGATCATTGATATGAACAAAGCTTATACTATTAAGCTAGAGTGGATAATAAAGAGTGAAGATAACTTTTTATGGTGTCGAGTGCTAAAAGCAAAGTATGTTAGGAATTTTAGTCTAACTAATAAAGTGAATGCTAAAGTCTATGACTCAAGCTTATGGAAATGGATAGTTAATGTTTGGCCAATTATGGAAGACATGATATTTTGGGCAATTCATAATGGTGATATGGTTAAAGCCTGACATGGTTGTTGGGTGGCTCCAGGTATTGTTCTGTCAAATATGATGGATTTTTCTTCTGAAGCTCTAGAGAATATGAAAGTTTCTGAGTTGGCTTATAACAAAGGAGATTGAAATTTGGTTTGGCTTATAAAGTTCCTCAACCATAAATGTTAGAAAAATGGACAACAATTCATTCTCCAAGGTCTAATACATGTGTTCTTGGAACATTATGTCAATATTCCAATATAGGGAGATGAATTAAAAAAATTTCCTTAAGTCAAGTCTCACATTGGGTGTTAGTTGAAAAAACTCCTTAGTCTCATATTCCTTAGGTGAGATATCTTAGCTAGCTCACTTCACTATATAAGGAAATACCTTATTTCATTATAAAACACACCAAAAACTCCTTTTTGAGTTTTTCCTTCCCCACTCTCATAACTCTGCGTCTTTTGAATTGTTGAAGTGCCAACTTTTTTCCCTTTATTTCTACTCGTTGAATTTTTCGAGTACTCTCTTGAATTCTCTTTAGAGAATTATGTTAATTTCTCCATGTATAAGTTGAGAAATTATCGAGTATAATTTTTGGACTCTCTTTAGATAATTATTCGAATTTCTCTTTGTTTGAGAAATCATTTTTAAGTGGTCAAATGACCATCGTTGAATTCTCTTTGGAGAATTATTGAAATTTCTCTTGGTTTGAGAAATTATTACAAATAGTCAATATACTAGATACTATGAGTGGTTTTTAAAACATATTTGAATGGTCTTTGTACCATCAGAGGGTGTATTTCTAGACCGTTTATCTACAATTTAAGTAGTAATTATACACTATAGAACTGAGTTGTTTTATCTTGGAGGTGTCATGGTAGTTAGACAACTTTGCATATTTTTAGGTTGTGTCGCGAAACATCTTAAAGAGAGAAAATTGTTTCGCGACTCACCCCAATAACTTTTTGTGTGGCTTTTTTCCAAAATCTAAAAACAACAATTTTAAGAGGTTCGAAAAACTGCCATGGCCACCGAAGAAGTTATTGGTAATTTTGTGGCCGTTGTCTCTAACAAACCATTTAAGTTTGAGGGTTCTTAATTTGAATGTTGGAAAGATAAGATGAAACTTTTCTTAACCTTAAAGAAGGATGCCCATGTTTTTACTGATAACATTCCTATTGTTCCTTCTAGATCAACCGAATAAACTAATGGTAATAAAATTGTGAATTCAGACGGTACTGTTAACTCCTTTGAGTATGAGTTAGACTTTGTTGCAAAAGCTAAGGCCATAGATGATTTATATCTTAGTAAAGAAATATCCATATGGAAAGATAATGATTGTCTTTGGAAAACCCATATTTTGAACAGTCTCGTCGGCCGTCTATATGATTACTACAATAATTACGAGACTGCTAAACGTGTATGTGAAGCTCTGCAAAAGAAATACGATGCTTAAGAAGCTGGAACAAAGAAATATGTTGTAAGCTGCTACTTAAAGTATCAGTTGGTAGATGAAAGATCTAGGGAAGTTCAATGTTATAAACTTCAAAAGAATATTTATAAGATCATCACAAAAAGTTATGTGTTTAGATGAACAATTTCAAATTGCTTTTATTATTGACAAATTTCCCCTAGTTTGAAAGTTTTTTAAATATTTGCTTCACCATAAAACAAAAGAAATTTTAATTCATAGTCTAATTATTCGCATTCGAGTTGAAGAAGAATCTCATAGACAAGATGAAAAAAAGGTCTTGGTTGTTTCAAACAACAAAAATAACTTTGGTGTAGTTCTAAAGCCATTTGACAAATGATTAAAGGATAAGAATCTTAATGTTATGAACCGAATTATGAATGGAAACTCTTCAAGGGCCCCAATTGCTCCAATAGGTATGTAGCAACAACCACCTCAAAGAAATGAAATTGGTATTTTCTTTTGTGGAAAACCAGGTCATATGACTAAGAGATGAGAAACGGGCCAAAATCTTATGTTTCCCCATAATGCATAGGTTAACCTGACTGACGAGCAATGTATTGTTTCGATCACTGAAATCAACATGGTTGGTAAATATGATGGTTGGTGGTTAGACATTGTCTCCTCTTGTCACGTCGGTTATAATTGTGTAATGTTTAAAACATACACAAATAAGAAAGTGTTGTAGGGAATTGCCCACACCACTAATGTTGTCGGTGTTGGAGAAGTGGAACAAAGTCCACCTTTGAAAAGACTTTAATCTTGAAAGATGTCATGCATACTTCTAAGATTTTACAAAATCTGGTTTCTGATTTTATTCTGAGTAAAGTAGGGTTTAGTCAGACTATTGGAGTAGATTTGTACGTCGTCACTAAGAATCATATTTTTGTGAATGAGATTGATTTGTTTAAGACTTTTATGAATGGATTTGAAAATTAGTTTAGTAAGAAAACTAAGAGTAGTGATAGGGGAACTAAGTATGATTCTAGTTTGATGAGTTTTATAAACAACATAGAATTGTACATGAAATGATTGCACCATGCTCTCCAAAAATGAATGGTAAAGAAGAAAGAATAAAACTCTTACTGAACTTGTTGTTACAATTATGTTGAACTCTAGTGTTACTCCTCACTGGTTGGGGGAAAATTTGTAAATTGTTTGCTATGTCCTGAATCGAGTTCCCAAGTCAAAAAATAAGATCTCTCCTTATGAGATATTAAAGAAAAGATAATCAAACTTGTCTTACTTAAGAGCTTGGGGCTATCATACTTATGTCAGAATTCTAGATTCGAAGCGAGTTAAACTCGCTAGTAGAGCCTATAAATGTGTATTTATTGGGTATACAACAAACAGTAAGACATATAGGTTTTATGACCTAAAGGATAAAATGGTCATAGAATCGAATAATGTTAAATTCTATAAAGACATATTTCCTTTCAAATCCAGAAATAGTGGGGCATTGAATCAAATCACATTCTTGTGATAAGAAGCACTAAAAGCAACAACGAAGTAGAAACATAACTTCGACAAAGTAAAAAAGTAAGAGTTATTAAAGACTATGGGCCTGATTATATGGCTTATAATGTAGAAGAAGATCAAATAAATCTTCAAGAAGCCTTGTCATCTTTGTATGCAGATTTGTGGCAAGAAGCTATAAATGATGAGATAGACTCTCTAGAATCTAACAAGACTTGACACTTAGTAGAATTTCCTCCTAGTTGCAAACCAATCGGTTGTAAATGAGTTTTGAAAAAAAACTAAAACCTGATGGGATTGTTGATAAGTACAAGGCTCGCCTTGTAGCCAAATATTTTAGATAATGAGAAAATATAGATTTCTTTGATACTTTTCTCTAGTCATTCGAATTACATCCATTAGAGTACTAATTTCAATAGTCGTTATTTATAACTTAATAGTACAACAAATGAATGTTAAAACAACTTTTTTAAACTGTTACTTAGAAGAAGAAATCTATATGGACCAACCAGAAGGGTTTGTGATTAATGGACAGGAAAACAAGGTTTGTAAGTTAGAGAAGTCTTTGTATGGGATAAAACAAGTTTCAAAGCATGACATGAAAATTTTGATAACTTAATGATATCGAATGAGTACAAAGTGAATGAAAGTGACAAATGTGTTTAATACATATCTGAGAATCATATTTTCACTATCGTATGTCTATATGTAGACGATCTACTCATATTTGTATCAAACATTCTAGTCGTTAATGGTGTGAAATCATTGTTGAGCAACAAATTTGATTTGAAAGACCTTGAAGAAGCGAGTGTGATTCTTGTTTCAAGATCACGAGATCCGAGCATAGAATTTCTTTGGATCAATCACACTATTTGAAAAAGATCTTCTTAAATATATATAATTACTTTGACTATAAACATGCGAGCATGCCTTACGTTCAAAGCATGAAACTGTTTAAGAGCACTGATGAAAGTATTAGACAAACAGAGTATTCAAGTATCATTGGCAATCTCAGGTATGCCACTAATTGTACTTGACCCGACATTACATATGTCATAAGATTGTTGTTCAAATTTACTAGTAGACTTGGTAATGAGCATTGGCAAGCTATTGAGCGGGTCATGAGGTACCTTTAAAAAATCGTGAATCTCAGTTTGCATTATCGCAGATTTAGTATTGTACTTGAAGGACACATTGATGATGATTGGAATATCTTATCATATGATTCTAAAGTAATTAGTGACTATGTATTCAATATAGTTGGCAGAGTTGTATCTTGGAAATCAAAGAAACAGGTTATCTGGGCTCAATTCACGATGGAGTCTAAGATAATAACATTAGCGAATGTTAGTGAAAATACAAGTTGGTTAAGATGCTTACTAGCTGAGATTTAAAATGAGAATTTTAATTTTAATATATTATATATATCTCAATTTCATTCCTTTTATGAATGTGTAATACAAAAATCTTCTTTCAATAGATTAAGCCATTTTAAAACAAGTTTCACCATATTTATTTGCAGTGGCTTAATCTAAATTTTCAAAACTAGTTTTCACCAATAAATTAATTGTCTATTCAACTCCTAGACAAATTATTACATATTCAAAGAAACATGTTCATCCTGGTCCATTCATTTTTTTTTGGAGGAGTCCGTCTAATTTGGTGTGTTGCACATTGTCTATTGGTAAACTTATCATACAAGTTCGGAGTAATAAGTTTGTGGATTAATCATGTTGTAAAAGCACTAAGATAATGGAAATATCAAGACTCAATCCTTAGAGGACACATGCCTTATGATTATGAGATAAACTAGAATAAATCTTGTGTGTTCTTCTTTGATCTTTTTTTTTTCTTTTTCTTTTTTTGTCTTTATTTACTTGTCTTTCTTTATATCTTATACTCATCTTTTTTAAAACAACCTTAAAATTGATTTTTTTAGTGTCTAAAAACCTTTTATATCACAATTCTCTTCGGTCCCCTTTTCGAGGACTTTATATTTGAAATCATCTAGTTAACAAATATAATAGGATAAAAATATGTTTTTATTCATTCATTAGAAAGAAGAGACGTGAAAATTATTCTAATTGAAGTTATTCATTTTTCTAGTCAAATTTTGGAAACTTTCAAGGATTTGTATCGAAAAGCTTCTTTTTAGGCAAAAAATTTGTGGGTTTGATATTTTGGTGTCCCGTTACATGCTTCGAGTGAGGAATTTTTCATGTTTGTTTTTTCTTCTAAAGGAAGGTTGTTAGCTTTAGACCCTTGTACTAGTAACAAATCACGATTTGATTTTGCTTGTGTCGTGTTCTTAATGATTATCCGTGTTTAATTAATCATACAATTAAAATTATGGTTGATGGAACATTGTTTTATGTTAGAATTTAGGAAAAGCAATGAGATTTCTGTTCGTGTATCAAAGAGGATTTGTGACCGTGTTCAATCTCATGTTTTTGTCATGGAAATTTTGATATCAATAATGTTGGAAATTTGATCGATGAATTGGTTAAAAAATTAAAGGCATATTGGATGAAAAGGGAATAATTCAATTCAAATTGTGGTAATTAGTTGAATATGCATATTTTTTAAAGGAGGTGCAATGTTGAATGGTGGGGGTGGTTGTTAGTGAGGTTTTTTTACCAGGCCTAACTCTTGGAATTCAGTTCGGATTTTTAACAAGAGGGCCTCCCGATGTGTAAGGTGCAGTAGGAAGGAGGGAGTACAAAATCGAAGGGGTCGAATGAGGAGGTTGTTCGTTATGCGGAAGGTAGAGTTCGAGAGATGTATGATACATCAAAGGAAGGTAAAGTCGCATATGGTCGATCTATAGCTAAAATATCCAACCGCAAACCTATAAAGAAAATGATTAGTTCTTTGAAAAAATATCATGTCTCCCCTTAGAAAGAAAAAATGGAAAATTTAAAGGTTTTGGAGAAGTGTAAAAGAAGGTTTTAAAAGGGAGACAAGTATCTTCCTCTTTTCTTCTTCAACTAATATGTCTTCTAGTGTTCTTGAAGGGAATTGGAGGTTATGGGTAACGCTGCATGATGGTATTGAAACTAGGATGAAATATGTGTAGGTGCAACTTTTACTTTTTTTTAATACATTAGTTAATTATAAATGTGAAAAAAGAATATTTGTGAAGCTATATCTTCTAGCGAGTAGGGATAAAGAAGTTATCATTATTAAATTGAACTCAACTCTCCCTCCAGTCATAAGAAGATAGAACCAGCAAGAAGGGACATGCTCGGACAGCACATACACAAGCAGTCAAACCATAAATGCAGCTGGGAATATTATTTGATAATAGGAACCAACTACTACGAGTAATTAGTAGCAACTGTCCCAATTTCATTTACCAGATTATTGGCATTGTCATTCCGAGTCTGGGCAAAAACACCAAACCAATAGAATAGGATCTCAATACAACAAACATATCAAACAGAGTTTGCATCAACAGGACTGCAGGATGCATTTGAATATCCATACCCGAAAAATAACATGAACATGAGCCAGTCACCAAGTGTCGGTATTTTAAAAAAATGAAACCCATTTGTTGTCCGATCACACAAAACAGTTACAAATTCCACCTAATAAGGAAACAGGACTAAAATGCCACTCAAACACAGATTGTATATATCACAAATCATAACAAAATACACAGGAACAAGAGAAGACACTGTCGAAGGTGCAATACACTTTATGCCACAACTTGGAAAATTGAGAGTTTGAGACCATAACCTAGTCAAATTGACCAACCCACAAACTATGGATATCTCAAATAAGAGCAACTAAGGCTTAAGGGGAGAGATCTCCCACCAGAAAAGCCTATACTATTCATAATCATTATTTAATTGGCACGGCTTTTGAACACATCAAGACCCATTTCAGTAGGATCAGTTGCCTGCAACTCTATTTGGATCCCATCCAGCTCCCTCTTGAACCTGTCTTTGGAGCTTGCATAAATCATCTTGCTTCTCACCCTTGCTGTATCAGGTGACCTACACACAAAACCAACAAAACTGATGCAGATAACGAAAACCAAACATGAAAAGCTATAGGCACATATCAATACCAAAATGCAAACATTACCAGCCAATGAAAAAAATTCTGCTCTTGGGGACATTCCCTTCGGTCAGATACTCAAAATCATAAACCGCATAACGACACTCATCAGCCGGAAGGGAAGCAGTGAAATCCTCATAGCCTTGGATTGGTTCACCAAGCTTCTCCACAATCACTTGCTTCTGATTCTCCTCAATCTTATAAACAATGAACCGGTGTGTCCTTTTTGCCTTGAGCTCCATAAACCTTAACTTGCAGTCATCATGGACTGCCATACCTGATGCTGCATTTGCCTGTAGAATTGAAATAACAGACACACCATAATCATCAATTTCAATAGTCACACCAGAATATCAGTATTCAGCAATCGCATGAGATTGTACACACAACTATGTAAATTTCCATTTCAATTTTTTGCATCATAGTGACAATTTAGCAACTAAAGAAAACAAAACACTATGCTTCAAACAAAATACACACTAGTAGTTGATCTTCAAGAAGCTAGAAAATAAAGAGTAAATCCGAACACGGTGAATGATAAAATAATACAGAGCCAGCTAACATAATGAATAACACTTTTAGTACAAGCATAGTATAGTCCAAATCAAAGAAATATAGACAACTAGTGATTGGTGCCAAAAAAAAACTAAACAACAAGAAAACGCCAAGTTATGTTTGTTTTGATGCATCTTTGTCGAGCCAAAAATATATATCATTTTTTTTTAAAACAAATCATATCTCAACCAATTAAAAGAATCTAGTAAAAGAAACCTGGCTTAAATAAATCTTATAAAAAATTATTTTCTAGTTAAAAATTACACCAATAATTATCTCAAAAAATAAATCGAGTCCTAGTGCAAAATCATAAAAAAATAAACAGCTCAGATCACAAAGAAACACGATTCGACAGATCAAAACACGTAAGAATTTAGAATCAATTGTAATCATCCACTAAAATCCATCCTATTATAAGATCAAATTGAAAATAAATCGATTAAAACAATATGAAATCAATATCAAGATCAGATCTAAAAATGACACCAGATTTACAAAAATGAAAATAAACGATCAGATCAAAGAATCCAGCTCGGATTGTAGTCAACATAGAGCTGAAAACGGATACGAAATCGAGAGGACTAAATTCAAATTGCATCAAATAATAATTTAAATTTAAAAAAAAAAAAATCGAAATTTGCGGAAATTGTTAACGAATAGCGGCGAAAAAGTAAGATAAGAAGATAGAGAAAAGTCTAACCATGAGTTAGTTGTGGTTGTTGGAGATTTGATTGGAAGCGATGGTGGTGGAGAAATATAGGTGAAGATGAGTTTGTTTTCTCGATTGAGGGTTCGATGCAGAGAGAGAAAAATGAGAAATGAGAAATGTGAAGAAAAAGGTGTGTGGTGGAGCGTGACAGTGTCTTATTAATATCCGCGGCGCGTGTCTTTTCATTGGCCCAATGGGCGATTATTCTATATGGGCCAATTATGCTTCTGGCGGGAGGATTCCTTTGGGCTTGTGGCCCAAATTATTTCACCTCTTTTTCTTGTATGCTTTCGGTTTGAATTTGTTCAATTGTCTTTTCAAGGGTCCTACTATATTGTTTCTGCCCCCGACCAAATATGCCTTTCTTGAGGGTTACATTTCACTCTAAAAGTCCTCCACCCTAAACCAATCAACATGGCATGAATTTCTTAATACACTCTTATAAGTTTGAAATAAATCTTTGAAAATTTTAAAATGATTTTCGGAAATGCAACTCCGCAACTTTAAATGCACCCAAAATGAATTTTCAAAGTATTTTGAAAATACATCTATGAAAATACATCTATGAAAATTCATCTGTTTACACGTTATTATTATTTAAATGTTGAATTTAAATATCTAATGGTATTTTCAAATATGTATATCTGAAATGTTTTCAAATGTTTTATCATATTTAAACCAAGTTTCATGTTTCTATGATATTGACTCTGCTAAAACATTATTTGTTACTGGTGCAGCATAACTCATATATGCTTATTTGAAATAACTTTCATTTAAAACATAGGTTATTTTGGATATGTGTGTCTGAAAGTTACCATTTGGTGACTTCGGATATGCATCTCTGAATCAGTTTGATAAAAAAATAAAATTTGGCGAGTTCGAATATGCATATTTGAATTAAGGGGGTATTACAGAAATTTTGCCAAGAGCCCCTAAGAACCCATGAGGGTGTATTAAGAAATTCCCTTTGTTTCTTATAATATTATTATGGGTCAACCGGAAAGCCCAAGAAATGGAAGTTTAGTAGTGAAATAAGAAGTTGCCACAAGAAGAGTAGATATACTCGTTTCCCTCCATATCGCAAGGTACCCATCACGAGCATATCATGTCAATCACACAGACAAATTCAACAGTTGACTGCATCCCACACACATTGAGTCACCAATCATTTCCCCTATTTAAAGAGAAAACGAGTCACTCTTCTAGTATTTTAATCATTCTCATTCAAATTTCATTTTACATCTCTTGCAAATTAGCCCCCTCTCCACCGCATCGGAAATCTTGAAACACCACAATAAACCATAAATTCATCCTCGCCGATCCTCATATAGTTCCAGAGTATAACAAATATGAAGAAGAAAATAAATAAAACATGACATGACACTAAAGGAACTAGACACTGTTGAAACAAAATTGGTTTATACTATATCCCTTAGGTTTTGATGATAACAAAGTATCTAAAGAACAATTGATAGACTAATGTTTGTTCAAGTATGCAGGTACAAAGATCAATATACTGATTGAAAGTCAATTCTCAAATTGCACTGAATATTCAAAGATAAACTTTTAAAAGATATATTTTGAAGATCAAACTCTGAAGAATCAATTTCTAATCAAGTCATCTTATGATGATCAGAACCTGAAGTCGCCAAACTCTGATCAAGTCAGCCTCTGAAGAGTCAAACTTTGAAGGATCATAAGTTAAGGCTCAAACTCTAAAGGACCAGAATCTAAACACAATCAAAGCTTTAGAACCGAGAAATTTCTAACAGGTCGCTATCAGATTCTGAGGTCAATTTGTCATGTTCTGGTCACGTGAAAACTTACCAAAAAGTTACAGAAGCCTGAAGTTTTACAATTGATAATTCCTTTTGTAGGAAAGGAGTTTCAAATGAGTTTGCAATGGTATTAACCATATCAGGAAGCTTTTCAGCAAATATGTAGATGTTTCTCTCTAAAGACTCTCTTGTGATTGAAGTTCTCTCTGACGACTCTTTCATGAAACTCTATAAAAGGAGCTCAAGATTTGGAGAAACACATAACACAACGCCTTGATAAGAAAATAGAAGTTATTATTAAAACAAATAGCATAAGCTAACTTATAACTTCTTACCAACTGTACATTCTTAAAGTTCTTAAGTCTTAGACTTTTATGTGTTGTATTATATTTACACCTCTGATTGTATATCAAGTGTAGTTATCACTATAATATTATTGTTTATCTCTTAGATAGATTGTTAAAAGTCTCTTGCCTGCATGCTTGAGTATTTGGAAGTCTCTTGTTTTTGTGCTTGAGCATTAAAGTCCCTTGCTTGTGTGCTCGAGAAATTAGAAGTCTCTTGCTTACGTGCTTGAGCATTTGGAAGTCTCTTGCTTGTGGCTTGATATTTTAAGTCTCTTGCTTGAGTGCTTGAGCAATTGGAAGTCTCTTGTCTGAGTGTTTGACCAATGAAGTCTATTACTTGTGTGTTTGGGCATTGGAAGTCTTTTGCTTATGTGCTTGAGCAAATTGTAATCAGATTTGGTTATAATGGAAATATCTTAGAAGTGCAAGGGCAATGAGATACTCTTGATTTGTAGGAGGAACTGTGATAATTTCTTGTATGTTGTCTTGCTCTCTTTTTGGTTATGTTCAATATTATTCTGCTGCTATTCATCAGACTCTGAATTAAATTCTGAACATTTCAATCAAAATATGATAAGAGATTTTAAAGAGAATAAGAAGAAAAGATCAACACAATTCGATCCCATTCTTATGTTTTTCTTACCTTCAGACATGAATACAAAACTCGTATTCACGAGTACTGGCTCAAATCCTCCCAGAGTTTGAGTGAAAAAACCACTTTAATTGGTTTTTACCGATTTTAATATATGGGTACGGTGTGGGTAATTGGGAAACTAGTATGCATCTCGAGCCCATAACTTGAAATATTTTATTTTGATAATTTATAATATTAAATATTGTGTTAGTACATTGATATTTTGGTTGGTATTTTATTATTTAAAATGTATGTTAGAGATTCTTCATAATTATTTAATTTAGTATTTCTAATGTTTGTTAGAGTTCAAGACAAGTTATTATTTTGGGAAAACTGACTATTTCAATTGAAAATTTTAATTCTTATGCGGGGATGAAACAGATCAGAGATACTCGAACTCGTTTGAGATGATTTTTTGGTTTAATTATTTATCTATGTTTGGGTTTAGGATGGAGAATGAGTATTTAACTTAGATTCAAGTTTGGGGGAATGCAAAATGTGTCCCCCGTCCTGCCCTATTGTCATGCCTAAAAAGAACAAGAGTTTTTTAGGTCGGCGTCAAGAAATAAACAAACACTAAGTAACAAACATGAAAATAGTTAACCTCATGCTTCCTTATAACATAAGTGTTTATTTTAGGGTATATATGAATTGTATGAATGGTTTGAATGGTATAAAAGAAATAATATTTTAAGAAGAGGTTATATATAATAAATGTGAGTATTATTAAGATTCAAATGTGAGTTGAAAGTCTCACATTGCTTGAAAAAGTAGAAGTTAAAACTTACTAAGTTAGAGAACTCATATACATATTGTCTTAAGGTTTTGGATGAATATGTGGCATCTCCATCGCTTGCATCTTACTTTTGACTCGATATGTATACTCCCCCCATAACCTTTAAGTATAACGATTTTGAATCATGTCAACAATGTAAGCTAAATTAGTTTCAACAATAACATAAGTCAACTGCAATGTTCATGTTCACTTTCGTTTAACCATTAAGAGGTTTTCTCAATGCATGCATTATTTATTGGTATTATCATATAAATATGCATTATTGTTATGGACCAACTACAAATCCTAAAAAGACATATAGGCCCAATACTAGTAGAAGGTAAAATAACATGAATGGATAAATAAATTCCATGTCTCGAATCACTCAAATAAGCCTACTCATAAAGCATATCCCCACCCTCTAAATTTATCTAACAGTCATTCACATCTCTCACATTGACATTCAACTCTAACTAACTTTTCTATTTAAAGAGATAAATAAGTCATTTCTCAGGTACAAATTTTATTTCCTATTTACATTATATTTCTCACTCTCTTACTAACTTAGGTGTTAGAGTGCTATATTTGTAGATCATTCACTCTCCACCGCATCAAAACCTTGAACCATTGTAGCATCACACAAGTTCAACTTCTCTGATCATCATTTAGTTCTAGAGTAAAGTATTAGTGCCATTCTTGGGAATCGATCTATAATTCCTACAATATCCATGATATAGTATTTCTCTATTTGACTGATTAGATCCAGATTTCCTCCGATTGAATTACATATCTACATCTATAAGTTATATCTCCTAAGTTAGAGTTGAACTTTTCGTGCCAGAATTACCAAAAAATGGAACTGTCCAAAGCCACTTATTCTGCCACTCAACGGCAAGCTGCTGAAGTAGTAAGAAATTCCCCATCGCCTTCGAAAAGAACGAACAACCAAATTTCAATATGTACTTTTTTATCCTTTCATTAATAAATTTTATGCAAATTAGGACAGTCTAGAGAACCTTTCAATTTCCTCCACTCATCCAATCCTCCCCATGGTTCTTTGTAGGGGAACTTTCCATCAGACCTACACTACCGCCTATAGTCACCAGACGTGGAGCATTTTCTGATTTCCAACTCTTTCACGCCAGTATCATTCCACAAGAAGCTCACAAATTGTTGAATAACATGTTCCAACTGATTCAGTGGCAAACTCCCCAAGCTCTTGCAAACACACTTAAATATATTAAAGAAATCCTACACAACATTATCGTGAAGAACAACAATGTTTAGGAGGCGGCTTCCAAGAAGGTCACTGAGCTAAGAAAGGACTTAGAAGAGGTTCAGAAGTCCCTAGACCATCGAAGACACGTGTATCACACTCCTTCTCCCGGACCCAGAGGACGAAGGGGGAGTCACAATATCTTAGAAACTCGCTGACAGATGAGAAAAGAAAGGAAAGAAAAAGGATCCCTCGCCCAGTAGAGGAAGAAAACTCATTTGATCATCCACATATTGGAATGCAAAATTTCTAGGTCTATGGAGAAGCCTCCATAACTCAATATATATAATTGAAACAAAGATCCTAACAATCACGTTGAGCACATGGATGGTCTGTTAGACTACTATTATACTAACAGAGATGTAAAGTGCAAGTTTTTTGCCATCCCTTTAACTGAGTCCACTCAAGCCTGGTTTGATATATGCAATACTTTCACCGCCCAATTCACTGCTAGGAATATATAAATAACTAGCATGACCATCCTTAGTGGAATTTCACATGGAAAAAAGGAAATCATACACACATACATTGACCACTTCAACAAGGTAATGATTGTTATTATAGGATTAGGTAAAAGCCTTAAGTGTTGGATATTTGAGAAATGACTTAGGTCAGATGGTACACTCCATGAAAAGTTAGGGCGCAATGAGGCCTGTAACCTGGAAGACTTGCCGAGTAGGGAATAACCCTATATTATCTATGAGGAAAAACTATTGGCTAATGGATAAAATCGGGGACTGTGGGACTTTTGATCCTGTCGAACATAGAAAAAGACTCTAAGAGGCCCAGGGAAGAACACAAGCAAAGGTGCACTCAATATTTGACTCATACACTCCCCTGAACACCTCACGAGAAAGGATTTTGATTGTATGCACTAACACGAATTTCAAGGAAGTTAGGATAAGAAGCCCTTATTCGGTTGGATAATTCGCTTGGACTAACAAATTCAAATAGTGTTGTTTCCATAAAAGTCGTGTGATAAAAGGACTTTTAAGAAAGAGAAGGTTGTCTAAATACACTAGGGATGACAAGAGGGGACGAGAAAACTCCTCAGAGAAGAAATAATTCCCCAATAAAATTGTTTAGGCATTAGCCAGGGGAAAAGGAAAAGAAGTAAGTATTGGAGAAGATGAAGGGCATAAGGGAAAACACCAATATATCGCCTCTATAATCGGGAAAAATAAGTTCTAGTCGTATGTTAGATCAGACTAATAAGTCTTTCACAACACCGTGGCCCGCTCTCCATTGAATGACATTTAGTTGATTGATGTTTGGATTCTCATAGATAACATGTGGGTTGCACCACTGAAAATTGGGAACATACTCTAGGACCATTCACACAAAGGCAACACCTCACATTCAAAATCTCGCTCGAATGACTCAACTAAGTCTCACATGAAGGACTTAAATAGGTCTCCCCTAAGGGACTCAATTAAGCCTTAAAAACTAAATGTGAGAATATAAGCTTCAACTTACCTCGTGGGAAAGGTCAGAAGGAGAATAAAGGGTTAAAACATTATGGAATCTACAAGCCCTTGTGCTTGAGATATTGTGTAGTGGTATAATTGAAAAGGATCTTCTGGGTGGGGTGAAGGTCCTCAGAGTGGGGGGTGAAGGTATATGTTTTGCCCATCGTTTTTCCTAAGTCTCACTTTTGTTAGTCCAAGCACAATTTTATCAGATAGGGTGCCTTTATTGCGGACACGTCGCCCAGACCCTTAGTGCTCCCGCTCATAATGTGCGATCGTGTTCAAAATGGGTATTGAGTCAATAGAAGTTACAAGGAAGTCGTGGGATTCAACCACACTTCTTAGATTTTAGGGAATCAACCACCCACTCCTAAGGTGGTTGTTACATTATAGGAAGACTCGATTCATGGCCCTTGAAACTATAAATATATCAATCTTGTGATACTTAAAACGGACTACAACACAACAAAGGACACTGATACAGGAGTTTCTCACCCCACGTGAGCTAGCTCTTAATCTCGTAACAATCTTAAAACCTATGAGAACTCTTAATCATTAGGGTTTATTATATATTTTTACTTTTAGCGAGTAAAAAGAAAAAAATTATAAATCATGTAAGTTTTTTTATTAATTACATATTATATTTTATATTTTATATTTATGAAAATATTATAATTTTATTTTCACATACATAAAGAAACAATAATGAAGTATTATTAGTCACACTAAATTGCATTTCTAATCTGGATTCTTTTGATTCTGGATAGGGGTAGTAAAACGAGTATGCCTCGTCGGGCATGTATGTTTTGCCCTCACTTTATGTGGGATGGATCAAAGTTTTAGTCTCACACTCTCTAATGTGCTTGCTCCAACCCGTTTTTTGCGTGTTTACCCTGGAATAGACATTAACATACATTTTCCATTTATAGTCTCAAAAAATATAGTGTCTGCAAGTCCGTTTCACTCTGCAAAATTTTATGATTATGGTCGCGACTTTGTAGGTCTATCGGGTGTAGTGGCTGCAAGTGCATAGTCTATCGCGTAGTTTTAAAAGATATCGAACTCACAAGGAGTGATGGTCAAAACTACTGTTATCTTAGGGTCACTATCTAAAGTTAAGACTGATTAAAAAATCGGGGTGTTTGGGTTAAATCAGGAATTAACTAAAGTCTAATAATTAATAACGGGACACTAGTATGTATTTCATTAACTTAAGGGATTCAGTAAGTCATTGGCATTTGTTTTTAGTATTAAAACACCGTTTCGGTGAAAACTATTTGTTTAAAGACCCTCGTCTCAAATTTCCATTCTATTGAATCTGAGCATATTAGTTAAGCTCGAAATGAGCGCTTCCGTTGTTTCATTTAAAACTCAAAAGTATTTTTTGGAAACAAATAAAGTCCAATTAACTTTAAAGAGCTTCCGCTGTTTTTAAAACTAATGTTTTAATAACCACTATTTGGTTAAAACCTCAAACTTCCGCTCTGTTCATTTTAACCTTAGACTGTCTCTTACTTCCATACAAAAACAATTAAATATTCAAATTGGAAGTTAAAACTAGAAAAGTGTTTTTGTAAAAATAATAATGCCAGTTAATTACCGAATCCTTTCAGTTAAGTTTTACATACCGGTATCAGGGAATCTAGCCAGACATAATTTTACCGTAGGACAACATAAAATTAAAACGTAACGCATGCATGGTAAGAAATAAATAAATTATGCTTATTAAAACAGAAACATGGAAATGAATAATAAAGCGATTAATTCCGAGTAATGCATATCCTCCACAAGCCGGCAGGATTGACTTGTAGCAAAAATATCTCGAATTAAATTAAAGTAATCCTAAGTAAATTATGGAAATATGGAAACAAAACTAGTGTTGCAGTATTTCTACGATATGGAAAAATACTGCTTTGATGGTGGGGTTTTTTATTTCCTAAGTAGTTCTACGAAATCTGAAAAATTAGTGCTAGAAATCTACACTGGAAAATATCAAAACAGAATATAAAAAATAATGCTGAGCAGAAAAAATGAAATTGAAAATAAAACTGCGTAACAATTGTTCAGGGTGCGGGAGAGAGTGTGAGATTTTGGTAATTGCTTCAATATATAGAGTCCATTAGTTCAGGAAAAATAGGAATTCAACGTGGAGAAGAATCCGTGAACATGCGCGCTGAGTCCGTCAAATGGAGAGAAAATCGTCACTGCTATATGGATCGTGGCGAGCGGCATGTGTGCGTGACGTGGGGTACATAACTCTTATTTGTCTCGGTCGTAACATCCTTGTGGCGGATGGCACGCCTTCTGGTGCAGGAAGTGCTGAAATGCTTCAAAAAGGCCATTTGAACTTCATTTTTCCATTATTTTTCTTCCTTTTCTCATTTATGTGTTGCAAAAGCTAAGTACCTGAAATATGTTGCAAATACTACAAACAGAGATAAAATGTGATATAATAAATGCATAATCGGAAGTTTTATCTACGTAAATTGGTTGGAAAATGCTATAACTTTTTGTGCTATCAAACTACCCTGAGCTTGAACTTTTGCTTGTCCTCAAGCAATAAAATCAGTGTAAAAATAATTGAGCACATATTAAATGCAAATTCACGATGTGACTCAAATTGTAAGAGGTTGCTAGTGTTCTTGCCGAAACATAGGCGTAAATAGATACAGTGATAACACTAAACACCCCCCATCGTGCAGACCAATTCCAGTCATGCCACTATAGCTTAACCTAGTTCTTTTCACTAAATTTTACCCGTTTTCATTCTAGCACAATCACATTAAGCCATTTATCTTTACACGCAAATAGTAGAGTAGCCGGTTAGTGACTATGATCCTTTGAAGCAATAAGGTTCTGGAACATAAATGCGGTAACCTTATTTAATTCTCCCAATTGCAATTTGCGGGGGATCAGACTGTAGTCCGCCCTACCAAGTTCAGTACCAGATACCTCTGAACCAACTGACAACGAGTTTCTTATTGTTATATTGTGTAGGCTCTGTATCCGTTGGATTAAGTGATCGAGTAAGAGTCACCAAACTTTATTGGTGCAATCCTTCTAGTAAGCATGTATCTTTTGAGTAATTTGGATCATTCATTTATATTCATCGACTCCCTACGTACTTCGTGCCCAAGACGATGTTGACTGCTAAATAAACTACTCTAGGTTACTTTAAAACTAAAGCGTAAGGTTTCAGTATAAAGGGTACTGAAATCGATCTAGCGCAATTTAAGGATTTAGAGTGTTACAACGATATCGATCATGCTTATGTGTTGCTCAAAGTTTCTTATTTGTCTTAAAAGGTGAGCAACATGCATACTCTTCAAACGCGTCACATTATGCAAGTAATGAATAAATTTTTTGTTGTGGCTCAAGAAAGTGGGGAAATTAGATAATAGCTCAAAAATTTGCATAAATGAATTTGAAAGTACAGAGATTGTTTTGATTACAAGAAATAAGAATGAAATATCTACCTAAGAAACAACAAAGAGTTCTTAACTAACTAGCTCCCCTAAGCTTGAAACAAGCAATGTCCCAATGCTTAAAATAAGAAGGGAACGAGAAGAGAAGCAAAATAGACTTATTCTTTCTCATTATCACGTCCTCTTCCTCGCCCTCGTGTTCGTCCACGTGTACCCGAAGGATGGGGCATAGCCACATGGTATATATAATCTTGAAAACCATCCATGCGTACAGTTAAGGCCACCATATCCTCGGTTAATCTTGCATCCCGATGCTCGTTTCTTTCATTATATTCTTGCTGCTGAGTTTGCATGGCCAACATAAGTTGCATCATTGCATTTTGGTTGTTCTGTATAGCCTGCATTCTCTCATCATGTTCCATTATGGCAGCCTAATGTCATCATTCGAGGTAGGTACTCTTTCTTATCTTCTCCTGAGCCTAGTGGACGTGCTTGCAATGTTTTCAGGAGGAGCTTGTTGTCTAATGTCTCCTTGTTCCATTTTTTGCTCCATTTCATCTGCTTGGACATTCCCCTGGTTGCCCCGCGCATTATCTCCAGGTGCAGGAGCATCAAGGTCATAAAGCCATGTATCCAAGTTTGTAATATTAGTAAGTGCAAAGTTCGGTAAAATGACGCTAGGAACTACCTTATTACTCACCATGAGGTTGTACCTACCATCTCCTCTGACCTTAATAAAGTGGCTAGCACGACAATCGTTAATGTCAATGAATATGGGCGACGGTGGTTACAGATTTGCAAGCTTGTCTTGAAGGCGAAGGCCAAGTGATATAAAGGTGACTATCCCTCCAATGCAGAAAGGCATATATCCTATGGCACACAAGGACTGGATATGTGATAGGATGAAGGTGCTTGCATTTATCTTTTGGCCAAGGGTGAAGGTACAATGCAAGAGGAACAACTTTTTAGAATTAACTTTGTTGTTGTTAATTCTCCCAAAAATGGTGTTGGAGATGACACGGTGGAAGTATTTGATTGCAGGATTGTGAATGGATGAAGCATAAAGTCCTTCCCAGCTGTTTGGTTCCTCATTAGCAAGAGCTTTCCAAAGTTTGAAAGTCGTAGATGCCCAATCTAGGTCTTGAGAGATTCAGTGTTGTACCATCCCTTTGGTAGGAAAGTGGAGCAACTTGCTCAGAGCCGCCTGATTAATCGAATACTCATCATTGAACATTCTGAAGGTTGTAGTGTCAGATAGGTCTTGGCTTTCGTCACAAGGTTAGTTGTATGAGAATGAACTTAAGAATTATAAAGTTAGCGACTTATACGTTGGAGGGTTCTGCGTGCCATTGTTGAAGCAAGGAAGGAAGATGGGTAAAAGTTTGTGTGAGAAATTGGGGATTTTGAAATGGAAATGGCTTTAGGGATGGTTTATGTAGAGGAATATAATGGAGGTGATAAATGGGGATGTATGAATTTTTATGACAATGATAATGGGAGGAGTGAACAGGCGTAGGGTTAATGCAATTAAGGTGGAGGTTTTGAAGAAAATGTGAAGAAGAAGGGATATGCGAGGGTTTTTTGTGATAAAACAGAACGTTTCTGTTTCTGACTGTGTGCTGAGTGTCATATTTATATGCTGAACGGAACTGGATCATGGGAAACGTGACGGGCGTCACGCTTGTGTGGCGAACGACACGGGTCTAGAAACATAATAAAATTGAATATTTTGCAGTTCTGTTATGCAATATACCTTTTTAATACTTGTACATAAATATATATGAACAAAAAATATGGAAATATTAAAGCGCGCACACACACACACACACACACACACACACACACACACACACACATACACACACACACACACACACACACACACACACACACACACACACACACACACACACACACACACACACACACACACACACACACACACACACACACACATATATATATATATATATATATATATATATATATATACACACACACACACACACACATATATATATACATATATATATATATATATATATATATATATATATATATATATATATATATATATATATATATATATATATATATATATATATATATATACTTATGTGTGTGTGTGAATATGATAATAATGCAATAAATAAACGGAGTAATTAAAACTCATAATAAAACTGAACTGAAAATGAATAGAAATTGTACTGAAGAATAAAATTCCTAAAAATTATAAGAAAAAAGTGGCAAATAAATGAAAATATAATTTAATAAGACTTCTCCCCACACTTAAACAAACATTGATCTCAATGTTTACATGTAAAAAGGAAAAATGTAGTACGTCTGGAAAATCATCCACGTCGGTCACGAGAGTCGGAGAAAAGATGCTGATAAATATAGTCCAGCTGTTCGACTACCGTATCCATGAAAGAATGGAAGTCGGTCCTCATAATAACAAGCTCGTCCTTCAACAAATAAATCTCTGATTGGATGGTAGTCAAAGCGGGAGCTTGATGAAATACGAGAGGTGGAGAAACAACTGGAGTGTCAGGGAAGTTTGAGCCAACCTGTTCGGGAGACGGGAAGTGATGGTAAAAGGGAGGGGTTTCAGGGTCAATATCCTCATCAGACAGGAAAGAATCGAGGTGGTCATAAATCATGGGTGTCTCAAAAGTGGGTGGTGGTGACATGTGTGGTGCGCCCCAATCATATAACCAGTTATTTCTGTCATGTATGCTAGTCCTAGGGTCAGGTAGAGTAAAAAGGGGCATTAACTGATTGTTAACGAGCAGTTCGAAGTAACCTGGGCCTAAGTTTCCAATGATTCCCCTATTGAAACCGAAATTGATATTCATAGGTTGAAATCTACCTTGAGGGACAAGGTTCAACATTGGTTGTCTTAACCCGATAACATTAACTATCATGGTTACGAAGCCACCTGTTGTACCCCAAAATTTTCCCTCCCATTTTTACACAAAACATACTCCTAGAGGTCCTCAATTGCTCAAGTTGACTAAGGATTGACCAGACAAATCCTCCTCCTAAGACAATGAGCCTCAAAATAGGGTTTCACTCCTCATCAAGATGCTTGAGTTCCAAGGGTCCTAAATGATTTCCATTGCCCTAATATGTCCTCAAGATCATCCATGTCAAGTTTCATGCCTTGCACTATAAGTTTTCTCAGTCAACTGCTCAGATGCCTGGAAATAAAATGTGTTAGATCAAAAGTCAATTGTGACCCACATACAGTCAAACTTCAAGATTTTTGGTCAACATCAACATTTTGAAGTAACATCCATCATTTGATCAAGGGTTGATCAATATTCCTCAAGGAATGCCCCAAATTCATCAAAACTCAAAAGTTGCTAAATTAGGGTTTCTATAGGAAAAGTCAACCAAATTTTGACCAAGCATAACTTTCTCATACTTTATCAGAAATTTCTCATCCAAGGCTCATTTTGAAGAGAATCTAATACCCTACAACTCATCTTCATCCCTCATGTTCAAAAAATGCACTCATGAAAAGATATAAATTCAAACATTGTAGGTCCTTTTTAAAAGTCAACAAAAACACCTTTTGGGTCAAAGCTTATTACATGAACATGGAAGACACAATTGAGATGAAACCAAAGAGGTTGCTTATGGGACATCCTAAGATTTCTAAAAAGTCCAAGAACACCCTCTTAGGGTCAAAATTGAGATAGATGTGCATTGTCAAAGTTGGCCACTTTTAGGAAATTTGCACAAAGTCAATAATGCCCAAAATTACATTTTTTTCCACATGGGCCCATCTTTTCAAGATTGAATCTCAGTCCTAGCATGGTCCACGACCTATGGGACCCTCCATGCCTTTTTGTTTTTGTTTATTCAATTTATTTTGATTTTTATTCATTTAAAAATCAAATAAATCCAAATAAAATAAAATTAAATCAAATTTGTGGAATGAGATTTGTTTTGCATTGAATTATAGATCTCACATGCTGTCAATGGCCAAAGCAAATCATGCAAGCTCTAAAACAAGAGAAAATCTCCAATTTTAGAAAGATTTGAATCAAAATTCAAGGCCATTACATCTTTGGGTTTTTGCCAATTCTATTGACTTAATCTGATTCAATACTTATACAGAAGCTTTGTAAACCCTAAAGAAGAAGAATTCACGCGCAACCTGCCTCCCAAGAACAAGAACAAAGTTCAACTTTTTTGTGAAAAAGTGCAGATCGAATCTTTCACCATTTTTCAAGCCATTCTAAGGATCAAACCATATTCTCGGACACTCATTGGAGCGATTACAAGCATTATCAAGGCCTGAAGCATCAAGAATCACGCGCTAGCACCTTCACTGTTTGCTTTTTTTTTTCAAAACTCGGTTACAATGATTCTTGCATCATAAATCTGTTTTAATCATATATCCATACTTGCTATCATATTTGCAATGTTTTTGATTGGTTTAATTAAAGTTTAAGCGTAGGAATAGCTTCTTGCCATGGCTAGGGTTCATGAGCTCAAAATTGGGGTTTCTCTATCCAGGGAAAATTGAAGGGGATCATGGGCACCAATAGACTCAGGATAAGATTTTTGATTGATCTATGTTTTTAGTTCTGACTAATATTGCTTGCATTGCATTTTGAGATATTGCAGGGTTATAGCTATGGACAAAAACTGTCACTATAGCTTTTAGTGACAATTTTATCCGTAGGTAAAAGTTTAATATCAAGAATGACAGTTCTGGGAAGAAGATGCAGGCGTGGCAGCACACCACTGGTCCATTTAAATTTTCGCGTGTTTGTATAGGAAGCTGACTTTTCATTCTTTATGATATATTATTTGTATTGGTATTAACGAATGAAGCAAATGGTTCACTGACAAGCAGAGAAGGCTCCAAGGCGCCCGTGTGTAGGAGGTCAGGGGTTCGATCCCTGCCTGCTACATAATATTTTTCCTAACATTTGATTACAGATCTAGTATTATCCTACCAAGCGTGCATATCATGCACCTCAAGATTTCACGCCTTGGATCATCCCCTGATCAGATCCAACATGCAGCAGACAAGGAGCATGGTAAACCCTCAGATGAGAGTCCCACTGGATCCAGCACAAGTGGGCCAGCTATTCTGGGCCTGGAAAATTCAACTCCTCACACCCCCAGAATTATTTTTCATTACCAGGCCCATTCTTTTTCTTTTTTAATTTCTTATTTTAATTATTTATTTTAATTATTTTTTACAAAAAAAAAAATCATTGTTTTTTTAATTAAACCAAAAATCATAAAAACACAAAATATTAGAATTAGTTTTTTTTTATAAAATAATTAATTCTATTAATTAATTAGGTTAATTAGAATAACTTAAATACTTTTTTTCATAGTTAAAATTAATTAGAAATTAGGTTAATTTGAAAAGTTAATTACTTTTCTCAAAAAATCCAAAAAGTATTTTTCTTTATTCACTAATCAAATATATTTGAATTTAATTTTAATTCCTCGTATTTAATTCCATCGTGCATTTATTTATTTATTTTCCGATTAATATAATTGCTCCGAGTTTGTAATAGTTAAACTTAGGTTTATTACTATTTGCCTTTACTGTTTTTCCCAAGTTTTGATTATGTAATCCTCCTCCCCAAAGTCTTGTAATAGCTAGGTTTAAATTTCCCGCACTTTTACTTTTCATCATTATAAATTGTTAGATGATATATAATAGGATTGTATGCAAAAGATCATAATTTTAAAACAGTAGAAAACCCTAAATATGCAAAGATAATAACCAAAAACAAACACTTGCACATGCTCACTCCTAGGTTTTTCCCCACTTCGGTTGCCTTCGGCAAACGGTCATGAAGTATAGGGAATTTTAGTGGTTGCCCTCTAGTCCCAAAAGATAAAAAATGACCCATTTGAATGTTGCCTCGGAAAGATCTTTAGGACTCTAGGGTAACTACTAAGGTTTCCTAACCATTGCTTTAGTTGATCGTAATTTTCCCTTGCGTTCCTTTCGATTGTCCCTTAAACTCCAATGATGGAGCTACCTACTCCTTAATAGTAGGATAACACTGTCTAAAGGAAATAAGAAAACAAACATACTTTTTTCGAGTAGGTAGAAACTTTTAGGTACTTGCTCAAAACAACATTTTTTACACTTACACTTTAAAACAAACTTTTCAAACTAAAGTTTTCAAAAACATTTTATCACACCCTTGAGGACTGATACAAGGGTTACCATAAAGTGAAACGCCGCACTAAGGCAATTTCAAAACTTTTCAAACACACAAACACACGAAAACAATTTGAGAAAATGAGCAAGTACCTAAGAGCCCGTGGAAAACCACGTATAGAAAGGGTGTTAATACCTTCTGTTGTACCCCAAAATTTTCCCTCTCAGTTATTAAGAATTTGCTCACAAGATCTCCTTTGGCTCAAGACTGCACTAGGGTTGATCAGCTCAAGACACCTCCTTAAGCACTGATGACCAAAATTAGAGTTTGAGATTGCACATGGATATTTGAATTTTAAATGCCCCATATGACTTTCATAGATCATTATGGACCCTCAATATTACTCATGTCAAGTTTCAAGTTTTGGATCACACTTTTGCTCAATCAATTGAGCAGTTGACCTAAAAATCAGTTGTAATAGGAAAAAGTCAACTGTGGCCAATTTACAGTCAAAATTCATAATTTTTTTATCCACGTCAACATTATAAACTCATATGTATTAGTTGATCAAGTTTGGATCATAATTCCTCAAGAAATTTGATCAAATCTTTAAAAGGGCAAAATGGTCAAAATTAGGGTTTTGATTGGAAAAGGGCAATTTCTGATTTTTTGACCTAGAAAATGATCAATTGGTTTAAGGCACGTGTGATTGGTGGATCTGGAACTGACTGTTTAATGCTGGTTCGCGAAATGTCGCGGAAGCAAGAGTCACCACCGTCTTTTATTTTCTCCAAATGGAAAGGACAAAAGCACAGAAAAATTCCTTATAGAGATTGCTCTCGGTTCGGGAGGTAGATTATAGAAAGGGAAGGTGTTAGCACCCTTTCTATCCATGGTTATCCATGGGCTCTTAGATACTTGCTCATTTGTGTTTTCAAAATTGTTTGTTTGCTTTTCAACTGTGGGTTTAAAAAAGTTTCTTTGAAAATTCCAGTTCGACTCTTGTATCAGTCCTCAAGAGTGTTTGAAAAATTGCTTTTGAAAGCTTTTTGAAAAGGTGTTGGTGTGAAAAAGATTTTTTATTTGTTTTTTGAAATTAGATCAAGTATCTACGAGAATCTACCTACCCTAAGGAATTCGTCTGTGTAAATGTCCTTAAAGCAGTGCCATCCCATCATTGAGAGGTAGGTAGCACCACCGTTGGAGGTGTTCGGGTCAATTCGAGGATTCGGGACATGGTAGTCACCAGAGCAATGGGAAGACACCTTAGAAGCTACCCTCATGCCATGTTCATGGACATGAGGACTTACTAAAACATCCTCTACTCAACGACCACCTTTCGAGGGGCAAGGCAACAGTGAGACGTACCCTAGGGGTGGTGTGTGATTTGTGTGTCGTTTTCATTTATGTTTATCTTATTCATGGATTGGTGATCTACGCGTTGCTTTTATTTTGGCATTCATTCTTTCATGCAAATTATTAACAGTTAAAAAGATGCGGAATTAAAAGTCCTACGCTATTACAAAGGCGCGGGTCTACATCGCCAAATTAATCCAAGACCCGATTTGAAATAAAATAAAATGCGAAAAAATAAATATCCTAATTAATCTATTACATGGCTTTGGGATAATTACATGAAATTTATAAAAAGGAAATAAAATAAGCGCGTGAAATAGAATTACGATCGAATGCGAGGGCGTTGGACCCTTTTAAGGAAATTAAATTACAATTAATAAATTAATTAAGTTAAATGAGAAAAGGAAATTATTTTTGAGTTTTTTTTGTATTTATGGAATTTAGTAAGAAAATTAAATGAAATTAAAATCCTAATTCTAAACTATTTTTATTTATTAAAAAATATTTAAATTTGACCTAATTTTAATTAATTATTTACATGGCAATTTATTTACAAAATAAATAATTAATTATTAATAATGGTAAAAGAAAAGAAAAAGGATAAAAGTATTTAAAACCCTAATTCTACATTTTTTTAGTTTATTAAGAAAAATATTAGAACTAAACCTAGAATTAAAAAACTAAATTAATTAATAAAGTTTATTTATAAAAAAAAACATTTAAATAAAATATATTTATATTTTTTGTCTTTTTGATTTTTTTTTTATGTTAAAGGAAAAAAATTAATTTAAAGAATTAAAATAAAACTAAATAAAACAAATAAAATAGAAAAAATAAAGAGAATAAAAAAAGCAAACCAATGGGGGGTGTTGACTCCAATTTGGAGGTTATGTTGTGAGCAATTAGGCCCAATTATTGGAGGCCTCTTCTGACTTTTCAGGCCACGTGCATATGCGTTGACTGGGGTGTTCCCTGGACCTTGATTTTTGGCTCTTGGATTGATCTTAGTGGCCATGTGGCCAGCGTCAGCGTGGGATGCATGATGGTCTTCAGGGCATGTCAGGCACCTAATTACATTGTAAGGAAAAATAGAAAGAAATATGGGGGACCTGAGAATCGAACCCAGGTCCCAATACCTATTGTCCACGTTGCCCACCAACTGAACCAGCGCGTTTGGTTGTATGCTTAATGGGCAATGAATAATAAGAGAGAGAAAAAACGTTATGCTGGATAATCAACAAAAGGCGCCAATGTTTGAATCCACCAATGGCTTTCCTCCACGCATCGTCTTCCCCACTTGTTCTTCATTTTTGCCTGAAAAAACAAACTAGATAGCGGGGGTTTTAAACCCCCTCAATCTGAAATACAAAAAAATAGCGAATAGGAATTAAACAAATATAAAAAAGGCGCGATGGATGTTTTAGATTCCTTGGAACGTCACGATTTCAATAGTATAAGTCTCATGGTCTGATTTTACCATATGCAAAAGTCCCCAATTTAAGAGCTTTGAAAACCTAGAAAGCTTCCATGGTAGATTCATGTATAGGGCACGAAAACTCAATCGAATGGCATGATTAGCTTTAGAATGATTGGATTAGTACAAATCAACAAAAAAAATGCAACGAGGATGCGTATAAATTAAAACACGAATGTGGAAAATGTTAAGAACAGGACAGCTTCGTGTTACCAATTCTTTGCGTTAGAAGCTGTGGTTTTGATCCAGAAAGTTTCCTGGAGGCCTTAGCAAGCTATTGGAATTGTTACTTTTCTTTGAATTGTGCTAGAATGCAGTTTTCAGTTTTGAGATTTTGGACAAAAAATGCAAAGTTAGGTTTTGATATGAGGCGCAGCTTCAAGGTTCTTCTGATTAGGTTTGCATTTGTATATGTATATGGAATGTTTTAGGTCAACAAAACAAGTCCAATATCCATGGAATCAATGCTTTTGATTTTTATGATTTTGCATAATCTTTTCAAATCTTTTTCTCATGAAGAACATGCCAATTTGCACTAAATCTTTCCTTTTTTGATGTGCACGAGATCTTGAGCAACCAATGAGGGCATATGCTGCATAAAAAGATTCAAACACATTTGTTTAGTATTTTTGTCATATTTTATTTAATTAAATGAATTAATGGTGATAAAAATTCAAATAAATAATAAAAAATGATGAAATAAATCCCCTTTGGGTCAAATGGTCGTGCATAGCCTTTGGATAATGATTCTTGGAAGAAAATGTGGCCCATTAGCAATTTTGAGGTATTTGAAGTAAATTTGACTTTTCAACATTCCAAAAAATTTCCCAACTTCCACAAGGCATATCTTGCTCAAATTTTAAGCTTTGATCATGTTATTGGACATTTTGGAAAGGTCTTGAAGTCCTCTAACCAATGTCTTTTGTCCCATGTCATTTTGATTTACCAATCTCAAGTTATGGTCTTTGACTTAAAGTGTCTTTTTGTTGACTTTTGAAAATGACCTATAATGTTGAAATTGATAACTTTTTGTGAGAGCATTTCTTGGACTTGAAGTGTGAAGAGGAGTTATAGGAAATGTCTTTATCTTCAAAATGAGATTTGGATGGAATTTTTATGATAAACCATGTGGAAGTTATGCCTTGGTCAAGTTACAATTGACTTTTTCAACTGTCCAAATATGGAAACTTTTGCATCTTGAGACTTTTTGAGCCATGCCTTGAGAATCATGATCAAGAATTGATCAAATTATGTTTGTGGCTTCAAAATAAGATGTTGACCAAAAATTTGGACTTTTGACTGTCAAATGACCATTTTGCCCCTGCAGTTGACTGTTGAGCAATTAGGGTTTTTGACTGTGCAATTTTGTGCTGTGAGTCTTGAAACTTGGCATGAGGATGCTTGACCATGTTTATAGGCATGTGGGACTTGATTGGACCCTTGAAAACTTCAATTTCTTTGCCAGCACCTAAACCCTAGTTTTTGATTGTTAGGAGGCCTTTGAACTGTGCAACCCTTGGGGAGATTTTGAAGCTTTGACTTGGCAAATCTTGAAGAATATGGGAGGGCAAATTTTGGGGTACAACAGTTGCCCCTGTTCAATCTTCTTAGACTTGAGGATGCAGATTGGCTGACGTGCCTTTCATAATCCGAAGGTGGAAGATGATTGAACACTAGAGTGCCCAGAAATTTGCGCTCACATAGTAATGTGGTGGTGGGAATGGGCTTATAGATTCCATTTTGAGATTGATGGATAGGATGATGGGCTTATAGATGCCATGCTGAGAGGTGATGTATAGGTGGATGGGCTTATAGATGCCATCTGGGGTGTCGATCGCGTAAGAGATTCCTTAGCGAGAACTTGCGTACCTGAAAAAGAAGATGATTACCTGGCCTGTTACAGGAGCTAGTCTTCAAACTCTCATGCAGATGTGCCCTGACTGGTTACAGGAATGGAATCTGGAGCTTCAAGCGGTGATGAATGATCCAGGGATGGTTACTACCTCAATGGGACGGTGAGAGAACCTTGGACGATTACTACCTCAACAGGAACGCTGAGAGAATCTTGGGGTGATTACTACCTCAACAGGAACGCTGAGAGAATCTTGGGGCGATTACTACCTCAACAGGAACGCTGAGAGAATCTTGGATGTCTTCTACTGGGATAAGAATCAGGGAGATCTTAGGGTCGATCTGACTGAACCAGAGAAGGCCCTTGACTGGATAAGAAACAGAAAAATCTTAGGGTCGATTTAACTGAACCGGACAAGGTCTTGAAATATCTTCAACTGGATAAGAATCAGGGAGATCTTAGGGTCGATCTGACTGAACCAAAGAAGGTCTTGGAATATCTTCAACTGGGTAAGAATCAGGGAGATCTTAGGGTCGATCTGACTGAACCAGAGAAGGCCTTTGACTGGATAAGAATCAGGAAAATCTTAGGGTCGATTTAACTGAACCAGACTAGGTCTTGGAATATCTTCAACTGGATAAGAATCAGGGAGATCTTAGGGTCGATCTGACTGAACTAGAGAAGGCCTTTGACTGGATAAGAATCAGGAAAATCTTAGGGTCGATTTAGCTGAACCAAACCAAAGTCTTGAAATATAGCTGAGAACTTAACTGGATCTTTCCTGAAAGGTAAGGGTCAGTCATATGCAATGTATGATATAGCTCAAGCAATGATGTTCTCAACATAAATGAGATTTGTAAGATATGATGCATACATGCATGCTATAACGTATGAAAATGCGATGTTTATGAATGTATCTTTTTTCGTCTAGGAAAGTAAATCCTTGACGGGTGCCGGGACGTCACTCCTGGGCTGATAGTAAAGAATAGATCTTTGCTTTTTCTGGGGATGATAGTTGCAAGAATACCGGTAGGAGAAGATAACTCCGTTGGAGAATAAACTTGGCGAATGAATTACTCTGCAGGGAGAAAAGTACTTTAGTGATCTTGCTGGGAAGCAATACTCTGTGGGGAGAGAGGTACTTGCTGAAATGTTGATGGTAACTTCGTTGGGGATACCATTGTTATGTTGGAAGTGTTAATAGACTTCGCTGGGGATAAGAAGACTTCGTCAGGGACGATCTTTCCGTGGCTTTTGGCTGAGGATAACCCAGTTATATCCTGGTAGGGAAATAACCTTTAAATAAAGCTGGGAGACGCGTTCATGCTCTACGGGGATAAGCTTCCAGAATCTACTGGGGATAAGCTTACTGCTTGGGGAGATGGATCCCAACTTTCCTGGGGAAACTGGATTGGACTCTCCTGGGGAAAATTGGAACTATATTGGGGAAGTGACTCCATTGAATGTCTGGTATACCGCCGGGGAACAATCTTTAGGTCAAGACTGCGGGGGATGCTTGTTTAAGAATATCTGTATGCTGCTGGGGAATGTTGAGATCTACGGGGGATACCCAACTTCCTTAAGGTTTGATAATATAGCTTGGGGAGAGTGCACTGACTTGCTGGCTCACTCTCTGGGGATTTAAGATACACTGGTTATGTTCTTCAGCCGAACTCGCCTTGGTACCTTGGTGGACGGAACAACTAGATCACTTAGACAACTCTTTATTGCCCCTGTTTCTAATGTTACCTGTAATTAATCCTTTGTTTCGCATGCAAATATTCATGAGTTAGCAAATTATTGTCAATGCATATATCACAAATTGAACCTTGGACGTTCTTCGCAAAACAAAACAGAAAAAGGAAAAAACAAAAGGCAGTCTTAACTGAAAAGTGATTTTATATTGATTTTTGAATTGCCTGTAAATAGGCGTTTATGTACAAGAGGCTGACATCCTAGTAAGAGAACGCCGCCAAACGAAAGAGTTTATACAAATTTATACAAAGGAAAATAGAACAGCTGTGTGAAATGAATGATCCCACTAGGTTCCAACTCTGCTATCGCCCTTATATCTTCGAGCGTCTCATCACTTGATGACCTTAGTTAAAGATGAAGCTGTTTGATCAATGCCGTCTGAACTTGATGCTGATACCGGATTCTGGATGCAAAGTGATCCAATGAGACATAGTATTACGCTTTATCCATAACTTTTGCCTGGACCGCCCTTTCGGGTTTTCAGTCCACCGGGATACCCTTTTTTGCCCAAGCCGCCTTTTCAGGTTTTCGACTTGCCGGGTGTACAGATTTTTTCATTTCATCCCTTCATTTTGCTCGAACCCTTTTGGTTCGCCGGGAAGCCCTAATTTTTGCCTAGGTATGTCAACCTAGTGGGTCTTTATTATGCGTAGTATCTTTTTACTATGTCTGCATTGGCGGGATGAGGAAGGTCGTCACCATCCATGTTGGTTAGAATCATGGCTTCTCCTGAGAACACATGTTTAACCACAAATGACCCTTCGTACGTAGGGGTCCATTTGCCCCTTGGATCACTCTGAGGAAGGATGATACGCTTGATTACCAGATCCCCAACTTGATATTCTTGTGGTCTGACCTTTTTGTTAAATGCCCTGATCATCCGTTTTTGGTACGTCTGACCATGACAAATAGAAGCAAGTCTCTTTTTGTCGATAAGGTTTAGCTGATCAAGCCGTGTCTGGATCCAATCCTCTTCACTCAGATCTGCATCCTTCATTATCCGGAGAGAGGGTATTTGCACTTCGATCGGTAAGACTGCCTCCATACCGTAGACCAAGGAGAAAGGAGTTGCCCCGGTTGACTTCCTTGCTGAGGTACGGTATCCATGTAGAGTAAACGGTAACATCTCGTGCCAATCTTTATAAGTCACCGTCATCTTCTGCACAATTTTCTTAATGTTCTTATTTGCTGCTTCTACAGCCCCATTCATCTTCGGTCTGTAAGGAGAAGAGTTGTGGTGCTGTATCTTAAACTGCTCACAGAGCTCAGTGATCATCTTGTTATTAAGATTGGTACCGTTGTCTGTAATGATTCTTTCTGGGACACCGTATCGACAGATCAGATTGTGCCGAATGAACCGTGCTACGACATTCTTGGTTACTGTGGCGTAGGAAGCTGCTTCAACCCACTTTGTGAAGTAATCGATCGCTACCAGTATGAAGCGATGCCCGTTGGATGCCGTAGGTTTAATCTCACCGATCATATCTATGCCCCACATTGCAAACGGCCAAGGCGCAGTCAGAACATTTAGAGGAATTGGAGGAACATGCACCTTGTCTGCATATATCTGGCATTTGTGACATGTCCGAGAATGTTGGTAGCAGTCAGCTTCCATTGTGGACCAGAAATACCCTGCCCGAAGGATTTTCTTTGCCATAGTGTGTCCACTGGAATGTGTTCCGAATGTTCCTTCATGTAGCTCTTCCATGATCCTTTCTGCTTCAGTCTTATCCACACAACGCAGTAAGGTTGAATCATGGTTTCGCTTGTACAGGATGTCGTTGCTAAGGAAGAACTTCATTGCGAACCTTCTCAGAAACTTCTTATCATTGACAAATGCGCCTTCAGGGTACTCCTGAGCTTCCAAGTATCTCTTCACCTCATGATACCAAGGTTTCTCGGTTACCAATTCAGCCTCGAGATCACAACAGTATGCCGGTTCGTCCAGTTTCCAGATGATGATCCGGGGAGCCTCATTGTCCCATTTGACTTTGAACATGGAAGACATCGTAGCTAACGCGTCCGCTAACTGATTCTCCTCTCTCGGAAAGTGTTCAAAGGTTATCTCTGTGAAGTGGGGGATCAATGTCAACACACATCCTCTGTAAGGAATAAGATTCGGATGTTTCGTATCCCACTCTCCTTTGATCTGATTGATCACGAGAGCGGAATCTCCGAAGACACTCAGAAACTTGATCCTTAGGTCGATCGCAGCTTGTAGACCCATGATGCACGCCTCATACTCCGCTATGTTGTTGGTGCAGTTGAAACATAGCCGGGCAGTGAGTGGAGTATGAGTGCCTTGAGGGGATATGATCACAGCGCCGATACCGTTACCCAAAGCGTTGGAGGCTCCGTCGAAGTGCATAGACCATCGGGATCCTTCTTCAGGTCCTTCATCCGGTCCAGGTACTTCACAATCAGTCACTATCATGATACTCTCGTCAGGAAATTCAAAGTTCATTGACTGATAGTCGTCTACTGCCTGATGTGCCAAGTGGTCTGCCAATACACTTCCTTTGATGGCTTTCTGAGTTGTGTACTGGATGTCGTATTCTGTCAAGATCATTTGCCATCTTGCTATTCTCCCAGACAGAGCAGGCTTTTCAAATATGTACTTTATAGGATCCATCTTTGAGATCAACAAGGTAGTGTGAGTCAGCATATACTGTCTCAACCGGCGAGCAGCCCATACCAAAGCGCAGCAAGTCTTCTCAAGCAGTGAGTATTGGGTCTCACAGTCGGTAAACTTTTTGCTAAGGTAATAAATGGCATGCTCTTTTCGGCCAGACTCGTCATGCTGCCCCAGCACACACCCTATTGAGTTGTCAAGAACTGTCAGGTATAATATCAGAGGTCTCCCTTCAACCGGTGGCATAAGGATGGGTGGTTCTTGGAGATACTCTTTGATTCTGTCAAAAGCAGCCTGGCATTCATCATTCCAACGTACTACCTGATCTTTCTTCAGCAGCTTGAAGATTGGTTCACAGGTGGCAGTTAGATGCGAGATGAACCGAGCAATGTAATTCAGGCGTCCTAAAAAGCCTCTGACCTCTTTCTCCGTCTTAGGAACTGGCATCTCTTGAATAGCTTTGACCTTGGAAGGGTCCACTTGAATACCCTTATCACTGACAACGAAGCCTAGCAACTTCCCAGATCTTACCCCGAAGGTGCACTTGTTCGGGTTCAACCTCAGCTTGTACAGTTTCAGACGGTCAAACAACTTCTGCAGATGATCTAGGTGCTCTTCCTCAGTCTGGGACCTTGCAATCATGTCGTCAACATACACTTCTATCTCATGATGGATCATGTCATGAAATAAAGCAACCATAGCACGTTGGTAGGTTGCCCCAGCGTTCTTCAGTCCAAAAGGCATGACCTTGTAGCAGAAGGTGCCCCACTGAGTAACAAAAGTAGTCTTTTCCATGTCTTCAGGTGCCATCTTGATCTGATTATAGCCTGAAAAACCGTCCATGAAAGAGAACACTTTATGCTGAGCAATATTGTCAACAAGGACATCAATGTGAGGTAGAGGGAAGTCATCCTTGGGGCTGGCCCTGTTCAGATCCCTGTAGTCGACACACATTCAGACCTTTCCATCTTTCTTAGGTACCGACACCACATTAGCAACCCACTGAGGGTAAGAAGTCACTGCAAGAAACCCGACATCGAACTGTTTCATAACCTCGGCTTTGATCTTTTCAGACATCTCTGGACGCATACGGCGGACCTTTTGCTTAACCGGAGGGCAGTCTTCCTTGGTAGGCAAATGATGGACCACAATATCAGTATCCAAACCGGGCATGTCTTCGTAGGACCAGGCAAAGATCTCCACATATTCATGTAGCATCTGAGTCAACCGTTGCTTCACGCTGAGGTCTAGGTTGGCACCGATCTTAACTTCCTTTATGTTCGTCTCAGTACCCAGATTTATTGTTTCCACCGACTCTTCATGTGGTTGAATTTCCCTCTCTTCCTGGAGTAACACTCTTGCAAGCTCGCCAGGCACTTCGCAATCATCTTCACCTTCGTCTTCGGCTAAGTTGATCGGATTTTCGAAGTCATAACTGGCAGTAGCAGAGTCGTTACCAGTGAGATCTAGAGTGGATTGAAACCTGTATGAGTGAGTGTGTGTAAATACAGCTGTTTAATATAAAGAGAGGAAAGAAAGAAAAGGAGCATAAGATTTGAAATGCGAGAAAACGTCCAAGATCTTTATTCATAATATATGAGATGACAATTAATATACCCTCACAAATGAAGCCACGGTGCCCCGCGTAAGACATCGGGCCATAGAGTTTTAATTCATTGTTTATTACAAATAACAAAACAAAGGAGTTTATTACTGCGTAACAAAAGTAACAGGAGTATGATCCTTAGCAGTCCAATTGGTCAATCCACCATCAGTCGTCGGGTAGATCCAGCTATCGAACTCTGATTCTTCCACCTCATCTTCATCCCCAACAGCATTCACTCCTGGGTTGGTAATGAGCACAGGAGGTCTTCTGATCTTCGCCTTGCGCACAACCTTCTGACCCTCTGCAGTAAAACCCAGTCCAAACTTGTCAGTTTTTTGTGTAAAATCAGGGAGCCTGCCCCAGTTAGCACATTCACCTTTCTTGATCACAGCCCGAGCATCCTTCAAGGAAGCCATCTTCAAAGGAACATCCTCTTCAACCACTGTTTCTGCTGCTGCCAATGTTGGAGGTACCTCTTCGAAATGCTGAAAGGGGGTTTCAATAAACTCCCCGTCCATCTCAATATACCTGAAGGAATTCAAATGGCTCACCATATACTCCTCCTCTCCCTGCACAGTGACAATCTTCCCTCTGACGGGGTACTTGAGCTTCTGGTGTAGGGTAGAGGTCACTGCCCCAGCTTTGTGGATCCAAGGTCGACCCAGTAGACAAGAATACGATGGACGGATATCCATCACATAGAAAGTAGAGTCGAATACTTGAGAACCCACACGAATAGGAATGTCTACCTCTCCATGAACCATCCTCTTAGAACCGTCAAAGGCTCTAACGATGATATTGCTAGGTTTCAACTCCAGGCCTTCACAATCCAAATGGTCTAAGGCCTTCTTGGGTAGCACATTTAGGGAAGAACCAGTGTCCACCAACACGTGTGCAAGAGTAGTGCCCCTGTATTCAATAGAGACATGCAGGGCATCATTGTGGTCCTTTCCCTTAGCAGTAAGGTCAGCGTCCGAGAAATCCAAACCATTGTCGGCTGTCAAATTGACTACGCAATCAGTAAACTGGACTGCAGATGTCTCCTGTGGCACATGGGCCGTTTTGAGAAATGAAATCAGGGCCTTAGCATGGGCCTCTGAGCACAGTAGCAAGGAGAGCATAGAGATCTTGGAGGGGGTATGCCCCAACTGCTCAACAACATTAAAGTCACTCTTCTTGATTATTTTCAGAATTTCCTCCATCTCTTGTTGGGAGGCCTCAGCAGTCACAGATTTTGGTGCCTCCATCCGGGCAGGCTCATCTTTAATCCCTTTACCCCGAGCATTAGATGACTCAGCAGCAGGGGAAACAACTTGATCAGAAACAGGAACAGGTACACTTGTAGGTGTTATAGTAAGGGGTCTTCGAATGGCGGGTGGTGCAATGTCAGGCGAGAAGAGCCTGCCACTGCGGGTTACTTTGGCCGAACCAGTGATATTGCTGATGCTGGTGCCAGTGTTGAAATCTTGCTTTATTCCATGTACATACACATCTGCCCCATAGTGCCATGGGACAGCCTTATCAGATTCATATGGGAGAGGCCCCGGAACAGTAATCACAATGGGTGCGACAGTCATGATTTTAACCGGCTTCCTTGGGAGAGCCTTGATCGGATTATTAAAGATTGTAACAACAGAAACTTCTTCCATCAGAACAAACTGAACAGCAGTCTTCTTGAACAGAATCTCTTTGCTGTCCATCAGGCTTTGGATGCCCAACTTCAGCAAAGGACAACCAGAAAGGGAAACAGCACAGAAAAGGCAACCTTCACTACAACCCGGAAATAAACCGGCCAGCAGTAGGTTCCTCTTAACAGTCATCAAGGGAGTAGCTACAGCATTCACAGAAACGGCATACACATCTTCATCAACGGCATTCACTCCATGCTGGGGCATAGGAGCAGTCACCACATTTGGCCTCTCAGGCGCTTCAAATTGTATCTCTTTTGCGTCAATAAGGTCTTGCACCTTATTCCTTAAGGCCCAACAGTCATCAGTGGAATGCCCCGGGCTATCGGAGTGATAAGCACAACGGGCATTTGGGTTGTACTTGGGAGAGACAATGTTCACAATTTTCAGGGCCTCCCTGACAGTCACCAAATTGGTGGATATCAACTGCGGCAAGATTTGCGATAGGGTCATACTCAGCCGGGTGAACTCCCTTCTGGGTCTTTCAGCCCTTTGTGGATTAGGTTGCCGAGGAGCGGCAACAGGCTTGGCAATCATCACCGTTTTGACAGATTGGCGGTGTTCTGGTTTCTCTTGTCGTCTAGACCCATATACAGCACTGGCCTCCTTCTTAAAGGGCTTCTTCTCAGAACTTGCAGATGCACCCTTCTGAATTTTACCGGACTTCATTCCAGCCTCTATCCTCTCCCCAGTCAGAATAAGATCAGTGAACCCTGCAGATGAGTTACCGATAAGATGGTTGAAAAATGGCCCAGATAGGGTCCCCAAAAACATATCCACCAGCTCACGGTCTGTTAACGGAGGCTGCACCCTGCCAGCCAGATCCCTCCACTTCTGTGCATACTCTTTAAAACCTTCGCTTGACCCTAGCGACATACCCTAGAGTTGGGTACGTGTAGGGGCAAGGTCGGCATTATATTGATACTGCTTGTAAAAAGCAGTAGCCAACTCCTCCCAGTTACGAACCTTGGTCCCATCCAGCTGATAGAACCATTCGAGATGAGTCCCTGAAAGACTCTCCTGGAAGAAGTGGATCTACAAGTTCTTGTCCACTGTGTACGGCTGAATCTTCCGCACATAAGATCTGAGGTGTAGCTTGGGACAAGACGCCCCGTCATACTTGGTGAAAGATGGTGCCTTAAACTTGTGAGGAATAATCACACCAGTAGATAAGCCCAAGTCTCCGAAATCCAGCCCAGGCACCTGTTGGATCTCCATTGCATTCAGTCTGTCTTCCAACTGCTTATACCGGTCTTCAGCCGGAGGACACTGCTCCTCATTAAAGTCAGTCTCATTGTCAGAGACTACCGGACTAGGACCTTTTCCCCCTTGGGGACTGCTCTTGCCTATAGAAGAACCAGCCTCTTCATTCTGCAGAGTGTTGCCAAACCTTCGGCCCGAGTTGAAAAGAACAGTTCTCTTCTTCTTCTTCTTCTCTTTCTTCAGGAGCGAAGCCTTCAGCTCTTCTTGGCCCTGAGCCAAACCCATGATCAGCTCCTGAAATTGCGCGTTCTACGCCTGAAGGGCCTTGATAGACATCTCGGTTGATGATGAGTCAGGATTCATGATGCTGAAATAAACAGCGAAGAACAGTAAGCAACCTGAAAAGAAGAAAACCTGCTATGCACATGATGAATGGAATGCGTATGATTTATGTTTTCAAAGACAATCGGGAATCAACTTTGTAAACAAAAAGGAACACACTTCATTAGATTCAACTTTGAAACTTAAATTGTTCAACAGATTTCCCTTAGGCGTTACATAAAAGGGAAATACTGAAAAGGGAAATAAAACTATAAAAGAACATCCAGAGCTCCTTATTGATCCCATGGTCTCCTCTTCTCAGTACGGATGTAGTCATTCAGAGCTCGCTCATTCTCCAATTGCTTTGTCAGCTTCTGGATTTTCAATTCCTGCTCATTGAACTTTTCCCGATACGAATCCCATTCTTCTCGCAGTTGCGACCAAGACCTCTTTAATGTCTCATAATCCGTAGGTATCTGAGGAGGGAGGACAGTTGGAGGAACACCATCTTTGTCAGGATACTCAAGAATGACGGGTATGACAGCTTCGTATGGCATACCTAGCTTCTGAGCACGGATGCGAACCCATTTGTAGTAGGCTTCCATAGGTAAAGAAGTCTTTGGCCCCAATTCTTGTGGGTCAGCTTTATGAACTCTGTCCCAAGCCTTGATGAACCTACGACGCAGCTCGTCACTATCCACCTGAAACTCAAAACTGATGTGAGGCACCAACATCTCATGAGGCCCTGCTCTTCTGGCTCTTCCAAACTGACGGAGTGCTAGACATGGATTGTAGGAGATCCCTCCTTGAGTACCAATCAAAGGAACATTAGGGTATTCTCCGCAACGATCAATAACAGCTATCTCATCCAAACCTCTGAAAGTCCAAATGATGTCCTTATCAGTGAGAGACATTAACCTGTGAGCCCAACCTCTTCCTTCTTGGTTCTTCAGCACGAACTTAGGGAGGTGCGAAATAAACCACCTCACCAACAAAGGGATACAACACCATAGAGTTCCTCGTCTTCGGGTAGTACGGGCATAAAGTTGTTGCAGGATGTCACCCAAGAGAGTGGGCACAGGGTTCTGAGACATGAAGATCCTTATGGCCGTGACATTGATGAAGTTGTCAGGATTAGGAAACAAGACTAGCCCATAGATTAAGAGAGCCAAGATGTCTTCATATGCCCTAAAGTCCAAGTCATTCCAGAAACTGTTAGCTTTACCAATCAGAAACTTGGCCAAGAAACCCTTAACTCCGCTTCTAGTCACCCAGTTGTCCATTACTTCTTGATGTGTCAGGGGAAGAGCTGCAGCAACCTCCTCAAGCCTGAGGGTCTTTTCCCAACCAATGAAGGGAGTCTGATCTAAGATAGGGATACCAAGCAAATCAGAGAACTCTTCCAGGGTAGGGACCAGCTGGAAGTCTTGAAAGGTGAAGCACTGGTACAAAGGGTCATAGAACTGGGTCAGGACACTCATCAACTGTTGATCCCGCTTTGCAGTGACTAAACTGAGAAGAGAACCATGCCTCTGGATGAAGGAAATGGTATTTGGAATTCTGCTAACCAACTCTTCAAGCAACTCAGGTGGGTGAACAAAGTTGAACCGGATAGTATTCCTTCGCACGGGCATCATGATGTCCTACAAAACAGAGCAAAGGTGAAACCCTCTTGTCTTTGAAATGGTCAGTCCTTATGCAGGATGCATGCAATGCTCATGATGTTATGATGTTATGATGTTATGATAAAGCAAACCACAAATATTTACAAAGGCAAACATGGTAAGGCACACAAGTCACACAAGACAAGCCCCTAAAGTTTAGGCCAGCATGAGGTCTAGGTATTACCCTCTTTCAGTTTGTTGGTTCATACCTGTCCTATCAAAGTAACCGGGTTCTTAGAGGATCCCAACATCATTGACTACCCTCAATCGGTCATAACTCCAGCATCACAATCTTTTCTTGCAGCCAGAACCATCACGAGAGTTTAGCCTCAATGGGCGTAGCATACTGCTACTGTTCTATTGGCCAAGTTGGGTCATTTAAGGTTCTAAGGTCGATTGGTGCTTAATGACTCCTCAGAAGACCCATATTCTCCTCGTTGTAACACAAGGGATATCGGTACAGACCAAGGCGCCACACCAACGTAGCCACTGCTTCACCCGTGTCGGTCTACGCCGGACAGGTCCCTCACAGCTTATGCTACCTAACAGGGTATCCCCAGATCCGGGTTAGGATCTATGTAACTCCGATGCAGCCCACAATAATAAATCAAACAAGCACAACAATTGAAAACACAAGTGATCTTAGTCCTAAGGTACACCTCACTTTATAAGATTCCCCAGCAGAGTCGCCAGTTCTGTGATCGGTGGATCTGGAACTGACTGTTTAACGCTGGTTCGCGAAATGTCGCGGAAGCAAGAGTCGCCACCGTCTTTTATTTTCTCCAAATGGAAAGGACAAAAGCACAGAAAAATTCCTTATAGAGATTGCTCTCGGTTCGGGAGGTAGATTATAGAAAGGGAAGGTGTTAGCACCCTTTCTATCCATGGTTATCCATGGGCTCTTAGATACTTGCTCATTTGTGTTTTCAAAATTGTTTGTTTGCTTTTCAACTGTGGGTTTAAAAAAGTTTCTTTGAAAATTCCAGTTCGACTCTTGTATCAGTCCTCAAGAGTGTTTGAAAAATTGCTTTTGAAAGCTTTTTGAAAAGGTGTTGGTGTGAAAAAAGATTTTTGATTTGTTTTTTGAAATTAGGGCAAGTATCTACGAGAATCTACCTACCCTAAGGAATTCGTCTGTGTAAATATCCTTAAAGCAGTGCCATCCCATCATTGAGAGGTAGGTAGCACCACCGTTGGAGGTGTTCGGGTCAATTCGAGGATTCGGGACATGGTAGTCACCAGAGCAATGGGAAGACACCTTAGAAGCTACCCCCATGCCATGTTCATGGACATGAGGACTTACTAAAACATCCTCTACTCGACGACCACCTTTCGAGGGGTAAGGCAACAGTGAGACGTACCCTAGGGGTGGTGTGTGATTTGTGTGTCGTTTTCATTTATGTTTATCTTGTTCATGGATTGGTGATCTACCCGTTGCTTTTATTTTGGAATTCATTCTTTCATGCAAATTATTAACAGTTAAAAAGATGCGGAATTAAAAGTCCTACGCTATTACAAAGGCGCGGGTCTACATCGCCAAATTAATCCAAGACCCAATTTGAAATAAAATAAAATGCGAAAAAATAAATATCCTAATTAATCTATTACATGGCTTTGGGATAATTACATGAAATTTATAAAAAGGAAATAAAATAAGCGCGCGAAATAGAATTACGATCGAATGCGAGGGCGTTGGACCCTTTTAAGGAAATTAAATTACAATTAATAAATTAATTAAGTTAAATGAGAAAAGGAAATTATTTTTGAGTTTTTTGTATTTATGGAATTTAGTAAGAAAATTAAATGAAATTAAAATCCTAATTCTAAACTATTTTTATTTATTAAAAAATATTTAAATTTGACCTAATTTTAATTAATTATTTACATGGCAATTTATTTACAAAATAAATAATTAATTATTAATAATGGTAAAAGAAAAGAAAAAGGATAAAAGTATTTAAAACCCTAATTCTACATTTTTTTAGTTTATTAAGAAAAATATTAGAACTAAACCTAGAATTAAAAAACTAAATTAATTAATAAAGTTTATTTATAAAAAAAACATTTAAATAAAATATATTTATATTTTTTGTCTTTCTGATTTTTTTATTATTTTTTTATGTTAAAGGAAAAAAATTAATTTAAAGAATTAAACTAAAACTAAATAAAACAAAAAAAATACAAAAAATAAAGAGAATAAAAAAAGCAAACCAATGGGGGGTGTTGACCCCAATTTGGAGGTTATGTTGTGAGCAATTAGGCCCAATTATTGGAGGCCTCTTCTGACTTTTCAGGCCACGTGCATATGCGTTGACTGGGGTGTTCCCTGGACCTTGATTTTTGGCTCTTGGATTGATCTTAGTGGCCATGTGGCCAGCGTCAGCGTGGGATGCATGGTGGTTTTCAGGGCATGTCAGGCACCTAATTACATTGTAAGGAAAAATAGAAAGAAATATGGGGGACCTGGGAATCGAACCCAGGTCCCAATACCTATTGTCCACGTTGCCCACCAACTGAACCAGCGCGTTTGGTTGTATGCTTAATGGGCAATGAATAATAAGAGAGAGAAAAAACGTTATGCTGGATAATCAACAAAAGGCGCCAATGTTTGAATCCACCAATGGCTTTCCTCCACGCATCGTCTTCCCCACTTGTTCTTCATTTTTGCCTGAAAAAACAAACTAGATAGCGGGGGTTTTAAACCCCCACAATCTGAAATACAAAAAAATAGCGAATAGGAATTAAACAAATATAAAAAAGGCGCGATGGATGTTTTAGATTCCTTGGAACGTCACGATTTCAATGGTATAAGTCTCATGGTCTGATTTTACCATATGCAAAAGTCCCCAATTTAAGAGCTTTGAAAACCTAGAAAGCTTCCATGGTAGATTCATGTATAGGGCACGAAAACTCAATCGAATGGCATGATTAGCTTTAGAATGATTGGATTAGTACAAATCAACAAAAAAAATGCAATGAGGATGCGTATAAATTAAAACACGAATGTGGAAAATGTTAAGAACAGGACAACTTCGTGTTACCAATTCTTTGCGTTAGAAGCTGTGGTTTTGATCCAGAAAGTTTCCTGGAGGCCTTAGCAAGCTATTGGAATTGTTACTTTTCTTTGAATTGTGCTAGAATGCAGTTTTCAGTTTTGAGATTTTGGACAAAAAATGCAAAGTTGGGTTTTGATATGAGGCGCAGCTTCAAGGTTCTTCTGATTAGGTTTGCATTTGTATATGTATATGGAATGTTTTAGGTCAACAAAACAAGTCCAATATCCATGGAATCAATGCTTTTGATTTTTATGATTTTGCATAATCTTTTCAAATCTTTTTCTCATGAAGAACATGCCAATTTGCACTAAATCTTTCCTTTTTTGATGTGCACGAGATCTTGAGCAACCAATGAGGGCATATGCTGCATAAAAAGATTCAAACACATTTGTTTAGTATTTTTGTCATATTTTATTTAATTAAATGAATTAATGGTGATAAAAATTCAAATAAATAATAAAAAATGATGAAATAAATCCCCTTTGGGTCAAATGGTCGTGTATAGCCTTTGGATAATGATTCTTGGAAGAAAATGTGGCCCATTAGCAATTTTGAGGTATTTGAAGTAAAGTTGACTTTTCAACATTCCCAAAAATTTCCCAACTTCCACAAGGCATATCTTGCTCAAAGTTTAAGCTTTGATCATGTTATTGGACATTTTGGAAAGGTATTGAAGTCCTCTAACCAATGTCTTTGGTCCCATGTCATTTTGATTTACCAATCTCAAGTTATGGTCTTTGACTTAAAGTGCCTTTTTGTTGACTTTTGAAAATGACCTATAATGTTGAAATTGATAACTTTTTGTGAGATCATTTCTTGGACTTGAAGTGTGAAGAGGAGTTATAGGAAATGTATTTCTCTTCAAAATGAGCTTTGGATGGAATTTTTCTGATAAACCATGTGGAAGTTATGCCTTGGTCAAGTTACAGTTGACTTTTTCAACTGTCCAAATATGGAAACTTTTGCATCTTGAGACTTTTTGAGCCATGCCTTGAGAATCATGATCAAGAATTGATCAAATGGTGTTTGTGGCTTCAAAATAAGATGTTGACCAAAAATTTGGACTTTTGACTGTCAAATGACCATTTTGCCCCTGCAGCTGACTGTTGAGCAATTAGGGTTTTTGACTGTGCAATTTTGTGCTGTGATTCTTGAAACTTGGCATGAGGATGCTTGACCATGTTTATAGGCATGTGGGACTTGATTGGACCCTTGAAAACTTCAATTTCTTTGCCAGCACCAAAACCCTAGTTTTTGACTGTTAGGAGGCCTTTGAACTGTGCAACCCTTGGGGAGATTTTGAAGCTTTAACTTGGCAAATCTTGAAGAATATGGGAGGGATAATTTTGGGGTACAACAGCATGATCTAAAGATATCAATTGCATCATTTTTACCTAATAACATAGCTCAAAACATTGATCAAGTCCAATGGATTGACATATGAATTTTCAGTCAACTGATCAAAAGTCAACTGTATACTGAAAAGTCAAACTTTGACTTTTTGGTCAAAATCAAATGTCAAAGATCACAATTCATCAAATAATGTCATAATATGAAACTTATTCATCAAGAAATAAAAAATTCAAGATTTCATTTTGAAAAGTTAAAATTTCTAAACTTAGAAATTTTTCTAAGTGTTGGAAATTTCTTATTTTTTCACAACTTTGAGCAAATTTTCACCATGATGCAAGATGATTCAAAAGAAAATTTCAACATGAAATTTGTAGATATACATGAAATATACAACATTTCTTTACACAAATCCTTCCAAAACTGCTTGGATCTCAAGTTATAATTTTAAGAGCACATGGTCATGAAACAAAACACTTAGTGAAATTTTGCCCTAATTTAGTCAGGATTTTGACCTAACTTCATGGCACTTTTTCATATAGTTCAAAGGGGAATTTTCAAAAGTGATTCAAATAGGGGTTTTATAGCACATTACAAGATTTACAAAATGTCCAAGAACTCCTTGAGATCATTTTTAAGTAGGGAGAATCGAAGAGATGAAGTTAGGGTTTTCACACTTGAATTACAAGTCATTTTGTGATGAACAAGATTCAAAATACAAACTTATGCTGCATAACCTCTACTTTGCAGGCCTCAAACTTGTTAGGCACTCCATAGTTAATTGCTTGAACAACTGTTAGAGGTCTCAATTTAAGCATTCAATGCAAGACCATGCTTTATATCCATTTTAGGAAGAAAGTGCATAATGCCATTTTGATAAAGTAGCTTTTTGCATAAAACTTGTTCTTGAGCCTTGCACCTATTCTCTTATGATCATACATGTCTTATAACTCAAGAGAAACTTGTTTAGACACTTACAATCACTCGGCCCATGCTTGCACCTCCTCTTGAAACTTGTTTTCCCACTTTTCTTGAAAATCAAATAACATAGCAATTAGCTTGTAACTTGTACTTCTGATTATCCAAAGCACTCAAGACCTTTTTCTTATACATACACAAGTCATTTGCCACAAATCCCACGCATGCTTAAGCCCTTAAAACACCAAGAACACATAATCCCTAAAAACACCTCAAAACTTGCCATTTCAGAGTTTTGAATCCAATCTCCAAATCTGCTCGTGCGTTTCTTGGCCTTTTACTTTAAAAAGATTCTAAATAACATACACAAACAATTCAAACATCTGCAACACCACTGTAACACCTCCATCATCATCCACCATTTTCAAAAATATCACCTTGCACATTGAATTCTCCAGAACTCCTTAGGCACTTTCAGCTCAAGCTAAGGATCACATTAGCTTCCTGGGAACTTGAGGAAGTTAATCCAATCATTGGAACTCACTAAAAGCTACTCAAACTCCAAACACGATACCCTCTTGCAAGGTGAGTTTTCTGACTTTTGAACTCTTCATACAAGCATCATTAATGGTTTATTTGTGAATGAAAAATGTAGATATCATTGCCCTAAAGCTAACCATGTCCATAGTTTTCATTTATATTGCTTGAGCTTAGAGAGTTTTAAGATTGAAGTATCTAAAATTTTTAGGGTTCAGATTAGGGCCATTAAAATTCATGCTTGTCTTTGATCTATAACTTTATTGCTTTGCATTTCTGAAATCGTGAGGAAATTTGCTACAAGTTTCCTGTTTACATTTTTTATTTTTGTTGAGAATTGAATGAGATACAGAGGTTCAGGTTGGGCGTGAGGTTGAAGATGAAGTTGGCATCAGGAACGTGTTTACCATATATATTTATGGTTTGATTTATATAAACAGATGTATAGCCACCCCAGTGGTAGAAGCACGCGCCTGTGACTATAGGGACTTGGGTTCGAGCCCCAGTGGTACCCTTTTTACTTGTTTTCTCACATTTTCCATATTTTTGTCATTTGTTTGCAGTGCTGGGTCTCATCCCTTGGTCCTTATATTGTTTTTCTTACTACTGGCCGCCCTTGCTGGCTATTCACACCCCTGGCCCATTTTATTTTCTTTTTTCTCATTTTTATTTATTTGTTTTCTTAAATATTTTATTTAATACTAAAAAAATCAGAAAAAATATAAAAACATTATATTTATATTTTGACATAGTTTATTTATTTTTTACACAAAAAAAGTTATTTTATTTTATCATACTTTATTTATTTCATTAATTGACTTGTAAATTTAATTAAAAAACTAGGGTTTTAGTTATTTTCTTTTACATAATTTAAATATTTTATTTTAAAATGTAAAAAGACCAAAAATATTTTATAATATTATAAATTATTTTTAAGACAAAAATACCAAAAATATTCTTCTTATAAACTTAATTTCTTTTTTTAATCAATTAATGGATTAGGGTTTTATTTAAATTCTTTTCCTAGTAAATTTAGTTTTACTTTTTACTAATCTAATTAATTATTTTTCTTTTAGTTAATTAGGTTAAAACAAGACCCCTTTTCCCCTAAAAAATCCAAACAAAACATCAATTTTCTTTACATTTACATACTTGTATATTTATTCATTTTGTACATTATTTATTCAATTCTTGTACAAATTCAATATGGTTGTAATAGATAATTAGGCTTTATTTTCTTGCAATCCCCGTTTGTAATTTGTACACCCACCTCCCACAAGTATTGTAATAGCGTAGTAATTTTAAATTCCGCAATTTATCGCTTTATATACAAATGCTAGTAGTTAGGGTTTGTATGGAAAGACAAAAACCAATCAATTAGAAAACCCTAATCAAAGACAAAACCAAGCATGAAATGGCAATCCCCGTTTGTAATTTGCACACAAGCACCCATAGGGTAAACCACTTGGTTGCCTTACAAAATGACCATATTACGCATGTGAGGTATCTCAGCAAAAACAAGCAAAATACAAGATCATAGTCCCTCGATGACGCTATCTAAGTTGCCTTTCAAAATGATCTTAGTCCCTAAAGAGAATGCTAAGATACCTTGCAACATTGCTAATCATGGTTATACGATGACCCACGCTCGTCCCATTTATATCCAAATATAGAGTTACTTACCAAATCAATGGTAAGATAACAATGTCAAAGGAAAGAGGAAATGAATATGAAAGACTTTTGAGTAGGTAGAATGCTCCTAATTACTTGCTCCATTTCAAAACAAAACATCCTTGCTATTTTCAAAACAAACACCTACACTTTTAAAACATCTTACAAACTTGAAAACATTTTCAAAAGATCAACATCTTTGTATACATTCTTACGAACGAGAATCATTACAAAGTTTGCCTAAACAATGGCCTCTTTACAAAATACTTTCAAAAACCACATGAAGCACAATTTCAAACAAAAGCAAGTGATATAGCAAGTAACTAAGAGCCCATGGAAAACCATGAATGAAAAGGGTGCTAATACATTCACTTTTCATAATTTACCCCCCGAACTCAAGAAATAATCTCAAAGGTCTTTCCTGTGCTTTTTCACCTTTCCTTTTGGATAAAAGAAAAGTCGGTGGCGACTCTTGCTAACCGTAACATTTACGATAAAACGTAAAACACCAAAGTCAGTTCTCCCACCGTATCACAGAACTGGCGACTCTGCAGGGGAAAATTCTAAAACTGGGGTTACCTTAGGGTTAGATCACATTTACTTGCTTTCATTGTTTGAATTGTATGCTTTACATTCTGGTTCTTTATTTGGGTTTGAATCCTCTACCCGAATTTGGGATACATTATAGGTAAGTAGCAATACGTTGTGGAAACTGTGCGGGGTATACCGACATGGTCTAAGAAATAGCTACGTTAGTGCGACATATGTGTGGGTATCGGTATCCCTTGAGTTAATCAAGGAGAATACAGGGCCGCTGAGTGATGTCATAAAGCACTAATAAACTTTTAGAACCTTTACTTGACCAACTTGTCCATTAGGACATAGTGAGATGACCGACTTTGGTGCAGTACGAAGTTGGTAGATACTCAATACTACACTCATTGAGGTTTGGTTTTTTGAGATATTTCGGTCGCTATTAAAGAGGCTTGTGCTGAAACAATGACCAAGGAAACAAACCAGTTATATTGAGCTCCTTAGAACCCGATTACTATTGCTAGGACAGGTTTTAAGCCAACTAAACTTCAAGAGGGTACTGTTTACCTTGGGTTTTGGTAAACAACCGCTGATCCTCCAAATGGTTACTTATTTGGTTACTCGCAGGATCGATCAGATTGATCCTAGGACATAGGTTGATTTTGAAGTTTGATTGAATTGGATAAGGCTTTAAATAAAAAGGTTTCAAGTAAATTGCATGAAGGAAAGATTTGGTAAAATAAACAAGGCTTAAAGTAAAGGTTCGACAGGAAATGTAAAGAGAAAAGCAAGTAAAATTCTGGAAAAGTAAATGACTTTAATTGATAAAATTGGTGTTTCACACATACATTTCTCAACAATTCTTTCTCACACGCTGGGTACTCGAATCTATATGAGTGACTTTGTATAGAATTGTGAACACACGCGAGAAACTACATGTCTACTCCTATTTATACTAAAACATTCCAAGTAACCGTCGGGCAGTTACACTGCTTCGAGATCAATCCACTTGGCACGTTCTCCATGCTCGACGCTCCAGATCCTTGCACGTTTGCACGTGGTAACTGCTGGAAACCGTTTTCCCTCCAAACGCTTGAATTTCAAACTGCTCCACTCTGAACCATCGAACACTTTCGTCAAGAGACATCTTCGACGAGAAACTCCTTCGACGTCGAAGGCAATCAGCCTTCTTCCTTGGAAGAAATCTTCTAAGTACTTTGCCATCTTTCGACAGGCATTTCGACAGACTTAACCAGTCGAAGACATCCTTCAGCTTTAATGGCTGACATCAACAAAACAAAGGTGTCGAATTTAGGAGCCAACAAATTGCCCCCCAAGAATGCCTTATTTCGACTCTGAAAGAAAAAGGCATTCTTTGAAACGCCATTCGACACCTGTCTTTCCACGCTTAGTCACAAGTTAACTTGTGCACTTTTTGTTGCTTTTTACCAACTATTGGCAATCCCAAGAAACCATCATTGATTTGATCCTAGGACGTCACTTTCAGTACGGCGTGCAGTACCAAACGTCATTTCAGAATTTGTCATTATGACAATTCCCAAAAACGAGGACGCACGCTGCGTCCCTCCATTTCTGCAGAAACGGCCAAAACAACAGGGGGCTGCCACGCGTCCCACTAACTCCTGCAGCATTAAATGGCATTTAATGTCCTCGTTATTGGGGATTTTTCCCACTACTATAAATAGTAGTAAGTACCCCATTGTGGGACTTTTTACGCCATCTAGCCTTCAAACTTCCCTGTTTTCATACAAGCGCTATCTTTGCAGAAACTCTTCCTCTTTCACTTCATCTTCAACCTCATTTCAAACAATGGCCTCTGCTTCTACTGCTCCTAGTGCTAACGCACCAACTGAACATGCTAAACCCAAGGTTTTCGTCACTGCCCCGGTAGTAAACTCTACAGGCAAACGAAGGGTTCCTGAACCTTCCGACATCGCCGTTCGCGACGCCTACTCACGCCACTTGATGATCCCGGTTGGATACTCCAACCAGATCTTTGCAATGTCTGGCCCCATGAATCCAAGCATCTCTGAAGCTCTGAAGATCAAGAGCTATTTCCCAATAGTCGAGAAACTCAAGCCAGTAGCATGCGCCAAGAAAGACGCAGAAGACAATGAAGACCCTACACGTGAAAAAATCGACCTCCGCTTCTTCAACAGAGGGGTTAGGGTCTTCAGGTCTTGCCCTAATCTGACCTCCGATTATGTTGCTTGGCTAAAAAAGTTGGAGAAGCACCAAACTTCGATCTGGAAGGATATGGGAATCTTCGACCTAGTGATGCTGTCGAAGACGGGTTTGAACTACTCCCCGGAGATGCTGATAGCTTCACTGTTGTTCTGGGACTACTCCCATTTCACTTTTCATCTTCCATGTGGGATGCTAACCCCCATACTCTTCGACGTGGCCGCTATTACTGGCCTTCGACCAACCGGGGATTACTTCGATCCGGAGGAGATGTCGGAGGACCAAATTGGCTTCTCCGAGACCAAGCCAACATACACCACTTTCATCAACCATTATCACGACAGGTCGACAGATGCTGTGTCGGATGTCGAACACATAGCGTTTCTAGCCTTATGGCTAACTCGCTTTGTGTTTTGTTCGAAGTCTCTACAAGTGACCAAAAAGATGGTCACTCTTGCTACTCAACTGCATCACCGCCAAAACATCTGTTTGGCAGAACTGATTCTGGCCAGCCTCTATGATTCGATCAGCAATGGGACAACTCTTCTGAAACATATCGAGGACAGGGCCAGTTTGCTACTCGCTGGGCCTTTTTGGCTACTTCAACTGTGGCTCAATGCCACTTTCGAATCTTTCTTGCCCAAGAAAGTTCAGATAAATGAACAGGCTCCAGCGATAGCGAATAGACGCATCGAAGGAATCAGGCTGGCTCTGCTGACACCTACGGACGATGGACTGGAGTTTCAACAAACCTTCACCAACTTCGTTCTAATGTTTGCTCGAAGGAAGGAGTTTGTTTCAACTATGGCTCCATTTTCTCAACGGCGGGTGGGGCCAGCATGGTTCACAAGGCCACATCCAAAGGAGTCGAGTGGTCCCAATGTTGATGAACACACAATACTGTGGGAGGCGTTCCTTACACCAAGGATCATGCCTCTTCGATTTAAGAGTTCTAAGACTCATTTGAGTCTGCTTGCCTACCAACCAAATCTGGTATCTCGCCAGTTTGGTATTATCCAAACCCTACCTTCTCCGATTTTTCAAAGAGAGAAGTCAATGTTGTACTTCTGCAATGATTATACAGAAGAAGCTGCCATCAAGCATATCGGAAGATATGCTGGTCGAACAATCCTCTCGTTGTTTGACTACCAGCTTAATTTCCTTTGCTCACCATCCTTCGAGGAGTGGTGGAGAAGCTATTATGCTGAGTACTTCTTCGACGAGAAGGACTTCATGGATGAGCTGCAGAAGTCTTTTGTCCTTGTGTTGGACAAAGTAAAGAAATGTAAGTTCATGTTCCCACATTACTTTTTGTCTTTCTCTTCGACTGCTAGCCTGTTAACTTTTTCTTTGCTTTCAGTTGTTCGAAAGCCTGTAGCCAAAAAGGCTACAGAAGGCCAACAAGGAGGAGCCCCTTCAACAAAACCTCCACCGCCGGCGAAGACTACAGCACCGGCGAAGACCACAGGCAACCAACAGGGGGAAGGCTCTTCGAAGAGGCCTTCTATATCGGTAACCAGACTTTCTTCATTTTTCTTCTGGCTTTCGATTTTAATTTTCGATGTAATTATTAAATCGAATTCCCATTGGTTTTCTAGGCACCTTCGCCCAAGAAACGGCCAGGACTGGTGGTCGAATCTGGGAGTGATGAAGAAAGTGATTCCCCTCCTGCCCCCTTAAAAAGGCGAAAGTTGACGAAGGATGCTTCTGTTCCTGCTCCTGTTCCTGAAGGTCAAACTGTCAGAATAAAGGTTGCTGTGAGAAAGCCTAGGCCACCTCCAGTGATCATCGAGGAGCCAACTGAGGAGGAACTAAACATTCTTCTTAACAAGCCTGTCGAAAGTGACAATTCCAGCCCTGGGGCTGAAGTTAATCCACAGGTAATTTCTTAGACCCTTTTATAATTTAGGTATAGATACCCATATTCGATTGTGTCTCTTTCGACATCTGAAGATTTGTCTTCTTTCCTTTTTCAGGACACCACTGAGAGTTCTCCGCCAAGGACCTCAGAAACGTTGGAATCTGCTGAACTTAGCAGGCCTCAGGAAAAAGGCTTGGGCAATGACGAAGCCCATACTGAGAATGAGGCCAATGCTGAAACAGTAGAAAAACCAGCGGAGGAGCCTCAAACGGAGGAACCACAGCCAGAAACGGTTCAGGTGGTGGATCTGTCAGAAGAGAATCATGAAGAAAGGGACCAAGGAGGCAATGATGGCGAATAAAATCAAAATGCTGCCGACGAAGAGAACCAAGGTGGCACTGGCAAAGGACACCAGGGTGACGCTAGCGAAGAGCCACAAAATGACGCTGGCGAAGGACCCCAGGGTGATGCTAGCGAAGAACCACAAGTCGACGCTGGTACTGCCTCAGTCCGAGTCGAAGAGCAACCAGTCGAAGCACCTAACACTCAAGAACCTCAAACCCAAGATAATACTGTTGCAAGGGTTACCTCCTCGAAGCACAGGTCAAAAGAGGACTTGGAACTCTTGAAAGAAACTGACCCTGTTAGCTACCTCAACGCCATCATTGAGAGCAAGAGTTCGTCTGACGCGAGTCAGGAAGTTCCTACCCTGTCGGGGAAGTCTACTGAAACTTCTCCCCTTGATGATGCTTTGGCGAAGGTTAAGGCCCGGTTCTTCAAGAGGGACTTGATGAAGGCTTTAGAGGGGGACCCCACTGCTCCATCATGCTTAAAAGAGGTCTTGAATGCTGTCGACTTTGAAGCTGTAGCCCCAGAAATCTCAGATTTGATCATGGAGTTACACTCTATGATTGATCAAGTCTCAGCGGATTACAGGCGCCAAAGAGGGTTTAACAGTCAGCTTGAAGTGTTGTATGGCAAAAGCTCATCTGCGTGGACTACTGTCTCAGATTCGACTTCTCGAATTGCTGAGTTGTCGAAACAAAAAGCGTCTGCACAGGAAAGAGTCGATGCCATTGATCGAGAGAATGTTTCCTTCCGGGCACAAATCGCAGAAATAGAGGCGAAGATAAACGCCAACACTGTACTCAAGGAGGAAATTCTTTCGACCATCTCAGACACTGAGAGCTAGACTGAGATCAAACAAGGCCTGGAATTCGCTGAGAGGGCCCAAAGCCTCGACGCTCAAATTGCCAAACTAGTGCAGGAAAACTCCTGGTGCAAGAAGAGGTTGGAGCTGCAGCACGCCAAGTATCTTCGACTCAGGAACTCTCTTACCTTTTGATTGATTCTCTTTTGTAACCATCTTCTGTAATCGTTGTTCGACAACAATTGCCATCTTGGCTGAAATTAATAAAATTTCTATTTTGGCATTTTTATGGTTAATTTAGACTTGTTCTTTTATTATTTTATTTTTATCTCTTGAAGTATAGGTTTGTATTTTTTCAAATATTTCCCATTTACTCTCAAGAGCCTTTTATCTCCACTTAACTCTTCGACTTCATAGGCTCCACCAGAAAAAGTTTGGATAACTCTGAAGGGTCCTTCCCATTTGGGTGACCATTTCCCCATGCTTCGATCTCTCCGATCCATGGGAGGAATTACCTTCCAAACTAGTTCTTCAGGCAAAAATACCTTAGGTTTTACCTTTTTATTATAAGAGTCTTCTACTCTTTTCTTCTGAAGCCTGAGTAAGTCGAGAGCGTGTAATCTCTCTTCGTCTAAATCCACCAGTTCATCTAACATCATGTTCCAATAAACTTCAGAAGGAATATCATAATGCCTCTGAACCCTTGCAGATTGAAGACAAATTTCTGCTGGCAACACTGCATCATGGCCAAAAGTTAGCCTATACGGTGTTGTACCAGTGGCTTCTTTTGGGGACGTTCGACAAGCCCATAAAATCTGGTCTAACGTCTTATGCCAATTCTTTGGTTTCTTCCCAACATGTTTCTTTATCAAGGCAATCACCACTTTGTTAGCTGCTTCGACTTGACCATTCGCCTGTGCATAATAAGGCGTGGATGTTAGGAGTTTGAAACCTGTTTCCTGAGCAAATTCCTGCATCTTTCGACCAGTGAAAACTGACCCTTGATCAGTTGTTATCGTCTCAGGGATTCCATATCTAAAGATAATGTTCTTTTGAATAAATTCAATGACATTTTCTTGGTCCACATTGACTAAAGGAATGGCTTCGATCCATTTAGTAAAGTAATCAATGCCTACCAATATGTATTTCTGACTCTTTGATGATGCTGGTCGAATCTCTCCAATAAGATCCAACGCCCATCCTCTAAAGGGCAAGGGCTTCACTATCGAGTGAAGTTCGCTTGCTGGTACATGTTGGATGCCTGTATGGACTTGACACTCTTGACAACCCTTGGCGAACTCAACACAATCTTTCAGCATAGTGGGCCAATATAGTCCTTGTCGAAACAACAACCATTTCATCTTATGGCCTGCTTGGTGAGCCCCACATGCCCCAGCATGCGTCGTCGAAAGGGCTATGTATGCTTCAGTTTCACTCAAACATTTCAGCAACACCCCTTCAGGCGTCTTCTTGAATAACTCATTACCCATGAGTACAAAACTCAACACCCTGTATTTTGTTTTTCGTTCTGTCGAAGCTCCTGGATTTTGAAGATAGTCCACAATAGGTTTTCTCCAATCTTGCTCTGACAAATTATCAATGAACGAAATCTCGAAGTTACTGTGATCAGCATATCCTAGTCTCGTCGATTCCAAGTCTGATGGTGATAGACAAGTTGCCTTTATCTTTTCTCGAACTTCGATTGCTCTTTGTAATCTCGTTTTTGAAATCTTATACCCAGATGCAATTTGTGCCAAGTCATTGGCTATTTGATTTTCGACTCTGGGTATGTGTCGAATATTGATCGTTTCAAATTGTTTCAATAAACGATTTGCTATCACAAAGTACATAATGAGATTCTCTCTTATGCATTTATATTCCTTTGTGACTTGCTTGATGACTAACTCTGAGTCTCCCATTATTTCGACTCGAGTTGCCCCCAATTCCAACAATATCTCAAGGCCAGTAATTAGAGCTTCATACTCAGCCTCATTGTTCGAACAAGAACCTGATATTTTGTACTTGAATGTTGTTGGAATTTTATCTGGAGAAATAATCAAGACTCCTACCCCTGTTCCATCTTTATGGCTGGAACCATCGAAGTAGAATTTCCAAGGTTCTATCTCCACATAATTAATATCCTCGACTTGAATTGAGTGGTCGACTATGAAATCTGCAACCACTTGTCCTTTTACTGCCTTAAGAGGCATAAAGGTCAAGGAGTATTCAGTTAATGCTAATGCCCATTTGCCAATTCGACTATGCAAGATAGGTTTCGACAACATATATTTGAAAACATCAAAATGAGACGAAACATAAACATCAACTGGTTTTATATATTGCTTGAGTTTTATACAAGAAAAATACAGACATAGACACAATTTTTCAACTTCGCTATATCTAGTTTCTGCATCATTCAAAACTCGACTGAGATAGTAAATGGGTCTTTCGACTCCATTCTCATCCTCTTGGGCTAACATACTTCCCAGAGTTTTGTCAGATGCAGCTATGTACAATCTCATACTCCTATTGCTACAAGGAGGCACCAAAATAGGTGGCTTAGTAAGGTACCCTTTGATTTTGTCGAAGGCTTCTTGTTGCTCCTGCCCCCATTCGAACCCCTCTTTATTCAGTCGAAGTAAGGGTGAAAAGGCCTGAGCTTTCCCACTTAGATTAGATATAAACCTCCTTAAGAAATTTATCTTGCCTAAGAGAGATTGCAATTCCTTCTTATTCGATGGCGCTTTCGCTTCCAGAATTGCCTTCGTCTTGTTCTGGTTGATTTCGATTCCTTTCTTGTGGACAACGAAGCCCAAGAAATCTCCAGCTTTCACACAGAATGCACACTTCAAAGGGTTCATCTTCAGACCATGTTCTCTCATTCTTTCGAATGATTGTCGAAGGTGGTCAATGTGATTCTTCCTGGAAACAGATTTTATAACAATATCATCAATATATACTTGCATAAAAGTGTTAATAAAATCATGGAAGATAGTATTCATTGCTCGCTGGTATGTTGCCCCAGCGTTCTTTAGGCCAAAAGGCATCACTACCCATTCGTAAGTGCCTAAGGCCCCAGGGCATCGAAAAGCTGTTTTCGACACATCCTCTTCAGCAATGAATATTTGATTATATCCTGAATAACCATCAAGCATACTCAGGTATTCATAACCAACGGCAGAATCGACTAGCATTTCCGCCACAGGCATAGGATATTCATCTTTGGGGGTGGCAGCATTCAAATCTCTGAAATCTATGCACACCCTTAACGTACCATTTTTTCTTAATTACTGGCACGATATTTGCAATCCATTCGACATACCTTGTAACACGGATGAATTTGCATTTCAGAAGTCTTTCGACCTCCGTTTTGATCTTCGACAATATTTCTGGAGCGAAGCGCCTTGGATTTTGCTTGATTGGCTTCTTTCCAGGTTTGATTGGCAACTGAAGTTCTACCAATCCCCTGTCGAGACCAGGCATTTCGTCGTAATCCCATGCAAAACAGTCTTTAAACTCTTTCAGCAATTGGATTACTTCCAACCTAAGCTCTGGATCGATTTTGGCGCTGATGTAAGTTGGCCTTTTCTCTGATCCTTCGCCTAAGTTGATTTCTTCTAAAGGGTCTTGTGCTAACATTTTAATGTTGTTCGCCAAGGGGTCCTTTTCGAAGCCTAAAGGCTCATCGTCATAGATGGCGTCGAGCCTCTGTTCCTGCATTTCTTCTGGCATGATATCAGGAGGTTTTGGATTGAAATCCTTTCCTGGGCCAACAGCAGATAATTGTTGATCATTGGCCTGTGTGGCCATGTACTTTACTTCGGCTTCGAGAGTCGTTATCATCTTGGTTTCGGCCACATAAGCCGAAATTCGCTTCAAAGATTGTGACTCAGTCATTATCACTGAATTCACTTCCCCAACCAGTTGGTTGGATATCAGTTAACCCACTGAAGTCTATGTGGGACAAGTCTTCTCTGTCCCATTGGAAACCATGCTCAGGATGCAGGTATAGGGAACAAAAGGTGTTTGGCGCTGGCGCCATGTCGAAGTCAGGTGTTGGACATGGCCCTATGTGAGCCAAGTTTTTGTCGAAATCTGCCACACCCAAGTGATTCACTTCGCCAAGGTAGTAGCTTTGATCTGCCTCTATGTTTTCGACCATCCCATCTGGACGCCATAGCAGCAGTCTTTGGTGCATTGATGAAGGCACAGCGCCAACACCATGAATCCATTCACGGCCTAACAGAAGGTTGTAGTTAGGTTTGGCCGATATGACCATGAACATCGTTGGTCGAAGGATAGACCCAACTTTGATATCTAGCTGGATCACTCCCATAGTGGTCCCTATGCCGCCCTCATAGTTCGACAAGACCATGTTGTGAGGTTTAATTTCCTCATCCCTTTTGCCAATTTTCCTTAGCATAGAATGAGGGATAATATTGATAGTTGCCCCACAATCGACCAATATTTTATTCACAGTAGTTTCTTCGAGCTTAGCCCTTATGAACAAAGGCTTGAGGTGATTCTTCATCGCCTCTGTAGGTGGCTCGAAGAAGCCATTTTGTTCCTCAGTAGTGCCGTTGTCCATGACAAAATAGCACACTGGCCTATGTTTGGCCATTTCTTGTTCCACTTCCCAGTCACTGGCTTCGACTTCTACCTGTCGATTGAATTCTCTGGGCAGTACTGAAACGATATTCACCATTATATCCAACGTATCGTCAGACTCAGCATCGTCTTCGTCTTCGACTTCACTTTGGTTAGGCCAAACTAGCCTGTTGGTAACTGGCTCTCTCTCGAGAGGCTTCCTTTGTTTCCTTTGAGGAACATTCGAACTAGTTTCTGCCTTAGGTTCGTTGGCAGCCTCCCTTTCAGCTTTTCGTCTCCTTTGATATCTCCTCCATTGAGATCGAGACATGGGGTTTTTACCCTTGTAGTTGCTGGACACTTGTGTAACCTTAGGTGCAACAACTTGAGGCTCTTTCTTTTGAGTCAAAGAGGAACCTCTTGGCACATCGAAAGAATGCCATTTCTCCTCACTTGGCCTTTTCCGGCCAGAGGTTTTGTACCAAGTGTCTACTGGCACATTTGTTGGAGGCCTAAAAGTTAATGGCCTCTTGTCTTGGTTAGAACCCCTTCTGGGATCATGTCGAAGGTCAGCATTCTCCCTTCTCTTATTCGCTGCTCTTACACCCTGAATGTGCTCAGCAGCTTTTTTATCAAAGATCGAACTGCATCTTGGACACAGCATCACCTCTGATTTCTTCTTCTGGCATCTTTGTAAAAAATCTGCCAAGTTTTCGTTTTCCCGAGGGAAAGCCGTCTTATTAGCCTGCTCTTGCCTTATGGCCTCTTCTGATGCTTTTGGGTCAGAGAGTTCGACCATATTGATATTCATTGTATCCTTGTTAGCAAGAGTTAACTGCTTCATTTGTATCTCCAGATTCTCCGTCTGGCCCTGAACAGTGGCCAAGTGGGAACTGGGCTTTGATCCAGTTTTTTGTGCTTCAGCAGTCTCCGACTTCGGGTTCTCGACCGCTTTCTGGACAGCTTCAATTGTCTTCCTGGATAAATTTCCAGAAAAACTGCCAAAGATTGGCATGTTGATGTGGTCCTTTGAGACTTCGACCATAGTAATTCCTGGCTTCTTCGACTGGATCCTGGTTGCCTCTATCATGTTCACCTCAGAGGGTTCAGCATAGTGGGCTTCAGCCTTCAGTGGATTGGAGTCGACAGCCATGGGGGATTTGTCAGCAAACTTTAATCTCCCTTCCTCAATAGCGTCTTGCACAAGATTCCTGAAAAGAAAACATTGAGAAGTTTTATGGCCCAAAAAATTATGATATTTGCAAAAACCTCTCTTCTTTCTTTGATCAAGAGGAGGCACTTTTACCCCTGGGGGTACTATCATTTGGCCATCTTTAACTAGCAAGTCGAATATTTCATCACATTTTGTGATGTCAAAACTATAAGTCTTTTTTGGGAACCTATCGTTGGTCCTATCTGGACCAATGGGATTTTTCCCATTTGAGGGGACTAACAGTTTACAAGAGTATGGTGGCCCTTGTTTTAGTTCTGCTAAATCGACTTCTCCTTCTTCGACAGTTAAAGTATCGTCGAAGGATTCTAGATCTTCGTCATCCATCTCAACGTACGCTATTCTCTCTCTCTTGTGAGTTTTCGTTGCCTTAGCTTTTTCAGCTTTGAGGCGTTCGACCTGTCGAACTCTATCGGCCAGTTGGGCCATGTCTCTTAGGTACTGGGTGTCTAGCTTCTTCCTAATGGAATAATCTAAACCGCCTGCGGCTATTTCGACCAACTCATGTTCTGGCACTTGTGTAAAACATCTCGCCTTGAGCAACCTAAACCTATTCAGATATTCGTCTATAGGTTCAGTGAAACGTCTCTTCACGCTGGCCAGTTCTTTCAGGCTTATCTTGGTTTGCCCCATGTAGAATTGTTCATGGAACAATCTTTCCAACTGGGTCCAATGATGGATCGAATTGGGGGGGAGAGTTGTAAACCAAGTAAAAGCGTTCTTGGTTAAAGAACTTGGGAAGTACTTGATCCTTAGGTTTTCGTTATTCGAAATGTCTCCTGCTTCGATCAAATATCTCGCCACATGCTCGACGGTAGATTCCGTCGTGTCCCCAGAGAACTTAGTAAATTTGGAGACTTTGCATCTAGGAGGTAAGTCCGTTTGTAACACGTATTCTGACAATGGAGATGTAAAGTTGGGCCTTCGAAAGCCCATGTTCATCCCATTCTGAGTCATGATCCTTTCGATCATGGTTGCCAGATTGTTTTCCAAACCCATGTTTTGGTATTGGATATGCTGAACCACTTCGTCAACATTTTGGTTTCTGTTAACTAACCTTACCTCTGGGGTTATTACCCTAGGTTCCTCGACAGGTTGTTCCAATCGTGCCCTAAGGTTTTCTTCGACAGGCTGTTGAGCCTGGTTAATGGTGGTTTCTTCCTCTACAAATATCCCCTGATTTCCCCTTATTTGCGCCCTTTGGGGCTGTCGGATAGGTGGGGGTACTCCAAAGAAGTCAGCCAAACGCGTCATTTGCGCTGTAACTTGCTGATTCGATTGAGTAGTGTTTTGTATTAGAGGGTTTAGCACTGTACTCAAAGTTTGTGCCAACATTTGCACCATATCATGGTTGCTTTCGTCCATCTGTTGCCTCAAGACTGCTGTCGAGGCATTTGTAAGGCCATGGGCTACTTGGGACGTTCCTCCTAAGAGTTGGGTCCTATTTCTATTCGCCATGCCTACTCCAGAGCCTTGGAGTGGCGAAGAGGCACTCACAAAAGGGTCTGAAAAAGTGGACGCAGCATTCGTCAGGCTTGCCACTTCAGAAGTTGGCATACCATAGAATAGAATAAATCCTGGGGGAACCACAGGCCTTGTGCCTAAATTTCCCCTTGGTGGGGGAGTTCCCAAAGGTATCCTGGGGCCTGTTAACGAAGATATTGGCCCCATGGTTGTGACCGACACTGTTGGTGTCGAACCAACGTTTGTCGCTTCACTTACGGTCATACTAACCGTTGCTCCCACACTCGTTTGTGGGATTTCGTTATTGTTTGGCGGATTCGCCATCTCTCCCCTTCTTCTGGCAGTATTGCTATCGTTAGTGTATATTCTACCACTTCTCAATAACATACAACTCGAAAAGATGAGATTATTTTCAACAATCAACACACAGTCCCACCGGGTGTGCCAATTTGTTTACCTTGGGTTTTGGTAAACAACCGCTGATCCTCCAAATGGTTACTTATTTGGTTACTCGCAGGATCGATCAGATTGATCCTAGGACATAGGTTGATTTTGAAGTTTGATTGAATTGGATAAGGCTTTAAATAAAAAGGTTTCAAGTAAATTGCATGAAGGAAAGATTTGGTAAAATAAACAAGGCTTAAAGTAAAGGTTCGACAGGAAATGTAAAGAGAAAAGCAAGTAAAATTCTGGAAAAGTAAATGACTTTAATTGATAAAATTGGTGTTTCACACATACATTTCTCAACAATTCTTTCTCACACGCTGGGTACTCGAATCTATATGAGTGACTTTGTATAGAATTGTGAACACACGCGAGAAACTACATGTCTACTCCTATTTATACTAAAACATTCCAAGTAACCGTCGGGCAGTTACACTGCTTCGAGATCAATCCACTTGGCACGTTCTCCATGCTCGACGCTCCAGATCCTTGCACGTTTGCACGTGGTAACTGCTGGAAACCGTTTTCCCTCCAAACGCTTGAATTTCAAACTGCTCCACTCTGAACCATCGAACACTTTCGTCAAGAGACATCTTCGACGAGAAACTCCTTCGACGTTGAAGGCAATCAGCCTTCTTCCTTGGAAGAAATCTTCTAAGTACTTTGCCATCTTTCGACAGGCATTTCGACAGACTTAACCAGTCGAAGACATCCTTCAGCTTTAATGGCTGACATCAACAAAACAAAGGTGTCGAATTTAGGAGCCAACAGGTACTTACCTATAAAACTCCATGCAAGCCTAAACCTAAGGAATTGTTTGCTTTGTTTGTGTATATTTAGTTTTACATAACATCATGAACATCATAACATCATATTCATTCACTAACCATTTCAAGGATTTTGGGATTTATCTTTGTTCTGTTTTGTAGGACATGGATTCTATCCACAGGAAAACCATTCAAGTCAATCTTGTAAGGATCCCTCCATAACTTAAAGAGCTAGCTTCAAGGATTCTTGAAAATTCTCCATTCACCAAAAGACATGGTCGTATCCTAAACTTGGTCACCTCTAACATTGATGAAGACATGATGAAGGTGCTCTTTCAGTTCTTTGATCATTTACACCATTACTTCACATTTCCCAATTATCAACTTGTGCCAACTTTGGAAGAATTCTCCCAACTCTTGAGAATTCCCATTCTCAATCAACTACCTTTCAACGGCATGGAAAGAGATCCAAAGCCAGAAGAGATTGCTCAAGCTCTACACTTGCAACCATCTGATATCACAACCAATTGGGAAACAAGGAGTGGTGTCAAGGATTTCCTAGCAAAGTTCTTGTTTGAGAAAGCCCAAAGCTGTTGGAACTCTTTAGATCTGCAAGCTTTTGAGGAAATTGTGGCTCTCCACATCTATGGGATGATTTTGTTTCCAAATCCTGACCAACTCATAGACGTAAACACCGTCAAGATCTTCATGTCCCGCAACCCGGTGCCTACTTTGCTAGGGGACATCCTACATTCCTTTCACACTCGCACCATGAGGAAAAGAGGTATCCTTATGGGTTGTACTCCTCTCTTGGCAAGATGGTTTATTTCGCGTCTTCCCCAATCTGTATTGAAGAACGAGCAAGGTTCAAGGTGGTCACAAAGGTTGATGACGCTCAAACATTCAGACATCCATTGGTGTTCCCGATCTATAGAGAATGTTATCATCGTCGACCGTTATGGAGAATTCCCTAATGTCCCTTTACTTGGCATTAGGGGAGGTATCACCTACAACCCCTGCTTAGCCTTAAGACATTTGGTTACGCCCGAAGGGATGGCCCACATGAGATGCTCATTCAAGGTTTGGTATTTGACTACGAGAACGACGATCAAGGTCATCGCCAGAGATTTATCCAAGCTTGGAGGATGTTGAACAAGGTAGATAGCAAGACATTGGGGCATAAGAATTCCATCCCTCTTGAGCCTTACCTCAAATGGGTACGAACTCGTGCTCAGAGTCTTATGATGCCTTATCCCTCCATTCTCCCGGTAATCATTGAGCCTGTTATGGAAGGAGATGTTCCATACACTATCCTGCATCCTGACATGCCCACCTCTCTTGAAGACTCACAAAGAGATTGGATACAACTCAAGGGGGAGCAAGACACTTTCGAAGCCCAATTCTACACTAGCGAGAAGAAGGTTTTGGAACTCACTAAGCAACTTCATGAGGAGCAGAGCCTGAATGCCTACATCGCACCAAAGAGGATGCGTACAACCTTTTTGTCTTATAGTTTTTGTATTGTTTTTCCCAAAGAGGCATTGATGTACTCAAACTTTAATTTATTAATATAACGTGTGTTTCCTTTTGGTCTAAAACAAATTTGAATCTTTAAAATCCTTGAAATCATTGCATATGCATCTACCATTCATCATGTCATAAGCAGATTTCTTGCAACAAGTCTTCTCATCTTTCTACTATTTATTTCAGTAAGATGGATCTCAAGTAGACGGTGAAGGACCTCGAAGCACAAAATACTTAGTTTCAACAGATGTTCTTAACTCTAGCGAAAAGGACAAGAAGAGTTGAAGACCTTGCTGGTTGAAGAGAAAAAGAAGAAAACAAAGAAAATAACTGGGGTTCTAAATATGGGAAGAAGATTCCAAGGACAAGCAAGAAGGACCCTAGACTTTGCAACATCATCTGATGAGAAAGACAATCAAGATGGGAAAGGCAAGGAAGCAGTTGCCCATCCAGATTCAGAAGAGGAAGAGGAAGAAGAAGATTATTCTGAAGAACAATATCCTTCAGCCGACGACAAGTATAAGCATCTGGAAGAACGGTTAAGTGCAATGGAAATTCAAAAAGTGCCTGGACTGGACTTTGAGGAGTTGGGGATAATATCTGGGATTGTTATTCCTCCAAAATTCAAGGCACCAGTGTTTGCCAAGTACGATGGAGTTTCGTGTCCCAAAATGCATCTCCGGTCCTATGTGAGGAAAATATAGCCTCATACTGCTAACAAGGATTTATGGGTACATTTCTTTCAAGACAGTCTGTCCAGAACTCAACTTGATTGGTTTTATCAATTAGAAAGAGCCAATGTTCATAATTAGGAAGAAATTTATGCTGCCTTTTACAAACAATACCAATACAATACAGACCTTGCTCCCACCCGTACTCAACTCCAGAGTATGGCCATGGTTTCAAGTGAAGGCTTCAAAGACTACGCGCAAAAATGGAGGGACTTAGCAGGAAGAGTCCAGCCTCCCCTATCAGAAAGAGAGCTAGTAGACATGTTTTTGGGCACCTTGTCCGGTCCTTTCTTCAATCATTAATTGGGAGTTCCTCAGCATGTTTCACCAAATTGATATTAACCGTAGAAAGAGTGGAAGCTGGGATAAATAATGGGAAGATTTAAAAAGATGCATCCTCTGCTGCTGTAAGAAAACCATTCATTGGAAAAAAATAAGTTGTTGTTGTATATCCTCAGAGAGATCAAGATAGGACTGAACACCGTCCAATGGTGGGGGCTGTCATGATTCCTAAACCCGCACCTGCTCAGCAAAGAAGCAACCAACCAAGAATAGAAAAACCTGTCAGATAGTTCACCCGAATTAATATTACATTATCTCAAGTATTTCCGCATTTGTTAAGATCCAATCTAGTGACTTTGAAAGAAGCTCCAAAGAATCCTAACACAACCTCTTCTCATTATCATCCTAATGCCCGCTGTACATACCATTATGAGAGTCCCGGCCATGACACTAACAATTGTTGGGCTCTGAAAAACAAAGTACAAGACCATCTTGAAGCCAAAGAGATTGAATTTGATACGCCAGAAATTCTCAATGTTATCACTGTCCCTATGCCCAAGCACAACCGTGATGTCAACGTCGTTGAGGAAGATATGTTTGTTACTTTGGTTGATGAACTTGTGACCCCACTCCTGACTATCAAAAAGAACTTGTTGAATGTCGGTGTATTCCCAGGTTGTAATGAAAGCTGTCATTTCTGTTTATCCTCACCAACCAGCTGTCATTTGTTAAAAGCAGGCATTCAATGCCTAATAGATGACAAGGAGATTTTGTTCGAGAAGACTTCTACTCCAACTGTTTCTTATAATGATGTTTCCATAGTGACCATTTCCGGAAATTCTTCCAGGGTCTCCACCAAAAGACCCGTTAGGATTACATCAGTTCCTAAAGTAGCTCCATTGATAATTATAATGCCTAGACCAATCCCGTATTCGTCAGACAAAACCGTCCCATGGAATTATGGAGGTGATGTCTACTATCACGGTATCAAGCAAGATTGGCCAGCTGCTGAAAATTCAAGCTATGTGAAAGTTGACTCCGATATCAGTAATATCGTAGGGACTAACAAGATAACCCGAAGTGGAAGGGTATTCTCTCCAGAAATTGCTCCTCCAAAATCTATTTTCAGACTTGTAATCATTCATGTTGTTATTGCTCCTCCAAAGGCTATTCCCAGTCCTGCAATCATATTTGCTAATACTCCTGTTGACAAAACTGTTGTAGTCCATGTTATCACCCCTACTGACATTCCTACTGCCGAGTCAACTGAGACTCGAGGCAAAGGTATTCTAGTTGAGCCTGTCCAGACGAAGGCACAATCAGTAGTGTTGTACCCCAAAATTTGCCCTCTTTTCATACACGCATATTATTGGTTTTATGGTTATGGAATAAAGGTATATTTATCAAGCTTCTTCAGGTTACAAGTGACGTTTATTTCGTCAATGGATATTCTCTGAGTATTTTCCGTACTGAAGATCGGTTCACCGTTTTGCAACGATTCGAGGTTCAAAGATTCACAAGTCCAACCCGGCGCGTCATATTCAGGTGTTTTCAAAGTATTTTCGTATAGAAAATTTGTTCCGGCGTGTCATATTCAGGTATGTTCCAACCCGGTGCGTCATATCCAACCCGGGGTTCAAAGTATTTTCGTACAGAAAATTTGTGACAGAAGTTTATTTGCGTCATGTTCAGAAAATCATAACTTGGTCGATTTTCATTGTATCGAGCTGGTTCCGGTGCCAAAATTTCACAAATTGAGTTGGCTAAGTTTTCACAGAAGGTATTGAGTTCGAACAGTATCTAAAAGGCCTTCATTTTTTGCTCAGAGTACGCGCGACGCGCCAAAAATCCTGAATGCTGAATATAATTTTATCTGGATCGAAACTTCGAAAATTCATAACTCGGTCAATTTTTATTGGATTGGGCTCATATTTTTACACAAGGTCACAGACTCAGAAATCTACAACTTTGCTTCCAAAGTTGAGACCGGATTATGCTCCGATAAATACCAGTTTTTTATTGAAGAACGTGTCAGAGTCGACACTGGAGCCCAAAATAAGTTTGTCTAAGCTGAAACTTCAAAAATTCATAACTAATTCACCATTTATTCGATTGAGCCCATTTCTGGACATGAGTTAGTTCTCGATGTCGGCTACATTTCGTTTTCACATTTCAACTTCAAAAATTGCACTTAAGCCCTTGCGATTTAGCCTGGAATATGACGGACTCAAGTGAACATTGGAGGCCCAATTGCACATTCAAAGCCCATATTTTTGCTCTAATTTTTTATTATATAATCTCATTCTTTTCACACAAAGAGAAGGAGACAAAATTTTTTTTCCACAACGCTGTAAGAATCCTAAAACCTTGAAATCCTTATTACAAATCTTCATCTTACTACAAACAAGTCATCCCTGTTACAAATCCACATCTCACTACTTCTCCATTAAGGGTAAGACTGGTTTGATCTCCATGATCAAAAGGACATAGAAGCATTCATCTCACTACTTCTCCAGTAAGAGTAAGGCTGGTTTGATCTCCATGATCAAAAGGGTATAATCATTCATACATGGCATATCAGTTTTAACGTTAATTTTTTTTATATATTTGATTTATTTGTATTTCATGATATATAGTAATTTATTTAATGTGTTCATGAGATTCAACACTGCAGATTTAGACAGTGTCCCATGCAGGTTCATTACAGAATGTTGAGGCTAAACACTAATGACTAAAATAGAACAACCAACCAATGCATGACGAGGCAGACATCCTGAGAAGGTTAAGGAACTTGAGGCCAAAACACTAATGGCCAAAATAGAACAATCAATCAATGCATGACGAGGCAGACATCCTGAGAAGGTTAAGGGCGTGGGTTCAACAACCACCCCTATTGGTATTGGTTTTCTTCCTTTCTATTTATCCTTTTACCTATTTTCATTCTTTCTGTTTAAAATCTTTTTCATAAAACTTAATATTTTTCAGAAACCTTTGATTTTTCCTCATAAACTCGAATAATTAATTTTAGGTTTTAATTTAATTCTAGGTTTTTAATTTCATTGTTTGTTTTTGGTTTCTAACCAATTTGTCTTTTTCAATCTTAAATTCACTTAACCATAAAACTTTTTTCACAAACCTTTTTTTTACAAAAAAACCTAATTTAATTTTTAGGTTAATTAATTTTTTTTAAAACTTTTTTCAAAATTAACCTTTTTTTTATTATTAATTAAAATTAATTAGGATTTAGGTATTTTAATTAACTTTTTTCAAAATTAACATTTTTTACTAATTAAAATTAATTAGATTTTTTTAGGTTTATTTAATTAATTATCCTAAATCACTTTTTCATAAAAAAAATCACCAAAAACATTAACTTAGAATTTTAAGTTTTAATTTTTCCTTAATTTCTTTTTATTTATTCTTTTACATTTTAATTTCTAGAAAAATTGTATATGTCGCATTATCAATGTAATAGCGTAGATTTATCTTTTCTCGCATTTTTTTTCTTCTAATTATGTAATTGCTTCCTGGTTGTAATAGTAATTAGGGTTTAAATTCCACATTTTTATTTTCAGTCCAAAATAATTATGTATCTGCAAAAGCCTTGTAATAGCTAGGACTTTAAACTTTCTGCATTTTATTTTCGTAAATTATAAACTGCTTTGATGTATGTTAATAGGATTGTATGGAAAGACTAATTGAAAATTAAAAACAGTAGATCACCTTAATTGTGAAAAAATTAAATAACTGAAAACAAACACATGCACATGCTCACTCTTAGGGTATGCCTCACTTGGTTGCCTCGGAAAACAATGGTCATGTCCCTTGAACGTAGGGATATCTTAGCAAAGACCCTCGGTTAAAATCGTCATAAAGATCATGGTCCCTCAACGTCCCTCGAAGTTTCCTACGGTATATGATCTTGTCCCTCGATGTTGCCTACGAATAAATGATGACAGTCCCTTCGAAATGCTAAGGTATCCTTACATGTTGCCTTCAATGACCATTACGTCTCTTTCGATAGCCCCTCAAATTCCAACGACAGTGCTACCTACTCACTAATAGTGGGATAACGCTGTCTAAAGAAAACAAGAACATAAACATTCCTTTTTTGAGTAGGTAGATGCTAGTAGGTACTTGCTCAAAATAAAACTTTTCCATACTTACACACTTTTCAAACAAAGTTTTCAAAACGACTTCGTAACACTCTTGAGGACAGAAACAAGGGTTAAAACGAAGTAAAACAAAAAATTTTAAAACAAGCACACACAAGCAATTTCAAAATGAGCAAGTACCTAAGAGCCCGTAGAAAACTACGGATAGAAAGGGTGCTAACATCTTCCCTTTATATAATCTACCCCCCGTACTCAGAAAAATCTCGAAAAAGGAATTTTTTTGTGCTTTTTTCCTTTCCAATTGGATAAAATAAAAGTCGGTGGCGACTCTTGCTTACCGCAACATTTTGCGAACTAAAAACACAAACCAGTATTCAACTAGTTCTGGTTCTGTTGGGGAAAAAATAATAAGTGGGGTATACCTTAGGATTAGTTCATCATATTGCTTCTATTGTTTGATTTGATTGCTTTACTTTTGAGGGCTTTGTATTGGAGTTACTATAGATCCTAACCTGGATCTGGGGAAACACCTTTTAGGTAAGTAGCAATAAACTGTGAAGGAACTATACGGTATAGACCGATACGGTTGAAGCAGTAGCTACGTTGATGTGGCACATTGGTTGGTACCGGTATCCCTTGTGGAGAAACGAAGAGAATACGAGGCTGCTATGTGTGTCGTTAAGCATCAACTGACCTTAGAACCTATAATTGACCAACTTGGCCATAAGAAGTAGTGAGATATCCGGTCTCAGTGTAGAGCTGGGAACTGGTTGATACTCGATACTACACTCATTAAGACCATACTCTCGAGATAGTTCTGGCCGCAAGAAAAGATTGCATGAGCTGAAACCATGACCGATGGAGGATGGTCAGTGATATTGAGAACCTCTAGAACCCGATTACTATTATTAGGACATGTTGAACCAACTTAACTTCAAGAGGGTATTACCTTTGACCTCATGCAAGCCTAAACCTAAGGCTGTTTGTGTGACTTGTGTGCTTTCAGCTTGAACTACTTACACAGTTTTATTATCTGACAACATGAGTTCCTTGCAGGTTTTGTTTACAGTCCTTATCCAATAACTTGGATTTCTTGCCGAGTCCACTTGCTTACATCACCTTGCACTTTTGCTTAAACGCATAGCATACACATCATAACATCACGCCTTAACATTTCCTTAACCATTTCAAGGATCTCAAGGGTTTGTGATGCAGGTTATGGTAAATCAAACGTCTAGCAAGGGGCAAAAGGGATTTATTTTCCTCTAGCCAATGTCTTCTAGAGATCAAAACACGATAACTTGAGTCAGTGGCTATGACCCACTCGATATGGTGAGCTTGACTCTTGAAGGACTCTTAACGACACGAAGTTTATTCAATCAAGCTGCAATCAAATTCTAACAATTTCTTGTTTACCCCGCGAGATCCTTGAAAACATTGCATACATATATCATACATATCATTGCATAACAGGTCTTCCAGTACATGTCTCTCATGTTCTCGTTGTTTATTTCAGCAATGGCTCTCAAACAAGACAACAAAGATCTTCAAACTTAAGAAGCTCAGTTCAGGGACATATTCCTAAACCTATCCAAGGGGCAGGAAGAGTTGAAAACACCCCTCATTGGGAACTTGGTCAAGAAAAGTCCTGAAGACAATAAGGACGAACAACTGGAACAACTGCAAGCTGAGGTAGGTGCAATGAGAACCCAGATGCTAGGGCAGATGGCTCTTATCCAAGGCCTAGCCCGAAGACAAGAAGAGTTGAAAGCCATCATCAACCAACTTCATCAAGACGGATACAACAGTATAAAGCAAACAGTCGAGGCCGGGGACCAAGGCATTGATCAACCTCCAAGAAGACAAGGGTTTGGTTTGGTGAAGAGTGGACCTTTCCAAATTTCTACTACCTCACGGGTCCAATAACAACCTCGCTAAAAACAATGGGTTAATCAGAGTAAGCCAGATACACCCAAGAGGCAGTTTACCAAACTCAATATGCCGCTGTCTCAAGCTTTACAAAACATGTTGAGGATGAATCTGGTTACGTTGATAGGACCTCATCCGAATCCCAAGACTTCTTTGCCTAACTACAATCCTGATGCAAGGTGTGCATACCATTCCAACAGCCTAGGGCATGATACTGATGACTGTTGGGCATTGAAAAATAAAATTCAGGACTTGATTGATGAAGGAGTGCTGGAGTTTACACAAGATGGTCAGGCTGAGTTCTTCTACCATCCCTCCAAGGAACGTCCTCTGAAGTGACAAGACCATACGAAGAGGCTTTTGTTCATTAGAATTTTCAATTTGCAATTTTCTTTTGATTGTTCGAACATCTATTCATGTCAAACTCTGTTACTTTATCAATGCATTGCATATGTCTGTTTTGAATAAATTCATCCGTATTTACTATATTTAAATTACTTTCCTTTTTGTGATATTCAACTCTCGAACAAAAGCTCTGAGCCTTTAGAGGGAGGATGACGAAAATGATACCCAAATCTCTACAGTATGCTTTTGAACAAACCCCGCTGATGATGTACAGACGTTGTTTCAAATCTTAAATAATGGAGCTATAAGGAAGATAATCCCTAGTCAACCCCTTTGAGCCAAAGAAGTAGGAGTCTTTCTTTCACACAAATTAAAACCCTTAATCACAACCTGGGGCAGGGTAGTTTTCTCAGTTAATTCAGAGGCGCATTCAGTCATAATCTTCTGCTTCGTACACAATGAATAGCCTCAAAGACATCTTTCCGAATCAGAAGATGGTGATGGTTCCGCATAATCATCCAAGCAGGCAGTCATTATCTCTCGAAATAAAAGCCCATTAAGTCAAAACCTATGAAGGAGACTTAAGAAAAAACTGGGGCATCCCGCTGACTGTAATCACAAAAAGAAACAGTTCAGGCAAAAGAAGGGATAATAATAAAAAAAAAAGAGGTCCTACCAATCCTCGATAAAAAAAAAGATTACAAAATGACTTCCTTTTCCAAATAAACTGTCAGTATCCGAACCATCACTAGAACATCAAGGACAATATTCCAGAACTCAACTGGGATTCTAAACACACAATTAACTGAGCATAGGACTGAAGAACATCACAAAGCGCGGGTGGGTACAAATAAATTTTGAGCCTTTATCCTTTGTTTCTTAAACCGTGAACCAAACCACGTTATAACCCTTAAAAGTCCTAGCTGAAGCATGGGTTAGTTCGAAAGCATACTGTTACAAAAGGTATCCTGACTCCTATAAGGTTTGCTATAAATCCTGAGTTGACATCACACTTTTACAAAAAAAAACTTGTTTTACTAAAAAATGAATTTTCAAACTTCAAGACAGACATAAGCTTTGCATTCTTAAAATAACATTGTTTGCATATGACTATTTGTTCAACAGCAGAGAAATTCGCATGACGAATATCTAGTGAACAAAAACCTTCTTAATAAAAAGGATCACCTCAAATAGAAAAACACTTCCAACCAAGGGGCACGACATGATCATTGTCCATCATCTGGGGCAGTCAAGTCAAGATTCAAGGAATCTCTCAAAGAGACCAAATAGCCAGGGGCAGATCTCCATCTGAATCACTTGGGGAATTGGGCATGAATTCTAGCAACGAATCCTGGAGGATCAAACAAACATCTTCTGGTAGTGTGGCAACACTTACTACTATGGACAGTGACAATTCTCTGTACCCGGTGAACGTGGACAGAGTCAGAAAATACTACGCATAAATAAAGACCCGCTAGGTTGACACACCTAGGCAAAACAAGGACGTCCTGACGAACCAAAAGGTTCGGGCAAAAATTAGGGATAAAAACAAAAAAGATTTGTACACCCGGCAAGTCGAAAACCTGAAAAGGCGGCTTGGGCAAAAAAGGGTATCCCGGTGGACTGAAAATCTGAAAAGACAGTCCAAGAAAAAGTTAGGGATTAAAGCGTACGACTATGTCCGGTCATCTCGTCACTTGCCTATCAATAGAAGACTTATCATTTAGATCGGCAGTTACCAAGCACCTCATAAGTTGGGATGACATTTAATCCACGAGGCCTCCGCAGGCTCTTTCCCCAGCAGGTACAGGGGCAGAAAAGTCTTGATATGAAGTCATTATCGTATCCCTAGCATGCGTCCCAGTAACATATACACTCCCCACAGAGTAGAGGCAACCAAAGTTTTGATCTCTGCCTCCCCAAATAGGAGTTACGTTCCCCAGCAAAGTTCCTTAAGAGAATCGACATCTATATTCCCCGACCGAATTTCATAATCGAAAGCGGTTCGTAAAGTTTTCTCCCAAGCATAGTTTATTTCTATGAATACAGAAGCTCAATCCCTAACAGAGTTTATTCCTCCGGCTACGGAAGTTTATCCCCCAGCGGAGTTTATCTCTCCGAATCGGCAAGATCTTCCAGCAAAGCATCTCCTCTTTCAAACAGAGTTATTCCCCCGCAGAGTTGTTCTCAAGCAGAGTCTCTCCTCGGTAGAATATTCGTAAATAAGGGGCAAATCCCCAACATAGTCATCTCCGGTTCACCATCCCCAACGGAAGTAGAAGAACCACTTTTTCTATGACGGTCAGGAACTCAATTTCCGTTACTCTCCAGTAGCGGTCAGGGATTTATTTTCCCACTCAGATATGTCACAATAGCATTTCATGTTCATATATCATGACGTGCACATACACATTGCATACAACATAGTCTCATTTATTTTGAGAACGTCATTATACAATGCATGTCATGCATCATATACGATTAATCATGTACCTTTTCAGGAAAGATGGTTATCATCAACAACTTCCAGCAAGTTCAAGATTATCTCCTGAAACTAAACAAAGTAATTATCTGCACGATTAAATACAGCTTTACACGGGTTCGTCACGAAGCAATCTTACACGGGTTTCTCCTAAATGCAGCTTCACACGGGTTTATCCTGAAAATTATTACACTAGTCCTTTCTCATACATTTCCTTTTGAAGTTTTACACAAACTCATTCCAAAGTAACCTTACCCAGGTTCCTCCTGAAGTTTTACACAAACTTATCTCAAAGTAACCTTACCCCGGTTCATTCTGAAGTTTTACACGAACTTATCACAAAGTAACCTTACCCAGGTTCCTCCTGAAGTTTTACACAAACTTATCCCGAAGTAACCTTACCCAGGTTCCTCCTGAAGTTTCACACGAACTTATCCTGAAGTAACCTTACCCAGGTTCCTCTTGAAGTTTTACATGAATTTATCACAAGGTGACCTTACCCAGGTTCCTCCTGAAGTTTTACACGAACTTATCACAAAGTAACCTTACCCTGGTTCCTCCTGAAGTTTTACACAAACTTATCTCAAAGTAACCTTACCCCGGTTCCTTCTGAAGTTTTACACGAACTTATCACAAAGTAACCTTACCCAGGTTCCTCCTGAAGTTTTACACAAACTTACCCCGAAGTAACCTTACCCAGGTTCCTCCTGAAGTTTTACACAGACTTATCCCGAAGCAACCTTACCTAGGTTCCTTCTCGGTCCCAATGTAGTTTCACCCAGACTCATCCTGAAGCAACCTTACCCAGGTTCCTCCTTACAATTTCCCGATGTAGTTTTACCCAAACTCCTCGCAAAGCAACCTTATCCAGGTTCCTTCTCGGTTCAGATGCAGTTTTACCCAAACTCCTCACAAAGCAACCTTACCCAGGTCCCTTCTTGGTTCAGATGCAGTTTTACCCAAACTCCTCGCAAAGCAACCTTACCCAGGTTCCTTCTCGGTTCAGATGCAGTTTTACCCAAACTCCTCGCAAAGAAACCTTACCCAGGTTCCTTCTCGGTTCAGATGCAGTTTTACCCAAACTCCTCGCAAAGCAACCTTACCCAGGTTCCTTCTTGGTTCAGATGCAGTTTTACCCAAACTCCTTGCAAAGAAACCTTACCCAGGTTCCTTCTCGGTTCAGATGCAGTTTTACCCAAACTCCTCACAAAGCAACCTTACCCAGGTTCCTTCTCGGTTCAGATGCAGTTTTACCCAAACTCCTCACAAAGCAACCTTACCCAGGTTCCTTCTTGGTTCAGATGCAGTTTTATCCAAACTCCTCACGAAGCAACCTTACCCAGGTTCCTTCCCATAAGCCCTACTATCCAGGTTCCTTCTCATAACCTTACCATCCAGGTTTCTTTTCTCTTATCTCCAGACAACAGTCCACAACACTGTAAGACCCGGACCTATCAAACACGATCGGTTTCACCTTTCCCTAGTAGGTCGCGATGCAACCTATACACAACTAGATATGCAGTTCTCTTCCGCTTCCTCAAGCCGAAGTTAATTCCCCAGTAGATTAACGGACAACTGAAGCTCCTAAAATTCTATTTCTCCCAAGACAGAGACCAACATTCCTCAGCAGATTCCTCCTCAATGATAGGAACATGAATTCTCATCAAAGGAATATCTCGGGAAATCAACATCCTCTAGATGGCATCTTTAAGCCTATCTACGGTGACCTCCCGTCATCTCCTCCAAATGGCATATGTAAGCCTATTCCCGATACTACCTACATAGTCAAGCATCATTACAGACGAGTGCAAATTTCTGGGCACTCTAGTGTTCAATCATCTTCCACCTTCAGATCACGAAAGGCAAACGAGCCAATCTAAATCTTCAGGTTTAAGAAGATTGAACAGGGGCAGCTGTTGTACCCCAAAATTTGCCCTCTTTTCATACACGCATATTATTGGTTTTATGGTTATAGAATAAAGGTATATTTATCAAGCTTCTTCAGGTTACAAGTGACGTTTATTTCGTCAATGGATATTCTCAAAGTATTTTCCGTGCTGAAGATCGGTTCGTTGTTTTGCAACGATTCGGGGTTCAAAGATTCACAAGTCCAACCCGGCGCATCATATTCAGGTATTTTCAAAGTATTTTCATACAGAAAATTTGTTCCGGCGCGTCATATTCAGGTATGTTCCAACCCGGCGCGTCATATCCAACCCGGGGTTCAAAGTATTTTCGTACAGAAAATTTGTGACAGAAGTTTATTTGCGTCATGTTCAGAAAATCATAACATGGTCGATTTTCATCGTATCGAGCTGGTTCTGGCGCCAAAATTTCACAAATTGAGTTGGCTAAGTTTTTATAGAAAGTATTTAGTTCGAACAGTATCCAAAAGGCCTTAATTTTTGGCTCAGAGTACACGTGACGCGCCGAAAATCCTGAATGCTGAATATTATTTTATCTGGGTCGAAACTTCGAAAATTCATAACTCGGTCAATTTTTATCGGATTGGGCTCATATTTTTACACAAGGGCACAGACTCAGAGATCTACAACTTTGCTTCCAAAGTCGAGACCGGATTATGCTCCGATCAATACCAGTTTTTTATTGAAGAACGTGTCAGAGTCGACACTGGAGCCCAAAATAAGTTTGTCTGAGTTGAAACTTCAAAAATTCATAACTAATTCACTGTTTATCCGATTGAGCCCATTTCTGGACAAGAGTTAGTTCTCGATGTCAGCTACATTTTGTTTTCACATTTCAACTTCAAAAATTGCACTTAAGATCCTGCGATTTAGCCTGGAATATGATGGACTCAAGTGAACATTAGAGGCCCAATTGCACATTCAAAGCCCATATGTTTGCTCTAATTTTTAATTATATAATCTCATTCTTTTCACACAAAGAGAAGGAGAAAAAAAAACTTTACCACAACGCTGTAAGAATATCAAATTCTTTCAAGAACCCTAAAACCTTGAAATCCTTATTACAAATCCTCATCTCACTACAAACAAGTCATCCCTGTTACAAACCCACATCTCACTACTTCTCTAGTAAGGGTAAGACTAGTTTGATCTCCATGATCAAAAGGACATAGAAGCATTCATCTCACTACTTCTCCAATAAAGGTAAGGCTGGTTTGATCTCCATGATCAAAAGGGTATAATCATTCATACATGCCATATCGGTTTTAACATTAAATTTTTTCCATATATTTGCTTTATTTGTATTTCATGATGTTGTACCCCAAAATTTGCCCTCCCATATTCTTCAAAATTTGCCAAGTCAAAGGTTCAAAAAGTTCCCCAAGGGTTGCACAGTGCAAGGGCCTCCTAACAGTCTAAATTAGGGTTTTGATTCTGACAAAGAAAATGAAGTTTCCAAGGGTCCAATCAAGTCTCACATTCCTATAAACATGGTCAAGCATCCTCATACAAAGTTTCAAGACTTACAGCACAAAATTGCACAGTCAAAAACCCTAATTGCACTACAGTCAACTGTAGGGGCAAAATGGTCATTTGACAGTCAAAAGTTCAAATTTTTGGTCAACATCTCATTTTGAAGCCACAAACATCATTTGATCAATGCTTGATCATGATTCTCAAAGCTTGGCTCAAAAATCATCAAGATGCAAAAGTTTCCATATTTGGACAGCTGAAAAAGTCAACTGTAAATTGACCAGGGCATAACTTTCACATGGATTATCAGAAAAATTCCATCCAAATCTCATTTTGAAGAGAAAGACATTTCCTACAACTCCTCTTCATACTTCAAGTCCAAGAAATGCTCTCACAAAAAGTTATCAATTTCAACATTATAGGTCATTTTCAAAAGTCAACAAAAAGGGACTTTAAGTCAAAGGCCATAACTTGAGATTGGTAAATCAAAATGACATGGGACCAAAGACATCGGTTAGAGGACTCAAAGATCTTTCCAAAATGTCCAAGAACATGAGCAAAGCTTAAAAATTGAGCAAGTTATGCCTTGTGGAAGTTGGGAAATTTTTGGATATTTTGAAAAGTCAACATTGCTTCAAATGACCTAAAATTGCTAATGGGCCTCTTTTTCTTCCACAATTCATCATCCAAGGCATGTGCACGACCATTTGGCCCAAAGGGAAGTTTTTATCATTTTTATTTTATTTATTTGAATTTTTAAATGCTAGAAATTCATTTAATTAATTAAAATATATAAAAAAAAATACTAAACCTAGGTTTTTCAATCTTTTTATGCATGATATATACTCAATATTTCGTGCAAATTAGGTTAGGAAAGAATCAAAGGTGATTGGATATGATTGAAGCCAAAATAGCATGAAAAAGATTTGGAAAATCATGGCATACAAATCAAATATTGAATCCTTCAATTCATGGATTTTTTGATCAAATTCTTTGACCTAATCCTTCCATACATAAGTACAAAGCAAACCCTCGTGCCCATGACCTGAAAGCTGCGCAGAAAAGGCATATGCAAACTTGAATTTTTTCAAGAAAACTCCAATACTGAAAACTGAGTTTTAGGACGATTCAAGGCCAAATATCTGTTCCATTAGCTTGCTGAGGCTTCAAGGAAGGATTTTGGATAAAAACCATAAGCTTTAACACCAAGAAAAGTGAGAACGATCACACCCTGTACAAAAAATTTTTCATATGCTTGCATCATGATTCATGCGTTTTCAATGCATTTTAATGTTTGATTTATGTTTCTTGAATGATTCTGAAGCTAACCCAATTGTTTGATTGCATTTTTATCACGCATACACGATTTCACCATTGTTGGATATTAGGGTTTTCCAAGCTGTGAATTGGGGTTTCCCATTTAAGGAAAAATTAGCACTCTAGACCTGGACCATTGAAACAAGCGTGCTTGGACGAAAAGAACCCAACCCTCGCGCCTAATTTATGAGGCCACATGGCCTATTCGCTATTTTTTGGAATGATGCATAAGGGAACGATTCAAAACCGTTGCCCATTCTTTTTTTATTTCAGGAAAAAAACAAGCTATGGAGAAGACGATGCAGTGGCAAGCTATGATTGGGTCGTTTGAAAATTCGCGCTAAAAATCCACTAGCTATTATGTTCGCTTATGTTATTTGTTTGTTATATAATATACAAAGCAATCAAGTGGATCAGTTGGCAAGGCTAGGTGTTGGTAATCTCTAGGACCTGGGTTCGAGCCCCAGGTCCCCCACCCCTTTCACATTATTTTTCTATTAATGCTTGTGTAAGATTTCAGTGCTAGGGTGCATCATATGTCATCAAGATCAAACCATCCACGTGCCTACCAGGATCAATCCAAAGGCGCTGATTGGAAGAACACCATAGACTCTAGTCAAACGTGCCACACGCTTCCTGGAAAGGTCAACCAGGCCAAGGGATAATTGGGCCTAAATGCTAACAATTCACCTCCTACCGGGGACAGAAACCCCCAAGGTTTGCAAGTTTTTTTTACATTTTTTCCTTCCTTTTATTTATTTCAATTGTTATTTTTAATTAGTTCTTTAATTTAAATATTTTCACAATAATATAAAAAAACACAAAAAAATCAGAAAAGACAAAATTTAAAATATATTTATTTAATTGATATTTTTGTAAATAAAACCTTTATTAATTAATTAGTTTTAATCTAGGGTTAATCTTAATATTTTTAATAAACTTAAAACTTGGTAGAATTAGGGTTTGTAATAATTTTTTATCTTTTTTCTTTTCTTTCATAATAATTAAATATTTCCTATTATTTTTATAAATTAAAATTGCATGTAAATAATTAGGTTAATTTAGGTTTAACTTTAATACTTTCTTAATAAACTAAAAAAAAAACAATTAGAATTAGGGTTAGTATTTTAATTTCAATTAATCCTTTTTCATTAAAATCATAAATCCAAAAAATACCAAAAATAATTCTTTTTCTTTAATTTTAATTAATCTAATCATTTAATTTAATTTCGCAAAAAGGGTCCAACGCCCTCGTTTCTAATTTTATTTCAATTCGCATATTTATTTCTTCTTCTTGTAAATATTCATGTACTTCTCCCAAAGCCGTGTAATTTCATACTTTCTCGCACTTTACTTTAATTCTTTATTTTTCTGTCAAATCGGGTCCTGGAAATTTTGGCGATGTGGACCCGCGCCTTTGTAATAGCTTTAGAACTTTTATTTCTCGCAATTTTTTAACTGTTAAATAATGGCATGCAAGAATGAATGACAATAAATAAAAACAAACGCATAGATCACTCATAACCTGACAAGACAAAAATAAATGAATCTGACACACAAATCACACGCCACCCCTAGGGTACGCCTCACTGTTGCCTTGCCCTTCGAAAGGTGATCGTCGAGTAGAGGATGTCTTAGTAAGTCCTCATGATCCGGGAACCTGGCATGAGGGTAGCTTCTAAGGTATCTTCCCATTGCTCTGGTGATCACCATGTCCCGAACCTCGAATTGACCCGAACACCTCCAACGGTGGTGCTACCTACCTCTCAATGGTAGGATGGCACTACTTTAAAGGACATTTACACAGACGAATTCCTTAGGGTAGGTAGGTTCTCGTAGATACTTGCTCTAATTTCAAAACAAATCAAAAATACTTTTCACACCGACACCTTTTCAAAAAGCTTTCGAAAGCAAATTTTTCAAACACTCTTGAGGACCGATACAAGAGTCGAACTGGAATTTTCAAAGAAACTTTTTAAAACCCACAGTTGAAAAGCAAACAAACCATTTTTGAAAACACAATGAGCAAGTATCTAAGAGCCCATGGATAACCATGGATAGAAAGGGTGCTAACACCTTCCCTTTCTATAATCTACCTCCCGAACCGAGAGCAATCTTTTTAAGGAATTTTTCTGTGCTTTTGTCCTTTCCATTTGGAGAAAATAAAAGACGGTGGCGACTCTTGCTTCCGCGACATTTTGCGAACCAGCGTTAAACAGTCAGTTCCAGATCCACCGATCACACATGATATATAGTAATTTATTTAATGTGTTCATGAGATTCAACACTGCAGATTTAGACAGTGTCCCATGCAGGTTCATTACAGAACGTTGAAGCCAAAACACTAATGGCCAAAATAGAACAACCAATCAATGCATGACGAGGCAGACATCCTGAGAAGGTTAAGGAACTTGAGGCCAAAACACTAATGGCCAAAATAGAACAACCAACCAATGCATGACGAGACAGATATCCTGAGAAGGTTAAGGGTGTGGGTTCAACAACCACCCCTATTGGTATTGGTTTTCTTCATTTCTATTTATCCTTTTACCTATTTTCATTCTTTCTGTTTAAAATCTTTTTCATAAAACTTAACATTTTTCAGAAACCTTTAATTTTTCCTCTGAAACTCGAATAATTAATTTTAGGTTTTAATTTAATTCTAGGTTTTTAATTTCATTGTTTGTTTTTGGTTTCTAACCAATTTGTCTTTTTCAATAAAAATTCACTTAACCCCAAAACTTTTTCCACAAACCTTTTTTTTACAAAAAAACCTAATTTAATTTTTAGGTTAATTAATTTTATTTTTTTTAACTTTTTTCAAAATTAACCTTTTTTTATTATTAATTAAAATTAATTAAGATTTAGGTATTTTAATTAACTTTTTTTCAAAATTAACATTTTTTACTAATTAAAATTAATTAGGTTTTTTTTAGGTTTATTTAATTAATTATCCTAAATCACTTTTTCATAAAAAAAATCACCAAAAACATTAACTTAGAATTTTAAGTTTTAATTTTTCCTTAACTTCTTTTTATTTATTCTTTTACATTTTAATTTCTAGAAAAATTGTATAGGTCGCATTATCAATGTAATAGCGTAGATTTATCTTTTCTCGCATTTTTTCTAATTATGTAATTGCTTCCGGGTTGTAATAGTAATTAGGGTTTAAATTCTGCATTTTTATTTTCAGTCCAAAATAATTATGTATCTGCAAAAGTCTTGTAATAGCTAGGACTTTAAACTTTCTGCATTTTATTTTTGCAAACTATAAACTGCTTAGATGTATGTTAATAGGATTGTATGGAAAGACTAATTGAAAATTAAAAACAGTAGATCACCTTAATTGTGTAAAGATTAAATAACTGAAAACAAACACATGCACATGCTCACTCTTAGGGTATGCCTCACTTGGTTGCCTCGGAAAACAATGGTCATGTCCCTTGAACATAGGGATATCTTAGCAAAGACCCTCGGTTAAAATCATCATAAAGATCATGGTCCCTCAACGTCCCTCGAAGTTGCCTACGGTATATGATATTGTCCCTTGATGTTGCCTACGAATATATGATGACAGTCCCTTCGAAATGCTAAGGTATCCTTACATGTTGCCTTCAATGACCATTACGTCCCTTTTGATAGTCCCTCAAATTCCAACGACAGTGCTACCTACTCACTAATAGTGGGATAATGCTGTCTAAAGGAAACAAGAACATAAACATTCCTTTTTCGAGTAGGTAGATGCTAGTAGGTACTTGCTCAAAATAAAACTTTTCCACACTTACACACTTTTCAAACAAAGTTTTCAAAACGACTCCGTAACACTCTTGAGGACATAAACAAGGGTTAAAACGAAGTAAAACAAAACTTTTCAAAACAAGCACACACAAGCAATTTCAAAATGAGCAAGTACCTAAGAGCCCGCAGAAAACTACAGATAGAAAGGGTGCTAACACCTTCCCTTTCTATAATCTACCCCCCGTACTCAGAAAAATCTCGAAAAAGGAATTTTTCTGTGCTTTTTTCCTTTCCAGTTGGATAAAATAAAAGTCGGTGGCGACTCTTGCTTACCGCGACATTTTGCAAACAAAAAATGCAAACCAGTATTAAACAGTCGGTTCTGTCACCGTATCACAAGTAGCTATCCCTGAGACCTCTCGAAAATAGATGGAGGAAATTCTAAAGATTATAAAAAGAAGTGACTACAACGTAGTCGAACAACTAGGGAAAACTCCATCAAAAATTTCCATGCTGACTTTATTGTTATGTTCTGAGGCTCATGCAAAGGCCTTGGTAAAATTCCTTAAAACTTCCCATGTACCCCAAGAAACATCTGCCGATCAGTTCCAAGACTGCGTAGCCAGCTTGACCGCAGATAATGGTTTAGGTTTTTCGGATGCTGATTTAATGCCAAGGGGGAGGAAGCATAACGAGGCATTACATGTCTCAGTTGAATGCAGGGGCAAGACTTTGGCTCATGTCTTGGTTGACACCGGTTCGTTTCTAAATATGTTGCCTAAAAAGGCTCTTGATAGGATTGACTGTGAAGGATTGACCTTGAAACCTAACAACATAGTAGTGAGGGCCTTCGACGGCTAAAAAAGGATGGTGCATGGGGAAATGGACATCCCCATAAAAGTTGGAACCCAAACATTTGAATTAACTTTTTATGTAATGGATATTCTCCCTTCATATTCCTGCTTATTAGGCCGACCGTGGACTCACAATGCTGGTGCCGTTACCTCTACGTTGCATCAAATGCTGAAATATCCAATTCAGGGGAAAATCATCATTGTTCATGGAGAAGAAGAGTATATGTCCAGTCATCTAAATTCCTTTAGATATGTGGAATTAGATGGTGAATTTATTGAAACTCCATTCCAGTACTTTGAAGAAGTCCCGCAAACTGTGGCAGTAACCAAGGCTGTTTCTCAAATCCCAAATATTACAAAGCCTCCACTCAAGATGTCGTCTTTGAAAGATGCCAAGGCAGTGATAGAAGAAGGTGGGTGCACTATTTGGGGCCGACTCCTAGATATCCCATACAAGTCTGACAAATTTGGTTTGGGTTTCACTTCAGAAGCCCAGAAAGCTGTACGCTGTACTCGTGCCGGAGGACCACCCTTGAAGATCAGCAACCGCATAGTCAATGCAGTGGAGGATGGTGAAGACAGCTATAACCTGGAGGATTGGATTTCCCCAACTGTCAGTGGAGGGCTCAGCAACTGGGAAGCTAGAGATTTTGTCCCAATCGCTTTTATCCAACAATAATCTGTCTTTGAATTTTGTTGGATTTATAATACTAAACAATTCAGACTCTTAAAACCTCGTGTCTTACCCGAGGCACAACAGTCCATTTGTAAGGGTTATTATCTCATTTCCATATGACATCAATGAATCATGGACGTTTTTGCATACAAACTTTGTGCTCATTGTTTTTCTTTTTTTACATTTTCATTTCTTTCAAAGATAGATATACTCTTACGCATACTCACATTCAAATTGCAGATCTACATCCATTCGGGATCCCATGGGTAACAATTATGCTATGGCCTTTTGTGACTCTGAAAATCTAATCTACCAAGCCAAAGAAGAATGTGGGGAAGATTGTAAAGTGCTAGGGGAACTTACCAGGTTACTACAACAAGAAGAGATGACCATACAGCCCCACGAGGAACCAGTGGACACAATTAACCTAGGTACCGAAGAAGACAAGAGGCAAGTCAAGGTGGGTGCCAATCTGGAACCCAGTGTCAAAGAGCGTCTGATTCAGTTGCTACACGATTATGTTGAGGTCTTTGCTTGGTCGTACGAAGACATGCCAGGACTTGATGCAGATATCGTGGTACATCGTCTACCAACAAAAGAAGACTTCCCACCGGTAAAACAAAATGTCCGTCGCATGCGACCAGACATGTCAGAGAAGATCAAAGCGGAAGTCATGAAACAATTCAATGCCAGATTATTGGCCGTCACTTCCTATCCACAATGGGTTTCCAATGTTTTTCCCGGGCCTAAAAAGGATGGCAAGGTACAAATGTGCGTGGACTACAAAGATTTGAATAGGGAAAGCCCTAAGGATGATCTCTCACTTCCCCACATTGATATTCTAGTCGATAATACAACACAACATAAGGTGTTTTTCTTCATGGATGGTTTCTCAGGCTACAACCAAATCAAAATGGCACCTGAGAACATGGAGAAAACAACCTTTGTCACACAATGGGGCACATTCTGCTACAAGGTTATGCCATTTGGGTTGAAGAATGTTGGGGCAACCTATCAGCGTGCCATGGTAGCTCTATTTCATGACATGATACATCACTAAATAGAGGTCTATGTGGACGACATGATAGCCATATCTTAAATAGAAGAAGAGCATCTTGACCATTTACAGAAAATCTTTGAGAGGCTAAAGAAATACAAACTGAGGTTGAACCCAAATAATGCACGTTTAGAGTGAGGTCCGATAAAATATTAGGCTTTGTCGTCAGCGGTAAAGGTATTGAAGTAGATCCTGCCAAGGTAAAAGTAATACAAGAAATGCCTGCTCCTCGTATCGAGAAGGAAGTAAGAGGATTCTTGGGACGATTAAACTACATTGCCAAATTCATTTCTCACCTGACAGCTACTTGTGAACCAATCTTCAAATTACTGAAGAAAGATCAAGTAGTCAAATGGAATGATGAGTGCCAAACTACCTTCGACAAGATCAAAGAGTACCTGCAAGAGCCTCCTATTTTGATGCCACCAGTCGAGGGAAGACCATTGATCATGTATCTAACTGTTTTAGAAAATTCAATGGGGTGTGTGTTGGGGCAGCATGACGAGTCTGGCCGAAAAGAGCATGCTATTTATTACCTGAGCAAAAAGTTTACCGACTATGAAACAAGATATTCACTGCTCGAGAAAACTTGTTGCACTCTGGCGTGGGCTTCTCGCCGGCTAAGACAATATATGCTGACCCATACTACCTTATTGATATCTAAAATGGATCCAATAAAACACATCTTCGAGAAACCTGTCCTCTCTGGGAGAATAGCGAGATGGCAGATGATCCTGACAGAATATGACATATAATATACTACCCAGAAAGCAATAAAGGGCAGTGTACTAGATGATCACTTGGCTCACCAAGCAGTGGAGGACTACCAATCCATGAAGTTCGAATTCCCAGATGAAGACATCATGATGGTAAACAACTATGAAGAATTCAAACCATATGACGAACCTGAACAAGGATCCCGATGGACCCTGGTTTTTGATGGGGAGTTCAACGCACTCGACAATGGTATAGGTGTTGTACTCATATCTCCTGAAGGATGTCATACTCCCTTTACTGCAAGACTCTACTTCAATTGTACAAATAACATGGTGGAATACGAAGCGTGCATTTTTGGTCTCAAAGCTGCCATAGATTTGGGGATCAAATCCTTAAATGTATTCAGAGATTCAGCTTTGGTCATCATCCAGATCAACGGGGAATGGGACACCAAACACCCTAACCTTATCCCTTATAAAGAACATGTGTTGACATTGATCCCACACTTTGAGATGATTACCTTCGAGCATTTCCCGCGAGAAGAAAATCAGCTAGCAGACGCACTAGCCACAATGTCATCCATGTTTAAACTTAAATGGGATAACGAGGCTCCCCAAATCACCATTGAATGAATGGATGAACCAACTCACTGTCATGAGATTAATACTGAAGAAGTAGTGGACCAGCCTTGGTTTCACGAAGTCTAGAGGTATCTCGAGGCTCAAGAATATCCGGAAGGAGCTTCAGTCAATGATAAGAAGTTCTCAAGGAGATTCTCTGCTAAATTCTTCCTTAGTAATGACATTCTCTAAAAACGCAACCATGACTCTGTTTTACTCCGTTGCATAGACAAGGTTGAGGCAGAAAAGATCATGGCTTATCTACATGAAGTCACTTTTGGCACCCATTCCAGTGGGCATACAATGGCAAAGAAAATCCTACGGACAAGTTATTACTGGTCTACCATGGAAGCAAATTGCTATCAACACTCTCGAACCTGCCACAAGTGTCAGATTTATGCTGACAAGGTGCACGTACCTCCGGCTCCTTTGAATGTCTTGACGACTCCTTGGCCCTTTGCTATGTGGGACATCAATATGATTGGGGAAATCAAGCCAACGAACTCTAATGGACACCACTTCATCTTAGTGGCCATTGACTATTTTACAAAGTGGGTTGAGGCAGCCTCTTTCACTTTTGTTACCAAGAATGTTGTAGCCCGGTTCATTAAACAGAATCTCATATGTCGGTATGGTATCCCGGAGAGGATCATCACAGACAATGGTACGAATCTAAACAATGCTATGATCACCGCCCTGTGTGAGCAATTCAAGATCCAGCATCATAATTCTTCCCTTTACTGGCCAAAGATGAATGGTGTTGTTGAAGCCGCAAATAAGAACATCAAAAAGATCATATAGAAAATGATAGTCACGTACAAGGACTGGCATGAGGTGCTACCATTCGCTCTCCACGGGTATCGTACCACAACGCGCACATCAACCGGGGCAACACCTTACTCTTTGGTATATGGCGTGGAAGCTGTCTTGCCTATTGAGCTCCAGATCCCCTCTCTGAGAATCATGAAGGATGCAGGTCTGAACAAAGACGATTGGATCCAAACTCGACTTGATCAGCTGAATTTAATTGATGAGAAAAGGCTTATTGTTGTCTGTCATGGTCAAATGTATCAGAAATGGATGATCAAGGCTTTCAACAAAAAGGTCAGATGCCAAGTGTATCAATTCGGGGATCTGGTGATCAAACGTATCATACTATCGCAGGGTGATCCCAGGGGCAAATGGACTCCTACATACGAAGGACCATTTGTAATCAAAAGCATATTCTCTGGTGGAGCAATGATCTTAACCACTATAGATGGCGATGACCTGCCGCACCCTGTGAACACGGACATAGTCAAAAGATACTACGCATAAGATACCCGCTAGGTTGACACACCTAGGCAAAACAAGGGCATCCCGATGAACCAAAAAGGTTCGGGCAAAAATTAGGAATAAAACAAAAAAATTGTACACCCGGCAAGCTGAAAACCCGAAAGGGCGGCTTGGGCAAAAAAGGGTATCCCGGTGGACTGAAAACCTGAAAGGGCGGTCCAAGAAAAGGTTAGGCAATAAAAGCGTATGACTATGTCCCTGTTGGATCACCTTACGGACAACCTGCAAACTCGACGGTTCTGATCAATTCAATCAACTTCAGACAAGGCAACAAATAGATAAGATGCTCAGAGACACAAAGGCTATAGCAGAATGAGAACCCCATGGGATTATTTCACATAACTATCTTTTCTTTGTATCAAATTTTCATTTTTTTATGATGACATTATCTTACTAGAATGTTTGTCTCATTGTACAAAAATACTTACTCAAATTCAATACAAAGATGTCCCTTTGAAAGTGCAAAATTATTTGTTTTTCTTTACTCTTGTGTTTTGTTTACGAAAACGTCCAATGATTTATTTTTGAACATATACATTTGAACGTGACTACCATTTACAAATGAACAAAATAGAAAGACAATCACTAATGGATTTAAGAGATAGGGAAATATCTCTATAAAATCCCCCGCAGTGTGCAGTTTAATCCCCAGCGGAACAAAACTTCCAGTTATCACTCCCCGGTAGAAGTCGCAAAAATCTCTGAATTTCCCAACAAGATTTTACAAGAAGCACACGACATTTCCCTTACAACAAAGTTTATTTCTCTAAGTGGAAATTCATCAACACTTCAAAATATGAAGACTTGCACTCTATACCCTCAGCAGCAGTCATGGATTTATCCAACAAGCAGCGCAGCAGATTAGCTAACATATGCATACATCACATCCATATATCATAAACATCGATAACACGAATGCATTTATCACAATCTCATTATACCATGCATTTCATATAACACGACATTGCATATTAGCTAACATTTTACCCTTTTCAGGATAAGGTTAATCAACAGCTACCATTAATAATGTTCAAAGGCTTTTCAGATACGCTCCAGACACGGATGCCATCCTGATACTCATTCAATTTCAACTTTCAGATACAATTCAGATACGCTCCAGACACAGATGCCATCCTGATACTCATTCAGATTCAACTCTCAGATACAGTTCAAATACGCTCCAAACACGGATGCCATCCTGATATTCATTCAGATTAAACTTTCAGATACGGTTCAGATACGCTCCAAACACGGATGCCATCCTGATACTCATTTAGATTCTACTTTCAGATACATTTCAGATACGCTCCAGACACGGACGCCATTCTGATATTCATTTAGTTTCAGCTTTCAGATACAATTCAGATACGCTCTAGACACGGACGCCATTCTGATACTCATTCAGTTTCAGCTTACAGATACAGTTCAACAATCATTTCTGGATGGAATCTACAAGCCCATTTCCAACAACTTTCCATCATCCCTCCAAATGGCATCTTTAATCCCATTCCCTATACCATCAACCATCACATCACTGAGTGCAAATTTCTGGGCACTCTAGTGTCCAATCATCTTCCACCTTCGAGTCACAAATGGAAAAACTCGCCAATCTAACTTTTCAGCTTAAGAAGATTGAACAAGGGCAGCTGTTGTACCCTAAAATTTTCCCTCTCACTTATCAAGAATTTTCTCACAAGATCTCCTTTGGCTCAAGACTGCACTAGGGTTGATCGGCTCAAGACACCTCCTTAAGCACTGATGACCAAAATTAGGGTTTGAGATTGCACATGGATATTTGAACTTTCAATGCCCCATATGGATTTCATAGATCATTATGGACCCTCAATATTACTCATGTCAAGTTTTAAGCTTTGGATCACACTTTTGCTCAGTCAATTGAGCAGTTGACCTAAAAATCATGGGGAAAAGTCAATTGTGGCCAATTTACAGTCAAACTTCATAATTTTTTATCCACATCAACATTATAAACTCATATGTATCATTTGATCAAGTTTGGATCGCAATTCCTCAAGAAATTTGATCAAATCTTCAAAAGGGAAAAATGGTCAAAATTAGGGTTTTGATTGGGAAAGGGCAATTTCTGATTTTTGACCTAGAAAGTGATCAATTGGTTTAAGGAATGATATCAAGATTCCAATTGCACAATTTTGACCTAATAACATAGCTCAAAACATTGCTCAAGTCTAATGGATTGACAAATGAATTTTTAGTCAACAGATCAAAAGTCAATTGTATACTGAAAAGTCAAACTTTGACTTTTTGGTCAAAATATAATGTAAAAGATCACAATTCATCAAAGCATATCAAAATATGAAACTTATTCATCAAGAAATCAAAAATTCAAGATTTCATTTTGAAAAGTTAAAATTTCTAAACTTAGAAATTTTTCTAAGTGTTGGAAATTCTTATTTTTTCACAACTTTGAGCAAACTTTTCATCATGATGCAAGATGATTCAAAAGAAACTTTCAACATGAAAGTTGTATATCTCCATGAAATCTACAACACTGCTTTACACAACTCCTTCCATAAGTGCTTGGATCTCAAGTTATAAATTTAAGAACACATGGTCATGAAACAAAACACTTAGTGAAATTTTGCCCTAATTTGGTCAGGATTTTGACCTAACTTCATGGCACTTTTTCATATAGTTCCAAGGGGAATTTTCAAAATTGATTCAAAGAGGGGTTGTAGAGCAAATTACAAGATTTCCAAAATGTCAAAGAACTCCTTGAGATCATTTTTGAGTAGGGAGAATCGAAGAGATGAAGTTAGGGTTTTCACACTTGAATTACAAGTCATTTTGTGATGAACAAGATTCAAAATACAAACTTATGATGCATAAAATCTACTTTGTAGGCCTCAAACTTGTTATAAACTCCATAATTAATTGCTTGCACAACTGTTAGAGGTCTTAATTCAAGCATTCATTGCAAGGCCATGCTTTATATCCATTTTAGGAAGAAAGTGCACAATGCAATTTTGATAAAGTAGCTTTTTGCACAAAACTTGTTATTGAGCCTTGCACATGTTCTCTTCTGATCATACATGTCTTATAACTCAAGAGAAACTTGTTTAGACACTTAAAATCACTCAACCCATGCTTGTACCTCCTCTTGAAACTTGTTTTCCCACTTTTCGTGAAAATCAAATAACATAGCAATTAGCTTGTAACTTGTACTTCTGATTATCCAAAGCACTCAAGACCTTTTGCTTATACATACGCAAGTCATTTGCCATAAATCCCACGCATGCTTAAGCCCTGAAAACACCAAGAACATAAAATCCCCAAAAAGACCTCAAAACTTGCCATTTCTGAGTTTTGAATCCAATCTCCAAATCTACTCGTGCGTTTCTTAGCCTTTTACTTTCAAAAGCTTCTAAATAGAATACACAAACAATTCCAACACCTGTAACACCACTGTAACACCTCCATTATCATCCACCATTTTCAAAAATAACACCTTGCACCTTGACTTCTCCAGAACTCCTCAGGTACTTTCAGCTCAAGCTAAGGATCACATTAGCTTCCTGGGAACTTGAGGAAGCTAATCCAATCATTGGAACTCACTAAAAGCTACTCAAACTCCAAACACGATACCCTCTTGCAAGGTGAGTTTTCCGACTTTTGAACTCTTCATACAAGCATCATTAATGGTTTATTTGTGAATGAAAAATGTAGATATCATTGCCCTAAAGCTAACCATGTCCATAATTTTCATTTATATTGCTTGAGCTTATATAATTTTAAGATTGAAGTTTCTGAAATTTTAGGGTTCAGATTAGGGCCATTAAAATTCATGCTTGTCTTTGATCTATAACTTTATTGCTTTGCATTTATGAAATCGTGAGGAAATTTGCTACAAGTTTCCTGTTTACATTTTTTATTTTTGTTGAGAATTGAATGAGATACAGAGGTTCAGGTTGGGCGTGAGGTTGAATATGAAGTTGGCCTCAGGAACATGTTTACCATATATATTTATGGTTTGATTTATATAAACGGATGTATAGTCACCCCAGTGGTAGAAGCGCACGCCTGTGACTATAGGGATCTGGGTTCGAGCCCCAGTGGTACCCTTTTTACTTGTTTTCTCACATTTTCCATATTTTGTCATTTGTTTGCAGCGCTGGGCCTCATCCCTTGGGCCTTATATTTTTTTCTTACTACTGACCCCCCTTGCTGTCTATTCACACCCCTGACCCATTTTATTTTCTTTTTTCTCATTTTTATTTATTTTTTTTCTTAAATATTTTATCTAATACTAAAAAAATCAGAAAAAATATAAAAACATTAGATTTATATTTTTACATAGTTTATTTATTTTTTACACAAAAAAATATTTTATTTTATTATACTTTATTTATTTCACTAATTGACTTGTAAATTTAATTAAAAAACTAGGGTTTTAGTTATTTTCTTTTAGATAATTTAAATATTTTATTTTAAAATGTAAAAAGACCAAAAATATTTTATAATACTATAAATTGTTTTTAAGACAAAAATACCAAAAATATTCTTCTTATAAACTTAATTTCTTTTTTTAATCAATTAATGGATTAGTGTTTTATTTAAATTCTTTTCCTAGTAAATTTAGTTTTACTTTTTACTAATCTAATTAATTATTTTTATTTTAGTTAATTAGGTTAAAACAAGACCCCTTTTTCCCTAAAAAATCCAAACAAAACATCCATTTTCTTTACATTTACATTCTTGTATATTTATTCATTTTGTACATTATTTATTCAATTCTTGTACAAATTCAATATGGTTGTAATAGATAATTAGGCTTTATTTTCTTGCAATCTCCGTTTGTAATTTGTACACCCCCTCCTACAAGTATTGTAATAGCATAGTAATTTTAAATTTCGCAATTTATCGCTTTATATACAAATGCTAGTAATTAGGGTTTGTATGGAAAGACTAAAACCAATCAATTAGAAAACCCTAATCAAAGACAAAACCAAGCATGAAAACTAATAAACTTGCACACAAGCACCCCTAGGGTAAATCCACTTGGTTGCCTTACAAAATGGCCATATTACGCATGTGAGGTATCTCAACAAGAACAAGCAAAATACAAGATCATAGTCCCTCGATGACGCTATCTAAGTTGCCTTTCCAAATAATCTTAGTCCCTAAAGAGAATGCTAAGATACCTTGCAACATTGCTAATCATGGTTATACGATGACCCACGCCCGTCCCGTTTACATCCAAAGATAGGGTCTTACCAAATCAATGGTTAGATAACAATGTCAAAGGAAAGAGGAAATGAATATGAAATACTTTTGAGTAGGTAGAATGCTCCTAATTACTTGCTCCATTTCAAAACAAAACATCCTTTCTATTTTCAAAACAAACACCTACACTTTCAAAACATCTTACAAACTTGAAAACATTTTCAAAAGATCAACATCTTTGTATACATTCTTACGAACGAGAATCATTACAAAGTTTGCCTAAATAATGGCCTCTTTACAAAATAATTTCAAAAACCACACAAAGCACAATTTCAAACAAAAGCAAGTGATCTAGCAAGTAACTAAGATCCCATGGAAAACCATGGATGAAAAGGGTGCTACTACCTTCCCTTTTCATAATTTACCCCCCGAACTCAAGAAATAATCTCAAAGGTCTTTCTTGTGCTTTTTCACCTTTCCTTTTGGATAAAATAAAAGTCGGTGGCGACTCTTGCTAACCGCAACATTTGCGATAAAACACAAAACACCAAAGTCAGTTCTCCCACCATATCACACCTTCCCTTTCTATAATCTACCCGTCGTACTCAGAAACATCTCAAAAAAGGTTTTTTCTGTTCTTTTCCCCTTTCCTTTGTTGGATGAAATAAAAGTCGGCGGCGACTCTTGCTTACCGTACATTTGCGAACAAAAAACGCAAAACAAGTAATAATAAAAACAGTCAGTTCTTCCACCGTATCACAGTACTGGCGACTCTGTTGGGGATTTATAATAATGTGGGGTTCACCTTATGATTTAGGTCATTCTTAATTGCTTATCTGGTTTGTCTTGTCTGATTTACTTTTAAATGTATCTATTTGGGTTGTTTGGATCCTAAACCCAGATCAGAGAATTCCTTTTAGGTAAGTAGCAATAAACAGTGAGGGAGTTGTGCAGGGTATACCAACACAGTTGAAATAGTAGCTATGTTGATGCGATACTTTGGGATGTACCGGTAGCCCTTGAGTAATCAAGGAGAATACGGGGCCGCTGCGTGGTATCATAAAGCGTCAACTGACCTTAGCACCTTAATTGACCTACTTGGCTTTTAGGACATAGTGAGATAGCCGTCTTTGGTGTAAACCCAAAGTCGGTTGATACTCGATGCTACACTCATTGAGGTTTGACTCTTTAGTTTTGTTTGGTGGCAAGTCAATTGTCTATCGGAACGAAATTTAGGGGAGAGATCGGTGATATTGAGATCCCTTAGAACTCGGTTACTATATTTAGGACAAGTTGAACCAATCCAACTTCAAGAGGGTATACCTTAAAACTCATGCAAGCCTTAAACCTAAGGTCTCTGTGTGACTTTCTTGTGTTTGCTATATCTACTATATCTGAGCATAATCATGACATCATAACATAGCATATCATGCTAACTATTTCTAGGATTCTTAGGGTTTACTTTTGTCTTGTTTTGTAGGACATGGCCCTCACCCGCAGATTCACTATCCAAGTCAGTCTGGTAAAGGTACTTCCTCAACTTAAGGATTTGGTATCAAAGGTTCCTGAAAACTCTCCCTTCACTGAAATACATGGTCGACTTCTCAGCTTGGTCACCTCAAACCCTGATGAAGAAATGTTAAAATTTCTCTTTCAGTTCTTCGACCCTCTACATCACTGCTTCACTTGTTCGAATTACCAGTTAGTGCCTATTATGAAGGATTTTTCTGTTACTCGGGGTTCCTATCCTTAACAAGGTACCTTTCAATGGCATGGAAAGAGACCCTAAACCTGAAGATATTGCTAAAGCACTATCCTTACAACGGTCTGACGTAGTAGCAAATTGGGAAACCAGGAGAGGTGTCAAGGGTTTTTTGGCAAAGTTCTTGTTTGAGAAAGCTCATCATTTTTGGGATACCCTGGAGCTACAAGCTTTTGAAGAGGTGTTAGCCCTTCTCATCTATGGGTTAGTACTGTTTCCTAATCTGGACCAGCTCATAGATGTGAATGTGGTTCAGTTTTTCCTGTCACGCAATCCGGTACCTACTCTGCTTGGAGATATCCTACATTCTCTGTATACTCGCGCTATAAAGAGAAGAGGGACCCTTCTGTGTTGCACTCCTCTTTTGGCTAGGTGGTTTATTTCGCACCTACCCCGATCCGTCTTGAAGAATGAACAGGGTTTGAGATGGTCTCATAGTCTAATGACTCTTACACATTCGGGTATTCATTGGTGTCCTTGATCCTCGGAGAATGTTACCATCATTGATCGATGCGGAGAATTCCCTAATGTCCCTCTCTTAGGCATTAGGGGAGGAATCACTTATAACCCTTGTTTGGCGCTGCGACAATTTGGATATGCGAGAAGGGATGGTCCTCATGATACACTTTTCTAAAGAATCGTCTTCGACTATGAGAATGATGCTCAGGGTTGCCGTAAAAGGTTCATGCGAGCTTGGGGCATGGTACATAGAGTTGATAGCAAGACACTGGGGCACAAGAATTCCATCCCTCTGGAGCCTATCTCAAATGGGTACGAGCCTATTCCCAAAGTATTATGATGCCTTACCCCGCCATCCTACCTATGATTATGGAACCGGTTGCTGAAGGAGACACTTCTTATCTTGTTCTTCATCCTGACATGCCAACTGATCATGAGGAGTTACAAAAATCTCGAGTTCAACTTAAAGAGGAGCGGGATACGTTTGAAATTCAATTCTATGCCAGCGAGAAGAAGGTCCTGGAACTCACTAGGCTATTTCATGAAGAGAGGAATATAAACGCCTACATTGCACCAAAGAGGATGCGCTCATGGGAAACCTAATTTTCTTTTTGCTTTAAGTTTTGTTTTGTTTGACTGTAAGCCTAAAGGGCACCCTTTGTAACAATTAGAACTTATTAATACAATTAATGTGTGTTTCTTTTGGTTAAACAAATTTGAGCCTTTAAGAATCCTTGAAATCATTGCATACGCATATCATCCATGACATTACATAAAGAGGTTTCATAACAGGTTTCTCATCTTCTTCATTGTTTATTTCAACAATAATGTATTTTGAACAAAGTATCAAGGATCTCCAGGCACAAAATGCCCAATTTTAGCAAATGTTCGTAGCTTTGGCTAAAGGGCAGGAAGATCTGAAGGCCCTTATTCTGAAAGAGAAAAAGAAGAAGATAAAGAAGACTGATGGTGTCCTGAATCTGGGCAGAAGATTCAAGGGACCGTTGAAGCAATCGGTTGATCTGAAATCTTCATCCAAAGAAGGGGAGAATCAAGATGGAGAGACAAGGGAGGAGGACCCTAGCCCAGAGGTTTCTGATAATGACACTGATTACAATGATGAACAGTATCCTCCCGTTGAGGATATATATAAATAGTTAGAGGATCGTCTGAGCGTAATAGAGATCCAAAGAATACCAGGGCTGGATTTTGAAGAGTTGGGTTTGGTATCTGGGGTAGTTATCCCACAGAAGTTCAATGCTTCGGTATTTGCAAAGTAGGATGGGGTTTCTTGTCCCAAGCTTCATCTCTGTTCTTATGTGAGGAAGATTCAACCTCACACTACTGATAGGAACTTGTGGGTCCATTTCTTTCATGACAGTCTGTCCGGGACTCAACTCGGGTGGTTCTATCAGTTGTAGGGAACCAATGTCCACAACTGGGAAGATCTGGCTGTTGCTTTTTATAAGCAGTATCAATATAACGCTGACCTTGCTCCCACCCGTACTCAACTCCAGAGTATGTCCATGGGTGCAAGCGAAGGTTTTAAGGACTATGCGCAGAAGTGGAGAGATCTGGCAGGGAGAGTCCAACCCCCTTTGTCTGATAGGGAATTGGTGGACATGTTTCTTGGTACGCTGTCTGGTCCGTTCTTCAATCACTTGATTGGTAGCTCCTCAGTTGGTTTCACCGAGATGATATTTACTAGAGAAAGACACGTTGTCAAGTACAGTGAAGAAGCCATTCACGGGTAATAAGGACGTCAATGCCATTTATAGTCCAAGAGGCCAGAGCAGAGTTGAGCGTCGTCCAACGGTAGGGGCTGTGATGATACCTAGGCATGTGGCTACTCAACAACAAAATAATCATCCAAGGGCAGAGAGACCTCAAAGGCAGTTCACCCAGATTAATATAACATTGTCTGAAGTTTTACCCCATCCATTAAGATCTAACTTGGTAACCTTAAAGGAGGCTCCCAAGAATCCTAACATCACATCTCATCGTTATAATCCAAACGCTCGATGTGCTTACCATTCTGAGAGTCCAGGCCACGATAGAAACGACTGTTGGTCTCTGAGGAATAAGATACATGACCTGATCAAAGCCAAGGAGATTGAGTTTGATGCTCCTGAGAAGCCTAATGTCATAACTGCTCCCATGCCCAAGCACAACCGTGGTGTTAATGCCGTTGATAGTGATCTATTTGTTACCTCTGTTGATGAAGTTTCCACTCCTCTCATCACCGTCAAGAAGAATTTGTTGTTAGCCGGTTTATTTCCGGGTTGTGGTGAAGGTTGCCACATGTGTTCATCTCTACCTTCTGGGTGTTATTTGCTAAAAGCAGGTGTTCAGTGCCTGATGGATAATAAAGAGATTTTGTTCGAAAAAACTCCAGTTCTAACTGTTCTGCATGAAGATGTTGCTATCATAACCATTTCCGCCAATCCTTCCAAGGTCTCATCTAAAAGACCTGTTAGGATTACACCTGCTCCAAGAATTTCTCCATTGATAATCACTTTTCCTGGCCCTGTATCGTACTCCTTGGATAAAGATGTTCCTTAGAACTATGATGCTGACATTTACTACCATGGTGTCAAACAGGATTTGAAGAATGAAGAGGCTGGTCCTGATATCAGTAACATTGTCGGGACCAACAAAGTTACCCGAAATGGAAGGGTTTTCTCTCTCAAGATCTCCCCGAAGACTGTTGCTGAGCCTGTTGTTATTCCATCTGTCGTTCCTGCTAGTACTTCTGCTACTACTCCTATCCTTACTCCAGTTGTTACCCCTGTCGTTGAGTCATCTGGGACTCGGGGCAAAGAAGCTATAGGTGAGCCTGCCCGAACGAAGGCACCTAGAAAAGTTATTTTGGAATCCACTAAGAAAGAAATGGAGGAAATTTTAAAAATAATCAAGAAAAGCGACTACAATATGGTCGAACAGCTGGGGTAGACCCCTTCGAAGATATTAATGTTGTCTCTGTTATTGTGTTCTGAGGCCCACGCAAAGGCTTTGATTTCTCAAGACTGCGCACGTGCCACAAGAAACCTCCGCTGACCAATTCAAAGACTGTATGGCCAGTTTAACTGCTGACAATGGGTTGGGTTTTTCAGATGTCGATTTGATGCCAAAGGGGAGAAAGCATAATGATGCTCTGCATGTCTCGATAAAATACAGGGGCACTACCATGGCCCATGTACTAGTGGACACTGGATCGTCACTAAATGTTCTGCCTAAGAAGGCTCTGGATAGGCTAGATTGTGAAGGTTTGACCTTAAAGCCCAGTAACATTGTGGTGAGGGCTTTTGATGGTTCAAAAATAATAGTGCACGGGGAGGTGGACATCCCTGTCAAAGTGGGTTCCTAGACATTTGAATCCACCTTCTATGTGATGGACATCGGGCCATCATACTCTTGTTTGTTGGGACGTCCTTGGATCCATGAAGCTGGGGCCGTTACTTCTACACTGCACCAAATGATGAAGTATCCAGTAAAGGGGAAGATTGTCACTGTGCATGGTGAAGAGGAGTATATGGTAAGCCACCTGAACTCTTTCAGGTATGTGGAGATGGATGGGGAATTCATAGAGACCCCTTATCAAAATTTTGAAGAGGTTTCCCAGATCATGGCATCAACCGAGACTATCACCAATGTGACGAAGATCACTAAATCTCCTTTGAAGACAACTTCTCTCAAGGATGCCAGAGCAGTAGTTGAAGAAGGTGGGTGTGCCATTTAGGGAAAGCTCCCTGATTTTCCTCATAAAACTGACAAATTTGGTTTGGGCTTTACTTCAGGAGCTCAAAGGGTTGTTCGACGTGCTCGGGCTGGAGGACCTCCCCTACGCATCAGCAATCGTGGGGTTAACGCTATAGAAGATGATGATGAGGATTCTGATATTGACAGCTGGATCTACCCTACTACCAACGGTGGACCTAGTAACTGGACGGCCAAAGATTTTATGCCGATTTCTTTTGTTCAACAATAATTGTCTTACTTGTTTTTCAAATTTGTAATAAACAATATAAACTCTATGACCTTGTGTATTATGCAAGGAACAATGGTTTATTTGTGAGGGTTATTATATGTCATTTTCATATGTCATCAATAAAACATTGGACGTTTCTTGCATACAAATTTTAAGCTCTCTATTTTTCTTTTCTGCTTTTTCACTTTATTAATACAACTATGCTCTTACACACACTCACATATCAAAATGCAGATCCATATCCACTCTGGATCCCATTGATAACAGTTCTACTATCACCATTTATAACTTCGAAAATCCGATCAACCAAGTCGAGGACGAAGGTGAGGAAGATTGTGAGGTTCCTGGAGAACTTGCTAGACTGTTACAACAGGAAAAAATGGCTATATATCCTCATGAAGAGCCAGTTGAGATGATAAACCTGGGCACAGAGGTAGACAGAAAAGAAGTCAAGATCAGCAAAAATCTGGAGATTAATGTCAAACAGCAGTTGGTACAGATGTTGCACGATTATTTTGAGATCTTCGTCTGGTCATACGAAGACATGCCTGGTTTAGACACTGATATTATGGTACATCGTTTTTCGACTAAAGAAGATTGTCCTCCGGTTAAGCAAAAGATTCACCATATGCGCCCTAAAATGTCAGAGAAGATCAAAGCAGAGGTTATGAAACAGTTCAACACTGGGTTCTTGGCTGTCACCTCCTATCCGCAATGGGTTGCTAACGTGGTGCCGGTACCAAAGAAGGACGGTAAGGTACGAATGTGTATGGACTACAGAGACCTGAACAGGGCAAGCCCAAAGGATGACTTCCCGCTTCCCCACATCGATGTTCTGGTTGAAACACCGCACAACATAAAATCTTCTCCTTCATGGATGGTTTCTCTGGCTACAACCAGATTAAGATGGCTCCCGAAGACATGGAGAAGACAAACTTCATCACATAGTGGGGCACTTTCTGTTACAAAGTGATGCCTTTTGGGTTGAATAATGCTGGGGCAACTTATCAGCGAGCCATGGTAGCTTTGTTCCACTATATGATTCACCGTGAGATAGAAGTTTATGTTGATGACATGATAGCCAGGTCTTAAACCGAGGAAGAGCACCTTAATCATCTACAAAAGCTGTTTGACAGGTTGAAGACATACAAATTGAGGTTGAATCCGAACAAATGCACCTTCGAGGTAAGGTTTGGTAAACTTCTAGGGTTCATCGTCAATGACAAAGGTATTCAGGTAGACCCTGCCAAGGTGAAGGCCATACAAGAGATGCCGACTCCCCGTACAGAGAAGGAAGTTAGAGGTTTCTTGGGACACCTAAATTATATCGCCAGGTTCATTTCACATCTGACTGCTACTTGTGAGCCGATCTTCGAACTCCTGAAGAAAGATCAAGTGGTAAAGTGAAATGATAAATGCCAGACTGACTTCGAAAGAATCAAGGAATACCTTCAAAAACCACCAATCCTGATGCCTCCGATTGAAGGAAGACCATTGATAATGTACTTAACAGTATTAGACAATTCAATAGGGTGTGTGCTGGGGCAGCATGACGAGTCTGGTCGAAAAGAGCACGCCATATACTACCTTAGAAAATTTTTTACCGACTGTGAAACACGATACTCATTGCTCGAGAAAACTTATTGCGCTTTGGCATGGGCTGCTCGCCGACTAAGACAATATATGTTGACCCACACTACTTTGTTGATATCTAAGATGAATCCAATCAAGTACATCTTCGAGAAGCCCACTCTCTCCAGAAGAATAGCAAGATGGCAGATGATCTTAACTGATTACGATATACAATATACAATCCAGAAAGCAATCAAGGGAAGTGTATTAGCTGATCATTTGGCCCATCAGGCCGTGGATGACTACCAGTCCATGAATTTTGAGTTTCCGAACGAGAGTATTATGCTAGGAACTGATGAAGAACCTGGATTGGATGAAGGACCTGAAGAAGGATCCCAATGGACTATGGTTTTTGACAGAGCTTCGAACACAATCGGTAATGGAATTGGTGATGTAATCATATCTTCTAAGGGATGTCATACTCCTTTCACCGCCCGACTATGCTTCAACTATACCAACAACACAGGGAAGTATGAAGCCTGCATTATGGGTCTCATAGCTGCTATCGACTTGAGGATCAAGTTCTTAAACATTTTCAGGGATTCAGCCTTGGTGATAAGTCAAATCAAAGGAGAGTGGGATACGAAGAATCTGAACCTCATCCCGTACAAAGAACACGTGCTGACATTACTCCCACACTTTGAGGAGGTAACCTTTGAAAATTTCCTACGAGAGGAGAACCAATTGGCGGACGCGCAAGTCACCGTGTATTCTATGTTCAAAGTTAAGTGGGACAATGAAGCTCCCCGAATCACTATCGAGAGGTTGGATGAACCAGCGTACTGCTGTGAGATTGATACTGAAAAGGTATCAGATAAACCTTGGTTTCACGAAGTAAAAAGGTATCTCGAGGCTCAAGAGTATCCAGAGGGGGCATCTGTCAATGATAAGAAATTTCTGAGAAGGTTCTCCGCGAAATTCTTCCTCAGTAACGGAATCCTCTACAATCACAACCATGACTCTACCTTACTGCGGTGTGTAGACAAGAGCGAAGCAGAGAGGATTATGGCAGATTTACACGAAGATAACTTTGAAACCCATTCCTGTGGACATACCATGGCTAAGAAGATCCTACAGGAAGGATACTATTGGTCCACTATGGAAGTAGATTGTTATCATCACTCCCGAACTTGTCATAAATGCCAGATCTATGCTGACAAGGTACACGTGCCTCCGGTTCCTTTGAATGTCTTGACGACTCCTTTGCCCTTTGTAATGTGGGGCATTGACATGATCGAAGAGATTAGACCTACCACTTCCAATGGGCATCGCTTCATCCTGGTGGCTATTGATTACTTCACGAAGTGGGTTGAGGTTGCTTCTTTTGCTACTGTTATCAAGAATGTTGTAGTGCGGTTTATCAAGCATAACCTGATCTGTCGATACGGTGTGCTAGAGAGAATCATCACTGACAATAGTACTAATCTCAATAACACGATGATCACCGAACTCTATAAACAGTTCAAGATCCAACATCATAATTCTTCTCCCTATCGGCCAAAAATGAATGGCACTGTCGAAGTTGCTAACAAGAACATCAAGAAGATTATACAGAAGATGACGGTGACATACAAAGACTGACATGAGATGTTACCATTCGCTCTTCATGGGTACCACACCTCCGCGCGAACATCGACAGAGGAAACACCCTACTCTCTGGTATATGGCATGGAGGCTGTCCTACCTATTGAGGTCCAGATACCTTCTCTCAGGATTATGAAGGATGCGGGTTTGAACGAAGATGACTGGATCCAGACTCAACTTGATCAACTGAATCTGATTAATGAGAAGAGACTTACTACTGTCTGTCATGGTCAAACGTATCAAAAACTGATGATCAAGGCTTTCAACAAAAAAGTCAGACGCCAAGAGTATCAAGTCGGGGATCTAGTGATCAAGCGCATCATACTACCGCAAGGTGATCCCAGGGGAAAATGGACTCCCACATACGAAGGGCCATTTGTAATCAAGAACATTTTCTCAGGTGGAGCCATGATTCTGACCACCATGGACGGTGACGATCTTCCTCACCCTATCAATGCGAACATAGTGAAAAGATACTATGCATGATTAAAGACCCGCTAGGTTGACTGGCCTAGGCAAAAATAAGGGCTTCCCGGTGAACCAAAAGGGTACGGGCAAAAATTAGGGATGAAAATGAAAAAAATTGTACACCCGGCAAGTCGAAAACCTGAAAAGGCGGCTTGGGAAAAAAGGGTATCCCGGTGGACTGAAAACCCGAAAGGGCGGTCCAGGAAAAAGTTAGGGATGTAAAGCGTATCACTATGTCCCATTGGATCACCTTACGGCCAGACCTCGGTATCATCTATCAAGCTTTGAACGGTACCGATCAATCCAGTCAGCTTCGGACAAGCCGCAAAGTGATGAGACGCTCGAAGATATAGTGGCAATAACAGAATTGAAACTCAATGGGATTATTGCACATAGTTGTTTTATTTTCTTTAGACACAATATTGTATAGCTCTCATTTTCACGGTGGCGTTCTCTTACTAGAGCGTCAGCTTCCTTGTACAAAAGCGCCTGTTATAGGCCAACTTCAAGAAATCAATACAAGTTATTTTTACAAAACCATTTGTTTTTTCTTTTTCTATTTTGTTTTGTAAAAATGTCTAATGGTTTATTCTTGACATATGCATTTGAGTATAATTTGTATTCACAAATATTCGCATAAGAAACGGAAAGACAATTGCTCGTAACTTAAGAAACAAGGGCAAAAATAAAAAAAACCATGTCAAGCCCGACAGTTACTCTGTTCAGCAGGTACAGGGGCATAGACAGTTTTGAAACCAGGGCACCATTATGTGCGATTCTATGACGTCTACACTCCCTAAAGAGTATAGGCAATCAAAGCTTTGATATAAAATTCTCCAAACAGGAGCTACCTTCCCCAACAAAGCTCCTTTAGAAAGCCTACGCCTATGTTCCCCAGTCGAATTTTATAATCGTAGGCGGTTCATAAAGTTGTTCTCCCAAGTGAAACAACCAACTGAAAATCATCAAACAATGAAGTCGCCATCGAACATATTTTATCCCATATGTAGGGAAAGGTAAACATCTAGAAAACCTGAGAAGGGAGAAGTCACGGTCTTGCAACCGAGAGATCGGGTAAGGGAGTCTGTTACGTGAGGGGAAGGTATTAGCACCCCACGCGCCTGTAGTACTCTACAGTATCCACTCTTGTTGTCTATCTTATGGGTGTGTTTAATTTATGCTTACTGTTTACTATACTACTGAAGGGAGAATGCATGCAAAAGAAAGGAGAAAAGAATGTAGGGAAAATAAAGTTGTACTCGCCTGGGCCCTACCCCAATGCCTACGTATCCTTTTTGAGGAATCAGAGTTATCGTAGTTCAGCTCACATGTTTTGTTTATTTTGTGTTTTTTATGGACGAAGTTAATTCCACCTTCTGCTGCAGCTCGACCTTTGGAGACTTATACGTTGGCACAAAAGTAAATTAATCATGTCCTTACCTAAAAAGGGTTTTTAGAGAAAAGGTGCTCGAGCGCACAAAATGATTTGAATTGGTTTGTGTTTTTGTTACCTTGAAAAAGGGTTTAAGTGTGATTAACATGTTTTTGATTTTCTAAGAAAAAGATTTTTGTTTTAGATGCAAGGATGCTAAAAGGGGAATAAAAGAGTTTAAGGGAGACTAGCCTATTTCTAACCTAATGTTATCATACAATGGTAGTCCTACTTCAAGGATGAAAGGGGAAGTTTCTACCTAATGTTAGCATGCATGGTTTGCAACCTAAGGTCTAACTTACGTCCGAACGAAGCAAGTGCATCCTAAGGGAACATGGTATGTACAAGGATAAAGCAAGCAAGCCAGTAAACCCGAGAGAGTACACCTAAAGAGATCTTATCTAAGTTAGCATGCCAAAGAAAGTCTAACAAAACTATCCTATAGGAAACATGCAATGAGAGCGAAGTCGTGATCTCAATTTCTAAATTGAGTGACTCATCGATCAACAAGAAATAAATAAAAGCAATAAAATCCTATAGGGAGCATGCACTGAGAGCGAAGTCGTGATATCAATTCCTAAATTGAGTGACTCATTGATCAACAAGAAAGTAAACAAACACAAGCACAACACATATAGAAAATGAAGTGCATAATGCCTGCTATAGGTCTTTGAATAGCGACTTCGAGCGCACGCTCTTTATTTCCTACTTCTCATGGTATCTAAAAAAGCAGTAAGTAAGCATAATAAAGCGCGAAGAAATACGAAGGTAGTGGCGGCGACTACCAAAGCAAGCAAGTCGTCAAGAGCAGATGAAAGCACTGAAGAAGCAGGGAGCACGCGTCGAGCAAGCTTCACCAAGAAACAAACAGAGTCAGAGATAATATCCAACTAAGATAAAGGTAAACGCATGTTACGAATGCGATGTATAATCAAAAGTTCCTGTGCAAAGTATCACAAAATATCACATGTATCAGGACAACATATAATATGATATGAATTTCACAGGACGATGAGAAATAAAGCGCGTCGCATCAGAAGCGAGCATAAGTCATATTCTTCGATCACCTAACTACTTGTTATGTTACATAATCGAAAGCAAAAAGAACGTACCTTGCACAATGAACAAACGCGTCAAAATAACGAGACACGACGGTATGGAAATTTGGATAAAACTAAAAGAAATAGTATTTTATTGTTAGTTTTTACGTAAGAAAAATTCTAAAAAATTTAATTAAATAATTAATTTCTAAGATCAATTAAAGAGGTCTAACAAATTTTATTGACTATTACAATTTTTTCATAACAAAAATCTAAAAAAAACTAAAAAAAAGTCCTAAATTTTAATAAGAAAACACGAGGATCAGGGGGGTGTGAGCTGGATTCAGGAAGGTGTACCAGTAAGAATGACACAGAGGCCCATCAGCAAGGGTCCATAAGATGTTTTTGTCCAAACATCCAGTTTTCACGAAAAATAGTGATATGCGGGCCTGAGTGAGGGTGGATGGCAGCAAAGCCCAATGAAATTCACATGCCTAGTCCACCGATCCAAGTCACATTATTCCTTCAGTTTTTTTTATAACATTTTCTAGTAAAAACAATAATTAAAAAAAAATAAAAATGAAAATAGGGGTAAGAAACAACATCGTTTGGGAGATAGGGTCAAGTTGTGACCCCTCAGCGTATGTTCTGATTGCTTCAACGTGTAGCTCTTATGGCTTATCTTCTGAAGCTACTTTGGTCAGAACTTTAGCATACATAAAACATAATTTTTAGGGTGCATATTTGTTCTTTGTGTTTGTCATTAGTTCTTTGTATTTGTTATCATCAAAACTCTAACTAAGGGTTGTAGAATCAAACTATGTTCTAACAACAACCACCCTAGTGATAAAACTAGCGCGCCTGTAACCTCTAGGTCTGGGGTTCGAATCCCCCTTGCCACAAACCTTTTAGTTTTATTTTTCTCATCATCCCTACCATGCAAACTTGTTCTCTCAATCTTCATATCTTCATCCTACGCCCATAATTGCTTCCCCACGATACACCTCTCCTGGAGCAGTCCATCAAATCCCACGCATAAGCCTCATTGGGTCTGGAATCCATTATGTTGTTCACACCCTCCTTTTTACTGGATTTTCAGGCCCATTTGTAATACGGTAGGAGAATTGACTTCACGAGTTTTGCATTTTATCGCAATTGTTGCGGTTAGCAAAAGTCGCCATAAACTTTTCTTTTATCCAACAAAGGAAAGGGTGAAAAGAATAGGAAAGACCTTTCGAGATTATTTTCTGAGTAAGGGGGTAGGTTATGAAAAGGGAAGATGTTAGCACCCTTTTCATCCGTAGTTGTCTATGGGCTCTTAGTTGCTAGCTCATTTTGAAAATGCTTTTTTGTATAAGTGTATTTTTGAAGATATTTTGAAAAGACACCTTAGTGCGGCGAACTTTATAATTTTTCTCGTTTCGGCGAGAACGTATACAAAGTATTTTTAGTCTTTGAAAATATTTAGAAAAAAAAGAGTTTGTGTAAGTGTGCAAAAATTATTTTCTTTGTTTTTATGAGCAAGCAACTATGAGCTATCTACCTACTCAAAAGATTTTTGTTCTTTTCCTCATTTCCTTTAGATAGTGCTATCCTACTATTATTCAGTAGGTAGCCCTATCGTTGGATATTTGAGAGACAGACGCGGGTCATCGTACAGTCACAAAGGCAACTCATAGCACTTTAGCAATTTGTATCGTAAGGAACTAGATCATATACCGAAGGCAGCATTGAAGGGTCATCGAGGGACTATGATATTTTTAACCGAGGGTCTTTGCTAAAGTGTCTCATGTTCGAGGGACATGACTGCTTTATTCTGAAGGAAACAAGTGGAGGTACCTTAGAGGTGCGCGTGTGCGAGTGTGTTATGTTTCAGTTATTTGTATTTGAATGTTAGGTTTTCTAGCATTTGTTTTTAAGTCTTTCCATACAATTCTATTAGCATACATCTAGCAGTTAAATATATAAAAGTATGGAAAATAAAGTGCGGAAAATTGAATCTACGCTATTACATCGCTTCGGGATGGAGGAAATTACAAACCAAAAATGGAGAATGAAAAGTAAAAGGTCCTAGTTTAACTATTACATCCCATGTGCAATTACATAATTTTATGAAAATAATGCGAATAAAAATAAATGAACGCGCGAAGGAGAAAGAAAGAAAGATGTAAAGAACCCTAAAAATCTAAGTGGAAGAAAATGTTTATTTTATTTTATTTTTGTTTAGAAAAATAATTAAATTATGAGAACCTAATTCTAATTAGTTAATTAATTAAAATAAGGTGATTAAATGATTGATCAAAATTAATTTAATTAATAAAAACTTAAATCTACTATTTTTGTGATTTTATGATTTTTTAATATAAAAAAATTAATTGAAAGAAAAGAATAAAATAGTAAATGAAATAATAAAATAAAAAAAGAAATATAAATGAGCTGCTGCAAAAAAATGTTAGGGGGTGAATAATCAGATTTTTGCAAGGCCCAACATCTCAGGCCCAGGCGTTTGCAAAAGAAAATGAGGGGTGCAGTCCCGAGTTTTGCTAGGCCCAAGACAACTGATCCCAGGAGCTTCGTTTGATCCAATACATCTGAATTCACGCATCTATGCTTACATGTAAGACGTTAGATTCACTCAAAACATCAATAGTAATAAGAATGCATGCATAAAACTGATTTAAATTACATGGTAAGAGAGTTTGAGATTCAAAAATTTACCAAAATTGTGGGATAGTTATGAGGATGATCTGGGATGCTTAGGGGTTAAATCTTGATTCTGGAAGACTCATAGGGATCTCAGGAATATATTAGTGGCCTTGGTTTGGATTGATAGCGCCTGGAAGTGAAGTTACAGATTTTGTAACTTTTCTTTGATTTTTGAGAATTTTGAGAGAGCTCTTGTATGCAAAGATTTTGTGGTCAATTGCTTCTAAATTTAATGTGTATTTATAGATTTAAATAGGAGGGTGAAGGGGAATCAATATGGAAGAAAACAATGCATTCATGGCTTATGAAACAAAAATCCAACACATTGAAAACTTGCCATGTTTGAGATATTGCTTGCCTCTTTTGAATTTGCATGAACCTGGACATATTGTGGCATGGCTTTCAAGAACTTGTTGGGCTTGCAAAAGTTTTTTGGGCTTGCAAAAGGTTTGAAATCCAAAGGCCCAAGTCTTCACACTCTATTTTCATCTTTTTATTCATTTTTATTCATTTTTAAATGAATAAAAAATCAAATAAAAGCAAGAAAAATCATGAGCATGTGTGAGTGTTTTTTATATGTCCTATCACATCTTATAAACATGTTTGAATATCAAAAACTAGGCCCATTAGTTCAAAATTGCAATTTTGCTCCATTTGCATTTCATGAATTTCTTCAAAATCTTCCAACTTGTGCAACTCATAACTTGCTCAATTTGCATCTTTTGAAGATGATCTTTGACTTTTTAGAATTCTCAAGATATCCTCTACAATCTCTATGTTGATCATTTTTTCTTTTGAAGACTTTATCTTGACGTAAGTTGCCTTGACAAAAAATGTTTTTTGTTGACTTTTGAAAATGACCTATAATGTTTTAGCTCATATCTTTCAAATGAAGCATTTTTTGGACTTGAGCATAAATTTTTTTTTGTAGAGAATTGAAATTTCTTCAAAATGATATTTGGTTAGGGAAAAGTTGATGAAGCATGTGAAAGTTATGTCTGGTCAAAGTTTAGTTGACTTCTCTTAAGGAAAACCCTAATTTGGCAATTCTCGAGTTTTGATGATCCGAGGACTTTCCTTGAGGAATCATGATCAACCCTTGATAAAATGATGAATATCACTTAAAATTGTTGATGTTGACCAAAAATCTCGAAATTTGATTTTATGTTGACCACAATTGACTTTTTAACCAATATAGTTGATTTTTAATCATTTGAGTCATTGATTGAGCAAACTTGTGATGTAGGGCTTGAAACTTGACATGAACCTTGTTAAGGACCTATTAAGAACCATGGAAGATACTTGTGACATTTTCAAACCAAATTTCTTTGATAAACTCCAAACTCTAGTTGTAGGCCTTTGGTTTAGGAGGTGCATCTTGACTAGTCAACCCTTGAGTGTTTTGAGAAGCCTTGAAAGAATGTGTTGAAGAAAATGGAAGGGAAAATTTTGGGGTACAACACAATTTTAATACTCATTTTTTTATTTTCTACTTCAAACAAGAAAACACTTGTTGTTGGGCCTAACACTCATTGGCCCAACGCCCCAATTTCTTTTCATACCCCCTGGTTTATTTGTTTTTTCGGCCCATTGAATTGTTTTCTATTTCTCTTTATTTCATTATTTTTTGCTTTCACTTTGTTAAAAAATACAAAAAATGAAATTGATTGGATAATTAATTAAATTGAGAAATTATATTTAATATTATTAATTAATTTAATTAATTAATTTTATTAAATAAAATTATTTAATTTAATTAGTTATTTAAATTATTTCAATTGGGTTGTATTGTTTTGTTTATTTAGACTTTTAATCGAACTTTCGATTCAATATATCCCCATTCATAAATTTGTACCCCCATTCCCGAAGCGTTGTAATAGCGTAGGACATTTAATTTTTGCAATTTACTGCTTTTCTTATTATTGTTAGTTTAATAGGATTGTATGGCAAGAATTAAAACAAAACGCTAGATAACCATAATCCAAGACAAAAATAACTGAAACCAATCATTTTGCACACACGCACCTCTAGGGTGACTCTCACTTATTGCCTCGGATAAAAAACAATCATGTCCCTCGAATGTGGGAAGCTTTAGTAAAAACCCTCGGTTAAAAGATCATAGTCCCTCAATGATCCTTTGATAAACGATCTTAGTCCCTTACGACAATTGTTAAAGCGTCCTACAAGTTGCCTTCTATGACTGTATGATGACCTGCGCCTGTCCCTCACATTCAATGATAGGGCTTCCTACTAACTAATGGTAGGGTAGCACCATCTAAAGGAGGAGGAAAAGAACAAATAATTTTTTGAGTAGGTAGAACACTCGTAGTCGCTTGCTCATAAACATTTCAAAACAAAACATCTTTTCACAAAACAACACTTTCTTTCACAAATATTTTCGAAACTAATATTTTTTATACATTCTCAATGATACGAGAATCATTACAAAATTGTCGCGCTTAGGAATTTTCAAAATATTTTCAAACATACACAAGCACAAAGCATTTCTAAGAAGTGAGCTAGCGATTAAGATCCTGTAGATAATTATGGATGAAAAGGGTGTTAACACATTCCCTTTTCATAACCTACCCCCCTTACTCGGAAAATTCTCAAAAGGTCTTTCCTGTTCTTTTCACCCTTTTCTTTATTGGATAAAAGAAAAGTTGGTGGCGACTCTTGCTATCTGCAACATTTGCAATAAAACACAAAACCCAAAAGTCAGTTCTTCCACTATATTATAGAACTGGCGACTTTGCTGGGGATAAAAACAAAAGTGGGGTTACCTTTATAGCTAGTTCACCTTTATTGATTTACTTGCTTGATTTGTATACTTTATATTTCAGGATATGCTTGGGTTTATTTCTTGTATAGATCCTATACTCGGATTTGGGGGCATTTTAGGTAAGTAGAAATACATCGTGAAAATTATACGGCGTAGACCTATATGGTTGAAACGATGGCTACGTTAGTGCGACACATTGGTTGGTGTCGGTGTCCCTTGAGTCAGTCAAGGAGAATGCTGGGCTTCCGCATGGTGTCATAAGCACTAACTGACCTTAGAATCTTAGTTTACGCAACTTAGCCATTAGAAAGTAGTGAGATGGCCGACTTTGGTGCAGACTAAAGTTGGTTGATACTCGATGCTACACTCATTGAGATTGGACTCTCGGGATATTTCAGCTGTAACTCAGATGCTTGAGCTGAAACAATGCCTGAGAGAAAAATCAGTGATATGAGATTCCTAAAACCCGATTACTTCTTTTAGGAAAGGTTGATCCAACTAAACTCAATAGGGTATTTACCTATAGATGTGAATGCTGTCAAAATTTTCCTCACTCGTATCCTTGTGCCTACTTTGCTTGGAGATATTTTGCATTCTCTTCACAATCGTACTATGAGGAAGCGAGGGACTCTTATGCATTTCTTACCTCTTCTATCCAGGTGGTTTATTTCTCACCTTCCTCGATCGGTAGTGAAGAATGAACAAGGTTTGAGGTGGTCTCAAAGGATGGTGTTGCTCTCTCATTCAGATATCTATTGGTGTTCTCGATCTCTAGAATATGTTACTATCATTAACCGCTACAGAGAATTCCCTAATGTTCCATTCCTTGGAATTAGGGGAGGTGTTACTTACAACCCTTCTCTGGATTTGCGTCAATTTGGTTATGCTCGAAGAGATGGTCCTCATGACACACTGATCTAGGGTATTATGTTCGATTACTAGAACAATTTTCAAGGTTATCGTCAAAGGTTTATACGTGCTTGGGACATGGTAAACAAGAATGATAGCAAGACTTTAAAATAAAATAATTCCATCCCTTTGGATCCCTACCTCAAATGGGTACGAGCTCGCACTCAAAACCTCATGATGCCATGTCCAGCTATTCTATCAGTGATCATAGAGCCTATTATTAAAGGAGACGTTTCTTGCACCATCCTCCATCTAGACATGCCCATTGACCTCGAAGAATTGCAGAAGCCCTGGATTCAACTAAAGGAAGAATGAGACATCTTTGAAACTCAATTCTATGTAAGTGAAAAGAAAGTGTTGTAGCTCACAAAGCAACTTCACGAGGAGCAAAGCCTTAATGCATACATTGACACAAAGAGGAAATGTTCGTGGGAGACTTGAGTCTTAGGTTTTAGAAGTTCATGTTGTTGTCCCTTTGAAACCCTTTTGTTTTCTTTATAAGCCTAAGAGGCAATTGTAATCTTGAACTTACTAATAAAAATCTTTGTTTTTGTTTACTCTCGGTTAGCAAATTTAAATCTCCTAAGGTCCATAAAAACATATCATCCACATATCATGCATGATTTCATAAACAAGTTTTCTAATACAAGTTTCCTCATCTATTTACTGTTTATTTCAGTATAAGATGGCCCTCGAACAAACTGTCAAGGATCTCCAGACTCAACATGCACAATTTCAAGAGACTCTTCTGAATCTGGCCAAAGGGCAACAAGAGATGATGTCACTCCTCACCAAGAAAAAGAAGACTAAGAAGCCAACTATTATCCTCAATATAGGGAGAAGATTCAAAGGTCCTGCTCAACCAGTTCAAGTGGATGACGTTTCCTCTGAGGAAGACGACAACCAAGAGGAGGATGGCAGAAGTGTTAGGGGTGAAGATAGAAATATCCAGGGTTCTGAGAATATTCATGAAGATGAATACTATTTCGGTGAACATTACCCTCCTGTAGATGACAAGTACAAGTAGTTAGAAGACCGACTCAAAGCTGTGGAAATCCAGAAAGTGCCTGGATTGGATTTTGGAGAACTAGGTTTGATCTCGGGGGTGGTCATCCCTCATAGATTCAAGGTCCCTATCTTTGCTAAATATGATGGGGTCTCTTGTCCCAAAATTCATTTGAGGTTGTATGTTCGAAAAATCCAACATCATATTATAGACAGGAAATTGTGGGTCCATTTATTTCAAGAAAGTTTGTCCGGTACTCAACTTGAATGGTTGTACCAACTGGAAGGAACCAACATTCACACATTGGAAGACTTGGCTGCTGCTTTTTATAAGCAGTATCAATATTATGCTGACCTTGCACCAACTCGTGTACAATTGCAAAACGTGTCCATGGGATCGAATGAAGGGTTCAAGGAGTATGCCCAGAAGTGGAGAGACTTAGCTGGAAGGGTCCAACCTCCCTTGTCGGACTGGGAATTAGTTGATATGTTCATGGGTACTCTGACATGCCCATTCTTTAACCATCTGGTTAGGAGTTCTTCATCTGGCTTTACTGAGCTAATTCTGATAGGAGAAAAAGTTGAAAGTTGTATTAAGAGTGGGAAGATTCCATTGGCTGCAACTAATGTTGTGAAGAAGCCATTCGGTGGTAAATAAGAAACCAATGTTGTCTATGGCCAAAAAAGCCGTAGTAAAAATGATCGTTATTAGTCTATGGGAGCGATGTTGATCTCTAATCCAACGCCTATTAAACAATCACAACAGGGCAACCGTCAAAGGCCAGATGCTCCCTCAAGGCAGTTTACCAAGATTGGCATGCCTTTATCTCAGGAATTACAACATTTGTTAAAGGCTGAACTCATTTCCCTACGGGATCCTCCTCAGAATCCTAACACATCCTCTCCAAAGTACAATCCAAATGTGAGGTGCGCCTATCATTCGAACATTCTTGGGCATGAAACCAACAACTGTTGGGTCCTGAAAAGAAAGATTCAAGATATGATCGATTATAAGGAAATTGAGTTTGATCCCCAGGAGACTCCGAACGTGATTACTGCACCTATGCCTAAGCATGACAAAGGCATAAGTGCTATTGAAGATGTATTGTATGTTGCCTCCGTAAGTGATGTGGTTACTCCTCTCTCAATAGTCAAGGAGAACTTGCTACAAGCCGGTTTATTTTCGGGTTATGTTAAAGAATGTTATTGTTGTGCAGTTCAACCCAATGGTTGCGGGTTACTGAAGGAAGGCGTTCAACGCCTGATAGATGAACATGTAATTTTGATTGAGAAAGTTCCGTATGCTGAGAATTTATACTGAGACTTGTCTGTCATATTTGGTACTCCTTTCAGGATCACTTCTAAGGGTCCTGTAAGGATTACTGCCAATCCAAAAGCTGCTCCTTTAATCATTACAACACCTGGGCCCATCCCATATTCCTCAGAGAGGGCTATTCCATGGAATGATGGGTTTTACGTCTATTACCACGACATTAAACAAGAGTTGTCTGACGAAGATGATGAAGAGGCTGATCCCAATATTAACAATATTGCAGGGACCAGGGATAAAATGGAGAGAGACAGTTAAACAAGAATTTTCCCAAGGAGGAATAAACTCAATAGAGGATTTACCCTATCCGAAGATGGACGGGAAAGCTAAAGAAAAACCTTCCCACGAGGAACAAATTGAGTGAGGAATCAAAAGGAATATACACCTTCCTGCCCATGGTTGACATTCTATTTGGGAGAGCAAAAACATTACTAGGGAAATAAATACACTACTTGGGGTAAACACAACCAGAGTGAATGGTCTCAGGAGCATCGAGAAAAATGTAAATACACATAAATGATGTATGAATGAATGTCATGTATAAGCTAACAAAACTGACATAAATAAGATAAACATATGATAACATCGGGGATGACAAATTAGTACACGAGCACTCGGGTAATCTCAACATCGCTTAGGGATAAGAAAGAGCCACTAGTGGAGTAAGAACTTGTTGTAAGGTCACTACTTCCGGAAGGAGAAATGTATTTTAATAGGGAGAAGCCCGAAATTCACTTCTTTGATAATTCAAAAAGAAGAGGAAACAATCTCCTTGGGAGATTAACTGGAGAATACTTAATTATCTTGAAACTTTTTTGAAAAGCATACGACCCTGTTAGTTCCACATTTATGAATTTAACTGGACTTAGAGATAACCAACGACATTCCCCTTTAAATTCACGAGTTATAAGAAAACACTCCATGTTGATGTACATATTTTAAAACGCATTTTCATTAACAAATTGTTTCAAAATCATCATCAAGAATAAAATAATTTTTGTAAATATGAAATAAGATAAGAGTAGCAAACAAACAGACAACGACTAAAATTTATTTAATGGAATGGTAGTTTGCAAATGGAGTAACTCCATGGATCTTTTTACAAAGTTTGGAAAATGGTTTATATAGGAAAGGTTATATTAAAATACACAATCCTATTCTCCCTATTAATTTTGAATTCCAACTGTGCTCAAACTTAGCTGGAGATGAATTTGATGAAGAGCCTTTGTAGGATAAACAACTTGAAGAAGATCGGTCTCAGACCAATGCAATTACTGGTCACAAAGATCCATAACTTTTGCCTATATTTCCCTTTCGAGTTTTCAATCTACCAGGATTATTTTTCTATTTATGTCTCTAACTTTTGCCTGGACCACCCTTTCGGGTTTTCAGTCCACCGAGATGCTCATTTTTGCCTAATTCATCGTCCATAGTCATAAGAGTCATTGCACATCTAATAAGTGCAAATTGTAGTTATTTTTTTATATACTTTTTGTTGCACTTATCAATGCTTTTGTTATTATTTTGTGAATAATTCCCCGATTTGTGGTAAATTCATTTAGTTTGTGTTTATTTGTGTTTTTGTCTACATAGTGTATCGTTTGCTATTTTTCCATTCTTTTTGTAGGTATTCAGGTATGTTTGGAGCATTGAGAAATAAAAGTCCAAAGGGCAGCTCCAAAGATGCGAAATTGATAAAATAAGGCAAAGAAAGAAAGTCAGAAAAAGAAATAAAGAAATGTTGTTGTCAAGCCTTATTAGACGAAGCCTAGGCGAGGAGCTTGCGCTTATGTCTCGTTGGGCGAGCCTGGAGTGAGAGGTTTTGATCAAATTCTAGTATCTTCTGTCTTTTCCTCGCATCGTGGTCACCAGACGAGGTTTTGTTTAGTCGTCAGGCGAAGCTTCCCTTCACCGGGAGAGGGTGGGTATTTTGGTCCAGTTGTGTACATGGAGCAACCTGGGCCTTATATTTAAGGGTCGTCACCGAGCGATGCTTTTATGTCGCCAGGAAACGCGTGCAGGCCATACTTTTGTATATATTTCATTTTCATTTTGTTATGTTATGGTTTTGGGTGTGTTTTTTATCTCCTAACTCCATTAACCTCATTTTTGTAGTGAATTGTCTTAGAAAACAACTATGGAGCTTGCATACGGATGATCTGGGGTGGGTTTCTCTTCGATCGGCGCTGACAAATCGGGATATTTGTGGTTCATTTTCTTCTTCTTTGTGTATTCTCTTTTAGTTGGGTTTGTATATATATTTACTTTAATCTTATGTATATTTGTCGCATATTGTTGCACCCCAAAATTTGCCCTTCTAATTTATTTTATTTTGGCTTAGACCTTCGCATTCATTCACATATATTTCATTAGGTCACTAACATAGCATGCACTGCATTCAATAAAGCGCTTGAGGTTCAAAGTTCAGTGGTTGTGCGATATTAGGGTTTCACAGTGGTTAAGGCGTTCATGTCCGATAAAGGCTGATTTCTTATTTAGGAAGCGAGAAGTGGAATTAGGGTTGTGACCTGGGTTGTTGAGAATTTATTTCTTCATCAAGACACGAAGCTATCATGGTTTATTTTCCTATATGCGATCAAAGCCAGGTTTTCAGTAATTATGTTCCAATCGGGTTTTTCATCGAAGATCATGAGATTAGGGTTGTTTTATCAAGGGACTTTCTCAGAAAGCCTTATATTGTGCGTCAGGAATTATCATCTTCAAGGGAATTTCTTAAGGATTTTAACCTTACGTTTTCAAGTGGACGTGTTTGTGACTTGAATTTCGAAAGTTGAAGCACAATACAAAATATAATGCAAGAGAGCAGCATTAATTGAGTCAGACGAATATGAATAAAGGCTTTGATTTTGGGCAAAGTCAATATGGAGAGGTTGTTTTCTTGATTGAGTTCATGCATGAATGTAATTGATTCGATTGAATGTCGTGTCATATCTTGAGTTCAGGACTGGTTCATTGAATCTGCAAATTGGTTGGAATTCGTTCACTGAGTCATAAAGTGAAGTGCTTAGAGGATAATCAAATGGTATTAAAGAAATCAAAGCGTTGGTTTTTGATTCAAGCGAGTTTAGGGACCTTAGTCATAAGGGTTTCTTGGAATGCAAAAGATAAGATACAAATGGCAAGACATAGTCGTTCATTCTAATTCCATTCGAGTGATTATTTTTGGTTCAAGTTGTCACTTTCAGTATCATCCAAATACCGTTCGAAATCAATCCAAATGCACTCCAAACCTTCATTTACATCATTCAAATTCAACATCTCAATATTCATCGTTCAATGTCCACTCGAAAATTCATGTTCGTTCAACCATTGTTTCTAGGCATCATGCAAATGTTTTCAAGCGATTCATTTTGAATTTACAAATCCATATTACATTCCAAAGAAACTACAAAAAAATTTAAGTTACACAAAGCTACACTAAATCTATCCTGCCTAAACATTGGCTCCATTATATTCCATGTTATGACTTCATGATGCCATTTTTGCAACCTCCAAACTCTTTGTCAAACTTTGATTCAAGCATGTACAAAGTTGCTTCTGCGATAGGTTTCATGTCCCGACTCCAAGTTTTCCAAACCTGCACTTTACAAAACATAAACAACCCATAAGTTCAATTAGAAAAATAGTTTTGTAGCTTGCAAACAAAACCAGTTCAGAAAAGAAGAATCGCGAAGATGCCATCTACACTATGCTAAAACAGTTTATGTGATAAATCCTGTTTCAAAATTATAGTTAGCATAAAATACTAATAGTCAACCCTGTACGTTTAGAATTTAGCAGTTCATGACCATTCAAAACCAGACTATATACTAGAATAGAACCACCGTGTTGCCAAACCTTGTACCAGACCATAACTACCATGCATTAACAAACTCAACTCATTCGTAACTCCTCTAAATTCAAAACAGCATTGCTAACAGGATTTATGCTAAGCCTAACTTCAAACCAATAGAAACTAATCCTAACTGTCAAAACAAGATTTTATAACTAAACTCCTAAATGTCCATAACTGAATTAAAAGATAGGTAGCTAACCTTTATTAAATCCATCTCACCCATTCCTTTTATAACAATCTGCTGTGACGACATGCTTCGGTCGGAATAAAAGCTGCAAAGCCAAAATCAAAACAGTTTGCATGACCTACACATTAACACAAAGAACAAATGTAATTAGCCTTTAACCAAAACTAGTTCAACATTAAAACAACCCTTCGTCTAACTATGACCCAAATCATTCAAGCTACCGATCAAACCTGCGCATGAAAACCTAAAATCAGTTAACCAAGTTAATAGTTGTAGCCCGGCATTCGACAGAAAAATAAGAAGCCAAGTCTTAACTGAATTCGGTTTTAGCATAACAGAAAATCAGCAGCTTCCAATAGAAGTCATAATAGCTCAACTTTCATTCAAATCTCAACCATTCATTTTTCCTAACTAATTTTTAGATTAACCACTCAAATTAATACAGAATCCCAACTTCTCTAAATGTTTCCTAACTTCTCTAACCGCTCATAACAAAATTCCAAATGCATCATAATAGAAATAACCTATAACTATCTAACAGAATTCCCTAACAGTTTCATTTTTTTTGAACTGCCACTAACAAACTTCTAACAGAATTGACAATAGAGGGAGAGTTAAAGAAGGAGAGGAAACTCACGAGGAGGACTGTACAGAACCCTTTCTTCACTCTTCATTTCTTAAGACCCTTCATCGTCTTCACGATTCTTCAATTCTTCTCTGAAGAATCACCAATGATGCCTCTCTTCTGATCTCATCTTCATCTTCATCAAGCGGCAGAAGCTGGTTTTGAATTTCCATCTGGTTCTTCTCCGCAGATCACCATCATCTGCTTCATTGATATCGCAACTGTCTCCGCAGCACTCGCATCATCATCTTTGCTTGGAGAGTTATTGGTAACAGGGCAACATCCTTCTTCATTATCAACGAATCTGCAAGATTCATTACCACAATCATCTTCATCATGCTTTGCGGTTCTTCAAGCTCGCTTCAATCTACTGCAATCACAGCAACATCACGTAATCGTAGGTACAGAGATAGCACATAAAAAATGCGAAATCAAAAACGCAAGGTGAAGAATTGACAAGATCGTAACGTCTACCTGAACCTTTCCTCAAAGGAGTTCTGAGATTCTGCTTGATACCTTCATTACTTTAAAACACTGTTAGAGAGACTCCGATTAGGTTTCAATTCATGATGGATTTAGCGAAGATAGGTTTGAGCTTGTTGAAAATAGATGGTGGATGCAAAGTGTGGGAGGTGACGATTCGTTGATCTGAATCCGAAAGGATGGACATGAGACAAGGGGAAAGGTTCAATTATGTTGAATGATGAGTACTATTTGAGGGCACGACGGAGATTGATATGCAGCGGCAAAGAAGAGGAAGGTATCGTTCACAGAGAAAGAAGATAGGGTTTTGGGATTGGGAACGTCTCAACACTTGAATCTCAAAACTCTATATTTTTTCTTTTTTCTTTTTCTTTCTTCTCCTTTATTTTTATTTAATTCTTTCGTTTCTTTTAATTCAATAACACAATATAGAATTTTTATGTGGAATTATCTTGAATGGAATTGGACCTAACCCCCAGCATATCCTCTCCTGGCCCGTCATCAATTTGTTGATATTTTTTGGGATTTTTACACAAAAAATATGCTATTGGATCCAAGAAAAGTGGGCTCGAATGCATAGGCCCTGCGCCAGATTTCTCCTTTGTACTATCTGTTTAGGAAGTACACCCCTGAGTTTTTAGTTTTGCTATTTTTCTTTAGCTTTCTTATTGATTGCCTTAAATTTTATTAATATTTTTTTCTTGAAATATTACTTGTTTCTTTACATGATAAAAAATAATAAAATCAAATATAAAAATTTGTTAGATTTTTTTATTTTATTTTAGTTTTAGGAAATTAAATTCCGATTAAATTTGAGATTGGTAATTCATCTTTGCTTGTTGAGATTTGAGTCTTATGCAGGTTTATTGTACGATATGCGAATGCGCTTGAGATTTAGATTGTGATTTATTTTCACATCGATGATGCATCAATACTTATTCCGAGCATTTGATTTCTAACTCCTTTCTTTGATGGGTGAAGCTTCCCTCAAAGATCGTCGGGTTTCTTTGTTTTGATAGGCTTTGCTACAGATTGATATCCGTTTGGTATTTTCTCTTGTTTATCTCTTTTCGCACTTTACTGCTTTCTAGATATCATGAAAAGTAGGAAATAAAGAGCGTGCGCTCGAAGTCGCTGTTTAAAGACCTGTAGCAGGCATTCCGCACTTCATTTATTGTATGTGTTGTGCTTGTGTTTGTTTACTTTCTTGTTGATCGACGATTCACTCAATTTAGAAATTGAGATCACGAATTCGCTCTCAGTGCATACTCCCTATAGGATTTTATCGCTTTCCTTTATTTCCTGTTGATCGATGAGTCACTCAATTTAGAAATTGAGATCACGACTTCACTCTCAGTGCATGTTCCCTATAGGATAGATTTGTTAGACTTTCTTTGGTATGCTGTAGGATCTCTCTAAGTGTGCTCTCTTGAGCTTATTGGCTTGCTTGCTTTATTTCGTCTTTGTGTGCATGTTTTGAGATGACGTACCCTCGACATGTTCCCTTAGGATCTCTCGATGCAACTATAGATGATGATTCGCGATAGACATAGTTTTAGGTGATAGACCCTTGCTATGCTCCTTTAGGACTTCTTGATTCATCTATAGATGATGATTTGAGATAGACATTAGGATTGTTATCCAAGCATGTCAACATAGGGTAGAGATTTCCCTTCAAAACTCAACCATAGGACCATCATTGTATGATAACATTAGGGATAGATCTAGGTTAGTCTCCCTTAGATGTTTTCTTTTCTTTTTTATCCTTGCATTTAAAACAAAAAAAACTTTATTTTTCTTAGGAAATGCATAAAAGATCTAACAATTTTCAAATCCTTTTTTAGGTAAAAATTTCAACCAATGCAAACTCTTTTGCCTACGGGCTTTTTTACAGAACTTTTCAGAAAGAACATGTTAATTCACTTCTGTACTGACGCGTAAGTCTCCAAAGATCGAGTTGTGACAGAAGGCGAAATTAATATTGTTCGTTAAAAAAATACAAACCAATAAAAACATGTGAGCCGAACTACGGCTGCTCTGATTCCTTAAAAGAGATACGTAGGCATTGGGGTAGGACCCGAGCGAGCACAACTTTTATTTTCCCTACATTCTTTTCTCCTTTCTTTTGTATGCATTCCCTGTACAACTTAGATATGAGTGTATACCATAGAGTACTACGGGCGTGTGGGGTGCTAATACCTTCCCCTCGCGTAATAGACTCCCTTACTCGTATCTCTTGGTCGTTCAACCTTGATTTCACCCTTCTCAGGTTTACTCGATGTTTACCTTTCCCTTCCTGTGGGATAAAAAACGTTCGATGGCGACTTCATTGATTTTATTATCAGTTGATTATTCAGCCGGTTGTTTCAGCTGGCGACTTTACCGGGGATAGGTCGACCAAATGCTGGTCCATCCCGGAGTCGCTCCTAGCTCTTGTTTCTTTTTATTTGGGTGTTTATTTTATGCTTTCAGTTTATTCATTCATTTTGTATATACTTGAGCATATGTATGCATTGCATTTTACTGTCTTCCATATACTACTGTTGTAATGGATCTGCTTCTTATTGCGTGGGTGTTACTATGAGGTAAAAGGCCCAATACCCAGGCCAGATTTGTATACCACATGAACCCTAGGAATAGAGTGGAACATGAACGGCTAGTTGACTTAGGTCTCGCTATCTCCGCCATGTCGTCCACACTTAGACGAGGTACAAATGAGGGGCTATCATTCTCACGTAGGTGATACGACGATAGTTTTTCAGGAGTACCCTCAATTCTGAGTTACCATTGCCTTACCCTGACCTAGCCTTCACCTGTGAGTGGGGGGAATTATTATCACATGTACAATTTGTGACTATGTTCAGCGGTGACTATGTTCATATGGTTACTATGTTCAGACGACAACTATTTGTTTTAATGGTTATGTTCTAGATTTCTGTTGATGACTTTATGCAGATGCTATATTCTGTTGGTGACCGTATAGTTCTCGAATTTATTTTTCGAGTTCCTAACTTGCTTACTTTGAGGTTCATTCAGACCTTCGATCTTAGTATTCCCACTATGTTCAGAAAATGCTCAACAATATCCGATGTTCCAGAAGCCTTGACCCCGTATAATGGGAGATCTACATGGTACTTGGTTCTTGTATGTGCGGAAGCTATGTCAGACCTTTGATCTGATGATACTCATATGGTTCAGAATAATGCATCAATCATATTCAAAAATGATGAAAACTTGATCCCATTTGATCCCATGCCTTTGCATACATAACATGGTTAACCAAATGCTTAACATACATGTTCTATTATTTCCAAGGAATATTTGCAAGCCTTTTGTTGAACCCTTCCATCTTTGACTTGCTTAAAATCCATATCAAAACATGTAAATCCCTTGGAAATGACAGAACGTGGCAAGACATTCATTCATGCACCCCATGCATATTCATTCATCCATGACAAGTATTCGAAGATTGAGGATTCTTATTCAGACCTAGTGTTCTCCTTAGAGGTTTAGACTTGATTTCTTACTGTCACATGTGAAGATATGAAAAACACAAGAAGGGGGGGGGGGGGGGGGGTTGAATTGAAAACTTGGATAAAAAACAGCTTAATGACACAGTATTTTTATCCTGGTTCGTTTGATCTCAAACTACTCCAGTCCACCCGTCAAGGTGATTTCGCCTCTCTCCAACGAGGTCTTAATCCACTAATCTCAGCAAGATTACAAAAACTACTTTAACAACTGTTAAAGTCTTCTTGAGTACAAACACAATCCGGTTAATCTCAAGGATATCTTTTACAATATGATTAAACAATATGTGTTGTTGTTTTTCTAACAAAAATGGTTTATCACAACTGTGATAAATTACACAGGTTTATAGCTTAAAATAAAGAATGAATTTGCTTGCAGCTTGAATATGCGTGGTTGGTGATCTTAGCAAAATCGTTGTGTGTACGTACGTGCTTCATTTTTCAAGTTGACTTGTTTATATAGGCAGTGTAATGACGTTGATCATAAAGCATGTTTAATGTCATTAACACACTTTCCTTTTGGAGAAGATCCTGTCTGAAGAAAGTCGTTGGAATTGATGCTGTCTTGAATGTTCAGTAACGCTTCAGAGTCTTTTCTCCTTACTGCTGACGACGCTTCAGAATATTGATGACTTGGTTTGATATGTTCTTGTTCATAATCATAGTTTACTATAATTGAGCGCAGGTTCTGGTCACCAATCTTCAGCGTATAATCTGATTGCTTCAGCGTGTAACACTTATGGCTTATCTTCTTATGCTGATCTGATCAGAACTTCTGCATACATAAAACATATTTTTAAGGAGCATATTTGTTATTTGTATTTATTTATTCTTTGTATTTGTTACCATCAAAACTCTAACCAAGGGTTGTAGAATCAAACTATGTTCTAACAATCTCTCCCTTTTTGATGATGAGAAAAACCAGATTTTTCAATTAAAAAATAAAGAATAAAAAGTTTAGAATAAAGAAGAAAAACTCCCCCTGAGTTGATTACTTCCCTTAAGTTCCTTGAGTCTTTGAGCATCAGAGTTTAATTGCGTCTTTCATCAGAGTTTGTACCTGTTCAAGCTTTTCAAAAGATAGAGGTTAAGTAGTCCAGAATGTTTGAGACTTCTGTCTCAGTAAACCGTTATTGAAAATATCTTACTGTCTCCCCCTTTTTGTCAGTTATCAAAAAGGCAATATAATCAGAGCTAAAAAGTTGATTTATATTAAAAAAAACTAGAAGCAATGATAAGTAGTTCAGAACAGAAGCAATGTAAAACAAACATTACAGATAAACAGATTTAAAACAGAAGAGAATCTAAGTGGGAGGAGGAAGGCGTGTGAATAAAGCTTCCAGCAAGCCCTTGATCTGGGAGTTAGATTCTTCTTGTTTGCCCAATATGCTCTTGATTTCTTTGTTAGTGTCCTCCTGCTTATCCAACCTTTCCTGGATAACAACATTTTCTCTCTTCAATTCTTCCAGAGTTTGCATGACATAGGAAGGAGCTGGAGATTCTTCAGTATCTGGACGCTTCTCAGAGCATTATGCAGCTTGATCACATTGAACCATTTCCTCTGCTGAGATCATCTCTTCTGGAGCAGCAGTCAGGGAGAGACCTTCTGATTCTGGTTGAACTTTATCTGAGAGACAATGTTCTAACCAGGGAGCATTATCCAGAGGGAGAATCTCCTTCTTGAGCATATGGCTCATAACTTGGTCTTCAAAAACCTTTAGCATATCACTGAAATTTCGTTGAACCTGTTCATAGCTCTGTTCTTTTAGCTTTAATGTTTCAGAACTTATCCAGATTCTAAAACTTGTCCATAGATAATCAGAAGCAACAAGATTAGTCATATCTAGACTAGCATGCTTCAGGGAGGTTATCCATTCCTGCATTCCTGTTTCAAACATCAACAAACTTGTACCAACATCTGGTGTGGTTTCAGTTGGTTTTGGTTTGGGAATGGCAGTTTTGTGAGATATAACAGCTAATCGTTCCAATGCAGTTGGGTTAATGACAAGTCTTACGTTGTCAGTGGATTGCTCTTGGGTAAGGGAGTGGGAGAGTCGGGTATGATGATTGGAATAGTTGGGGAATTTGGTGGTGTGGATTCCAGAGAAGAAGGAATTTGTGGAATGTCCAGGATGGTGGGAGGCATGTGAATGGCAAGTGGTTCAGTGATTCTTGGGATTGGGATTATGTATGAATTTGAGGCAGGTTCTTCAGAAAGGTTGGTTGAAATATTGTGAGGTTCTGGTTCATAGGTCTCAGATGGTTGATTCTCAGATGTTTGAGCTTCAGGTTGTGATTGTTCAGGTTGAGGTGATGGTGGATGAGGAATATCTTGTTGTGGAGAGAGAGGTAGTGGAATATCTGGTTGTGGAACATCTGTTGTATTTTCGGAGTTTGGATTATCAGGGATTTGAGGATTTGGATTTTATGGTGTGAGAGCTGAAATGTCTTGGTCAAAAGTGTCAATATCAGACAGAACTTTGGCAAGTTCTGGTTGAGTTTGTTAAGGATTTGGATTGATAGGAAGGGAGTGAGTTTCTCTTAGACTTAGAGTTTCTGATGGATCAAACCCTATGTCAAAGTCATCAAAAGTTTGTGGGGTTGGATGTTCTGATTGGGTAGTTATGGTTTCAGATGTTGATATAGTTATTGATTCTAAAACAGTAACAGAGGAAGGATTACCTTTCTTTTTAGCAGCTTTTGGAGTCCTCTGGGATGATCCTTCTGCTGCTGCCTTCCTTTTCTTGGTCTTCTTCAAAACAACTTCTGGAGTCGCCTGATGCAAGTCCTGGATATTTATTTCTGGTGCAGTGCCATCTGCCTTACACGCATCCATATATCTGACAATTATCTCAGGCTTGGAGTCAATCTCAGAGAAAAGAGGAAAATCATCCAGAGGAATTCTTCTGGAAGTGATGGTTGAAAAAGAAGTAACGTTGGGTTCCTTCTTGATGTTCTCAATGATTTTCATCTTTTTCAGATTCTTTGCATTCAGAGGCTTCCCAGCAGTTGCTTCCAGTGAGCTAATTTCCTGTGCTTCAGTCAGATGCTCTATCAGCCTATTCTCTGTTAGAATATTTGATATGAGTCTTCCTAGGGGTATCCAGTCCCTTTTGGTACGCTCATCTTCTCTTGTTTCCTTTACACTGGTCCTCAAATGATTAAATAGTAAGTGAGGGAGATTTACCTCAGTCTTCTTGGAGATAAAGTAGATCAGAAACTGCTGATCAATGTTTATGTAATCAGGAGAGCTAGTTGGCTTCCTGTGGTTGATGCATCCCAGAATTATTTTAGCCCAAATTCTGTGATGATCCTTCAGATCCCTAATCTTGCTGGAGGGTAGACCCAGAGTGAATATTTCCCTTGCAATAGAAGTAACATCAGAACATCTTTCAGCCATGTCTATACATCTGACACCTCCACCATTGTAACCGATAAGTCTTGAAATTAGGTCTTCTGTAATGACAATCTTCTTCCCCATGACATACAAGGTAACTTGATGGTTTGAGGATGAAGCATGTATCCACAATTCTTTAACAAGAATTGGAAACGTTGGCCCTAAAAGACGGTCAAAATATTTGTTCCATCCTTGAGCATTGACGTCTTCAGAGAGATTGAAGCCGTTTTCTTGAAGGCTTTCAAAATCAACAATCAGTTCTGAAAGAACTTCCATATTGTCAATGGGAGTGAGTAGCATTCTGTATGGTTCTTCGTACTGTTCCATAGAAGTAGTTTCCTGAGTACTGGTGTTTTGGACGCTTGAAGAAGCCATGTTCACACAAGAAATTTGAGAAAGATGAAAGGGTTTTTTTAAAGTACGAACTGAAAACAATTAGAAGGTATTGAGAGAGTAAAAGTGAAAGAATGTAAAGAGTGAAACTTGAGTTTAAATAGATTTTATTGAAAGCATAAACAGTAAGAGAGAGAAACAATTAGTCATGATTATAAGCATTAATGGCAGCTGATTTTAGGGGATTCAGAAAGATATTGGAACGGTTACCCATGACGTGTGTCTCAATGCACCCAATCAACGCTTTTGACCTTTCAGAAAAGTGAACGTGTGTTCAGCCTCAGAAGGTAGCTGATGAATGGATGACAACTGTTTGCTTACGTGAACAGCACACTTCAATCCTTGAAATGAAACGCTCAGATCTTCATGGATAGATTCTGATACAATCTGTACTTCTAAAATTCTGAAGGCAGGTTGATCAGTAGTTCACAGAAAATAGCTAAAATTCTGAAGGTTAAGATATGTAGATAAAACAATTTATTTTGGGCAAAGCTTCATGCTGAGATGTTTCAGAATGAAGTTAAACCTATCTTCAGAAAGAGGTTTTGTAAAGACATTAGCCCATTGATGGTCTGTGTCAATGAATTTTAAGTTAAGAATCCCTTTCTGAATATAGTCCCTAATAAAATGGTGTTTTATTTCTATATGCTTAGCCCTAGAATGCAAAATAGGATTTTTACTGAGACAAATAGCAAAAGTATTGTCACAGAGGATATGGATGTTACTCTCAAATATATTGAAGTCCTCAAGTTGACTTTTCATCCAGAGCTTTTGCGTACTACATCCAGCTACTGCTATGTATTCAACTTCTGCTGTTGATAGTGCTATTGTGGATTGTCTTTTGTTGGACCATGAGATCAGATTTTCTCCCAGAAACTGGCAGCTTCCAAAAGTGCTTTTACGTTCTACTCTGTCTCCAGCAAAGTCAGCATCACAGTATCCTACTAAGCTGTAATCACTTGATTTTCTATAAAACAAACCCAGATTAGCAGTACCTTTCAGATACTTGAAAATTCTCTTAACTGCTGTTAAGTGAGATTCTCTAGGACCTGATTGGAATCTAGCACAAATGCAAACACTGAATAGAATGTCAGGCCTTGAAGCCGTCAGATAGAGAAGAGAACCAATCATACCTATGTAGACCTTTTGTTCTACCTTTTTACTTACCTCTTCTTTTTCCAGAATGCATGTGGGATGCATTGGAATCTTTGAGGGCTTACATTCTGAGAGATCAAATTTCTTCAGAAGTTCTCTGACATATTTTCTCTGATGAATGTAAGTTCCTTCTGGAGTTTGATTTATCTGAATGCCCAGAAAGAATTTGAGTTCCCCCATTAGGTTCATCTCAAACTCTGCCTGCATACATTTAGCAAACTCTCTTCCCAGAGAGGGTTTAGTAGATCCAAATATGATGTCATCAACATAAATCTGACAAACTAACATGTCATTCTTAACTGTCTTACAGAACAAGGTTGTGTCCACTTTCCCTCTGGTGAATTCCTTTTCTAACAGGAAGTTACTTAGTCTTTCATACCAAGCTCTGGGAGCTTGTTTTAGACCATAGAGTGACTTCTTTAGTTTGAAAACATATTCTGGATGTTTGGAACTCTCAAAACCAGGAGGTTGGTGCACATATACCTCTTCATCTATATAGCCATTTAAGAATTCACTTTTGACATCCATCTGATACAAAGTGATGCCTTTATTAACAACAAATGATATTAAAAGTCTGATAGATTCTAACCTAGCGACTGGAGCAAAGATTTCTGTATAGTCTATCCCCTCTTGCTGACTATAACCTTGTGCTACCAGTCGTGCTTTGTTTCTGATGACTTCACCTTGCTCGTTCAATTTGTTTCTGAACACCCATTTTGTACCAATGACGTTGAACCCTTTTGGTTTGGGAACCAGATCCCATACATCATTTCTGGTGAGTTGATTTAGTTCCTCTTGCATTTCCAGAATCCAGTCATTGTCCAGAAGTGCTTCATCAATTGTTGTTGGTTCAATCAGAGAAACCAGTCCCATGAGAGATTCTTTAGAGTTTCTGAATGTTGATCTTGTTCTGATTGGATCTTCCTTCTTTCCCAATATTGTATCTTCTGGGTGATCAATGCTGCTTCTGGATAGTCTTTTCTGGAGTTGATCAACAGAAGGTGCTGGATTGCTTGTAGTGACTCTTTCTGCTGTTGAGGGAGTGTCTCTGTTGAGAGCCTCTGATGAGTTGTCTTCAGCACCTTTGAGTTCAACTTCCATACATGCAAGGAATTCACTCTGCTTTGACTTTTGAGAGTCAAGCTTATCATCAAACCTAACACTGATTGACTCTTCAACAATCTATGTTTCTGTATTGTATACTCTATACCCTCTTGAGCATTCAGAGTATCCTAACATAATACATTTTTGTGCTTTAGAGTCAAACTTGTTCAAATAATTTCTTGTATTCAGAATAAAACATGTGCATCCAAATGGGTGAAAATAAGAAATGTTGGGCTTTCTGTTCTTCCACAATTCATATGGAGTCTTTTCCAGAATAAGTCTTATGGAGATTCTATTCTGAATGTAACACGCTGTGTTTATTGCCTCTGCCCAAAAGATCTTACCAACGTTAGTCTCGTTGATCATGGTTCTGGCCATTTCTTGCAATGTTCTGTTCTTTCGTTCTACAACTCTATTTTGCTGGGGAGTTCTAGGACAAGAGAAATCATGCAGAATGCCTTTTTCATTAAAGAATAACTCAAAATCTTTATTTTCAAATTCTCCACCATGACCACTTTTGACTTTGACAATTCTAAGATCCTTTTCATTCTGAACTTGGTTGCAGAAGGTAACAAACAGAGTGTGACTCGTCCTTGTGTCTTAAGAACTTTACCCATGTCCATATGCTATAGTCATCTACGATTATTAACCCATACTTCTTGCCACTGACTGAAGCAGTTTTTACTGGTCCAAATAAGTCAAGGTGCAGAAGTTCTAATGGCTTAGAGGTGGAAACAACATTTTTGGATTTGAAAGCAGGTTTTGCAAACTCACCTTTCTGACATGCTTCACACAGAGCATCTGAATTGAACTTCAAGTTAAGAAGTCCTCTGACCAGATTGAGTTTGTTAATCTGAGATATTCTTCTCATACTAACATGTCCCAATCTTCTGTGCCAAATTCATTGCTCGTTGTTAATAGACAGTAGACATTTTACATTCTGACTCTTTAGTTTAGAGAGTTTTATTTTATAAATGTTATTTTTCCTCTTTCCATTAAATAGGATAGTCCCATCTTTCTGGCTAACAGCTTTGCATGAATTTTGATTGAAGATTATATTATAACCATTATCACTAAATTGACTTATGGATAACAGCTTATGCATTAATCCATCAACTAATAAAACATTACTTATAGAGGGAAGATTTCCATTACCTACTGTTCCAGAGCCAATGATCTTTCCTCTCTGATTGCCTACAAATTCCATGTGGCCTCCAGGCTTAAGTTCCAGGCTTTGGAACATATGCCTTCTTCCCGTCATGTGTCGTGAGCAGCCAGAGTCCAGGTACCATGATTGGTGTCTTAGCCTTGGTGCTAAAGATATCTGCCACATGTATGATTTTATCCTTAGGTACCCACATTTTCTTGGGTCCTGATTTGTTAGTTTTACCAAAATTCTGGTTGAATTTTGGTTTGACAGAATAATCACTACTTGTGTATTTTATGTCATGTGTGTGCCCATATATAAAATGTGAATTGAGTGGTGTGCGTTTTATAACTAAGTCCATGGCATTTTTTGGTGTAGGTACCTTACCTTGATATCCTATTCCTTTTCTGCCATTTCTGCTAACTCCATAGATCATTGAAGCCATCTTGCTTCTGTCTATGTTTTTAGCTAGAAACTTCTGAAAACTGTGATCATACTCTTTGATGATCTCATCAGCATTGCTGGGAGTTTCAAAGATTGTTTCCTTCTGAGAGTTTTGCAACTGGTTTTCTAATTTTGAAATTTTTTCTCTTAACTCAGAATTCTCCAATCTGAGACTCTCATCCTTATAAGAGTCAGAGGCAAGATTCCTTTTTAGGTTTCTGAATTTGACTCTGATCTGCTGATACCTTTCCAGAATTTCATTTAGGCTTTCAGCAAGTTCAGCCTTAGTAAAGTTTATGGTAAATTCAGGGAATACCTCTCCAGTGTCTGATTCTGAGTCTGAACCAGAAGCTTCACTGTCTTCTGATACGTTTTCCATGAGAGCTATGTTTTCTCTTTCATCATCTGATTCTGAGTCAGCTTCAGATGTGTCAGAATCATTCCATGTAGCCATGAGGCTTTTCTTCTTTTCCTTGAGAAACTTCTTTTTGGGCTTTTCCTTCTGAAGCTTTGGATAGTCACTTTTGTAGTGCCCTTGCTCGTTACATTCATAGCAGATGATGTCTTCGTTGTTTGACTTTCTGTATCCTGAAGAACCTTCAGATCTTCTGTGTCCAGAGGAGGATTCTGACCTTCTGTATCTGGAGGAGGATTCATTCTGATTTTCTGGGATTTCTGAACTTCCTTTGTCTCTGCTTCCACAGTTGGTTCACCCTTCTGGAGAGGAGAGATAGTTCATCTTCCTCTGATGAGGATCCATCAGAGGTTTCTTCCACAGCCTGCAAAACTTTGGAGTCAGATTTTCTGTTAGATTTTAAAGCTAATGGCTTACCTTGCTTTTGAGGTTCATCTTTTTCTAGCTCTATCTCGTGACTTCTGAGGGAGCTAACAAGTTCTTCTAGAGAGATTTTGTTGAGATCTTTGGCTAGCTTAAGTGTTGTGACCATTGGCCTCCATTTTTTGGGCAAGCTTCTGATGATCTTCTTAACGTGATCAGCAGTAGAATACCCTTTGTCAAGAACTTTTAGTCCAGCAACAAGAATTTGAAATCTTGAAAACATAGTTTCTATTGATTCACTATCTTCCATCTTGAATGCCTCATGCTTCTGAATGAGCGTAAGGGCCTTAGTTTCTTTGACTTGAATGTTGCCTTCATGCATCATTCTCAGAGAGTCAAACATATTCTTGGCAGTTTCTCTGTTTGATATTTTCTCATATTCTGAATATGAGATGGCGCTGAGGAGAATTGTTCTGGCCTTGTGGTGGTTTATGAATTCACGCTTTTGCTGATCAGACATCATTTTCCTTTCTATCTTCTGACCACGTCCATCCACAGGATGCTTGTATCCATCAGTCACCATATCCCATAGATCAGCATCATGGGCCAGAAAGAAACTCTCAATTCTGTCTTTCCAGTAGTCAAAGTTTTCTCCATCAAAGACTGGAGGTTTACCACTGAATCTGTCCCTATCTTCATTGTTGTCATTGCTGATGTTTTAGCTTGGTCTCACCATAGTGTTTTTCTGATGCTTTGATCTTGTACTGACACGGTTAAGTGTTTAAGCTCAGAACTAGGCGCTCTGATACCAATTGAAGATGTGAAAAACACAAGAAGGGGGGTTGAATTGAAAACTTGGATAAAAAACAACTTAATGACACAGTATTTTTATCTTGGTTCGTTTAATCTCAAACTACTCCAGTCCACCCGTCAAGGTGATTTCTCCTCTCTCCAACGAGGTCTTAATCCACTAATCTCAGCAAGATTACAAAAACTACTTTAGCAACTATTAAAGTGTTCTTGAGTACAACCACAATCTGGTTAATCTCAAGGATCTCTTTTACAATATGATTAAACAATATGTGTTGTTGTTTTTCTAACAAAAACGGTTTATCACAACTGTGATAAATTACACAGGTTTATAGCTTAAAATAAAGAATGAATTTGCTTGCGGCTTGAATATGCGTGGTTGGTGATCTTAGCAAAATCGTTGTGTGTACATACGTGCTTCATTTTGCAAGCTGACTTGTTTATATAGGCAGTGTAATGATGTTGATCATAAAGCATGTTTAATGTCATTAACACACTTTCCTTTTGGAGAAGATCCTGTCTGAAGAAAGTCGTTGGAATTGATGATGTCTCGAATGTTCAGTAACGCTTCAGAGTCTTTTCTCCTTACTATTGACGACGCTTCAGAATATTGATGACTTGGTTTGATATGTTCTTGTTCAGAATCAGAGTTTACTATAATTGAGCGCAGGTTCTGGTCACCAATCTTCAGCGCATAATTTGATTGCTTCAGCGTGTAACACTTATGGCTTATCTTCTGATGCTGATCTGATCAGAACTTCTGCATACATAAAACATATTTTTAAGGAGCGTATTTGTTCTTTGTATTTATTTATTCTTTGTATTTATTATCATCAAAACTCTAACCAAGGGTTGTAGAATCAAACTATGTTCTAACAACATGCTCAAAGGTCAGTCATGGAGTAACTTCGTGTGGTATACATGCAAGCTTTGGCCCGTGGTCAGAAATCTCTTCAAGCAGGAAGATAATTGATTAAAGACTTAGATGAGCCAGGTCATGAAAGCTCTGATGATGATTTCAACAATCTTGCACCTATTACCGCAGCAGATGTTCTCTCTTCTCCTCGCATTTCGAGAATTGCTTTCAACCATGGAGTGCTACAACCTTGAGTTCTTGGAACATCTTGTCAGCAGATGGTTCCCATTTACTTGTAAATTCAAGAAGCTTTTTTTTACCAACGAGATTAGAACACGCCTGAAGAAGAGTTGATCTTACATTGGTGCTTTATTCTTGTTGACCAACGTCAGATGTGGTTACCACACTAGGGCATCCGACTATTCAATCAGGGGCACTCCCCATAACTTTGCGTTCCCTGATCTGTTCAACAGCATTCAATCTTCATTCCCCTAGTGAATTCATGGAAAAAAGATTTTAAGCAAAGACAAAAGAAGCCTGACGAGCATGATGATGTGACCCCAGTGCATTACATCCAGTTATTTCCTCTCCTGATGGAAGTTCGACAAAGCTCTGATCTTTGGGGTCCTCTTCCCACAACATCTCTTCTGATTGCAATACACATGCTAGATGTATCCCCTATTCTGGGGCACCCGGTTTTGATATCGAAGACTGCAAAGGGGTTGAAGTATAAAGCCTAACACTTGTCTAGCGTATCTTCCAAAAGTCCAATTCCTATTTGGCCAATTGCCTGGATTTTTCTCACGAGTTGGATGTCTCTGTTGTTCTGAGAGAAGACGAAGTGTATTATTTCTTTGAGACATGAGATTCTTGGTGATGCAATTTATACCAATTCTCTTGATAAATAATTCATTCGTTCTCCTGAAAGAACCTTCTATGCACATTATACTGGGGAACCTGGCCATTCGATTGAAGGTATGTCATCCAGAGACAATGTCCAAGACGGGATCAATTCAGAGACTGTTGTGTGCAAATCAGATCAGAAGGGGAATTCTTTCGCCTATTCAAGCATCAAGACTACAGAAAGTCGTCAGAATCAAGAAATCCATACAAAGTCAAGTCTCCTTAACGATGGCAACCATTGGTTCTCTTTTAGTGCATTTTCATTTGCATTCTTGCTTGTTTGTTTAAACATTGCTTGTATATAGAAACTTGTCTATTTTTGAATAAAAATCTTAATGCAATAAGTATGCTTGTCTTGAAGTGTTCTTTTGTTTTTATTCATTCATTCGTTATCACTCTTTAAATGTTTTACTTGCATATTGATGCCAAATTTCCAAGTCTTATGCTTAGGTAAAGATTGGAAGGAGGATGGCGATAATCTAAAAATGCAAAAATCTCTGGTTGGTACGCTTTCGAGTAAGACCCTGCTGACGATGTACATGCCTTGTTTCTATTCCTAAACACCAGAGATATAAGGGAGATAGACCTTCGTTAACCCCTCTGAGCCTTCGAAGTAGGAGTTTCTTTTCTGTTCAGAAAAAACCCTCATTTTAACCCTGGGGTGGGTAGTGTTCAGCTAATCGGATCAAACATTCATAACCCATCAGGAGTGTACATCCAAGGATATAACAATGGTTATCCATCAAAAGGTTGAGGAAAGTAAAAACCACAATGGTTAATCCTCATCTAACAACAAAGTGCGTCTATTGACAATATCCCAATGGGTATCTCTTGCACATCAAGAGGTCAACAGATGACGATACAATAATGGCTATCCCTCATCTACTAAAGACTCAGACAGTCACGATCACTTCCGACAAATCAAGGACAACGCAAAGATCAACGACTTGTTCAAAATGGAAATATGAATAAGAAAGTAACAAAAAGCCTCGATAAGTCGAAACTTGAAAACAAGTCGCTTAGGCAAAAGTTAGGGCATCCCATCGGACTTCCAAATCGAAATTCAAAAGAATTTGTCCAGGAAAAAGCTAGGGACGATAAGAAAGAAGCTGAAAAACCTAAAAGGCGATAAAAGGATTACCAATAAAATCCTTATCTAAAGAATAAATTCGTGTGATCAGACACCAAAATCAGAAGTTTGTGACTGTCGTGTCCAAGAGGCCTCAGTGGTTCCTCAACCATCGCAAACTCTTCTCGAGAGATGAATGCTTGTATCGGGTCAACTGAATATAGGAATGGAGAACATCATGGATAGTGGGTGGGCGCCAAATAATTTTGAGCCTTAAATCCTTTTTTCTAAAACTGTGAACCAGGCCACGTTACAACCCATAAAGTCCTAACTGAAGCATGGGTCAATTTGAAGGCGTGCTACGACGAGATAGAGTTTAACTGACTCCTAAGAGGTATGTTTGAATATCTGTGTTGGCATCATATGTTTTGTACCCCAAAATTTTCCCTCTCATTTCACTCAAAACATGCCTCTAGGGGTCCTCAATTGCTCAAGGATGACTAAGGATTGACCAGACAAATCCTCCTCCTAAGGCAACAAGCTTCAAACTAGGGTTTCACTCCTCATCAATATGGTTGAAGTCCAAAGGTCCCAAATTCTTCCCATGGTCCTAATATGTTCTCAAGATCGTCCATGTCAGGTTTCATGCCTTGCACAAGAAGTTTGCTCAGTCAATTGCCCAGATGCCTGAAAATCAATTGTACTAGGTCAAAAGTCAACTATGGCCCACATACAGTCAAACTTCAAGATTTTTGGTCAACATTAACATTTTGAATAGATATCCATCATTTTATCAAGGGTTGATCATGATTCCTCAAGAAATGCCTGAAATTCATCAAAACCCAAAAGTTGATAAATTAGGGTTTCATAGGAAAAGTCAATCAAACTTTGACCAGGCATAACTTCTTCATACTTTATCAGAAATTTTCCATCCAAGGCTCATTTTGAAGAGGATGCAATTACCTACAATTCATATTCATCCCACAATTTCAAAATATTCACTCATCAAAAGATATGAATGTCTATATTATAGGTCCTTTTGAAAAGTCAACAAAAACACCTTTTGGGTCAAAGCTTCTTACATGAACATGGAAGACCCAATTGAGATGAAACCAAAAGGGTTGTTTAGGGGATATCCTAAAATTTCTAAAAAGTCCAAGAACACCTCTCTAGGGTTAAAATTGGAGGAGATATTCCTTGTCAAAGTTGACAATTTTTGCAAAATTGCCAAAAGTCAAATGTTCTCAAAAGTGCATTTTTTGTCAAATGGGCCTAGCTTTTCATGATTGAATCTTGTTGGAAACATGGTCCACGACCCAAATCAGCATCCACACATTATTTGCTTCATTATTTATTTTATTTTGATTTTTTACTATTTAAAATTCAAATTAAATTAAATAAATGGCAAAAAATACAAAAAAGATTAATTTTGATATGATTTTTTTGTAGGAATCAAATCCAATTAGGTTAGCATATCAAATCAAATCGTGCAAAGAAAATTGAAGCAAAAATTGGCATGATTAGGCCTATTTTGGAAACATATCTTACAAGAGGAAAATCAAATCAAATATCCATGATTATCAAAGATACAAAGCATTTTTGTTTCCCTAATTCATCACACTATATATGCAGAACATAACCAATGAGCAAGAATAAGGTTTGCAGATCGTGAAAGCTAGCAAGAAAACTCAAAATTTTGGAAAAAAGGTGTGGATCGGTTTCAAGCTTAGAGGTTAATTCAAGCCATTCTAAGACTACCAATAGACTCCTGGACATCTCCAGAACGTGTCTCAATCAATTGCAATCATTTTCACATCCAGAATCACGAGCTACAGACCCACGGTTTGCACATACCATCTTGAACTTGATTTTAAAATTTACGCATGATTAATCACTTTTAAGCATAGCATTGTGTTTGTACTGACATTTGGTATGTTTTGGTTTAAGTAATTTTGCATTTTGTGTGAAATCTAGCTTCTCAAATAAGCTTTTGTTTTGATGAAGATAAACCATGGCTAACAAAGAAGGCAAAGATTTTGGCAAAGCATCTAAGCATCTAAGGATATTATCTTCACTTAAAGCTCTCAACAACTTTAAAGGTATAATAATATTATCTACTTTGATCTTAAGATATAAATGCTCAAAAATGAAAAAGAAATGTTTAAGAATCATTACTCAAGCTTTTCAAAGATAAAATTTCACTTTTCTTATGCATGCAATCGATTTACATCTTAGTGCAATCGATTGCACTCTTCAAAATTCCAAATCTTTTGCTTCTATTTCTTTATGCAATCGATTAAATTGTTAGTACAATCGATTGCACACTTAAAATTTTCAAAATGTTTGCTACTGACTTTGCATGCAATCGATTACATAGTTAGTGCAATCGATTGCACTCAGTTAATTTTTGCTACTGACTTTGCATGCAATCGATTACATTGTTAATGCAATCGATTGCACTCTTAAAATTTTGAAAAAATAGCTGTTGAAAACCTTGTGCAATCGATTACACCAAAGGTGCAATCGATTACACACTGCACGAATTTGAAAATAACAACTTTGTTCATGCCTTTTGATCATGTCTTTTCATTACATCTTTTCACTCAAACTTGGCATTTGTTCATGATACATTTCCAGATCTTCATGATTTTTCAAAAGGGTGTTATGAACATATAAATATTCAATTTGAAATCCAGATCTAACACCTTCTTTCAAATTATTTTTCTGAACTTTCAAAATACAAACTCAAGCACTCTTCATTTTCATGCATAAGTTTTCTGCACATTTTCATACTTCAAACAGAAAACTTTGAGCAAATATATCTTGAGTCTTTGTACAATATTATTATTGAAATAAGAAGATTATACATTGTCAAAATCACTCTTAGTGATCAATATTACTCTACTCACTCAAACTCACAAATTGATATTTACTTACTTATTTCTAGGATTGTTGGAATTAAGTTTACGTGTTTTTGTTGAAATCTTGTCTTTCCAAGTTGCTGGATACAAGTGTAGTTACATTGAGAGGATTGTTCTCATAGGTAACTTAGTGAAAATCCAAGAGGATTGTTCTTGGTCCAAGAGGATTGTTATTGGTTTGGTTGGTAGTTCTTGTGTAAGTTTGCCACAATAAGGAAATCTCTTTCATGTTGAAAGGGGACTGGAGTACTCTCGAACTGTGAGGGGAACAAGGATATATCGCCCGTGTCTCTTTATTTTTCTGCATTTTTCAAGCTTTCCTAAACTCACTTATAACTAGAAAAATAAGAACCATCATCACTAAAAACCAGAATTTTTAAAAGTACCTAATTCACCCCCCTCTTAGGCGCACTTCGTACTTACAATTGGTATCAGAGCAGGTTATAGGTAACCTGCTCCTAAAAGATCCAGAATGGCTTCCGCAAATCATAATCCCGTTTTCAGAGATGGTGGTAGTAACAACAAGCCTCCTCTATTCCGTGGTGAATATTTTGACTTCTGGAAAATTCGCATGAAGGTGCATCTAGAAGCACAAGGAGAAGAAATATGGGATGCCGTCGAAAATGGTCCATTTATCCCGATAACGGTAATCAATGATGTTGGCTCATCAAAGCCTAAAACTGCATGGGACGATGATGATAAGAAGAAAGTTCTCTATGACAAAAAGGCAATAAACCTTCTTCAAGGTGCACTTAGCATGGACGAATTCTTCTATGTCTCGGCATGCAAAACAACAAAGGAAATATGGGATACCTTGGTACAAACTCATGAAGGAACGGTTGAAGTAAAAAGATCAAGACTAAATACCCTAAGTCAAGAATACGAACTATTTTGAATGCAGCCCGGAGAAACCATTCTTGACTTACAAAAGAGATTTGTGCACTTGACAAATCATCTAAGTGCTCTTGGTAAATCTTTGACAAATGATGAATTGAATCTGAAAGTACTTAGGTCCTTAACTAGGGAATGGCAACCAAAGGTAATGGCAATTTCAGAAAAGAAAAGTCTCTCCAACATGACATCCGCAACATTATTTGGAAAACTTCAAGAATACGAAACGGAACTCGGAATACTCGAAAAGCATGAAAATCAAGAGAAGAAATCCAAGAATATTGCTTTAAAGATAGACTCCAAGGAAGTTGAAAAGGAAAACAATCCATAAGAAGATGAAAACTTCATGCTTCTTGTTAAAAGGCTTGGTAAGTTCTTCGGTAGAAATGACAAACCTTTTTCTCATGCAAAAGGAAAGAAAAATTTTCAGAAAAAGGAAGGCTCCACATCAACACAAGAAATCACATGTTATGAATGTGGTAAGCAAGGTCATATCAAGCCGGATTGTCCAAAACTCTCCAAGAAAAGTGGCTTCAAAAGCAAGAAGGGATTCAAGAACAAAAAGGCTTATGTCGCATGGGAGGACAATGAAATAAGTTCCTCATCCGATTCCGATAGTGATGAAAGTGCAAATCTAGCATTGATGGTCTCACACCATTCCGATGATGAAGACAATGAGGTTAGTAATGAATTTTCTCTTTTTGATAGTGATGCACAAGGTGTTATAGATGAACTATTGAATGAATGCAAAATTCTGTATAAAACCATTTCATCACAAAATAAACAAATTTCATCCTTAGAAGAAAAATATGTTTCAACGGAAAAAGATTTCAAAGAAGAAAAATAAAAATCAAGTGATGAACAAAAACAAAATTTTGTATGTAAAAATTGTGATTCACTCTCTTTCCAAATTGTCCAATTAAAAAGAGTCATTGAAAGATATGAAAAAGGGCAAATTGGATTGGAAGGTGTTCTTAGCCAACAAAGATACTCCAATGATAAAAGTGGGCTTGGATATTCAAAGTTTTCAAAACCAAGTTCTAACAAAACTATCTTTGTTAAGGCAAGTGATCAATCTTCCAAAGAGAAAGTGAACAAACCTAAAATATTTCGTCACTATTCGAAAAAGAAAACATTTTCTAAAAAGAAATCTTATCCTTCTAGATATAGAAGTAAATTTGAACCTACTTGTTTTTATTGTGGTATTAAAGGCCATACACCTAATGCTTACTATGTTAGAAACTTCAGTGTGGCAAGTGGGCATTATGTATGGGTAAAGAAAGGCACTGATTATGAAGGACCAAAGCAACTTAGATACCTAACAAAACCTAATTTGTTTTGCAGGTATGCTTGAAGACCACATGCAATCTTTGGTATCTTGATAGTGGTTGTTCAAAGCATATGACAGGAGACATAAACCAATTTTCATATCTAGCACTAAAGGCCAAGGGTTTTGTCACTTATGGAGACAATAATAAGGGAAGAATCCTAGTAAAAGGAAAAGTTGGTGCTCCACCTTTCACATCCATTGAAGATGTTCTTTATGTTGAAGGACTAAAGCACAATCTTCTAAGTATTAGCCAACTTTGTGACAAAGGCTTCAAAATCAAGTTCACCAAGGATGAATGTTTGATAGAAGACGAAGTCACTCATGAGGTTATACTTAAAGGTAAAAGAATCAATAATATATTTATGATTTCCCTTGATGATCCATCTTTGAAGGTTAAATGTCTCATGGCGAACAACGATGATTCATGGCTTCGGCACAAAAGAATTGCTCATATTCATATGGAACACTTGAATAAATTAATCAAGCATGATCTTTTCATTGGATTGCCTAAGAGAAATTTCGTCAAAGATAGACTATGCGATGCTTGTCAAAAAGGGAAACAAACTAGATCAACTTTCAAATCTAAGAATGTGGTGTCCACTACAAGGCCACTACAATTGTTACATATGGATCTATTTGGTCCATCGAGAACAAGGAGTTTAGGAGGTAATGTATATGCTTTGGTTATTGTTGATGATTTCTCTAGATATACTTGGACATTCTTTTTAGTGCAGAAAAGTGATGCATTCAAGGCGTTCAAGAAGTATGCTAAACAAATTCAGAATTAGAAGTCTCTAACAATTGCGTCAATAAGAAGTGACCATGACGGAGAATTCCAAAATGCTCTATTTAAAGTATTCTGTGGAGAACATGGAATATCTCACAACTTCTCGGCACCAAGGACTCCACAACAAAATGGAGTGGTTGAAAGAAAGAATAGGTCTCTTGTGGAACTTGCTAGAACAATGCTTAGCGAATCAAACCTTCCAAAATACTTTTGGGCAGATGCGGTGAGCACGACATGTTTTATTAGCAATAGAGTTAACATTAAACCAATCTTAAAGAAAACTCCATATTAACTTTTAAAAGGGAGAAAACCTAACATTGCTTTCTTTCATATCTTTGGGTGAAAATGCTTTGTCCTAAACAATGACAAAGATAATTTGGGTAAGTTTGATGAGAAATCCGATGAAGGTATATTTCTTGGTTACTCACTCTCTAGTAAAGCATATAGAATATACAACAAATGAACTTTGACTATTGAAGAATCTATGCATGTTTCTTTTGATGAAACTAACCCCTCAAAGGAGGATAATATTGTTTGTGATAATGATGATGAAATTTTAGAAGGTCCTCAAGAAAACTCTTCCAAGGATCAACCCATCCAACTAGAAGAATCACCTCAACAAGAATCGAATCTCAATGATCTACCAAAAGAATGGAGAACTCATAGAGATCATCCTATTGATAAAGTAATTGGTGATATAAGTCAAGACGTGTCTACAAGATTAAATCTCAAGGATGCTTGCCTAAACATGGCGTTTGTCTCTCAAATTGAACCTTCTAAAGTTGATGAAGCTTTAGGCGATGACCAATGGATCATAGCTATGCAAGAAGAATTGAATCAATTTGAAAGAAATCAAGTTTGGGAACTCGTTCCTAGGCCAAGCAACAAACACATTATTGGAACAAGATGGGTGTTCAAAAAAAAACTTGACGAGAATGGAATAATTGTTCGCAACAAAGCAAGATTGGTAGCACAAGGCTATAATCAAGAAGAAGGAATATACTTTGAAGAAACTTTCGCTCCATTTGCAAGGTTAGAAGCTATTCGTCTCTTACTTACCTATGCTTGTTCGTTAAATTTTCAGCTTTTCCAAATGGACGTCAAAAGCGCATTCTTGAATGGATATATCACTGAAGAAGTATATGTTAAGCAACCCCCGGGTTTCGAAGACTTCAAGAATCCATCTCATGTATTTAAATTAAGAAAAGCTCTCTATGGATTGAAAAAAGCACCAAGGGCATGGTATGATCGTTTAAGCAATTTCTTATGCAAAAAAGGTTTCGAAAAAGGCAAAGTTAACAAGACTCTATTTATCAAGAAAATCAAAGACGACACTTTGCTAGCACAAGTCTATGTTGATGACATCATCTTCGGTTCTTCAAATCAAGAAATATGTGAAGAATTCTCATCAATGATGCAAGGAGAATTTGAAATGTCCATGATGGGTAAAATAAACTATTTTCTTGGACTTCAAATCAAACAACTTAAAGATGGCATCTTCATCAACCAATCCAAATATTGAAAGGAACTCTTGAAAAGGTTTGACATGGATAGCTGCAAGGAAATGTCTACACCTTTGTGGTTATGGTTCTTATGTTGATCAAGATGAATCAGGTGTTTCCATCAACATCACTAAATATCGAGGTATGATTGGCTCTTTATTATATTTGACGGCAAGCCGTCCTAACATAATGTTTAATGTTTGTATCTGTGCCCTCTTTCAAGCTAACCCAAAGGAATCTCATCTCACGGCGGTAAAAAGGATCATGAAGTATCTCAAAGGGACAACAAATGTCAGATTGTGGTATCCTAAAGGTAGTGTCTGCAACTTAATTGGTTATTTTGACGCGGATTATGCAGGATGTAAAACAGATAGAAAGAGCACAAGTGGTACTTGTCACATTCTTGGTAATGCATTAGTATCATGGGCCTGCAAGAAACAAGCATGTGTTGCTCTAAGCACGGCCAAAGCTGAATATATTGCAGCGGGTAGTAGTTGCACTCAAATTTTGTGGCTAAAACAACAACTTCGTGACTACGGACTCGATCTAGGGTGCATTCCTCTAAGATGCAACAATACAAGTGCAATCAACATCACAAAGAATCCCGTCATGCATTCAAGGACTAAACATATAGACATTCAACATCATTTTCTCCGAGATCATGTTCTTTAAGGAGATGTCGAGGTAACCTTTGTAGATACTCATAATCAGCTTTCCAATATCTTCACCAAACCTTTGGCGAAAGAACCTTTCTACAAAATTCGTCGAGAGCTCGGCATACTTGACGAACGCGACTTATAAGGTGCATTCTACCCTTGATATATCTTTTATATATGTTTTATACATGCCATATATGAATTTATGTTTTGTGATACTTAAATTTTCAAGAAAAATTTGGTTTTGGACAATTTTTATTGGTGCAAATCGATTGCACAAAGAATTTTTTCAATTCTGTCCATTCTGTTTCATGTGCAAATCGATTGCACCTTTAATGCAATCGATTGCACTATGTGCGTTTTGCTTTATTTTTTGATTCTGTTTGTGTGCAAATCGATTACACATGGTATGTCAATCGATTGCACGCACTGAAAGTAGCTTTTATGACAAAAAATTAATGTTTGTCAGAATCCCTCTCTCATATTCCCAAGCCAAATACACTTCAATACTAATAACTCATTCCATACCTACCCAAATTCTAATAACTCAATCACTTCCAATTCTCTCTCACAAAACCTTTCTCTCTCACAAAACCAAAAACCCAAAAACCCAAAAACTCCATATCCATGGCTTCAAGAACAAAGAGAAAGGCTTCAGTTTCAGATAAAGGGAAAAAGAAGATTGATTCAACATCCAATCCACTGCTCTCAACTCCCACTGAAGCGCAAGAAGTCAGATTTGTCAAAGACTTTCAAAGGAAAATTGTATCCAACCCCAAGTATGGTATTCTCTCCTCCTTCCCTCAAGAATGTTTTTCATTTCAGAACGATCTAGCTGCTTATGGTATGGAACCCTTGATTTCTTCGTACGGCCCATACTACCCAGATTTGGTAAGAATGTTTTTCAGTAACCTAACTCCCTACAAAGAAAAGATAGTCACATATGTGCTAGGCACTCGTATCTCTCTGACTCCTCAGGTTGTTGGTGAGATCTTGCATATTCCTTTCACCGGAAGCTCCCTATATGATCCTGAAAATGAAATATGGGATGGCTATACGAAAAAGGGATTCTTTTACAGCATTGGGCGGTTAAGTGAAGCTGAATTTCGCGCCAAACAGATACATGGTCTTGGCAGAGTAATTCCTTCCAGAGATTCCTGGAGTGCAGGTAACCTCCATATAGACGATTGCTTATTTCATTATTTCTTGGTCTATATACTTTTTCCAAGGGCTGGAAACCATTGCATGGTTACCGACTTCGAGATGCAACTTATTTATGCAAGGAAGAAAGGAGTTAATGTAAATTGGGCAAGAATGATGATGATGCATATGCTGAGAGTAGATGAAAAGTCTAAATTCCTTCCATATGCTTATTTTGTCACTTTGATTATGGAGGAATTTGGTGTGGATTTTCGTGGCTTTGAAAACGTGGATATGGATCCTATTTTAAACAGAATTTCAATTAAGAATGTTGATTCAAGGATGGGTGTACATTTTAATCCAGAGACAAAGACCATCACCTATATTGGTGAAGATGTTGTTGGCAATGAAGATAATGACCAAGAAGTTGAAGGCGGTGAAGCTGTGCCTCCTCCTACTGCTCCCTCTGGTCCAAGCAATCAAGAACGCATGGACTACATGGCTCAACAATTTGCTTCTATGAACACCAATATCAACAATCAATGGAGTGCAAACAATGACTCCACTACAACCCGGATAAATGATTTTCACTCGGATATGAACCAACAATTCTCATACCTTTATTCTCACCTTCATATCCCACCATACGACCCAAACAACCCAGCTGCACCACCTCCTCATTACACAGAACCTCCACTTCAACAACAATTCCCGAACCAAGGCTCATGGTCTTACAATCATCCAGACATTCATCACCCTTAATGTTTTGGCTGACTAATTTTTTTCTGTTATGTTATTATCTTAATATTTCAATGTTTAGTTTGTTCAATTTTCTGTGTGTTGTACCCCAAAATTTGCCCTCCCATATTCTTCAAGAAATTGCCAAGTCTAACTTCAAATCTCCCCAAGGGTTGCACAGTGCAAGGGTCTCTTAAACAGTCAAGATTAGGGTTTTTGTTCTGATCAAGAAAATGAAGTTTTCAAGGGCCCAATCAAGTCCCACATGCCTACAAATATGGTCAAGCATCCTCATACCAAGTTTCAAGACTTTCAGCACAAAATTCCACAGTCAAAACCCTAATTGCACTACAGTCAACTGTAGGGGCAAAATGGTCATTTGACAGTCAAAAGTTCAAATTTTTGGTCAACATATCATTTTGAAGCCACAAACATCATTTGATCAATGCTTGATCATGATTCTCAAAACTTGGCTCAAAAATCATCAAGATGCAAAAGTTTCTATTTTTGGACAGCTGAAAAAAGTCAACTGAAATTGACCAAGGCATAACTTTTTCATGGTTCATCAGAAAAATTCCATCCAAAGCTCATTTTGAAGAGAAAGACATTTCCTACAACTCATATTCATACTTCAAGTCCAAGAAATGCTCTCACACAAAGTTATCAATTTCAACATTATAGGTCATTTTAAAAAGTCAACAAAAAGGGACTTTAAGTCAAAGGCCATAACTTGAGATTGATAAATCAAAATGACATGGGACCAAAGGCATTGGTTAGAGGACTCAAAAAACTTTCCAAAATGTCCAAGAACATGAGCAAATCTTAAAAATTGAGCAAGTTATGCATTGGAGAAGTTAGGAAATTTTTGTGAAATGGCCAAAATCATTCATCCTTGAAATCTCATTTTTGACAAAAGGGGCCCACTTTTTCCACTTGAATTAACTTGGCCATGCTTCCCACGTGTCCCACCTTTTATTTCAGATTTTTTATATTAATTTTTTCATTTTTATTGGATTTTATTAATTTTAAATCTTTTAAAATCAAAAGAAATTCAAAAATTAATTTAAAAGGGAATATTTGGTTTTTACTAGCCTTGAAACATCATTATGTGCCTACCAAAATTCGTGCAAGGGAGTAAACAAGGCAAGAATTCAAAATGAGGCAAAAAATGGAAAGTGTGATAATGGTGGTTTATGTGAAAATCCAAAACATCAATGCAAGGCTTTATTGGCTATAATTCTCATTCATACACATTGCCTAAGAGATATACAAAGGATCAGAAACCATTTTGAACAAGAAGCTGCGCAGGAACCTTGAACAAAAAACTCACACTTTTACAAGAAAATCTCAAATCTGAAAACCAACTTGCAGGAGGTTTCAGGCCACGATTGCTATCTCATTAGCTTCCTCAAGCATCATTGGACGATTCCCAATCAAAAACAGTCCTCCAAACCTCAAGAATCGCTGTACAGAATCCAAATTTTTCTCATAAAATTGCATACTCGTATATTAACTTTGAGGCATTTTCACGACGTTTAATTTATATATTCTTATTCAATGATGCATTCTGGTGCTTACCATGTGAACTAATTGCGTTTTTATGTGTTATATGCAAAGATGCCATTGTTGATATCTAGGGTTCTTCAACCTTAGAATTAGGGCTTTTGAAATAAGGTAAAATTAGAGGCTGAGACCAAGACCATTGGATTCAACACGTTTGGACGAAGGGAAGCCAACACTCGCGATCAATTTATGAGGCCTTATGGCCTATTCGTTATTTTTTCATATGGTACCTTCTGCAACGGTGTGAAAACCGTTGCTTATGTTGTTTATCTTTCAGGAACATGAAGAAGATGATGTGTTGGCAAACGGTGATAGGCCAGTTCAAAAATTCGCGCGCTGAAGACATTAAGGAATTGTTTTATATTATAATGTTTGTTTGCTATAGGATATACAAGAAATACGCGTGGTTCAGCTGGCAAGTGATAGTGGTGGCAAAGCACATGACCTGGGTTCGAGCCCCAGGTCTTCACAATTCCAATATTATTTTCCAATTCACGTTCACATGCAGCATCAATGATGAATACCATGGTACACCTTCAGAACCCAGTGTACACGCGTCCTGGGAGATCAAATCAAAGGCATAGACATAAAGAGCACGTTGCACCCTGGTCCACGCTTCAGCATGCTACTAAAAAAGTCAAGCGGGTCAGGCTTATTGGGCCAGATTTCTCCATTCATACCTCCAAATTAGGGGCTTCACCCCCTCAGGTTTTACAATTTTCTTTCTTTTCTTTGTTCTTTTTATTATTTTTATATTCTTTTAATTGTTGCTTTCTTTTAATTAATTAATATTTTCAAAATATAAAAAACATATAAAAATCAGAAAAAAGAGAAAAATAATAAAATATTTTATTTTAAGTATTTTCATAAATAAATTTGTATGTAATTAATTTAGATTTAATTTTAGGTTATAATTTAATTCTTTTTTCACAATAAACCAAAAATAACCAAAATAGGCCTTTAGCACTTTTTATCTTTTTTTAATTAATTAAATATTTTTATTATAAATATCATTAACCATTAATTTTGTAAATAAATTTTATAATTAATTAGTTTTAATTCTAGGTTTTAACTTTAATGCATTTTCTTTAATAAATTAAAAACAATTAGAATTAGAATTAATTACTTGACTTTAAATTAATTTAATTTTCTTTAATGTCATAAATACAAAAAACATAAAAATAAGTTCTTTTTTTATTTATTTAATTTAATTATTTTAACTTAATTATCTTAATTCCTTCAAAGGGTTCAACGCCCTCGCATTCGATTATGTTTTTGTTCGCGCGTTTTATTTATTTCTTTTGTGAATATAATGTATTTGTTCCAAAGCCATGTAATAGCTATTAGACATTTACTTTCTGCACTTTATTTTAAATCGGGTCCGGATTAATTTGGCGTTGTAGACCCGCGCCCTTGTAATAGCGTAGGACCTTTATCCTTTCCGCACTTTAAATTTCCGCACTTTTAACTGTTAAACAATAACATGAAAGAATGAATGCTCAAAAATAAAATCAAAACGTTAGATCACCAATGCATGACAAGACAAACAATAAACTGAAAATGACACACAATTCACACACCACCCCTAGGGTACGCTTCACTGTTGCCTTGCCCCTCGAAAGGTGGTCGTCGAGTAGAGGATGTCTTAGTAAGTCCTCATGATCCGGGAACCTGGAATGAGGGTAGCTTCTAAGGTGTCTTCCCATTGCTCTGGTGATCACCATGTCCCGAACCTCGAATTGACCCGAACACCTCCAACGGTGGTGCTACCTACCTCTCAATGGTGGGATGGCACTACTTTAAGGACATTTACACAGACGAATTCCTTAGGGTAGGTAGATTCTCATAGATACTTGCTCTTTTCAAAAACAAACAAAATACTTTTCACACCTACACTTTCTAAAAGTTTTCAAACAAATTTTTCATACACTCTTGAGGACAGATACAAGAGTTACTTAGAAATTTTTCAAACGAAACTTTTTCAAAACCCACTCACCTTGAAAAGCAAACAAACATTTTGAAAACACAATGAGCAAGTATCTAAGAGCCCATGGATAACCATGGATAGAAAGGGTGCTAACACCTTCCCTTTCTATAATCTACCTCCCGAACCGAGAAACAAATCTCATAAGGAATTTTTCTGTGCTTTTGTCCTTTCCTTATTGGAGAAAATAAAAGACGGTGGCGACTCTTGCTTACCGCGACATTTCGCGAAACCAGCGTTAAACAATCAGTTCCAGATCCACCGATCACAGAACTGGCGACTCTGCTGGGGAGCAAACTTATAAAGTGAGGTGTACCTTAGGACTAAGATCATTGTGTTTTCAATTGCTTTGACTTGTTTGCTTTAAATTGTGGGTATTGTCTTGGGAGTTCTATAGATCCTAACCCAGATCTGGGGGTACCTTCTTAGAAAGTAGCAACAAGGCTGTGAGGGAACTGTGCGGGGTATACCGACATGGTTGAAGCAGTCTGCTACGTTGATGTGGCACTTTGGTGTGTACCGGTAACCCTTGAGTCAATCAAGGAGAGTACGGGGCCTCCATGTGGTGTCGTGAAGCATCAACAGACCTTAGGAACCTTAATTGAACCATCTTGGCCTCTTTAGGGTAGTGAGATGACTACTTTGGTGTACTCCGAAGTCGGTTGATACTCGATACTACACTCAATTGAGGATTGTTTTCTTGGGATATTTTGATCGCCAGTCAGTGGCTAAATCGAAACGATGAACAATGAAAGCAATCCAATGATATTGAGATCCTTAGAACCCGGTTACTTTGATAGGACAGGTTTGAGCCCACCAACTTCAAGAGGGTAATACCCAGACCCCATGCTGGCCTAAACTCTAAGGGTTTGTCTTGTGTGACTTGTGTGCCTTACATGTTTGCCTTTGTAAATATTTGTGGTGTGTTTAACCATAGCATCATAACATCATACAACATGATATGCATCCTCTAACCATTTCAGGGGTTCGGATCTTCATCTTTGTTCTTGTTTTGTAGGACATGGAAACTATCCGCAGAAAGACAATTCAGATCAACCTTATAAGGGTCCCTCCTCGGCTTAAGGAGCTCACATCCAGGATTCCCGAGAACTCGTCATTCAGTGAAAGGCATGGTAGACTCATCAGCCTGGTCAATACCAATATTGAGGAAGAGATGGTAAAGGTCCTTTTCCAATTCTTTGACCCTCTACATCACTGTTTTACTTTCCCGGATTATCAGCTGGTACCTACTCTAGAAGAGTTTTCCCAACTCCTGAAGATTCCCATTCTCAATCAACTACCCTACAACGGTACGGAAAGGGAACCAAAACTTGAAGAAGTGGCTAAAGCATTATGCCTACAACCATCTGACATCAAGGGGCATTGGGAAGCCAGGAATGGTGTCAAAAGATTCTTGGCAAAGTTTCTGTTTGAGAAGGCCCAAGAGTGTTGGAATTCCCTTGACCTACAAGCCTTTGAAGAAGTTGTAGCCCTCCTTGTCTATGGGTTGGTGTTGTTCCCTAAACCAGATCAGCTTATAGATATCAGTGCTGTCAAGATCTTCATGTCCAGGAATCCTATACCTACGTTGCTGGGGGACATCCTTCACTCATGTTACACTCGAACCATGAGAAAAAGAGGTGTCCTTATGTGTTGCACTCCTCTCCTGGGAAGGTGGTTTATTTCGCACCTTCCACAATCAGTCTTGAAGAATGAGCGGGGTTTGAGATGGTCACAGCGGTTGATGACTCTTACACATGCAGATATACATTGGTGCCCTAGGTCCAGAGAAGATGTCACTATCATTGATCGTTGCGGGGAGTACCCTAATGTTCCTTTACTTGGAATCAGAGGAGGTATTACTTACAACCCGTGCCTGGCTTGGAGACAGTTTGGTTATGCTCGGAAAGATGGCCCTCATGAGATGTTGATTCCTGACATAGTTTTTGACTTCGACAATGATACTCAAGGACTTCGCCAGAAATTTATCAAAGCTTGGAGGATGCCCAGCAAAATAGACAGCAAGACCCTGGGGCACAAGAACTCCATCCCATTGGAGCCTTATCTCAAATGGGTACGAGCCCGCTCCCAGAAGCTGGTGATGCCATATCCTCATGTTCTCCCCGTGATCAAAGAGCCAGACTTGGAAGGAGAGGTGTCCTACACCATTCAACATCCTGACATGCCCACGTCCTGGGAAGAGATGCAGAAGAGTTGGATCCAGCTTAAGGAAGAACGGAATTCTCTGGAGACCAATCTGCATGCCAGTGAGAAAAAGGTCCTGGAGCTCACCCTCTTACTGCACGAGGAAAGGAATCTCAATACCTATATTGCTCCGAAAAGGATGCGTAGTGTCTTTTGGGACTGATCTGCTTTGTAGTGTTTGCCTATGAGGCTTTAATGTACTGAACAATTATTTTCTTAATAATAACGTGTGTTCCTTTTTGTCTACAACAAATTTGAATTTTCGAACTCTTGAATGCATTGCATAAACACATATCATTCATCATATGCATCACAGGTACTCTTCTTTTCAGGCTGCTGACTGTTCTTCGCTGTTTATTTCAGCATCATGAACCCTGAATCATCAACCGAGGCATCTATCAAGGCTCTTCAGGCGCAGAACGCCCAATTTCAGGAGCTGATCAAGGGTTTGGCTCAGGGTCAACAAGAGTTGAAGACCATGCTTCTGAAGAAGAATAAGAAGAAGAGGAGGACTGTGCTATTCAACACTGGGCGCAGACTCGGGAACACCTTGCGAAATAAGGCTGAGAGGACTACTCCATCTGTGGGGGAAGGTAGTCACCAAGAAGGGGAGGTCCCTACTCCTGTGGTCTCTGATACTGAAACAGACTTCAACGACGAACAGTACCCTCCTGCTGAAGACCGGTACAAGCAGTTAGAGGACATATTAAAAGCTATGGAAGTTCAGCGTGTGCCTGGACTGGATTTCGGAGACTTGGGGTTGTCTACTGGGGTGGTGATTCCACACAAGTTCAAGGCACCTGCCTTTGTGAAGTATGACGGGGCTTCCTGTCCCAAGATGCACCTCCGTTCTTATGTAAGGAAGATCCAGCCTTACACAGCAGACAAGAACCTTTGGATCCACTTCTTCCAGGAGAGTCTTTCAGGGACTCATCTCGAATGGTTCTATCAGCTGGATGGAATCAACATTCGTAACTGGGAGGATCTGGCCACTGCTTTTTACAAGCAGTATCAATATAATTCCGACCTCGCTCCTACGCGTACCCAACTCCAGGGTATGTCGCTAGGGTCGGGTGAAGGTTTTAAGGAGTACGCCCAGAAGTGGAGAGATCTGGCTGGCAGGGTGCAGCCACCGTTGACAGACCGGGAGCTGGTGGATATGTTTTTGGGGACCCTATCCGGTCCATTTTTCAATCATCTCATTGGTAATTCCTCTGCTGGGTTTATTGATCTGATCCTGACTGGTGAAAGGATCGAGGCCGGTATAAAATCGGGGAAGATACATAAGGTTGCCTCCTCCAGTGCTGAAAAGAAACCCTTCAAAAAGGAGGCTAGTGCTGTATATAGTTCCCGGAGACCAGAGCGACCTGAACGCCGCCAATCTGTCAGTGCGGTAATGATTGCCAAGCCTGCTGCCGCTCCCCGGCCGACCAATCCTCAAAGGGCTGAAAGACCCCATAGAGAGTTTACCCGCTTGAGCATGACCTTATCACAGATCCTGCCACAGTTGCTATCCACCAATTTAGTGACTGTCAGAGAAGCTCCGAAGTTTCCCAATACTACATCTCCTAAGTACAATCTGAATGCTCGTTGTGCTTATCATTCTGATAGCCCGGGGCATAGCACAGATGACTGTTGGGCCCTAAAGAATAAGGTTCAGGACCTTATTAATGCAAAGGAGATACAGTTTGAGGCGCCCGAGAGGCCGAATGTTGTAACCGCTCCCATGCCCCAGCATGGAGTGAATGCTGTTGAGGAGGATTTGTATGTAGCTTCGGTGGATGATGTTGTTACTCCGCTGCTGACGATCAAGAGGAACCTGTTGCTAGCCGGTTTATTTCCGGGATGTAGCGAAGGTTGCCCTCTATGTGTTGCTTCCCCTGCTGGTTGTTCTCTGCTGAAGTCAGGCGTCCAAAACCTGATGGATAGTAGAGAGATTTTGTTCAGAAAGACTGTTGTTCCTGCTGCTCCTGTTGAAGAAGTTTCAATTGTTACCATCTTCAACAACCCTTCCAAGGCTCCTCCAAAAAAGCCTGTCCAAATTTTGCCGGTTCACAAGATTGCTCCCATCACCATTACTGTTCCGGGGCCCATCCCTTACAAATCTGATAAGGCTGTCCCATGGCACTATGGGGCAGATGTTTACGTTCTGGGTGTGAAACAAGAGTTCAACATTGATGCTGGTGTCTCCAACATCACTGGGCCTGCTAAGGTCACTCGTAGTGGAAGACTATTCTCGCCAGACATTGCTCCTCCGGTAATTCATAGGCCTTTGGTCTTCACACCTGCCAGTGTGCCTGTTTCTCCCCCTGACCAAGTGTCCACCCCTGCTGCCGAGTCATCTGATACTCGGGGCAAGGGGATTGCTGCTGATGTGCCTGCCCGGACGGAGGCACCAAAGACCATTGTTGAGGCTTCCAGGCAGGAAATGGAAGAAATCCTCAAGATAATAAAGAAAAGTGATTTCAACGTTGTAGAACAGCTGGGGCACACCCCCTCCAAAATCTCCATGTTGTCACTGCTGCTGTGTTCAGAGGCCCATGCCAAGGCTCTGATTTCTTTCTTAAAGACAACCCACGTACCCCAAGAGACGTCTGCTGACCAGTTCACCGACTGTGTGGCCAACCTAACCGCTGACAATGGCATGGGTTTCTCTGATGCCGATCTGACAGCAAAAGGGAAGAATCATAATGATGCCCTGCATGTCTCCATTGAATGCCGGGGCACTACCCTTGCTCATGTGCTGGTTGACACTGGTTCTTCATTAAAAGTGCTGCCCAAGAAGGCTCTGGATAGGCTGGACTGTGAGGGTCTAGAGCTCAAACCAAGTAACATTGTTGTCCGGGCCTTTGACGGGTCCAAAAGAATGGTACATGGTGAGGTGGACATCCCAATCAGGGTTGGGTCACAGGTCTTCGATTCAAAATTCTATGTGATGGACATCCGTCCATCCTATTCTTGTTTGCTGGGTCGCCCGTGGATCCACAAGGCTGGAGCTGTGACCTCCACATTGCATCAGAAGCTCAAATACCCGGTCAGGGGGAAGATTGTAACAGTGCAAGGGGAAGAGGAATACATGGTCAGCCACCTCAACTCCTTCAGGTACGTGGAAATGGATGGGGAGTTCATTGAGACCCCCTTTCAACATTTTGAGGAGGTGCCACAAACTTTGGCAGCAGCAGAAGCAGTGGTTGAAGAGGTTTCTCCTTTGAAGATGGCCTCCTTAAAGGACGCCCAGGCTGTGATTGAAAGAGGTGAATGTACAAACTGGGGCAAGCTCCCTGATCTTACTCCTAAGACTAACAAGTTTGGGCTGGGTTTCACCACAGAAGCTCAGAAAGCAGTGCGCAAGGCGAGAATTGGAAGACCTCCTGTGCTCATCACCTACTCAGGAATGAATGCTATTGGAGAGGAAGACGAAGTGGAGGAGTCAGAGTTCGATAGCTGGATCTACCCGACAACTGTTGGTGGATTGACCAACTGGACTGCTAAAGACTTTACACCCATAACTTTTGTTCCCCAGTAATGAACTTCTTTGTTTTGGATTTGTAATAAACAATAACTTGAAACTGTATGGCCCGGTGTCTTACCCGGGGCACCTTGGTCTTATTTATGAGGGCTTTTGTTTATCACTGTCATATATCATAAATAAAAGCATTGGACGTTTTTCACATTTCAAAATTTTGCGCTCCTTTTCTTTCCTTTCTTTACATATTGCAAAACAGCTGTATTTACACACACTCACTCATACAGGTTTCAATCCACTCTGGATCTCACTGGTAACAACTCTGCTACTACCAGTTATGACTTCGAAAATCCGATCAACTTAGCCGAAGACGAAGGTGAAGATGATTGCGAAGTGCCTGGCGAGCTTGCAAGACTGTTACTTCAGGAAGAGAGGGCAATTCAACCCCATGAAGAGCCAGTAGAAACAATAAACTTGGGTACTGAAGAAGACAAGAAAGAGGTAAAGATTGGTGCCAACTTAGAGCTCAGCGTGAAGCAACGGTTGACTCAAATGCTGCATGATTATATGGAGATCTTTGCCTGGTCCTACGAAGACATGCCTGGGTTGGACACCGATATTGTGGTCCATCACTTGCCAACTAAGGAAGATTGCCCTCCGGTTAAGCAAAAGGTCCGCCGTATACGTCCAGAGATGTCTGAGAAGATTAAAGCCGAGGTTATGAAGCAGTTTGATGCCGGGTTTCTTGCAGTGACTTCTTACCCTCAGTGGGTTGCTAATGTGGTGCCGGTACCTAAGAAGGACGGTAAGGTCAGAATGTGTGTTGACTACAGGGATCTGAACAGGGCCAGCCCCAAAGATGACTTCCCTCTACCTCACATTGATGTCCTTGTTGATAATACAGCTCAGCATAAGGTGTTCTCTTTCATGGATGGTTTTTCAGGCTACAATCAGATCAAGATGGCTCCTGAAGACATGGAAAAGACTACATTCGTTACTCAGTGGGGGACCTTCTGCTACAAGGTCATGCCTTTTGGACTAAAGAACGCCGGGGCAACCTACCAACGTGCTATGGTTGCTTTATTTCATGACATGATCCATCATGAGATAGAAGTGTATGTTGATGACATGATCGCAAGGTCCCAAACTGAGGAAGAACACCTTGATCATCTGCAGAAACTGTTTGACCGTCTGAAACTGTACAAGCTGAGGTTGAACCCGAACAAGTGCACCTTCGGGGTAAGATCCGGGAAGTTGCTAGGCTTCGTTGTAAGTGATAAGGGCATTCAAGTGGACCCTGCCAAGGTTAAAGCTATTCAAGAGATGCCAGTTCCTAGAACAGAGAAGGAAGTCAGAGGCTTTTTAGGACGCCTGAATTACATTGCTCGATTCATCTCACACCTAACTGCTACCTGTGAGCCAATCTTCAAGCTGCTGAAGAAAGATCAGGTAGTGCGTTGGAATGATGAATGTCAGGCTGCTTTCGACAGAATCAAAGAGTATCTCCAAGAACCACCTATCCTTATGCCACCGGTTGAAGGGAGACCTCTGATACTATACCTGACAGTACTTGATAACTCAATGGGGTGTGTGCTGGGGCAGCATGACGAGTCTGGCCGAAAAGAGCATGCCATTTATTACCTTAGCAAAAAGTTTACCGACTGTGAGACTCGATACTCACTGCTTGAGAAAACTTGCTGCGCTTTGGTATGGGCTGCTCGCCGGCTGAGACAGTATATGCTGACTCACACTACCTTGCTGATCTCAAAGATGGACCCTATAAAGTATATATTCGAAAAGCCTGCTCTGTCTGGGAGAATTGCAAGATGGCAAATGATCTTGACGGAATACGACATTCAGTACACGACCCAGAAAGCCATCAAGGGAAGTGTATTGGCAGACCACTTGGCACATCAGGCCGTAGATGACTATCAATCAATGAACTTCGAGTTTCCGGATGAAAGCATCATGATAGTAACTGATTGTGAAGTACCTGGACCGGATGAAGGACCTGAACCAGGATCCCGATGGTCTATGCACTTTGACGGAGCCTCCAATGCTTTGGGTAACAGTATCGGCGCCATAATCATATCCCCTCAAGGCACTCATACTCCACTCACTGCCCGGCTATGTTTCAACTGCACCAACAACATGGCGGAGTATGAGGCGTGCATCATGGGACTCAAAGCTGCAATTGACTTAAGGATCAAGTTTCTGAGTGTCTTCGGAGATTCCGCTCTGGTGATCAATCAGATCAAAGGAGAGTGGGATACGAAACACCCGAACCTGATTCCTTACAGAGAATGTGTGTTGACCCTAATTCCCCACTTCACAGAGATAACCTTTGAGCACTTCCCAAGAGAAGAGAATCAGTTAGCGGACGCATTAGCTACAATGTCTTCTATGTTCAAGGTCAAATGGGATAATGAGGCTCCCCGGATCATCATCTGGAAACTGGACGAACCGGCATACTGTTGCGATCTCGAGACTGAATTGGTGACTGAGAAGCCTTGGTACCATGAGGTGAAGAGATATTTGGAGGCTCAGGAATACCCTGAAGGTGCATCTGTCAATGATAAGAAGTTCCTGAGAAGATTCGCGGCAAAGTTCTTCCTTAGCAACGACATCTTGTACAAGCGAAACCATGATTCAACCTTACTGCGTTGTGTGGATAAAACTGAAGCAGAAAGGATCATGGGAGAGCTACATGAAGGGACCTTTGGTACACATTCCAGTGGGCACACTATGGCTAAAAAGATCCTTCGGGCAGGATATTATTGGTCCACAATGGAAGTTGACTGCTACCAACATTCCAGGACATGCCATAAGTGTCAGATTTATGCAGACAAGGTGCATGTTCCTCCAGTTCCCCTGAATGTCCTGACTGCACCTTGGCCTTTTGCAATGTGGGGCATTGACATGATTGGTGAGATCAGACCTACGGCATCTAACGGGCATCGCTTCATCCTTGTAGCAATTGATTACTTTACAAAATGGGTCGAAGCAGCATCCTATGCTACGGTAACCAAGACTGTTGTGGCACAGTTCATTAGGCATAACCCGATCTGTCGATAAGGCGTCCCTGAGAGAATTATTACAGATAACGGTACCAATCTGAATAACAAGATGATCGCTGAGCTCTGCGAACAGTTCAAAATACAGCACCACAATTCTTCTCCTTACAGACCGAAGATGAATGGGGCTGTAGAAGCAGCAAATAAAAATATCAAGAAAATCGTGCAGAAGATGACAGTGACCTATAAAGATTGGCACGAGATGTTACCGTTCGCTCTACATGGGTACCGTACCTCAGCTAGGACGTCAACCGGGGTAACTCCTTTCTCTTTGGTTTATGGTATGGAGGCAGTCTTACCAATCGAAGTGCAAATACCATCTCTCTGGATAATGAAGGATGCAAATCTGAACGAGGATGATTGGATCCAGACCCGACTTGATCAGCTCAACCTTATTGATGAAAAGAGACTTGCTGCTATCTGCCATGGTCAGACGTATCAAAAACGGATGATCAGGGCATTTAACAAAAAGGTCAGACCACAGGAATATCAAGTTGGGGATCTGGTAATCAAGCGAATCATCCTTCCTCAGAGTGATCCAAGGGGCAAATGGACCCCTACGTACGAAGGACCATTTGTGGTTAAACATGTGTTCTCAGGAGGAGCCATGATTCTAACCAACATGGATGGTGACGACCTTCCTCACCCCGCCAATGCAGACATAGTAAAAAGATACTACGCATAAAAAGACCAGCTAGGATGACATGCCTAGGCAAAAATTAGGGCTTCCCGTCGAACCAAAAGGGTTCGGGCAAAATGAAGGGATGAAATGAAAAAAATCTGTACACCCGGCAAGTCGAAAACCTGAAAAGGCGGCTTGGGCAAAAATGGGTATCCCGGTGGACTGAAAACCCGAAAGGGCGGTCCAGGCAAAAATTAGGGATAAAAGCGTAATACTATGTCTCATTGATCACTTTGCATCCAGAATCCGGTATCTACATCAAGTTCAGACGGCATCGATCAGTCAGCTTCATCTTCGTTTAGGTCATCAAGTGATGAGATGCTCGGAGATATAACGGCAATAGCAGAGTTGAAACCCAGTGGGATCATTCATTTCACACAGCTGTTTTACTTTCTTTTGAACAAAATTTGTATAAACTCTCTTGTTCGGCGGCGTTCCTCTTATTAGGACGTCAGCCTCTTGTACACAAAACGCCTATTCACAGGCCATTCAAAATCAATACAGATATATTTTCAGATAAACGTGCCAAGTGTTTTTCTTTTTCTGTTTTGTTTTGCAAGGAACGTCCAAGGTTCAATTTGTGATAGATGCATTGACAATAATTTGCTAACTCATAAATATTTGCATACGAAACAAAGGAATTAATTGCAGGTGACACTAGAAACAGGGGCAATAAAAGAGTTGTCTGAGCAGTCTAATGGTTCTATCTGCCAAGGTACCAAGGTAGGTTCAGCTAAAGAACATGACCAGTACATCTTAATTCCCCAGAGAACAAGTCAATGCACTCTTCTCCAAGCAAAGTTATCAGACCTTAAGGAAAGTTGAGTATCCCCCAGCAGATATCAACATCCCCCAGCAGCATGTATTCTTAACAAGCATCCCCGACAGTCTTGGTCTAAAAGATTGTTCCCCGGCGGTATATCAAACATTCAGTGGTGTCACCTCCCCCGATACATCTCAAAACTTCCCCAGGAGAATCCAATCCAGTTTCCCCCGGAAAGTTGGAAGTCATCTCCCTAAGCAGTAAGCTTATCCCCAGTAGATTCTGGAAGCTTATCCCCTCGCAGAGCACGAACGCGTCGTCCGGCTTTATTTAAAGAGTTATTTCCTTAACAGGATATAACTGGGTTATCCTCAACCAAAAGCCACGGAAAGAGCGTCCTCGACGGAGTCTTCTTATCCCCAGCGAAGTCCATTAACACTTCCAATATAACGATGGTATCCACAGCAAGTTATCATCAACACTCAACAAGGCATCCCTCTTCTCACAGAGTATTGCTTCCCAGCATGGTCGCTAGAGTATCTTTTCTCCCCGCAGAATCTTCCATTTGCCAAGTTCATTCCGCAACAGAGTCATCTTCTCCTACTGGTATTCTTGCAGTTATCATCCCCAGCGGAAGCAAAATCTATTCTTCAACATCAGCCCAGGATATGACTTCCCGGCACCCGTCAAGGATTTAATTTCCTAGACGAAAACATACATTCATAAAACATCACATACATCATTATAACATGCATAGACGCATTATATCATACAAATCTCATTTATGTTGAGAACATCATTGCTTGATCCATATCATGCATTGCATATGACTGACCTCTATCCTTTCAGGAAAATTTCAGCTAAATTCTCAATCATATTTCAAGACCTAGGCCGGTTCAGTTAATCGACCCCAAAGATTTCTTATCCGGTCCAAGGCCTTCTCTAGTCCAGCTAAATCGACTCCCAACAGATTTTTCTGATGAAGACTCAGTAGAAGTTATCAGGTTTTTCTCAAACGCCCGCTTTTGAGATTATAATGGTTCTCTCCCGACGTTGTGGAGGTGATAATTCCATTTTAGGTTTTTCTCAAACGCCCGCTTTTGAGATTATAATGGTTCTCTCCCGACGTTGTGGAGGTGATAATTCCATTTTAGGTTTTTCTCAAACGCCCGCTTTTGAGATTATAATTTCCTATGGTCCTCTCCCGACGTTGTGGAGATGATAATTCCATTCTAGGTTTTTCTCAGACGCCCGCTTTTGAGATTATAATTTCCTATGGTTCCCTCTCCGACGGTGAGTGAGGTGATAATTCCTTTTCTAATGGTTCCCTCTCCGATGGTGCGTGAGGTGATAATTCCTTTTCTAATGGTTCCCTCTCCGACGGTGAGTGAGGCGGTAATTCCTTTCCCTATGGTTCCCTCTCCGACGGTGAGTGAGGTGGTAAGTCCTTTTCAGATGTTTCCCTCTCCGACGGTGAGTGAGGTGATAATCTCCTATGGTTCCCTCTCCGACGGTGAGTGAGGTGATAATTCCTTTTCCTATGGTTCCCTCTCCGACGGTGAGTGAGGTGGTAAGTCCTTTTCAGATGTTTCCCTCTCCGACGGTGAGTGAGGTGATAGTCTCCTATGGTTCCCTCTCCGACGGTGAGTGAGGTGATAATTCCTTTTCTGATGGTTCCCTCTCCGACGGTGAGTGAGGTGATAATTCCTTTCAGATTATAATTTCCTAGGGTTCCCTCTCCGACGGTGAGTGGGGTGATTCCCTTTCAGATTATAATGGCCTATGGTTCTCTTCCTGATCCTGCGAAGATGGTAATTCCCACCAAGATTTTCTCAGCGAGCGTTGTTGAAGTTAAAGTCACCCAAGGTTCTCTTACCGTTCATGCTAAGGTAGCAACCATCCCTGGTTCATTCATCATCTTTTGAAGCTCCAGACCCAGCTCCTGTAACCAGTCAGGACATATCTATGCCAAACATCTGAAAACCAGTTCTTGCAGCGTGTCAGGTACTCATTTTTCTTTTGCAGGTATGCAGGTTTTCGCTAAGGAATCTCTTACGCGATCAACATCCAGATGGCATCTATAAGCCCATCATCCTATTTCATCAACCTCTAAATGGCATCTATAAGCCCATTCCCACCACACTGCCACTATGTGAGCGCAAATTTCTGGGCACTCTGGTGTCCAATCATCTTCTACCCTCGGATTACGAAAGGCACGTCAGCCAATCTGCATCCTCAGGTCTAAGAAGATTGAACAGGGGCAACTGTTGTACCCCAAAATTTGCCCTCCCATATTCTTCAAGAAATTGCCAAGTCTAACTTCAAATCTCCCCAAGGGTTGCACAGTGCAAGGGTCTCTTAAACAGTCAAGATTAGGGTTTTTGTTCTGATCAAGAAAATGAAGTTTTCAAGGGCCCAATCAAGTCCCACATGCCTACAAATATGGTCAAGCATCCTCATACCAAGTTTCAAGACTTTCAGCACAAAATTCCACAGTCAAAACCCTAATTGCACTACAGTCAACTGTAGGGGCAAAATGGTCATTTGACAGTCAAAAGTTCAAATTTTTGGTCAACATATCATTTTGAAGCCACAAACATCATTTGATCAATGCTTGATCATGATTCTCAAAACTTGGCTCAAAAATCATCAAGATGCAAAAGTTTCTATTTTTGGACAGCTGAAAAAAGTCAACTGAAATTGACCAAGGCATAACTTTTTCATGGTTCATCAGAAAAATTCCATCCAAAGCTCATTTTGAAGAGAAAGACATTTCCTACAACTCATCTTCATACTTCAAGTCCAAGAAATGCTCTCACAAAAAGTTATCAATTTCAACATTATAGGTCATTTTCAAAAGTCAACAAAAAGGGACTTTAAGTCAAAGGCCATAACTTGAGATTGGTAAATCAAAATGACATGGGACCAAAGGAATTGGTTAGAGGACTCAAAAACCTTTCTAAAATGTCCAAGAACATGAGCAAATCTTAAAAATTGAGCAAGTTATGCATTGGAGAAGTTAGGAAATTTTTGTGAAATGGCCAAAATCATTCATCCTTGAAATCTCATTTTTGACAAAAGGGGCCCACTTTTTCCACTTGAATTAACTTGGCCATGCTTCCCACGTGTCCCACCTTTTATTTCAGATTTTTTTTATTAATTTTTTCATTTTTATTGATTTTATTGGATTTAATTAATTTTAAATCTTTTAAAATCAAAAGAAATTCAAAAATTAATTTAAAAGGGAATATTTGGTTTTTACTAGCCTTGAAACATCATTATGTGCCTACCAAAATTCGTGCAAGGGAGTAAACAAGGCAAGAATTCAAAATGAGGCAAAAAATGGAAAGTGTGATAATGGTGGTTTATGTGAAAATCCAAAACATCAATGCAAGGCTTTATTGGCTATAATTCTCATTCATACACATTGCCTAAGAGATATACAAAGGATCAGAAACCATTTTGAACAAGAAGCTGCGCAGGAACCTTGAACAAAAAACTCACACTTTTACAAGAAAATCTTAAATCTGAAAACCAACTTGCAGGAGGTTTCAGGCCACGATTGCTATCTCATTAGCTTCCTCAAGCATCATTGGACGATTCCCAATCAAAAACAGTCCTCCAAACCTCAAGAATCGCTGTACAGAATCCAAATTTTTCTCATAAAATTGCATACTCGTATATTAACTTTGAGGCATTTTCATGACGTTTAATTTATATATTCTTATTCAATGATGCATTCTGGTGCTTACCATGTGAACTAATTGCGTTTTTATGTGTTATATGCAAAGATGCCATTGTTGATATCTAGGGTTCTTCAACCTTAGAATTAGGGCTTTTGAAATAAGGTAAAATTAGAGGCTGAGACCAAGACCATTGGATTCAACACGTTTGGACGAAGGGAAGCCAACACTCGCGATCAATTTATGAGGCCTTATGGCCTATTCGTTATTTTTTCATATGGTACCTTCTGCAACGGTGTGAAAACCGTTGCTTATGTTGTTTATCTTTCAGGAACATGAAGAAGATGATGTGTTGGCAAACGGTGATAGGCCAGTTCAAAAATTCGCGCGCTGAAGACATTAAGGAATTGTTTTATATTATAATGTTTGTTTGCTATAGGATATACAAGAAATACGCGTGGTTCAGCTGGCAAGTGATAGTGGTGGCAAAGCACATGACCTGGGTTCGAGCCCCAGGTCTTCACAATTCCAATATTATTTTCCAATTCACGTTCACATGCAGCATCAATGATGAATACCATGGTACACCTTCAGAACCCAGTGTACACGCGTCCTGGGAGATCAAATCAAAGGCATAGACATAAAGAGCACGTTGCACCCTGGTCCACGCTTCAGCATGCTACTAAAAAAGTCAAGCGGGTCAGGCTTATTGGGCCAGATTTCTCCATTCATACCTCCAAATTAGGGGCTTCACCCCCTCAGGTTTTACAATTTTCTTTCTTTTCTTTGTTCTTTTTATTATTTTTATATTCTTTTAATTGTTGCTTTCTTTTAATTAATTAATATTTTCAAAATATAAAAAACATATAAAAATCAGAAAAAAGAGAAAAATAATAAAATATTTTATTTTAAGTATTTTCATAAATAAATTTGTATGTAATTAATTTAGATTTAATTTTAGGTTATAATTTAATTCTTTTTTCACAATAAACCAAAAATAACCAAAATAGGCCTTTAGCACTTTTTATCTTTTTTTAATTAATTAAATATTTTTATTATAAATATCATTAACCATTAATTTTGTAAATAAATTTTATAATTAATTAGTTTTAATTCTAGGTTTTAACTTTAATGCATTTTCTTTAATAAATTAAAAACAATTAGAATTAGAATTAATTACTTGACTTTAAATTAATTTAATTTTCTTTAATGTCATAAATACAAAAAACATAAAAATAAGTTCTTTTTTTATTTATTTAATTTAATTATTTTAACTTAATTATCTTAATTCCTTCAAAGGGTTCAACGCCCTCGCATTCGATTATGTTTTTGTTCGCGCGTTTTATTTATTTCTTTTGTGAATATAATGTATTTGTTCCAAAGCCATGTAATAGCTATTAGACATTTACTTTCTGCACTTTATTTTAAATCGGGTCCGGATTAATTTGGCGTTGTAGACCCGCGCCCTTGTAATAGCGTAGGACCTTTATCCTTTCCGCACTTTAAATTTCCGCACTTTTAACTGTTAAACAATAACATGAAAGAATGAATGCTCAAAAATAAAATCAAAACGTTAGATCACCAATGCATGACAAGACAAACAATAAACTGAAAATGACACACAATTCACACACCACCCCTAGGGTACGCTTCACTGTTGCCTTGCCCCTCGAAAGGTGGTCGTCGAGTAGAGGATGTCTTAGTAAGTCCTCATGATCCGGGAACCTGGAATGAGGGTAGCTTCTAAGGTGTCTTCCCATTGCTCTGGTGATCACCATGTCCCGAACCTCGAATTGACCCGAACACCTCCAACGGTGGTGCTACCTACCTCTCAATGGTGGGATGGCACTACTTTAAGGACATTTACACAGACGAATTCCTTAGGGTAGGTAGATTCTCATAGATACTTGCTCTTTTCAAAAACAAACAAAATACTTTTCACACCTACACTTTCTAAAAGTTTTCAAACAAATTTTTCATACACTCTTGAGGACAGATACAAGAGTTACTTAGAAATTTTTCAAACGAAACTTTTTCAAAACCCACTCACCTTGAAAAGCAAACAAACATTTTGAAAACACAATGAGCAAGTATCTAAGAGCCCATGGATAACCATGGATAGAAAGGGTGCTAACACCTTCCCTTTCTATAATCTACCTCCCGAACCGAGAAACAAATCTCATAAGGAATTTTTCTGTGCTTTTGTCCTTTCCTTATTGGAGAAAATAAAAGACGGTGGCGACTCTTGCTTACTGCGACATTTCGCGAAACCAGCGTTAAACAGTCACTTCCAGATCCACCGATCACACTGTGTAACTCTTAAAACAATGTGTGTTAATGTTTTAATTTTATAATTTTTGGTCAATATTTTGCTCTATTATTATTTTCTTGAGGCATCTTTCCCTTCTTTTTGATAATGTCAAAGGGGGAGAAAGATGTATGGTACTTTATGCTTGTATTTCATGTGTCTTAATTTTCAAGGTACTCTCCAATCAAGATGAAGAATTGCAAAGGATTTCAACCCTCTCCTACATAGGGGGAGTTTTCCATCTTAGGGGGAGAAGCTCTTCCGAAAAGTACATCGCATAAAGAAAGATTGTTTGTCATCATTAAAAAGGGGGAGAATGTGAAATCTAGCTTCTCAAATAAGCTTTTGTTTTGATGAAGACAAACCATGGCTAACAAAGAAGGAAAATATTTTGGTCAAGCATCTAAGCATCTAAGGATATTATCTTTACTCAAAGCTCTCAACAACTTTAAAGGTATAATAATATTATCTACTTTGATCTTAAGATATAGATGCTCAAAAATGAAAAAGAAATGTTTAAGAATCATTACTCAAGCTTTTCAAAGATAAAATTTCACTTTTCTTATGCATGCAATCGATTTACATCTTAGTGCAATCGATTGCACTCTTCAAAATTCCAAATATTTTGCTTTTGTTTCTTTATGCAATCGATTGCACACTTAAAATTTTCAAAATGTTTGCTACTGACTTTGCATGCAATCGATTACATAGTTAGTGCAATTGATTGCACTCAGTTAATTTTTGCTACTGACTTTGCATGCAATCAATTACATTGTTAATGCAATCGATTGCACTCTTAAAATTTTGAAAAAATAGCTGTTGAAAACCTTATGCAATCGATTACACCAAAGGTGCAATCGATTACACACTACACGAATTTGAAAAATAACAGCTTTGTTCATGCCTTTTGATCATGCCTTTTTATTACATCTTTTCACTCAAACTTGGCATTTGTTCATGATACATTTCCAGATCTTCATGATGTTTCAAAAGGGTGTTATGAACATATAAATATTCAATTTCAAATCCAGATCTAACACCTTCTTTCAAAATATTTTTCTGAACTTTCAAAATACAAACTCAAGCATTCTTCATTTTCATGCATAAGTTTTCTGCATATTTTCATACTTCAAACAGAAAACTTTGAGCAAATATATCTTGAGTCTTTGTACAATATTATTATTGAAAGAACAAGATTATACATTGTCAAAATCACTCTTAGTGATCAATATTACTCTACTCACTCAAACTCACAAATTGTTATTTACTTACTTATTTTCCAGGATTGTTGGAATTAAGTTTAAGTGTTTTTGTTGAAATCTTGTCTTTCCAAGTTGCTGGATACAAGTGTAGTTACATTGAGAGGATTATTCTCATATGTAACTTAGTGAAAATCCAAGAGGATTGTTCTTGGTCCAAGAGGATTGTTCTTGGTTTGGTTGGTAGTTCTTGTGTAAGTTTGCCATAATAAGGAAATCTCTTTCATGTTGAAAGGGGACTGGAGTACTCTCATACTGTGAGGGGAGCCAGGATATATCGCCCGTGTCTCTTTATTTTTCTGCATTTTTCAAGCTTTCCTAAACTCACTTATAACCAAAAAAATAAGAACCATCATCACTAAAAACCAGAATTTTTAAAAGTACCTAATTCACCCCCCCCCTTTAGGCGCACTTCATACTTACATTTTGGTGCCTGTATTCATAATTGCCATTATTAGGGTTTATCTTGCCGCTTTAGGGTTTTTCCATACAGGTTAAATTGGCCCAAGAAAAGGGTACCATAATGCTCGTGAGATCAAGATGAATTGATCTATATATTCATATTTCATTTATCATGCATTTTGATGATTTTTGAAATTCATAGATGTATAGCTATGGCGAACTGTCCGTAGGTAAAGGTTTTATACCTAACATGACGGATGAGGAAGAAGATGATGATGTGTTCAATCATCATTGGGCCATTCAAATAGCTGGAGCGCGTTTTTTTTAATTCATTAATCCACTTGTTTTTTTATATTATCATTTGATATTATTATATTAACAACTAAGCATTGCAGCCCAGTTGGTCAAGCGCGCGTTTGTGAAGAGAGGGACCTGGGTTCGATCCCAGGTCCCAACATTTTATTATTTTCTTAACATTTGAATGCAAATCCTGTACTTTACACAGCCAAGCGCCTTCCATGCAGCCACGCAATCTAGCCAATGGATCATCTCCATCACCAATCCAACGTCCCATGCAATAGAGGACCATGGTACACCATCAGAAAAAGGGTGCACTGAATCAGACGCAAGGATTGGGTTGACCAGCTATTGGGCTTAAACAATTCAACATTGTACCCCCTGGATTGCTTGCTACCCAGGCCCATCTCTAATTCTTTTATTTTTAATTCTTTTTATTATTTACTAATTTTCTTTTTACAAATAACATAAAAAATCATTTTTTATCATTAAATTAAAAAATCACAAAAAACATAAAAATAATTTTTTCATAAAAAATATTTTATTTCCTTAATTAATTACTTTAATTATTTAGGGCAATTTAATTATTTTTTTCATAATTTAAATCAATTAGAAATTAGGGTTTAACTTGTACATAACCTAATTTTTCCTCAAAAATAACCTAAATCTTTTTTCAACTAGATTTTTTAGGTTTCTAATTATTCTCGCATTTAATTCGCCGCGCACTTTTAATTTCCTTTTTTATTATTATTGTAACTTCTCCGAGTTTGTAATAGTAATTAGGGTTTTAAATTCCGCATCTTTATTTTCAGTCCAAGATAATTATGTATCTGCAAAAGCCTTGTAATAGCTAGGACTTTTAACTTTCCCGCATTTTATTTCCGCAAACTATAAACTGCTTAGATGAATGTTAATAGGATTGTATGGAAAGACTAACTAAAAATTAATACAGTAGAAAACCCTAAATGTGCAAAGATAAATTAACTGAAAACATACACTCGCACATGCTCACTCCTAGGGTTTACTCCACTCCGGTTGCATTCGGTAAACGGTCATGAAGTATAGGGTTTGTTAGTGGTTGTCCTCTAGCCCCGAAAGATCTAAAATGACCCATTCAGATGTTGCCTCGGAAAAAGATCTTTAAGGATTTAGGATGATTACTAACATTTCCTAACATTGCTTTTGTGATCGTATTTGTCCCTTCGAATGTCCCTAAAAAACTCCAACAACGATGCTACCTATTTCTCAATAATGGGATAGCATTGTCTAAAAGGAAAATGAATAGACCTTTTTCGAGTAGGTAGATTAGTTCCTAGGTACTTGCTCAAACAAACAAAAACGTTTTCACACCAACACTTTTCAAACAAAGTTTTCAAAAACAACTTCGTAACACTCTTGAGGACAGAAACAAGGGTTAATACGAAGTAAAACAAAACTTTTCAAAACAAGCACACACAAGCAGTTTTCAAAATGAGAAAGTACCTAAGAGCCCGTGGAAAACCACAGATATAAAGGGTGCTAACACATTCCCTTTCTATAATCTACCCCCCGTACTCAGAAACATCTCGAAAGAGGTTTTTTCTATTCTTTTTCCTTTTCCTGATTGGATAAAATAAAAGTCAGTGGCGACTCTTGCTTACCGCGATATTTGCAAACAAAAAATGCAAACCAATATTAACAGTCGGTTCTGCCACCGTATCACAGAATTGGAGACTATGCTGGGGAATGAATATAAAGTGGGGTAAACCTTAGGATATAGGTCATATTTAATTACTTTCTCTTTATTGTCTTTCTTGCTTTATATTTATGGGAACTGTTTGGGTTATTTGATCCTACACCCGAATCAGGAAACACCTTTTAGGTAAGTAGCAATAAACTATGAGGGAGCTGTGCTGGGGTATACCGACACGGTTGAAGCAGTAGCTACGTTGATATGGCACTTTGGTTGGTACCCGTAACCCTTGAGTCAATAAGGGAGATGTACGAGGCCGCTGCGTGGTGTCATAAAGCATCAACTGACCTTAGAACCTTTAATTGCACAACTCGGCCAGCAGGACGTAGCGAGATGGCCGACTTTGGTGTATGCCCAAGGTCGACAGATAATCGATGCTACACTCATTGAGGTTTGACTTCTGAGTTTTGTTTGATTACGAGTCAATCATCGATTGAACAAGGCTTGGGGGAAAGATCGGTGATATTGAGATCCCTTTAGAACCCGATTACATATTTATAGGACAGGTTGAATCAATCCAGCTTCAAGAGGGTATGACCTTAAAACTCAAGCAAGCCTTAAACCTAAGGACTTGGTGTGATTTGTCTGTGTTTACTATACCTGTGATTTATCATGGCATCATAAACATCATACCATATCATATCATACTAACTGTTTCAAGGGTTTCTAGGGCTCATATTTGCTCTATTTTATAGGATATGGCATCCGCCCACAGGAACACTATTCAGATTAACCTAGTGAAAGTATCTCCCCAATTAAGGGACTTGGCAGTAAAGATTCCCGAAAGCTCTCCTTTCACTGGAAAGCATGGTCGGTTGCTCAACTTGGTCACTGCAAAACCTGACGAAGAAATGTTGAAAGTGTTGTTTCAGTTCTTCGATCCTCTGCATCACTGTTTTACATACCTGGATTACCAGTTAGTGCCTACTATGGAGGAATTTTCTCAGTTATTAGGGATACCCATTCTTGATCAGCTACCTTTCAGCGGTACGTAAAGACATCCCAAACCTGAAGAAATTGCTAAAGCTCTATCCTTACAACGGTCCGACATGGTGACAAATTGGGAAACCAGAGGGCGTGTTCAAGGAATTCTGGTTAAATTTCTGTTCGAGAAGGCTTACTATTTTTGGGATACCCTGGATCTACAAGCTTTTGAAGAGGTTTTGGCGCTCCTTGTCTATGGGATAGTAATGTTCCCTAATGCGGATCAACTCGTAGATGTGAGCATAATCTAGGCTTTTCAGTCTCGGAATCTGGTACCTACATTACTTGGGGATATTCTACACTCTATGCATGCTCGCACTCTAAAAAGAAGGGGGACCCTCCAGTGTTTCACTCCTCTATTGGCTAGGTGGTTTATTTCTCACCTACCCAGATCTACTTTGAAGAATGAACAAGGTAAAAGATGGTCTCATCGACTGATGTCCCTTACGCATTCAGACATTCATTGATCGTTATGGTGAACTCCCTAATGTCCCTCTCTTAGACATTAGGGGAGGAATCACTTATAACCCTTGCTTAGAATTACGACAATTTGGTTATGCGAGAAGGGATGGTCCTCATGATACACTTATTCAAGGAATCGCCTTCAACTACGAGAATGATGTTCAGGGTTACCGCAAAAGGTTCATACAAGCTTGGAGTATGGTACATCGGGTTGACAACAAGACACTTGGGCATAAGAATTCCATACCTCTCGAGCCTTATCTCAAATGGGTACGAGCCCGCGCTCAAACTCTTATGATGCCTTATCCCGCTATCCGACCTATGATTATGGAACCAATTGCCGAGGGAGACACTCCTCATCTTGTTCTTCATCCAGACATGCCAACTGATCACGAAGAGTTACATAAGTCATAGGTTCAACTTAAAGAGGAGCGGGATACGTTTGAAGCCAAATTCTACGCCAGCGAGAAAAAGGTCTTGGAACTCACTAGGATACTTCATGAAGAGAGGAATATAAATGCCTACATCGTGCCAAAGAGGATGCGCTCATGGGAAACCTAGTCTTCTTTTTGTTTTATTTTGCTTAATTGTACTCTCAAAATACATTCTTTGTAACAATTCAAGTTTACTAATACAATTCGCGTTTGTTCCTTTTTCTTTAAGAAAATTTGAGCCTTTAAGAACCCTTGAAAACATTGCATACATATCATACATATCATTGCATAACAGGATTCATAACAGGTTTCTCATCTCCTCAGCTGTTTATTTCAGCAATGGCTCTTGAATAAATTGTGAAAGAACTTCAGACTCAGAACACGCAATTCCAGCAAATGATTGTGGCTCTGGCCAAAGGACAGGAAGAGCTGAAGGCTATAATTGTTAAGAAGAACACTAAGAAGACCAGGAGGACAACCGGTGTGGCACATATGAGTAGAAGGTTCAGAGGGCCGCCATGACGAGTTGTTGATTTAGCTTTTTCATCTAAAGAGGGAGAGAATCAAGAGGGTGAAGCCAGAGAAGAGGACCCTAGTACTAAAGAGTCTGACAATGGAACTGATTATAATGAGGAGCAGTACCCTCCGGTTGATGAAAAGTATAAGCACTTAGAAGAGCATCTGAGTGCTATGGAAATCCAGAAGGTTCCTGGGCTGGATTTTGAAGAGTTGGGTCTGGTCTCCGGGGTTGTCATCCCCCCAAAATTCAAGGCACCGGTATTTTCTAAGTATGATGGGGTCTCTTGTCCTAAAATGCATCTTCGTTCCTATGTGAGGAAGATACAGCCGCATACTGCTGACAAAGACTTATGGGTTCACTTCTTCCAAGACAGTCTGTCTGAAACACAACTAGATTGGTTCTATCAGTTGGAAAGAGCCAATGTTCGTAACTGGGAAGACCTTTCTGCTGCATTTTATAAGCAATATCAGTATAATGCAGACCTCGCTCCCACCCGTACACAACTCCAAAATCTGTCTATGTGTTCAAACGTTTCAAGGATTATGCTCAGAAGTGGAGAGATTTGGCTGGAAGAGCTTACACCTACTCTTGAGCTATTACCCAAGTGTTTAAGCCATTGTCCAAAAGATATTTCCATTTATAGCATAAAGGCGCCATTGATATTCTTAAAAAGCAAGTTTTAGGTACAAAATTTGTCTTGAGCCCATGCCTTGCTTACTTCTGATTTTACTCCACCGTAAATCATGGAAATTAGCCCCCCTATACCAGCAACTTTGGTACTTCATCTTGGGACTATGGAGAATTGACATAGTTTGATATTTGCATCCCAACCAAACCATAACATGTTGTCTTGCAAACCTAATTTGCTCTTGTTCCCAAACCTCTTGCCTATAAATAGAGGGAGCATTTACAAGAGAAAGAGGAGAAAAATATAGAACTTATTGTGTGTTGAAAAATCCTCAAACCCCTCTTTACTCTAAAAACCAGAACTGTCCATAAAAACCTCCATCTTTGAGCTTTGAAGTCCAAACCCTTTGAACATCTCACACCTTGCAAGTTTTGTCCAAACAAACCATCCAAACACTCCACATACATCATACCGAATTTTTCCAAACTCAAGAACAACTTTTGTAACATCACTATTTTCCAAACTCAAAAAACAGCTACCTGCAACTTGACTTCTCCAACTCAAAATCAAAACACAAATTTCAATTTCAAGGTAAGTTTTTCTTGACTTTGAACTCTTCATATAAACATAATTATTGGTTAATTTGTGAAGATAAAATGTAGATATCATTTCCTTGAAGCTAACCATATGCTTTCTTTTCATTTTCACTAACCATGTGTTGAGAACTGACTTTTACATGTAGCAGAACAATGTTAGAAGTAAAAAACAACAGTATGAGCCGATGCATAACTCTATGTGTCGACACATATTAGGTACAAAAAAGGTTATGAGTCGATATAAAACGTGTATGTATCAATACAAAGCAGTATGAGTCGATACAAACCCTTATGTGTCGACTCATACTCAGTTGTTTTTGACTTCCAGGAGCAAGAAATGAGTATGAGTCGATACGAAATGCGTATGTGTCGATACAAAGCAGTATGAGTCGATACAAACCCTTATGTGTCGACTCACACTGAGTTAATTTTGATTTACAGGAGCAAAGAGATGATATGTATCGATGCATAAGGACACATGTCAATACAAAATGGATATGAGCCAATGCATAAGTACATGCGTCAATGCATAAAATTTTTCGTATCAATGCGTAAGTGTATGTGTCAATACATACAAGTTTTTTTAAAACAATTTTCTTTTTTATTACATTATCTTTATATTTCTTTATATTTTTATTGTTATTCATTATTCAATATGGTTGTAATAGTAATTAAGTTTTAATTGCTTTCATTCCCCATTTTGTAAATTTGTATCCCCCATCCTCAAAAAAAGATGTAATAGTGTAGAACTTTAAATTTCCGCAATTTATCGCTTTCAATATAATTGCTAGTAATTAGGGTGTGTATGGAAAGACTAAAAATCAAACAATAGAGAACCCTAATCTTAATAAAAAATGAATGAAAACAAACACTTTGCACACTTGCACCTCTAGGGTTAACCTCACTCGTCGCATTGAGAAAAACAATCATGTCCCTCGAACATGGGATACTTTAGCAATGACCCTCGAGTACAAGATCATAGTCCCTCTATGACCTTTCAAATGTTGCCATCGGTAAACGATCTTAGACCCTCACAAAAAATTGCTAAGGTATCCTACAATGTTGCCTTCTATGATTGTACGACGACCCACACCTGTCCCTTCACATCCAATGATAGGGCTTCTTATCAATCAAAGGTAAGATTGCAATATCTAAAGGAGGAGGAAAAGAACTAAGACTTTTTGAGTAGGTAGAACATTCATAGTTTCTTGCTCACGACCATCTTCAAAACATCTTTCAAAATACACCAACACTTTCAAATGAAATATTTTCAAAAGTCAACACTTTGTATGCATTCTTATAGAGACGAGAATCATTACAAAGTTTGCCTAAGCAAAGGAACTTTCAAAAAAACACTTTCAAATCAAATATTTTCAAAAGTAAACACTTTGTATGCATTCTTATAGAGACTATAATCATTACAAAGTTTTCCTAAACGATGGCACTTTTCAAAAATACTTTCAAAACCAATCACAAATACATTTCAAACAAATAATTTCAAAGTGAGCTAGCAATTAAGAGCCTGTAGATAACTACGGATGAAAAGGGTGCTAACACCTTCCCTTTTCATAACCTACCCCCTGAACTCAAGAAAATTCTCAAATGGTCTTTCCTGTTCTTTTCACCCTTTCCTTTATTGGATAAAAGAAAAGCCGGTGGCGACTCTTGCTATCTGCAATGATTGTGATAAAACACAAAACAACCAAGTTAGTTCTCCCACCGTATTACAATCTCCCTTTCTGGTTTTTAGTCCACCGGAATATCCTTTTTTTCCCAGGCCACCTTTTCAGGTTTTCGACTTGCCGGACGTACACTTTTTTTTATATATATCCCTAATTTTTTCCCGAACCCTTTTGGTTCGTCGGGATGTCCTTATTTTTTCCTAGGTCAGTCAACCTAGCGGGCCTCTTTCATGCATAGTATTTTTTAACTATGTCCGTGTTCATAGGGTGTGGAAGATATTCACCATACATGGTGGTAAGTATCATAGCCCCGCTGTTGTAACCCAAAATTTGCCCTCTCATATTTCTCAAAACATTGCAAGAAAAATCTCCAAGTTGCTCAAGTTTGCTCAAGAGTGGGTTAGACAAATCATCTCCTAAGGCAGTCAACCCCAAATTAGGGTTTTGTGTTGCATCAAGATCCTTGAGTCCAAATGACCTCAAGTTCTCCCCAATGTTCTAATGTGCTCTCAAAATCATCCATGTCAAATTTCAAGCCTTGCAGAGGAAGTTTGCTCAATCAATTGCTCAAAAGGTCCAAAAATCGACTTTGTTAGGGCAAAAGTCAACTGTGACCCAAATACAGTCAAACTTCAAGATTTTTTTTGTCAAAATTCTCATTTTTAAGTATATTTCATCATTTGATCAAGGGTTGATCATGATTCATCAAGGATTTCTCAAAATTCATCAAGACTAAAAAGTTGCTAAATTAGGGTTTTGTAGGAAAAGTCAACTCAACTTTGACCAAGCATAACTTTCTCATACTTTATGAGAAATGACCCATCCAAAGCTAATTTTGAAGAGGATGAAATTTCCTACAGTCCATCTTCATACCCCAAGATCATAAAATGCACTCACAAGAAGTTATAAATTTGGACATTATAGGTCATTTTTGAAAGTCAACAAAAACACCTTTTTTTACAAAGCTTTTAACTTGAGCATGGAATATCAAAATGCGATGAGACAAAAAGGTTTGGTTAGAGGACATCTCAAGCTTTCTAAAAAGTCCAAGAACACTTCCAAAAGTTCAAAATTGAATAAGTTATGCATTGTTGAAGTTGGGCATTTTTGCAAAATTGCCAAAAGTCCATTATCCCCAAAACTTCAAATTTTATCAAATGGGCCCATTCTTTTCCACTTGATTTGGACTTTCCACATTACACACGTGCCCTAGATTCAGCCTTGTGTCCATTTATCAATTTTATTATTTTATTTGATTTTTTATTGAATTATTTCATTTTAAATCAATTTAAATCAAATAAAATCCCAAAACTTGATTACATGAGATATTTTTCTATTTTTAGGACTTAATCATCATCAATATCATGATCAAACTCGTATCAAGTATTCCATGTGCAAAAATATTGAGTTTTTGACAAAATAGGCAAGCATTCAATGGTGGATCAAATCTAATCTCAAGGCATTGATGTGGAAAGATTCAAGACAAATTTGTTGACCTAATGCCTTCTATCATACATATACAAGTCAAAGCACACGAAATCATACCTAGAGGCTACAAGAACACCAAGAACAAAACTTGCAAAAATTGACAAAAAGTGTGAAACTGAAGTCAAGCTTGGAGGCGTTTTCAGAAGCAAGACTCAACATCAATCGATTGCTGGGTGTCTATTCAACCTTCTGCAACCAAAAGCAAGCTCTCACACACTCTCAAACACACTCTCAAACACACTGTAAGTGATACACGACCCCCTCTGAATTTGATTTCGTGTTTCAAAATCCATGCACCATTACAAGAAACCAATGGTATATTTGCAATCACTAGATAATTTCCAAGCTTTCAGTACTATTTGATTGTGTTTATCTGCTCTGTGGTGCAAAACGCCATTGTAGGGTTTCCTAGTTTTTTTTAGGGGTTTTTGTTACAGGTAAAATTAGACCTATTAATGGCCATGGACATGACCGGAGGAGAAAGACGAGCACAACCATGGTCTTGGATGGAGTTTATATGGCCTGAGATGAGTTTTTGGAATGACCTACGCTTTTAGCTGCGGATTTAAATCCGCAGGTAATTTCCTTGCAGACCTGAGGACAGGGACGACCACGTGCCCCCATCTGATTGCCCCATTCGAATACGCGCGCGTTTTTTTTTATATTCAGGCATATTAATGTATTTTCCCTGATTATGTTTTATTCTCATATAATTAACACACAAAGACGGTTGGCCTAGTGGAAAGGAGAGCTGGCAGTTAACAACAGGACCTGGGTTCGAATCCCAGGTTCCCATATTATTTGTTGTATTTTTCATTCAGGTGATCTAGTGCAAATCCAAATGCGTGGTACATCATACTCCCTCACTGAATTACTTGCCAGATGGCCCCAGGCCAGATCTGGTGGTCCAGATAGAACGTCCACCATGGAGCCAAGTCAAAGGCGCACAGGGAATCCCACAGAGTCAGCCAGGCCAGCGCATATTGGGCCTCTGAATTGCTATTCCAAGCCTCCAAATCAGGCCTAAACCCCCCTAAGTCTTTCTATTTCATCACTTCTTATTTATTTTATTTAATTGTTTAAATAAATTATTTTCATGATTAATTAACCAATCAAACTTTTTTTTCTTAATAAAATTAAAACCAAAAAAAATGTTTTATTCATTAAATTAAATTTCAGTATTTTATTTTTGTTAACAATATTAATTTAATTAATTTAGTTTTAATTAGGAATAACTTTTAATATATTTTGCAATAATTAAAATTAATTTAGACAATTAGGTTTTATTAACATTGATTAAATTTATTTTTATTTCTTTAAATAACAAAAAAACCAAAAAATATTATTTTCATTAATTAATTAATTAGTTTATTAATTTAATAATTAATTTAGGATAATTTATTTCTTAAAAGTCAAAAATAACCAAAAAATCTTTTCTTTAATAATCAAAGGGTCAAAACCCTAGAACTCGCCCGATTTAATTCCCCGTACGCGATCCATTTTATTTCAATATTGTATTTGTTTCCGGAATGTAATAAATAATTAGGACTATTTTTTATCGCTTTATTTATTTTCCGCATTTAATTTTCAAGGGTTGCTTTTGGCGATGTAAATACCCGACGCCTTGTAATAGTTAGTTAAATTTCCGCAATTTAATTTCCGCAACTTATAACTGCTAGATGTTTGATAATAGGGATGCATGACAAGATTGAACGTTTAAACCTAAAATCAACATAGATCACCATTGACATGTACAAAGATAAAATTAACTGAAAAATGACACACTCGCACATGCACACTCTTAGGGTACACCTCACTTGGTTGCCTTCGTACGCGGTCATTGAGTATAGGAAGTTTTAGAGGTCGCCCTCTTATCTAAAGATCATAGTTGCCTCGAAATGGTTGCCTTAGATAAGATGATCTAAGACATTAGGGTTACCGTTAAGGTATCCTAACATTGCTTTAGTGACTGCACGTCCCTTAATCGAATTGACCCTTAAAACTCCAACGACGGTGCTACCCACTCATCAATAATGGGATATCATTATCTAAAGGAAGATAGCATAGAACGATTCCTTTTTTGAGTAGGTAGATGGTTCTTAGATACTTGCTCTTTCAAAAACAAAAATTTTTCACACTTACACCTTTCAAACAAAAACTTCTTCAAACCCACAAACACAAAGAAAAGCAATTTTGAAAACACTTTGAGCAAGTACCTAAGAGCCCGTGGATGACCACGGATAGAAAGGGTGCTAACACCTTCCCTTTCTATAATCTACCCCCCGAACCCGAGAAACATCTCGAAAAAGGAATTTTTCTGTGCTTTTTTCCTTTCCTTGTTGGATAAAATAAAAGACGGTGGCGACTCTTGCTTACCGCGACATTTTGCGAAAACAAACGCAAAACGCAAACCAGCATTCCAAAAAATAGTCAGTTCTTTCCCACCGTATCACAGAACTGGCGACTCTGCTGGGGAGCTTATAAGTGGGGTCTACCTTAGGATTAGATAATTGTGTTTTCAATTATTTGCTTTGTATGCTTTATATTTGTGGGCTTGAATTGGAGTTACTATAGATCCTAACCCGGATCTGAGGGACACCCTTTAGGTAAGTAGCAATAAACTGTGAGGGAACTGTACGGCGTAGACCGGTACGGTTGAAGCAGTAGCTACGTTGGTGTGGCACTTTAGTATGTACCGATATCTCTTGTGGCGCAACGAGGAGAATATGGGTCTGATAAAGGGTCATTAAGCGCCAACTGACCTTAGAACCTTTAAATTGACCAACTTAGCCATAGAACAGTAGCAGTATGCTACACTCATTGAGACTAAACTCTCGTGATGATTCCGGCTGCAAGAAAAGGTTGCTAAACTGGAATTATGACCGACCGAGGGTAGTCAGTGATATTGAGATCCTCTAGAACTCGATTACTATTTTTAGGACAGGTTTTAACCAACTAAACTGAAAGAGGGTAGTACCTAAGCTCCATGCCAGCCTGAAATTTAAGGGATATTATGTGACTTGTGTGCCCTTAAAACTTGAACTACTTGCACGTTCTTGTTATCTGACAACATGAGTTCCTTACAGGTTTTGTTTACAATCCTTATCCAATAATTTAGATTTATTGCAGGGTTTACTTACAACACCTCACACTTTTGCTTAAACGCATAACATACACATCATAACATCATGCCTTAACATTTCCTTAACCATTTCAAGGATCTCAAGGGTCTGTGATGCAGGTTATGGTAAATCAGACGTCAAGCAAGGGGCAAAGAGGATTTATTTTCCTCTAGCCAGTGTCGTCTATAAATCAAAACACGATGACTTGAGTCAGGGGCTATGACCCACTCGATATGGTGAGCTTGACTCTTGAAGAAGGACCCTTGATGACACAAAGTTTCTTCAATCAAAGCGGCAAAATTCAAATTCTAACAACTTTCTTATTTACCCCGCGGGATCCTTGAAAACATTGCATACATACATATCATTGCATAACAAGTCTCCCAGTACAGGTCTCTCATGTTCTCGCTGTTTATTTCAGCAATGGCTTTCCAACCAGACAACCAAGATCTTCAAACTCAAGAAGCTCAGTTCAGGGACGTATTCCAAAGCCTATCCAAGGGGCAGAAAGAGTTGAAAGCACTCCTCGCTATGAACCTGGACAAGAGAAGTCCTAAAGACAATAAGGACGAACGCCTGGAACAACTGCAAGCTGAGTTAGGTGCCATGAAAACCCAGATGCTGGGGCAGATAGCTCTTATCCGAGGCTTAGCTCGGGAACAAGAAGAGCTGAGAACTATTATCAACCAGCTTCATCAAGACAGATACAACAACATGAAGCAAACAGTCAAGGCCGGGGACCAAGTCATTAATCAACTTCCGAGAAGTAAAAGGTTTGGTTTGATGAAGAATAGACCTCTCCAAGTTGCTACTACCTCACGGGTCCAACAACAACCTTGCCATAAAAAACGGGTTGATCAAAGTAAGCCAAATATGCCCAAGAGGCAATTTACCAAGCTCAACATGTCGCTGTCTCAGGCTTTACAACACCTATTGAGATTGAATATGGTGACGTTAAGGGACCCTCCTAAGGATCCTAACGTAGCCTCTCCAAAGTACAATCCTGATGCAAGGTGTGCATATCACTCCAACAGCCCGGGGCATGATACTAACATTTGTTGGGCGTTGAGCAATAAAATTCAAGACCTGATTGATGAAGGAGCATTGGAACTCACACAAGACGGTCAGATTGAATTCTTTTGCCATCCCCCCAAGGTTCACCATTTGAAGTGACAAGTACTGAGACGAGAAGACTTTTTGTTCATTAGAATTTTCAAGTTGTAATTTTCTTTTGACTGTTCGAACATTTATTCATGTCAAACTTTATTACTTTATCAATGCATTGCATATGTTTGTTTTGAATCAATCCATTCGTATTTCACTATATTCAAATTGCTTTCATTTTTTGTGATGATCAACTCTCGATTAAAAAATTCTAAGCCTTTAGAGGGAGGATGACGAAAATGATATCAAAATCTCTACAATATGCTTTTGAACAGACCCCGCTGACGATGTACATGTATTGCTTCAAATCCTAAACAGTGGAGTTATAAAGAATATAATCCCTCGTCAACCCCTTTGAGCCAAAGAAGTAGGAGTTTTTCTTTTCACACAAATTAAAATCCTTAATCACAACCTGGGGCAGGGTAGTTTTCTCAGTTAATCCAGTGCATAATGAATGGCATCAAAGAAGTCCTTCCGAAACAAAAGACGGTGTTGGTTCCGTATAATCGTAAGGACTGGCAGTCATTATCTCTCAAAATAAAAGCCCAATAAGTCAAAACCTATGAAGAAGACTTAAGAAAAACTGGGGCATCCCGCTGACTGTAAATACAAAAAGAAATAGTTCAGGCAAAAGACAGGGATAATAAAATCAAAAAGAGGTCCTAAAAACTCTCAACAAAAATGACCACCTGTTCAAAATAAATTATCAGTATCCGAACCATCACTAGAATATTAGAGCAAAGACTCAAACGAGATCTAATGCACGATTAGCTGAGTTTAGGATCGAAGAACATCACGAAGAATGGGTGGGTACAAATAAAATTTGAGCCTTTATCCTTTGTTTCTTAAACTGTGAACCAGACCATGTTATAACCCTTAAAAGTCCTAGCTGAAGCATGGGTTAGTCCGAAAGCATACTGTTACAAAAGGTATCCTGACTCCTGTAGGGCTTGCTGTAAATCCTGAGTTGACATCACATTTTACAAAAAAATTGCCAGTTTTACTGGAAAAATGCATTTTCAAAAATTTCAAAATAGACATAAGCTTTGCATTCTTAAAATAATATTATTTGCATATGACTATTTGTTCAACAACAGAGAAATTCACACGACGAATATCTAGTGAACAAAAAACCTTCTCAATAGAAAGGATCACCTCAAGTGGAAAAACACTTCCAATCAAGGGGCACGACATGATCATTGTCCATCATCTGGGGCAGTCAAGTCAAGATTCAAGGAATCTCTCAAATGCCAAATAGCCAGGGCAAATCTCCATCTGAATCAATTGGGGCATTATACATGAATTCCAGCAACGAATCTTGCATGACCAGACAAACATCTTCTGGTATCGTGGCAACACAACACTGCCTACAGTGACAACTCCCTACACTTTGAGAGTGTGGACACAGGCAAAAAAGTCTCGATGCAAATTCATCGTCATATCCTTAGCACGCGTCCCAGTAACATTCACTCCCCACAGAGTAAGACAGTAAATATATATCTCCCTAACTGAGGCTTGCAACTGTGAATGAATGAATTGGTAATATTCTTTCCCCAAGCAGAGTTTATCTACCATCAACGCTGAAAAGCTTAATATCCCCGGCAATCTTAATATTCCCCAACGGAGTATAAGAATATTTCCCGGCAAGATACAAGATATCCCCGGTGGAGTCAAAATTTTCCCAGCGCAGTCTGAAAAAGCTTCCCCAATGGAGTTGAAGAATCATCCCCAGTAGAATTTGGAAGTATATCCCCAGTGGAATATAAAAATAAATATCCCCAACCGAGTTCAAAGGAAGATAGTCCCCAACAAAGCTCAAAGGATTATCCCCACAAGATTCTAACAGGTTATCCCCAGTGAAGTCGCAACTGAAAGATCATCCCCAACGGAGTTTTTTCCTTTCACAAACAGGAATTCAATCCCCAACAGGATTCAGTATCATCAGCAATGGTAGTTCTTCTCCAACAGAATTTATTGGTGGAATCCTCAGCAGAGCATCTCTTCCCCATAGAGTAATCTCCTCATCAGTTTATTCCCCAACGGAGTTATCCTCTCCCACAGGTTTATTCTCACAATCATCTTCGTTCACCATCCCCAGCGGAAACAAAGAATCCAACTCTATTCCTCAGCAGCTATCCGGGATTTATTTTCCCCAGCTAGAAACATTACATTTCCATACATCATGATACATGCATATACGCATCATACCACACAATCTCATTTATTTTCAGAGCATCATTGCTTGATATATATCATGCATTTCATACATCATGACATTGCATATGACTAACTCTTTACCTTTTCAGAGAAAGACGAATCAATAAACACCGTTTACTACTTATACGACCTGGTAGTCCCCTCAAAAAACTACATCTATTGAGGGCTGTTTCAGCGGATTCCTCAGAAAGATGCCCTCACAAGACTTTTGTCTGGTTCAGTTAAATCGATTCTAAGATTTTTCTGATTCTTATCCAGTCAAAGTTAATCCAAAACCTTCTCTGGTTCAGTCAGATCGACACTAAGATCTCCCTGATTCTTATTCCAGTTAAGATATTCCAAGACTTTCGTCTGGTTCAGTTAAATCGATTCTAAGATTTTTCTGATTCTTATCCAGCCAAAGTCAATCCAAGAACTTCTCTGGTTCAGTAAGATCGACACTAAGATCTCCCTGATTCTTATTCCAGTTGAAGATATTCCAAGACTTTCGTCTGGTTCAGTTAAATCGATTCTAAGATTTTTCTGATTCTTACCCAGTCAAAGTTAATCCAAGACTTTCGTCTGGTTCAGTTAAATCGATTCTAAGATTTTTCTGATTCTTATCCAGCCAAAGTCAATCCAAGACCTTCTCTGGTTCAGTCAGATCGACGCTAAGATCTCCCTGATTCTTATTCCAGTTGAAGATATTCCAAGACTTTCGTCTGGTTCAGTTAAATCGATTCTAAGATTTTTCTGATTCTCATCCAGTCAAAGTTAATCCAAGACCTTCTCTGGTTCAGTCAGATCTACGCTAAGATCTCCCTGATTCTTATTCCAGTTGAAGATATTCCAAGACTTTTGTCCAGTTCAGTTAAATCGATTCTAAGATTTTTCTGATTCTTATCCAGTCAAAGTCAATCAAAAACCTTCTCTGGTTCAGTCAGATCGATGCTAAGATCTCCCTGATTCTTATTCCAGTTGAAGATATTCCAAGACTTTCGTCTGGTTCAGTTAAATCGATTCTAAGATTTTTCTGATTCTCATCTAATCAAAGTTAATCCAAGACCTTCTCTGGTTCAGTCAGATCGACGCTAAGATCTCCCTGATTCTTATTCCAGTTGAAGTTAATCCAAGACTTTCATCTGGTTCAGTTAAATCGATTCTAAGATTTTTCTAATTCTCATCTAGTCAAAGTTAATCCAAGACCTTCTCTAGTTCAGTCAAATCGACGCTAAGATATCCCTGATTCTTATTCTAGTTGAAGATATTCCAAGACTTTTGTCCGATTCAGTTAAATTGATTCTAAGATTTTTCTGATTCTTATCCAGTCAAAGTTAACCCAAGACCTTCTCTGGTTCATTCAGATCGACGCTAAGATCTCCCTGATTCTTATTCCAGTTGAAGATATTCCAAGACTTTCGTCCGGTTCAGTTAAATCGATTCTAAGATTTTTCTGATTCTTATCCAGTCAAAGTTAACCCAAGACCTTCTCTGGTTCAGTCAGATCGATGCTAAGATCTCCCCGATTCTTATTCCAGTTGAAGATATTCCAAGACTTTCGTCCGGTTCAGTTAAACCGATTCTAAGATTTTTCTGATTCTTATCCAGCCAAAGTCAACCTGTTGTACCCTAAAATTTGCCCTCCCATTTTTCAATGATTTCTCATCACAAAGCCTTTGGAACTCAAGATCCAGTTAGGGTTTCAGCTGCTCAAGACTTCTCCTTGCACTATTGACCCAAATTAGGGTTTGTGTTTGCACAAAGATGTTTTGACCAAAATTGCCTAAGATGACTTTCATGCTTCATATTGGACTCCCAAGTTTGTCCACATCAAGTTTCAAGCCTTGATTCCAAGTTTTTCCCAGTCAATTGGACAGTTGACCTAGAAATCAGCTGTATTGGGGAAAAAGTCAATTGTGGCCAATTGACAGTCAAATCTCATGAAAATTGACCCACATCAACATTATGAACTCACATGGACCATTTGATCAAGTTTGGATCACAATTCCACAAGAAATTTGATCAGATCACCAAAAGGGCAAAATGGTCATTTTTAGGGTTTTGACTGCACAAAGGCAATTTTTGACTGTTTGACCTAGCCAATGGCAAACCAAGCTCACATATGGACTCAAGGACCTCATGAAATTGTCTTGATATGCTCAACAAGTTCAAAAGATCCCAAATGCACAAGATTGACAGTTGAATTTCCCAGTCAATTGATCAATTTTGACTGTATACTGAAAAGTCAAACTTTGACTTGGTCAAAATCAAGAGTCAAGATTCATTTTTCATCAAAACATGCCAAATCATGAAACTTGTTCATCAAGAAATCAAGAAATGCAAATTAGGGTTTGAAATGGAAATTTTTCATAACTTAGAATTTTTCTAAGTTATGAAAAACCCTAATTTTTTCCCAACTTTGCCCCACTTTCTCACCAAGATTCATTAGGATTCAAGCAAAAGTCAAAACATGAAAGTTGTAGCCTATTGCATAACCTACAACTTTGATTCACAAAGTTTTCCCAAAAGAAGCTTGTATCTCAAGTTACAATTTTTGGAACAAGGGTACCAAACCATTCTTAACTTAGTGAAAATTTGACCTATTTTAGGCAAGGTTTTTACCTAACTTCAAGACCATTTTTCACATACTTCCACTTGGAATTTCAATTTTCATTTCAAAGATGGATTGTAGTACACATTCCAAGCTTTCCAAAATGTCCAAGAACTCATCAAACAACCTCATGACTTGAGAGAATCGAATTTTGCAATATGGCAAAAACTCACTTTTGAGTTGGCCAATTTCCATGTTCATAACTTGTGCAATTTTTCAAATCAGCATGCTTCCCTTGATTACAGGCCTCTAAACCATCCAACACTCATAAATTTAATGCAAACTCTTTGGGCCAAGACCATGTTCTATGTGTTCAAGCATTGCATGATGGATTAATCCCAAAATAGATAAAGCACTTTAACCATTTTTGCAAAAGTGAGCTTTATGTCAAAATGAAAATCCAAGAAGTACAGATCAAATCCCTTTGGCACAAGTTTAGGGACTAATCAAACTGATCAATGCCAAGGTTTGCAGCACATTATGGGGGCCTCTACCTGTCTAAACATCAACTTGGCCTTTGCTTGCTTAAGTGTTAAGAAACTTAGCATTTTGTAACACAACTTGGATCTCAGCAATAGAACCTTTAAGCAAATACTTTGTACACATTCAAGACATCCTAACTGAGCTAGCACACGACTCCAACACCTCCATTGCCCTATAGAATACAAAACCTCCCTCAAACTGCCAAAACAGAGCTCTTACTGCAATTTGAGTGCCAACTCTCATCCCTTTCATGCTTTCTTGCTAAAAACACATCAAACACATTCCCTAACATCCCTTGAAGCTAATCAAAACCTCAAACACGACCTGTAACTCCTCTAATCAGTTCCACCATTTTCACTTTCTTGTTTTGCAGTTGAAGTTCCACAGCTCAATTCAAAGTGTTTCAAAGCAAAGTAAAACTTGGAATAGCATCCCTGGATATCAAGGAAGCTATACCAATCATCACCTTGCTCTGAAAGTACCTCCATCATCATATACAACTTCAACTGAACAGGTATCTTCTTGAACTTCTATCTTCCAATGTAGGCATCATTAGCTCTAGGTTTGTGAATAAGAAGTGTTCTACTCATGCCCCTGAATCTGTATATACTTTTACTTTTCATTTATTTTGCCTGAGCTATGAGAATTTAAGGTCTGAATGTTGATAAAAAGTTAGGGTAGGATTTGGGAATGACAAAATTCTCTCTCATTTCTGAGAGTTAGGAGGAGTTCTTTACATATTTAGAATCGTGATTCAATGCTTAACATTTTTGGTGTTGTAAGTTTGTGCAAAAAATCAAGGAATCTAGATGTTTGAATTGATGAACAAGGCGCGTGTTTTTTGAACAAGAGCTGTCTGAAGGTTGAAGAAAGGTCTTCATGGGCCGGGCCTGTTGTGCTATTTCTTTTCACACCCTATTTTTGCTTTCATACCCCCTGAGCCCATTTTGTTTGTTTTAATGATTTTTTGACTTTTCTCTTTTTATTCTGATTTATTTATTTTTGCTAATAATATTAAAAAACATAAAAAATATTTTTACACCATTTTTATATTTTTTAGGCATTTATTTAGTTATATTGCTATTTGTATGTAAATAAGTACAAAAATATATTATTTAGAATAAATAGGAAAAAATAGTGTAAATACATTTTTATTGTCATTTTTATTTTGTTTTATCTTCTGAAAATAGGTTATATAAAATATATTTTTTTTTATAATTATTAAATATTATTATTATTATATATATATATAATACATATTTAGAAATTAATACATATATATATATATATATATATATATATATATATATATATATATATATATATATATATATATATATATATATATATATATATATATATATATATATATATATATATATATATATATATATATATATATATATATATATATATATATATATATATATATATATATATATATATATATATATATATATATATATATTTCTATTAGAATATTTAGTAAATAATACAAAAATATGTACCTTTTATTTTTTTATTAACATTTGATAGTAAAATTACATGTTGACAAACATACTTCATCTTCATTTTATTTTTGTATATAATAAATAAATACTTGTATAAATTAAATAATATATATATTTACTTAATAAAATTAGGGTTTTACCCTTAAAACACAAAATCTCCAAAAATAATACTTTTTTTATTTTGATTATTTGACATATAAAAAACACTTTTTTTTCATACATATAAAAAACCTTTTGCATCTTGCATATTTATTTTATTTCCATTTAATTTACGTAATCAATTATCTTGTAAATATTCCAAATTGATGTAATAGTTAGATTTAAATTTCTTGTCAAATATCCCCCCATTTGAACATTTGTACCCCCCTTCCCATATATTGTGTTGTAATAGTTTAGAACTTTATTTTTCGCACCTTAATGCTTTCTAATTATACTATGTTAGAATTAGGGTTTGTATGTGTTGTACCCCAAAATTTGCCCTCCCATTTCTCATTGATTTCTCATCACAAAGCCCTTGGAGATCAAGATCCAGTTAGGGTTTTCATCTGCTCAAGACTTCTCCTTGCACTGTTGACCCAAATTAGGGTTTGTGTTTGCACAAAGATGTTTTGATATGAAATGCCTAAGATAACTTCCATGCTTCATATTGGACTCCCAAGTTTATCCCCATCAAGTTTCAAGTCTTGATTCCAAGTTTTGCCCAGTCAATTGGACAATTGACCTAGAAATCAACTGTATTGGGGAAAAAGTCAACTGTGGCCAATTGACAGTCAAACCTCATGAAAATTGACCCACATCAACATCATGAACTCCTATGAATCATTTGATCAAGTTTGGATCACAATTCCACAAGAAATTTGATTAGATCACCAAAAGGGCAAAATGGTCATTTTTAGGGTTTTGACTGTACAAAGGCAATTTTTGACTGTTTGACCTAGCCAATGGCAAACCAAGCTTACATATGGACTCAAGGACCCCATGGAATTATCTTGACATGCTCAACAATCTCAAAAGATCCCAATTACACAACATTGACAGTTGAATTTCCCAGTCAATTGATCAATTTTGACTGTATACTGAAAAGTCAAACTTTGACTTTTTGGTCAAAATCAAGAGTCAAGATTCATTTTTCATCAAAACATGCCAAATCATGAAACTTGTTCATCAAGAAATCACAAAATGCAAATTAGGGTTAGAAATTAGAATTTTTCATAACTTAGAATTTTTCTAAGTTATGAAAAACCCTAATTTTTTCCCAACTTTGCCCCACTTTCTCACCAAGATCCATTTGGATTCAAACAAGAGTCAAAACATGAAAGTTGTAGCTTGTTGCATAATCTACAACTTTGATTCACAAAGTTTTCCAAAATGAGGCTTGTATCTCAAGTTACAAATTTTTGAATAAGGGCACTAAACCATTCTTAACTTAGTGAAATTTTAACCTATTTTGACAAGGTTTTCTACCCAACTTCAAGGCCACTTTCCATACACTTCCACTTGGAATTTCAATTTGCATTTCAAAGATGGATTGTAGTACACATTCCAAGATTTCCAAAATGTCCAAGAACTTCTCAAACAACCTCATAACTTGAGAGAATCGAATTTCACAATTTGGTAAAAACTCACTTTTGATTAGGCCACGTTACATGTTCATAACACTATGCATTTTCAAAACTCAGCATGCCACTTGATTAGAGGCCTTTTGTCTCAATTACACTCATAAATTTAATGCCAAACCTTTGTGCCAAGACCATGTTTTGTGTGTTCAAGCATTGCCTAGAAGATTAATCCATTTATAGATAAAGCATTTCTTCCATTTTTGCAAAAGTTAACTTTATGTCCAATTGAAAATCCAAGCAGTACAAATGAGATCTAATTGGCACAAGATTATGAGCAAAACACTCTGATCAAGGAGAGATTATGCAGCTCATTAGGGCGCCTCTACTGACCTAGAAAACAACTTGGGCATTTGTTGCTTAAAGTGTAAGTAACTTGGCATTTGGTGAGAGAACTCTCATATCAGCTTACAAACACTTAAGCAAACTTGTAAAACACATCCAGGACACCACATTCCCTAACATCAGTACAAGCTAACCAAGGCCTGAAACACGACCTGTAATCCCTCTAACAAGTTCCACCATTTTCACTTTTTCATTTTGCAGTTGAAGTTCTACAGCTCAATCCAAGGTGTCTCAAGGCAAAGTAAATATTGGAACAGCATCACCACACCTCAAGGAAGCTATACCAACCATTATCTTGCACTGAAAGCTTCTCCATTGCCAGATAGAACTTCAACTGAACAGGTAAGTTTTTGAATTCGTATCTCTCTTATTAGGCATTGTTAGCTTTAGGTTTGTGAAGAGAATATGTCACAATCATTGCCCTGAACATGCCCATATAGTTAGATTTAATTTATATTATGTGTGCTTAGAGAATTTGATGTCTGAACTTTGAACAAAAATTAGGTTAAGAATTGGGAGAGAAGAAATTCTCTCTCATTTCTGAGAGTTAAAACATGTTTTTATATGTGTGAATTCGTGGGAAGATGCTTAACAGTTTTGATGTTGGAAGTTTTTGCTAAAACTCAAGGAATCAGGACCTTGCAATGGAAGAAAGTGGCGCGTGTTTTGTTCAAACAGAAGGCTGGAGGTTGAAGAAAGGTCTTCATGGGCTGGGCTTGTGTTGACTTTTCTTTTTGCACCATACAATTGCTTCTGAACCCCCTGAGCCCATTTGCTTTATTTTTAATGTTTTTTGACTTTTTCTTTTTTTAATTGACTCATTTATTTTTTCTCAGCATATTAAAAATATAAAAATATTTTTTCTCATCATTTTTGAATTTATTAGGTATTTATTTGATTTTTTCTTTTAGTTTGTACATAAATAAATAAATATATACTTTTTGTTTAAAATACTAAAATAGTACAAATATATTTTTATACACTTTTATCTAATTTTTACTTCCTGAAAATATTTTATAGAAAAAATACTTTTTTTATTAAATATTAAATATTATTAATTAGTATATATAATACATATTTTGTAAATAATATAAAAAAATATGTATATATTAATACACTTAGGATGAAATACCAAAAATATACATATTTTTATTTTATTAATATTTAATACTAAAAAATACATTTTTTACAAATATACTTCATTTTTATTTTATTCTTTGTATATAAGTAGTAAATATTATATATATTAAATAATTAATACCCTTTTGATTAAAATTAGGGTTTTTTTTCCCTAAATATGAAAATACTCCAAAAAATACTACCTTTTTATTTCTCTTTTTATTTTACATAAATAATACTTTTTTCATACATATAAAAATTCTTTTACATCTTGCATATTTATTTCATTTCCATTTAATTTATGCTTTTGATTATAATGTAAATATTCAAAGAAAATAATGTAATAGCTAGGTTTAATTTCTTGTCTAAATATCCCCCATTTGAGACATTTGTACCCCCTCCCCATATTATTGTGTTGTAATAGTGTAGGAATTTAAATTTCGCACTTTAACGCTTTCTAAACATACCATGCTAGAATTAGGGTTTGTATGCGAATAAAACGAACAAAATAGTTTGACCTAATCTCAAGATAAACAAGCATGAAAATGGACAACACATTTCACACTTGCACCCCTAGGGTATTCCACTTTGTTGCCTTCAAATAATTGGGCCATGTTGCATGTGAGGTTTCTTTGGGTAAAAACAATCAAATGATCATAAGTCCCTCGCTGACGCTTTCAAAAAGTTGCCTAAAATGATCAAATCCCTTTCAAAGAAAAATTGCCCAAAGACATTTAACACTATTGCAATTATGGTCCAAACGATGACCCGCGCCCGTCCCTTTCACCTCCTAATGCAAGATTGTCCACCAAATACAATGGTGGAACAAAATTGTTAAAAGGTTTAAAACATAACAAGAATCTTTGAGAAAACTTTAGGGTAGATAACTCTTAGGTACTTGTCAATTTGCAAAGAAAACACTTGCCTAATTTCAAACCACACTTCACAAATACTTTCAAAACAAACTTTCAAAAACCTTGAAACATCTTTTCAAAAGAAAAAACACCTTTTGTAAAACATTCGAGTAAAGAATTGTTACAAGGGTAGCCTATACAAGGCATCTTTTCAAAACATTTTCAAAACCACACACCAAGCACCATTTCAAACAATTGAAAACCAAGGCAAGTTGATCTAAGCAAGTACCTAAGAGCCCATGGATAACCATGGATAGAAAGGGTGCTAATACCTTCCCTTTCTATAACCTACTCCCCGAACCCAAGAAAAAATCTCAAAGGTTTTTGCTGTGCTTTTTAAACCTTTCTTTAGGATAAAATAAAAAGTCGGTGGCGACTCTTGCTCAACCGAAACATTTGCGAAAACAAACGCAAAACCCTAGTCAGTTCTCCCACTGTATCACAGAACTGGCGACTCTGCTGGGGAGAATTTTAAAAGTGGAGTAACCTTAGGGCTTAGATCACCCTCTTGCATGACAAATTGTTTGAATTGTTTGCTTTATATCTTGGCTCTATTGTTTGGGTTTACAATCCTACACCCGGATTTTGGGAAACATTTCATAGATAGAAATACGTTGTGGAAACTGTGCGGGGTATACCGACACGGTCAAAGCAATAGCTATATTAGTGCGACATATTTGTGAGTACCTGTAACCCTTGAGTTCAATCAAGGAGAGTACGGGGCCGCTGAGTGATGTCACTAAGCACTAATGACCTAGAACGTTACTTGACCATCTTGGCCTTTTATTAGGGGTAGTGAGATGACCGGCTTTGGTGCAGTCCGAAGTTGGTAGATACTCGATACTACACTCATTGAGGGTTGTTTTCTTGGAATATTTTGGTCGCTAGTTAAGTGGCTAAACCAAAACAATGAACAATGAAAACAATCCAATGATATTGAGCTCCTTAGAACCCGGTTACTATTTATAGGACAGGTTTTTAAGCCAACTACACTCAAGAGGGTACTTACCTATGAAACCCCATGCAAGCCTGAAACTAGGGTTTGGTGTGATTTGCTTGTACATATGTTTTGTGCATACATCATAAACATCATAAAACATCATATGCATTCACTAACCATTTCAAGGGTTTTGGATCTTCATCTTTGTTCTTGTTTTGTAGGACATGGAAATTCCTCGCAGAAATACCATTCAAGTCAACCTCGTGAGAATCTCTCCTCAACTCAAGGAGCTCACCTCAAGAATTCCGGAAAATTCACCCTTCAGTGAAAGACATGGTAGACTGCTCAGCCTAGTCAACACCAACATTGAAGAAGACATGATGAAAGTGCTATTCCAGTTCTTTGACCCTCTTCACCACTGTTTCACTTTCCTTGATTATCAGTTGGTACCCACTTTGGAGGAGTTTTCTCAACTCCTGAGAATTCCTATCCTTAATCAACTACCCTTCAACGGTACGGAAAAGGAACCAAAGCCGGAAGATGTTGCTCGAGCATTACATCTACAACCATCCGACATCAAGGGGCATTGGGAAACCAGAAGCGGCGTCAAGGGATTCTTAGCAAAATTCTTGTTTGAGAAGGCACAAGAATGTTGGAATTCATTGGACCTACAAGCCTTTGAAGAGATTGTGGCACTCCTTATCTATGGGTTGGTCTTGTTCCCAAATCCTGACCAATTGGTAGACGTCAACGCCGTCAAAATCTTCTTGTCCAGGAATCCAATACCAACATTGCTTGGGGACATCCATTACTCATTTTACACACGAACAATGAGAAAGAGGGGTGTTCTCATGTGCTGCACTCCTCTCCTTACAAGGTGGTTTATTTCGCACCTTCCACAATCTGTCTTGAAGAATGACCAAGGCTCAAGGTGGTCCCAACGGTTGATGACTCTTACTCATTCTGATGTGCATTGGTGTTCTCGGTCCAGAGAAAATGTCATCATTGTCGATCGTTGCGGAGAATTTCCTAATGTTCCTTTACTTGGAATCATGGGAGGTATCACCTACAACCCTTGCCTAGCTTTGAGGCAATTTGGATATGCACGGAGGGATGGCCCTCATGACATGTTGATTCCTGACCTAGTTTTTGATTTCGACAACGATGCGCAAGGACTTCGCCAAAGATTCATCAGAGCTTGGGGAAAACTCAACAAGGTTGATAGCAAGACTCTGGGACACAAGAACTCCATCCCTCTTGAGCCCTATCTCAAGTGGGTACGAGCCCGAGCCCAAAGTCTAATGACGCCTTATCCTCATGTACTCCCAGTGATTAAAGAGCCCGTCAATGAAGGAGAGGTTCCCTACACCATCCTACATCCAGACATGCCTACATCGTGGGAGGAAATGTAGAAAAGTTGGATTCAGCTCAAGGAGGAACGGAATACTTTTGAAGCTAGCTTCTACGCCAGTGAGAAGAAGGTTCTAGAGCTTACCCGCCGACTCCATGAGCAAGAGGCCCTCAACACCTACATTGCACCAAAGAGGATGCGCAATGTCTTTTTGCCTTAAGAAGTTATTTTGTAATATTTGGCCCATGGGGCATTTATGTACTAACAAATTTCTTCTTATTAATATGACGTGCGTTCTTCTTTGTCTAAAACAATTTTGAATGTTCTAAATCCTTGAATGCATTGCATACATAAGCATACCATTCATCATGTGCATAAGCAGGTCTCACTCCAGGTTTCCTTATCTGTCTGCTGTTTATTTCAGTAGGATGGATCTCGAGCAAACAGTCAAAGACCTACAAGCTTAGAATGCACAGTTCCAGCAACTCCTGATGACCTTGGCTAAGGGTCAGGAGGATATCAAGACTCAATTGGGGAATAAGGACCCAGTGAAAAAGAAGAAAAAGAGGATTGGGGTGGCTACTTTGGGGAGAAGATTTGACGGAGAAGCTCGGAGAGTGCTTGAATTCCCTCCTACCTCTGATGAAGGGACCAGTAAAAGAGATGGAGTTGCGGTGCCTTCTGAGTCTGATGCGGAAGAGGAAGAGGTTGAAGAGGATGAAGATTATTCTGACCAGCAATACCCTCCAGCTGATGATAAATACAAGGGTTTAGAAGACAGATTGGCCGCCATGGAATTACAAAGAGTACCGGGTTTGGATTTTGAAGACTTGGGTTTGGTTGCCGGGATTGTGATTCCCCCAAAATTCAAAGTGCCAGTGTTTGTGAGGTATGATGGGCTGTCCTGTCCCAAAATGCATCTCAGGTCCTACGTGAGAAAGATTCAACCCTATACGGCAGATGAAAACCTCTGGATTCATTTCTTTCAAGACAGCCTTTCGGGAGCTCAGTTGGAATGGTTTTATCAGCTAGAAGGAACCAGTGTCAGAAATTGGGAAGATTTGGCCACCGCTTTCTACAAACAATACCAGTATAATTCTGACCTTGCTCCTACTCGTACCCAACTTCAGGGTATGTCACTAGGAACAAGTGAGAGATTCAAAGAATATGCACAAAAATGGAGGGATTTGGCTGGCAGGGTGCAGCCTCCTTTAACCGACCGCGAACTTGTTGATATGTTTCTTGGGACCCTATCTGGGCCATTTTACAATCATCTAATTGGTAACTCTTCTGCGGGGTTTACCGATTTGTTCTTAACGGGCGAGAGAATAGAAGCTGGCATCAAGTCAGGAAAGATTCAGAAGGGTGTTGCTGCAAGTGTTGAGAAGAAGCCTTTTAAGAAGGAGACAGCTATGGTATATTCTCAGAGAAGAGCAGGGAAGACGGAGCGTCGGCCAACTGTGAGGGCCGTAATGATTCAAAACACTCCAAGTGAGCAGCCTCGCTATAACCAGTCCAGACCAAATCAACAACGAGTGGAACGGCCATAACGGCAGTTCACTCGTATTAACATGACTCCAGCGCAAGTGCTTCCCCATCTGTTAAAGTTGAATCTCGCCACCATCAAGGAGGCACCAAAGAATGTGAATACGTCCTCTCCGCATTATCATGCCAATGCTAAATGCGCCTACCATTCAGACAGTGTTGGACACGACACCAATGATTGTTGGGCACTCAAGCATAAAATCCAAGACCTAATAGAGGCTAAGGAGGTAGAGTTTGACGCTCCAGAGAAGCCTAATGTGATATCTGCACCCATGCCGAAGCACGGCCGAAATGTCAATGCCATTGAAGAAGATTTGTATGTTGCTGATGTCAGTGATCTGACTACTCCACTGCTAACCATTAAGTTGAATTTGTTAAGGGCCGGGATCTTCCCGGGATGTAAAGAAGACTGCTATTGTTGCTACTCTCTGCCGTTTGATTGTCCGTTACTGAAGAAAGACATCCAAGGCCTTATGGATAGTCGACAAATTTTGTTTGAAAAAGTTTCTGATGTTCCAGTTCATACTGAAGATGTCTCAATCATAACCATTCACGCCAATCTTTCCAAGGCCGTCAAAAAGCCTGTTAAGATTACACCAGCTACGAAATCTGTTCCTTTGAAGATAACAATGCCAGGGCCTGTTCCCTATGTTTCTGAGAAGTCGATACCTTGGAACTATGGCGGTGACGTCTACTACCATGGTATCAAGCAAATAGAAATAATTGAAGAAAGTTCGGATGATGAAGAAGCCAGCATTAGAAACATTGCGGGCACTAGCAAAATCACCAGGAGCGGGAGAATATTTTCTCCAGAGATTGCCCCTCCAAGAGCAGTCTTTGGACCCTCATCAGCTGACAAGGTCGTCCCTGCACCAATAAAACTTTCTGCTAGAACTCCTTTGATTGAAGAGGTTGTTGTTCCTAGTACTGTCTCTCCTACCGCTGCTGACAAAGGTAAGGGAATCCAAGATGAGCCCGTCAGGACGAGGGCTCAACCCTTGGTTATCCCGGAAACCTCCAAGAAGGAAATGGATGAGATTTTGAGGATAATCAAAAGAAGTGATTACGATGTAGTAGAACAGCTGGGGCAAACCCCCTCCAAGATTTCCATGCTGGCACTACTACTTTGCTCGGAAGCACACGCTAAAGCTCTGATAAAATTCCTGAAGGCAGCCCATGTGCCCCAGGAAACCTCTGCGGATCAATTTCAAAATTGTGTGGCTAGCCTGACTGCGGACAATGGATTAGATTTTTCTGACGTCGACCTAACTCCTAAAGGCAGAAACCACAATGATGCTTTGCACATTTCAGTCGAGTGTCGAGGAACTACTCTCGCACACGTCTTGGTCGACACTGGTTCGTCGCTGAATGTTTTGCCTAAAAAGGCCTTGAACCGACTAGATTGTGAGGGGTTGGAATTGAAGCCGAGTGATATTGTTGTCAGAGCTTTCGATGGTTCGAAGAGAATGGTCCATGGAGAGGTTGAAATTCCCATCAAGATAGGTACTGAGGTGTTTAAATCCACTTTCTATGTGATAGACATCCGTCCGTCATACTCTTGCTTGCTGGGTAGACCTTGGATACACCATGCTGGGGCAGTCACCTCCTCCTTACATCAGATGTTGAAGTATCCTGTCAAGGGAAAGATCATTACTGTCCATGGCGAAGAAGAGTACATGATTAGCCACTTAAATTCTTTCCGGTATGTGGAGGTTGAAGGAGAGTTCATTGAGACGCCGTTTCAACATTTCGAAGAAGTCCTTCCTGAAATATCAGTAGTAAAGTTGGCAGCTGAGACACCGAGACAGATGGCCAGGATGGCATCTCTGGAGGACGCAAGCGCCGCAATAAAAGAAGGGAAGAATTCAGCATGGGGGCAGTTACCTGATATCCCACACAAGACCGATAAATTTGGATTAGGGTTCACTACCGCAGGCCAGAAAGCGATGCGCCGTTCGAAGATTGAAAGAGCGCCAGTCAAAATTTCTCCCTATGGAATCAACGCTTTGGAGGATGAAGACAAAGAGAGCAACATCGAAGAATGGATTTACCCAACTGTCAAAGGAGGATTGAGCAACTGGGAGGCGAAAGACTTTGTCCCCATCACTTTTATTCATCAGTAATTTATCTGTTAAACATTTCTTATTTGGTCTGTAATATTTACTTTCAAACAATCCGTATACTATCTTTTCACATCCTGCCTTGCCCGAGGCATGTAGGTCCACTTGTAAGGGTTTTGATTATTTTTCATATCCATATGCCATGTTTAATGATTCATAGGACGTTTTTCATTTGATAAACTGCTTGTGTTCATTTTCTTTCCTTTTGCATTTTTGTTTAAAGATGGCTATCCCTTACACACACCCACACTCGCCAATGCAGGTACCCATCCACTCCGGATTCCATGGGTGACTATTCTACTATATCTTTCAATAACTCTGAAGATCTGGTCAATCTAGCCGAGTATGAAGATGACGAAGGTTGTGAAGTACCCGGGGAACTAGCCAGACTTCTGCAACAAGAGGAAAGGGCCATCTTACCGCATGAAGAGCCATTGGAAACTGTTAACTTGGGAACCGAGGAAGACCGGAGGGAGGTGCAAGTGGGTGCCAATCTGGAACCAAGAGTCAAGGAGCGCCTGGTACAGTTGTTGAATGAGTATGTTGAAATCTTCGCTTGGTCTTATGAAGACATGCCGGGTTTAGACACAGACATCGTGGTTCACCGTCTCCCCACAAGAGAAGACTGTCCACCGATCAAGCAAAAAGTTCGCCGAATGAGGCCCGACATGTCGGAAAAGATCAAAGCAGAAGTAATGAAGCAATTCGATGCTGGCTTTCTGGCTGTTACGTCCTATCCTCAATGGGTCGCCAACATTGTGCCTGTACCTAAGAAAGATGGCAAAGTCAGGATGTGTGTGGACTACCGGGATTTGAATAGGGCCAGCCCTAAAGATGATTTCCCGCTACCTCACATTGACATCTTGATCGACAATACAGCTCAGCATAAAGTGTTTTCCTTCATGGATGGATTCTCGGGCTACAATCAAATCAAAATGGCCCCCGAGGATATGGAGAAAACAACTTTTGTCACACAATGGGGCACTTTCTGTTACAAGGTGATGCCGTTCGGGCTGAAGAACGCAGGGGCAACTTATCAACGCGCCATGGTAGCTTTATTTCATGATATGATACATCATGAGATTGAAGTTTACGTAGACGATATGATAGCTCGGTCACAAACAGAGGAAGAGCACCTTGAACATCTAGAGAAGCTGCTTGCCAGATTAAAAGAATACAAGCTCAGGCTGAATCCAAGTAAATGCACTTTTGGAGTTAGGTCTGGTAAACTCCTGGGATTTATTGTAATCAACAAAGGCATTGAATTCGATCCCATAAAAGTAAAAGCAATACAACAGATGCCTGCTCCCCGTACTGAGAAGGAAGTTAGAGGATTCTTGGGGCGCTTAAACTATATTGCCATATTCATCTCACATCTGACTTCTACCTGTGAGCCAATTTTCAAACTCTTGAAGAAAGATCAGGTAGTCGAATGGAACGAGGATTGTCAAGCTGCTTTTGATAAAATCAAGGAGTATTTGCTAGAACCTCCTATTCTGATGCCACCCGTCGAAGGAAGCCCATTGATCATGTATTTGACCGTCTTGGATAACTCAATGGGGTGTGTTTTGGGCCAGCATGATGAGTCTGGTCGAAAAGAGCATGCTATTTATTACCTTAGCAAAAAGTTTACCGACTGTGAGACTCGCTACTCACTGCTCGAGAAAACTTGCTGCGCTTTGGTATGGGCTGCTCGCCGACTAAGACAGTATATGTTGACTCATACTACCTTGTTGATTTCTAAAATGGATCCTATCAAGTATATCTTCGAAAAGCCCGCTTTATCTGGAAGGATAGCTAGATGGCAAATGATCTTAACTGAGTATGACATCCAGTACACCACCCAAAAAGCTATAAAAGGGAGTGTACTGGCTGACCATCTGGCTCATCAGGCTATCGAAGATTATCAACCTATGAGATTTGACTTCCCGGACGAGGACATCATGAATTTGGACAACATTGAAAGTAACAGACCATATGACGGACCCGAAAAGGGATCCCGATGGACCCTGTACTTTGATGGTGCTTCAAATGCACTTGGAAATGGTATAGGCGCAGTACTCATTTCTCCGGAAGGTTATCACACACCTTTCACGGCCCGACTTTGCTTCAGCTGCACAAACAACATGGCTGAGTATGAAGCTTGCATCTTTGGTCTCAAGGCTGCTATAGACTTGGGGATCAAATCTTTGATCGTATTCGGGGACTCGGCTTTGGTTATCAGTCAAATCAAAGGAGAGTGGGATACCAAGCATCCTAATCTTATCCCATACAAAGAACATGTCTTGACATTGTTGCCTCATTTCGAGAAAATTACCTTCGAGCATTTCCCGCGAGAAGAGAATCAGCTAGCAGATGCTCTGGCCACAATGTCCTCCATGTTTAAACTCAACTGGGATAACGAGGCTCCCCAAATCACCATCGAGCGAATGGATGAACCTGCGCATTGTCACGAGATTAATACCGAAGAAGTAGTGGAACAACCCTGGTTCCATGAAATCAAAAGGTATCTCGAGACTAGAGATTATCCCGAAGGAGCTTCCGTAAATGACAAGAAGTTCTTAAGGATATTCGCTGCTAAGTTCTTCCTGAGCAACGACATCCTTTACAAACGAAGCCATGATTGTGTGTTACTCCGATGTGTAGACAAAGCTGAAGCGGAGTTAATTATGACTGACATACACAGCGGCACATTTGGCACACACTTGAGCGGGCATACAATGGCTAAGAAGATCCTAAGGGCAGGCTATTACTGGTCTACCATGGAAGCTGATTGCCATCAACATTCCCGTACTTGCCACAAGTGTCAAGTCTATGCTGACAAAGTCCATATCCCTCCGGTTCCTCTCAACGTCCTGACTGCTCCGTGGCCCTTTGCAATGTGGGGCATTGATATGATTGGAGAGATCAAGCCCACGGCTTCCAACGGACATCGCTTCATCCTGGTTGCCATTGATTATTTCACCAAATGGGTCGAAGCAGCTTCCTTCGCCTCTGTTACTAAAAATGTGGTTGCCCGCTTTATCAAGCAAAATCTCATATGTCGGTATGGTGTTCCAGACAGGATCATCACAGACAACGGTACAAATCTGAATAACACGATGATCACTGCATTGTGCGAACAGTTCAAGATTTATCATCACAATTCATCTCCCTACCGGCCGAAAATGAACGGTGTTGTTGAAGCTGCAAACAAAAACATTAAGAAGATCATTCAGAAAATGACAGTCACTTACAAAGACTGGCATGAGATGTTACCGTTTGCTCTACATGGATACCGTACGACGACACGTACTTCAACTGGGGCAACCCCATTTTCTTTGGTTTATGGCATGGAAGTTGTTTTGCCTATGGAAGTCCAGATCCCTTCTCTAAGGATTATGAAGGATGCAGGTTTGAACGAAGATGATTGGATGCAGACCCGACTTGATCAACTCAATCTGATCGACGAAAAACGACTTGCTGCTATATGCCACGGTCAGACGTATCAAAAGCGGATGATCAAGGCCTTAAATAAGAAAGTCAGACGTCAAGTATATCAAGTCGGAGATCTCGTAATCAAGCGGATTATCTTGCCGCAAAGTGATCCCAGGGGCAAATGGACTCCTACATATGAAGGACCATTTGTGATCAAGAGCATATTTTCTGGTGGTGCAATGATTCTGACCACCATGGACGACGACGATTTGCCGCACCCTGCGAATGCAGACATAGTCAAAAGATACTATGCATAAAATAACCCGACAAGTCGAAAACCCGAAAGGGCGGCTTGGGCAAAAATGGGCATCACGGTGGATCGAAAACCCGAAAGGGCGATTCAGGCAAAAATTAGGGATAAAAACAAAAAAATCTGTACACCCGACAAGTCAAAAACCCGAAAGGGCGGCTTGGGCAAAAAGGGGTTTCCCGGTGGATCGAAAACCCGAAAGGGCGATTCAGGCAAAAGTTAGGGAATTAAAGCGTATGACTATGTCTCGTCGGATCACTTCAAGGACAATCTCTTCATCAACCGGTTCCAGGCTTCTGATCAATCCAGTCATCGTCAAGCGAAGCATTGAATGGACAAATATTCAGAGTTGTGAAAGATATAGCGGAATGGAATCCCATGGAATTATTTCACATAGCCATATTTTGTATAAATCTTTCAATATTTACGACAAAATCCTCTTACTAGGATGATTGTCTCCTTTGTACAAATATACTCATAGAAAATTAAATACAAACACTTTTCCCAGAAATTTGTGTCATTCCCTTTTCTTTTTCTCTTGCACTGATTTGTTTTATTTTGAGAAACGTCCAATGTTTTGTTAAATAGGCATATGCATTTGAACATAATCATTTCCTTACGAATCAAGAAAGAGGATTACTGATAGGTCAAAGGTGCGGTTGGATATCTTGATACCCTTTCAAAGGAAACCCCCAGGAGATTTGGAATCCATTTCCTCCGGCAAATCTTGAAGCTTATCCCCAGTAGATTCTGGAAGCTTATCCCCTGCAGAGCACGGACGTCTCTCCCGAGTTTTATTCAAAGTTATTCCTCACAAGGGCTTATAACTGGGTTATCCTCAGCTTATGGCCACGGAAGATCACGCTCGCCAGAATGCTTCTTATCCCCAGCGGAGTTCATCAAAATTCCCCAGCAATAACTTATCTTTACAATCCCCTAGCCAGAGGATCCTCCGGAATTCAATTCCCCTCAGAGTTTAAGTTTCAGAATCCCCAGCGAAGCCAGACTAATGAACCTTCTCCCCACAGAGTTTTAGGAGAACAAATCTTGAGTTCCCCAGTGAAGTCGCCCGAGATGTTTCCCGCCAAACTGAAGATTCTCAGTCTTGCATCCCCAGCATGAGCCTACTAGATTGGTACTCCCCAATAGAAGTCATCAGGAATTCCCCAGAGGTTTGGCATACAACCCAAGCTCCTTATTCCCCAGTAACAGCCAAGGAATTATTCTTCCCGGCAGCAGTCAAGATGCTTTTATTTTCAGCCACCCAGGATTCATCTATCCCCGGCAAAACAGCTCATCAGCTCACATGCGCCTTCATTGCATTCATATCATAAACATTGATATAACATATATTGCATCATACATTTCATGCAACACAATTTTATGTTTAGCTAACATTTTGTCCTTTTCAGGATGAGAATAAAAGGCTATCATTAACAGTTTCAGATGCAGTTTTACACGGACTCATCATCAGGCAACCCTACACCGGTTCCTATTCAAATTCAAGACTTCTGAAAACAGTTCACGGGTTCTCCAAGTAACGGAGGTTAACCTATCGCTTGTTCAGTTTCTTCTCAAGACTTCTGAAAACAGTTTATGGATTCTTCCCAACAACGGATGTTAATCTATCACTTGTTCAGATGCAACTTTTGAAAATAGCTTACGGACGCTTCCCAACAACGGATGCTGCTCTATTGCTTATTCAACTTCAAGATTTCTGAAAACAGTTCACGGGTTCTCCAAGTAACGGATGTTAACCTATCACTTATTCAGATTCTTCTCACCTTTGAAAACAGTTTACGGACGCTTCCTAACAACGGATGCTGCTCTATTGCTTATTCAAAAGATTCCTGAAAACAGTTTACGGGTTCTCCAAGTAAACAGATGTTAACCTATCGCTTGTTCAGACTCTTCTCACCTTTGAAAACAATTTACGGACGCTTCCCAACAACGGATGCTGCTCTATTGCTTATTCAAACTTCAAGATTCCTGAAAACAGTTTACGGGTTCTCCAAGTAAACGGATGTTAACCTATCGCTTGTTCAGACTCTTCTCACCTTTGAAAACAGTTTACGGACGCTTCCCAACAACGGATGCTGCTCTATTGCTTATTCAAACTTCAAGATTCCTGAAAACAGTTTACGGGTTCTCCAAGTAAACGGATGTTAACCTATCGCTTGTTCAGACTCTTCTCACCTTTGAAAATAGTTTACGGATTCCTCCCAACAACGGATGTTAATCTATTGATTATTCAGATCCCCGGTTCGAAGATGGTCCAAAGCATGGACGCCTTCCTGATACTCATTCCAGATGGCATCTCTAAGCCCATCCCCGACAAGTTTCTGTCACCCCTCAAGATGGCATCTCTAATCCCATCTCCAAATGGCAATCTCTAAGCCCATTCCCGCATCCTTTGCTTTGACGAGTGCAAATTTCCGGGCACTCTAGTGTCCAATCTCCTTTTACCCTAGAGTCACGAAAGGCAAACTTGCCAATCTAACTCTTCGGATTCAAGAAGATCGAACAGGGGCAACTGTTGTACCCCAAAATTTGCCCTCCCATTTCTCATTGATTTCTCATCACAAAGCCCTTGGAGATCAAGATCCAGTTAGGGTTTTCATCTGCTCAAGACTTCTCCTTGCACTGTTGACCCAAATTAGGGTTTGTGTTTGCACAAATATGTTTTGACATGAAATGCCTAAGATAACTTTCATGCTTCATATTGGACTCCCAAGTTTATCCCCATCAAGTTTCAAGTCTTGATTCCAAGTTTTGCCCAGTCAATTGGACAGTTGACCTAGAAATCAACTGTATTGGGGAAAAAGTCAACTGTGGCCAATTGACAGTCAAACCTCATGAAAATTGACCCACATCAACATTATGAACTCCTATGAATCATTTGATCAAGTTTGGATCACAATTCCACAAGAAATTTGATCAGATCACCAAAAGGGCAAAATGGTCATTTTTAGGGTTTTGACTGTACAAAGGCAATTTTTGACTGTTTGACCTAGCCAATGGCAAACCAAGCTTACATATGGACTCAAGGACCCCATGGAATTATCTTGACATTCTCAACAATCTCAAAAGATCCCAAGTACACAAGATTGACAGTTGAATTTCCCAGTCAATTGATCAATTTTGACTGTATACTGAAAAGTCAAACTTTGACTTTTTGGTCAAAATCAAGAGTCAAGATTCATTTTTCATCAAAAAATTCCAAATCATGAAACTTGTTCATCAAGAAATCACAAAATGCAAATTAGGGTTAGAAATTAGAATTTTTCATAACTTAGAATTTTTCTAAGTTATGAAAAACCCTAATTTTTTCCCAACTTTGCCCCACTTTCTCACCAAGATCCATTTGGATTCAAACAAGAGTCAAAACATGAAAGTTGTAGCTTGTTGCATAATCTACAACTTTGATTCACAAAGTTTTCCCAAATGAGGCTTGTATCTCAAGTTACAAATTTTTGAATAAGGGCACTAAACCATTCTTAACTTAGTGAAATTTTAACCTATTTTGACAAGGTTTTCTACCCAACTTCAAGGCCACTTTCCATACACTTCCACTTGGAATTTAAATTTGCATTTCAAAGATGGATTCTAGTACACATTCCAAGCTTTCCAAAATGTCCAAGAACTTCTCAAACAACCTCATAACTTGAGAGAATCGAATTTCACAATTTGGCAAAAACTCACTTTTGATTAGGCCAAGTTACATGTTCATAACACTATGCATTTTCAAAACTCAGCATGCCACTTGATTACAGGCCTTTTGTCTCAATTACACTCATAAATTTAATGCCAAACCTTTGTGCCAAGACCATGTTTTGTGTGTTCAAGCATTGCCTAGAAGATTAATCCATTTATAGATAAAGCATTTCTTCCATTTTTGCAAAAGTTAACTTTATGTCCAATTGAAAATCCAAGCAGTACAAATGAGATCTAATTGGCACAAGATTATGAGCAAAACACTCTGATCAAGGAGAGATTATGCAGCTCATTAGGGGGCCTCTACTGACCTAGAACACAACTTGGGCATTTGTTGCTTAAAGTGTAAGTAACTTGGCATTTGGCGAGAGAACTCTCATATCAGCTTACAAACACTTAAGCAAACTTGTAAAACACATCCAGGACACCACATTCCCTAACATCAGTACAAGCTAACCAAGGCCTGAAACACGACCTGTAATCCCTCTAACAAGTTCCACCATTTTCACTTTTTCATTTTGCAGTTGAAGTTCTACAGCTCAATCCAAGGTGTCTCAAGGCAAAGTAAATATTGGAACAGCATCACCACACCTCAAGGAAGCTATACCAACCATTATCTTGCACTGAAAGCTTCTCCATTGCCAGATAGAACTTCAACTAAACAGGTAAGTTTTTGAATTCGTATCTCTCTTATTAGGCATTGTTAGCTTTAGGTTTGTGAAGAGAATATGTCACAATCATTGCCCTGAACATGCCCATATAGTTAGATTTCATTTATATTATGTGTGCTTAGAGAATTTGATGTCTGAACTTTGAACAAAAATTAGGTTAAGAATTGGGAGAGAAGAAATTCTCTCTCATTTCTGAGAGTTAAAACATGTTTTTTATATGTGTGAATTCGTGGGAAGATGCTTAACAGTTTTGATGTTGGAAGTTTTTGCTAAAACTCAAGGAATCAGGACCTTGCAATGGAAGAAAGTGGCGCGTGTTTTGTTCAAACAGAAGGCTGGAGGTTGAAGAAAGGTCTTCATGGGCTGGGCTTGTGTTGACTTTTCTTTTTGCACCATACAATTGCTTCTGAACCCCCTGAGCCCATTTGCTTTATTTTTAATTTTTTTTGACTTTTTCTTTTTTTAATTGACTCATTTATTTTTTCTCAGCATATTAAAAATATAAAAATATTTTTTCTCATCATTTTTGAATTTATTAGGTATTTATTTGATTTTTTCTTTTAGTTTGTACATAAATAAATAAATATATACTTTTTGTTTAAAATACTAAAATAGTACAAATATATTTTTATACACTTTTATCTTATTTTTACTTCCTGAAAATATTTTATAGAAAAAATACTTTTTTTATTAAATATTAAATATTATTAATTAGTATATATAATACATATTTTGTAAATAATATAAATAAATATGTATATATTAATACACTTAGGATGAAATACCAAAAATATACATATTTTTATTTTATTAATATTTAATACTAAAAAATACATTTTTTACAAATATACTTCATTTTTATTTTATTCTTTGTATATAAGTAGTAAATATTATATATATTAAATAATTAATACCCTTTTGATTAAAATTAGGGTTTTTGCCCTAAATATGAAAATACTCCAAAAAATACTACCTTTTTATTTCTCTTTTTATTTTACATAAATAATACTTTTTTCATACATATAAAAATTCTTTTACATCTTGCATATTTATTTCATTTCCATTTAATTTATGCTTTTGATTATAATGTAAATATTCAAAGAAAATGATGTAATAGCTAGGTTTAATTTCTTGTCTAAATATCCCCCATTTGAGACATTTGTACCCCCTCCCCATATTATTGTGTTGTAATAGTGTAGGAATTTAAATTTCGCACTTCAACGCTTTCTAAACATACCATGCTAGAATTATGGTTTGTATGCGAATAAAACGAACAAAATAGTTTGACCTAATCTCAAGATAAACAAGCATGAAAATGGACAACACATTTCACACTTGCACCCCTAGGGTATTCCACTTTGTTGCCTTCAAATAATTGGGCCATGTTGCATGTGAGGTTTCTTTGGGTAAAAACAATCAAATGATCATAAGTCCCTCGCTGACGCTTTCAAAAAGTTGCCTAAAATGATCAAATCCCTTTCAAAGAAAAATTGCCCAAAGACATTTAACACTATTGCAATTATGGTCCAAACGATGACCCGCGCCCGTCCCTTTCACCTCCTAATGCAAGATTGTCCACCAAATACAATGGTGGAACAAAATTGTTAAAAGGTTTAAAACATAACAAGAATCTTTGAGAAAACTTTAGGGTAGATAACTCTTAGGTACTTGTCAATTTGCAAAGAAAACACTTGCCTAATTTCAAACCACACTTCACAAATACTTTCAAAACAAACTTTCAAAAACCTTGAAACATCTTTTCAAAAGAAAAAATACCTTTTGTAAAACATTCGAGTAAAGAATTGTTACAAGGGTAGCCTATACAAGGCATCTTTTCAAAACATTTTCAAAACCACACACCAAGCACCATTTCAAACAATTGAAAACCAAGGCAAGTTGATCTAAGCAAGTACCTAAGAGCCCATGGATAACCATGGATAGAAAGGGTGCTAATACCTTCCCTTTCTATAACCTACTCCCCGAACCCAAGAAAAAATCTCAAAGGTTTTTGTTGTGCTTTTTAAACCTTTCTTTAGGATAAAATAAAAAGTCGGTGGCGACTCTTGCTCAACCGAAACATTTGCGGAAAAAAACGCAAAACCCTAGTCAGTTCTCCCACCGTATCACAGAACTGGCGACTCTGCTGGGGAGAATTTTAAAAGTGGAGTAACCTTAGGGCTTAGATCACCCTCTTGCATGACAAATTGTTTGAATTGTTTGCTTTATATCTTGGCTCTATTGTTTGGGTTTACAATCCTACACCCGGATTTTGGGAAACATTTCATAGATAGAAATACGTTGTGGAAACTGTGCGGGGTATACCGACACGGTCGAAGCAATAGCTATATTAGTGCGACATATTTGTGAGTACCGGTAACCCTTGAGTTTAATCAAGGAGAGTACGGGGCCGCTGAGTGATGTCACTAAGCACTAATGACCTAGAACCTTACTTGACCATCTTGGCCTTTTATTAGGGGTAGTGAGATGACCGGCTTTGGTGCAGTCCGAAGTTGGTAGATACTCGATACTACACTCATTGAGGGTTGTTTTCTTGGAATATTTTGGCCGCCAGTTAAGTGGCTAAACCGAAACAATGAACAATGAAAACAATCCAGTGATATTGAGCTCCTTAGAACCCGGTTACTATTTATAGGACAGGTTTTTAAGCCAACTACACTCAAGAGGGTACTTACCTATGAAACCCCACGCAAGCCTGAAACTAGGGTTTGGTGTGAATTGCTTGTACATATGTTTTGTGCATACATCATAAACATCATAAAACATCATATGCATTCACTAACCATTTCAAGGGTTTGGATCTTCATCTATTGTTCTTGTTTTGTAGGTTATGGAAATTCCTCGCAGAAACACCATCCAAGTCAACCTTGTGAGAATCTCTCCTCAACTCAAGGAGCTCACCTCAAGAATTCCGGAAAGCTCATCCTTCAGTGAAAGACATGGTAGACTGCTCAGCTTAGTCAACACCAACATTGAAGAAGACATGATGAAAGTGCTATTCCAGTTCTTTGACCCTCTTCACCACTATTTCACTTTCCCTGATTACCAGTTGCTGCCCACTTTGGAGGAGTTTTCTCAACTCCTAAGAATCCCTATCCTTAATCAACTACCCTTCAACGGTACGGAAAAGGAACCAAAGTCGGAAGATGTTGCTCGAGCATTACATCTACAGCCATCTGAAATCAAGGGGCATTGGGAAACCAGAAGCGGCGTCAAAGGATTCTTAGCAAAATTCTTGTTTGAGAAGGCACAAGAATGTTGGAATTCATTGGACCTACAAGCCTTTGAAGAAATTGTGGCACTCCTTATCTATGGGTTGGTCTTGTTCCCAAATTCTGACCAATTGGTAGATGTCAACACCGTCAAAATCTTCTTGTCCAGAAATCCAATACTAACATTGCTTGGGGACATTCTTCACTCATTTTACACACGAACAATGAGAAAGAGGGGTGTTCTCATGTGCTGTACTCCTCTCCTTTCAAGGTGGTTTATTTCGCACCTTCCACAATCTGTCTTGAAGAATGACCAAGGCTCAAGGTGGTCCCAACGGTTGATGACTCTTACTCACTCTGATGTACATTGGTGTTCTCGGTCCAGAGAAAATGTCATCATCGTCGATCGTTGTGGAGAGTTCCCTAATGTCCCACTACTTGGCATTAGAGGAGGTATCACCTACAACCCTTGCCTAACTTTGAGGCAATTTGGATATGCACGGAGGGATGGCCCTCATGACATGTTGATTCCTGACCTAGTTTTTGACTTCGACAACGATGCGCAAGGACTTCGCCAAAGATTCATCAGAGCTTGGGGGAGGCCCAACAAGGTTGATAGCAAGACACTGGGACACAAGAACTCCATCCCTCTGGAGCCTTATCTCAAGTGGGTACGAGCCCGAGCCCAGAGTCTAATGATGCCTTATCCTCATGTTCTCCCTGTGATTAAAGAGCCCGTCAAGGAAGGAGAGGTTCCCTACACCATCCTATATCCTGACATGCCTACATCGTGGGAGGAAATGCAGAAGAGTTGGATTCAGCTCAAGGAGGAACGGAACACTTTTGAAGCCAACTTCTACGCTAGTGAGAAGAAGGTTCTAGAGCTTACCCGCCGACTCCATGAGCAAGAGGCCCTCAACACCTACATCGCACCAAAGAGGATGCGCAATGTCTTTTTACCTTGAGAAGTTATTTTTGTAATATTTGGCCCATGGGGCATTTATGTACTAACAAATTTCTTCTTATTAATATGACGTACGTTCTTCTTTGTCTGCAACAATTTTGAATGTTCTAAATCCTTGAATACATTGCATACATAAGCATACCATTCATCATGTGCATAAGCAGGTCTCACTCCAGGTTTCCTTATCTGTCTGCTGTTTATTTCAGTAGGATGGATCTCGAGCAAACAGTCAAAGACCTACAAGCTCAAAATACACAATTCCAGCAACTCCTGATGACCTTGGCTAAGGGTCAGGAGGATCTCAAGACCCTAATAGGGAACAAAGACCCAGTGAAAAAGAAGAAAAAGAGACTCGGGGTGGCTACTTTAGGGAGAAGATTTAAGGGAGAGGCCAGGAGAGTGCTTGAGTTTCCTCCTATTTCTGATGAAGGAACCAGTAAAGGAGGTGGGGTTGCTGTACCTTACGATTCCGATGTGGGAGAAGAGGAGGATGAAGAGGATGAAGACTACTCTGATCAACAATACCCTCCAGCTGATGATAAATATAAAGGTTTAGAAGATAGGTTGGCTGCCATGGAGCTACAAAGAGTACCGGGTTTGGATTTTGAAGACTTGGGTTTGGTTGTCGGGATTGTGATTCCCCCAAAGTTCAAAGTGCCAGTGTTTGTGAGGTATGATGGGCTGTCCTATCCAAAAATGCATCTCAGGTCCTACGTGAGAAAGATCCAACCCTATACAGCAGATAAAAACCTTTGGATACATTTCTTTCAAGACAGCCTTTCTGGAGCTCAATTGGAGTGGTTTTATCAGCTAGAAGGAACCAGCGTTCGAAATTGGGAAGACTTGGCCACCACCTTTTACAAACAATACCAGTACAATTCTGACCTTGCTCCTACTCGTACCCAACTTCAGGGTATGTCACTGGGAACAGGCGAAGGATTCAAAGAATATGCACAAAAATGGAGGGATTTGGCTGGAAGGGTGCAACCTCCTTTAACCGACCGTGAACTTGTTGATATGTTTCTAGGGACCCTATCTGGGCCATTTTTCAATCATCTAATTGGTAACTCTTCCGCGGGGTTTACCGATTTGATCTTAACAGGCGAAAGAATAGAAGTTGGCATCAAGTCAGGAAAGATTCAGAAGGGTGTTGCTGCAAGTGTTGAGAAGAAACCTTTCAAGAAGGAAACAGCTGTGGTATACTCCCAAAGAAGAGCAGGGAAGACTGAGCGCCGGCCGACCGTGGGGGCCGTAATGATTCAAAACCCTTCAAGTGAGCAGCCTCGCTATAACCAGTCCAGACCAAATCAACAACGGGTAGAACGGCCACAACGGCAGTTCACCCGCATTAATATGACTCCAGCGCAAGTGCTTCCCCATCTGTTGAAGTTGAACCTCGCCACCATCAAGGAGGCACCAAAAAATGTGAATACGTCCTCTCCGCATTACCATCCTAATGCTAAATGCGCCTACCATTCTGACAGTGTCGGGCACGACACCAATGACTGTTGGACACTCAAGCATAAAATCCAAGACCTGATAGAGGCGAAAGAAGTGGAGTTTGACGCTCCGGAGAAGCCTAATGTGATATCTGCTCCCATGCCGAAGCACGGCCGAAATGTCAATGCCATTGAAGAAGATTTGTATGTTGCTGATGTTAATGATTTGATAACTCCATTGCTAACCATCAAGTTGAATCTGTTAAGGGCCGGGATCTTCCCGGAATGTGAAGAAGACTGCTATTGTTGTTACTCTCTGCCATTTGATTGTCCGTTACTGAAGAAAGGCATCCAAGGCCTTATGGATGGTCGACAAATTTTGTTTGAAAAAGTTTCTGTTGTTCCAACCCATACTGAAGATGTCTCAATCATAACCATTCATGCCAATCTTTCCAAGGCCGTCAAAAAGCCTGTTAAGATTACACCAGTTACAAAATCTGTTCCTTTGAAGATAACAATGCCAGGGCCTGTCCCCTATGTTTCTGAGAAGTCAATACCATGGAACTATGGCGGTGACGTCTACTACCATGGTATTAAACAAATCGAAATAACTGAAGAAAGTTCGGATGATGAAGAAGCCAGCATTGGTAACATTGCAGGCACGAGCAAAATCACCCGGAGCGGGAGAATATTTTCTCCAGAGATTGCCCCTCCAAGAGCAATCTTTGGACCCTCATCTGCTGACAAGGTCATCCCTGCACCAGTAAAACTCTCTGCTAGACCCCCTTTGATTGAAGATGTTGTTTTTCCTAGTACTGTCTCTCCTACCACTGCTGATAAAGGTAAGGGAATCCAAGATGAGCTCGTCAGGACGAGGGCTCAACCCTTAGTCATCCCGGAAACCTCCAAGAAGGAAATGGATGAGATCTTGAAGATAATCAAAAGGAGTGACTACGATGTGGTAGAACAGCTGGGGCAAACCCCCTCAAAGATCTCCATGCTGGCACTACTACTTTGCTCGGAAGCGCACGCTAAAGCTCTGATAAAATTCCTAAAGGCAGCCCATGTGCCCCAGGAAACCTCTGCGGATCAATTTCAAAATTGCGTGGCCAGCCTTACTGCAGACAATGGATTAGGCTTCTCTGATGCCGACCTAACTCCTAAAGGTAGAAACCACAATGATGCTTTGCACATTTCAGTCGAGTGCCGAGGAATTACTCTCGCACATGTCTTGGTCGACACTGGTTCGTCGCTGAATGTACTGCCTAAGAAGGCCTTGGACCGACTAGATTGTAAGGGGTTGGAGTTGAAACCGAGTGATATTGTTGTCAGAGCTTTCGATGGTTCGAAGAGAATGGTCCATGGGGAGGTTGATATTCCCATCAAGATAGGTACTGAGGTGTTTAAATCTACTTTCTATGTGATGGACATCCGTCCCTCATACTCTTGCTTGCTGGGTAGGCCTTGGATACACCATGCTGGGGCAGTCACCTCCTCCTTACATCAGATGTTGAAGTATCCTGTCAAGGAAAAGATCATTACTGTCCATGGCGAAGAGGAGTACATGGTTAGCCACTTGAACTCTTTCCGATATGTGGAGGTGGAAGGGGAGTTCATTGAGACGCCTTTCCAGCATTTCGAAGAAGTCCTTCCTGAAATAGCAGTAGCAAGGTTGGCAGTTGAGACACCGAGGCAGATGGCCAGGATGGCATCTCTGGAGGATGCAGGGGCCGCAATAAAGGAAGGGAAGAATTCAGCATGGGGGCAGTTGCCTGATATTCCGCATAAGACAGACAAATTTGGATTAGGGTTCACTTCCGCGGGCCAGAAAGCTATGCGCCGTTCGAAGATTGAAAAAGCGCCAGTCAAGATTTCTCCCTACGGAATCAACGCTTTGGAGGATGAAGACAAAGAGAGCAACATCGAAGAGTGGATTTACCCAACTGTCAAAGGAGGATTGTGCAACTGGGAGGCAAAAGACTTTGTCCCCATCACTTTTATTCATCAGTAATTTATCTGTCAAACATTTCCTATTTGGTCTGTAATATTTATTTTCAAACTATCCGTACACTATCTTCTCACCTCATGCCTTGCCCGGGGCATGTAGGTCCATTTGTAAGGGTTTTGATTATTTTTCATATCCATATGCCATGTTTAATGATTCATTGGACGTTTTTCATTTGATAAACTGCCGTGTTCATTTTCTTTCCTTTTGCATTTTTTAAGGATGACTATCCCTTACACACACCCACACTCACAAATGCAGGTACCCATCCACTCTGGATTCCATGGGTGACTATTCTGCTATATCCTTCAATAACTCTGAAGATCTGGTCAATCAAGTCGAGTATGAAGATGACGAAGGTTGTGAAGTACCAGGGGAACTGGCCAGACTTCTACAGCAAGAGGAAAGGGCCATCTTACCACACGAAGAGTCATTGGAAACTGTCAATTTGGGAACCGAGGAAGACCGGAAGGAGGTGCAAGTGGGTGCCAATCTGGAACCAAGGGTCAAAGAACGCCTGATACAGTTGTTGAATGAGTATGTTGAAATCTTCGCTTGGTCATATGAAGACATGCCGGGTTTAGATACATACATCGTGGTTCACCGTCTCCCCACAAGAGAGGATTGTCCGCCGATCAAGCAAAAAGTCCGTCGAATGAGGCATGACATGTCTGAAAAGATCAAAGCAGAAGTGATGAAGCAATTCGACGCTGGATTTCTGGCTGTTACGTCTTATCCTCAATGGGTCGCTAACATCGTGCCAGTACCTAAGAAAGATGGCAAAGTCAGGATGTGTGTGGACTACCGGGATTTGAATAGGGCCAGCCCCAAAGATGATTTTCCACTTCCACACATTGACATTTTGATCGACAATACAGCTCAGCACAAAGTGTTTTCCTTCATGGATGGATTCTCGGGCTACAATCAAATCAAAATGGCCCCCGAGGATATGGAGAAAACAACTTTTGTCACACAGTGGGGCACTTTCTGTTACAAGGTGATGCCGTTCGGGCTGAAGAACGCAGGGGCAACTTATCAACGCGCCATGGTAGCTTTATTTCATGATATGATACATCATGAGATTGAAGTTTACGTAGACGATATGATAGCTCAGTCACAAATAGAGGAGGAGCACCTTGAACATCTAGAAAAGCTGTTTTCCAGGTTGAAAGAATACAAACTCAGGCTGAATCCAAGTAAGTGCACTTTTGGAGTTAGGTCTGGTAAACTTCTAGGATTCATTGTAAGCAACAAAGGCATTGAAGTCGATCCAGCAAAAGTGAAAGCAATACAAGAGATGCCTGCTCCCCGTACTGAAAAGGAGGTTAGAGGGTTCTTGGGGCGCTTGAACTATATTGCCAGATTCATCTCTCATCTGACTTCTACCTGTGAGCCAATTTTCAAACTCTTAAAGAAAGATCAGGTAGTCGAATGGAACGATGATTGCCAAGCTGCTTTTGATAAGATGAAGAAGTATTTGCTAGAACCTCCTATTCTGATGCCACCTGTCGAAGGAAGACCATTGATCATGTATCTGACCGTCTTGGATAACTCAATGGGGTGTGTTTTGGGCCAGCATGACGAGTCTGGTCGAAAAGAGCATGCTATTTATTACCTTAGCAAAAAGTTTACCGACTGTGAGACTCGCTACTCACTGCTCGAGAAAACTTGATGCGCTTTGGTATGGGCTGCTCGCCGACTAAGGCAGTATATGTTGACTCATACTACCTTGTTGATTTCCAAAATAGATCCTGTCAAGTATATCTTCGAAAAGCCTGCTTTATCTGGAAGGATAGCTAGATGGCAAATGATCCTAACAGAGTATGACATCCAGTACACCACCCAAAAAGCTATAAAAGGGAGTGTACTAGCTGACCATCTGGCTCATCAAGCTATCGAAGATTATCAATCCATGAGATTTGACTTCCCGGACGAGGACATCATGAATTTGGACAACATTGAAGGTAACGGACCGTATGACGGACCCGAAAAGGGATCCCGATGGACCCTGTACTTTGATGGTGCTTCAAATGCACTTGGAAACGGTATCGGCGCAGTACTCATTTCTCCGGAAGGCTGTCACACACCTTTCACGGCCCGACTTTGCTTCAGTTGCACAAACAACATGGCTGAGTATGAAGCTTGCATCTTTGGTCTCAAGGCTGCTATAGACTTGGGGAACAAATCTTTGATCGTATTCGGGGACTCGGCTTTGGTTATTAGTCAAATCAAAGGAGAGTGGGATACCAAGCATCCTAATCTTATTCCATACAAAGAACATGTCCTGACATTGTTGCCTCACTTCGAGCAAATTACCTTCGAGCATTTCCCGCGAGAAGAGAATCAGCTAGCAGATGCTCTGGCTACAATGTCCTCCATGTTTAAACTCAACTGGGATAACGAGGCTCCCCAAATCACCATCGAGTGAATGGATGAACCTGCGCATTGTCACGAGATTAATACCGAAGAAGTAGTGGAACAACCCTGGTTCCATGAAATCAAAAGGTATCTCGAGACTAGAGATTATCCCGAAGGAGCTTCCGTAAATGACAAGAAGTTCTTAAGGAAATTTGCTGCCAAATTCTTCCTGAGCAACGGCATCCTTTACAAACGAAGCCATGATTGTGTATTACTCCGATGCATAGACAAAGCTGAAGCAGAGTTGATTATAGCTGAGATACACAGCGGCACATTTCGCACTCACTTGAGCGGGCATACAATGGCTAAGAAGATCCTAAGGGCAGGCTATTACTGGTCTACCATGGAAGCTGACTGCCATCAACATTCCCGTACTTGCCACAAATTTCAGGTCTACGCCGACAAAGTTCATATCCCTCCGGTTCCTCTCAACGTTCTGACTGCTCCTTGGCCATTTGCAATGTGGGGCATTGACATGATTGGAGAAATCAAGCCCACGGCTTCCAACGGACATCGTTTCATCCTGGTTGCCATTGACTATTTCACCAAATGGGTCGAAGCAGCTTCCTTCGCCTCTGTTACTAAAAATGTGGTTGCCCGCTTCATCAAACAAAATCTCATATGCCGGTATGGTGTTCCAGACAGGATCATCACAGATAACGGTACAAATATGAATAACACCATGATCACCGCGTTGTGCGAACAGTTCAAGATTTATCATCACAATTCGTCTCCCTATCGGCCGAAGATGAACGGTGCTGTTGAAGCTGCGAACAAAAACATTAATAAGATCATTCAGAAAATGACAGTCACTTACAAAGACTGGCATGAGATGTTACCGTTTGCTCTACATGGATACCGTACGACGACACGTACTTTAACCGGGGCAACCCCATTTTCTTTGGTATATGGCATGGAAGCTGTCCTGCCTATGGAGGTTCAGATTCCCTCTCTAAGGATTATGAAAGACACAGGTTTGAATGAAGATGATTGGATGCAGACCCGACTTGATCAACTCAACCTGATCGACGAGAAGTGACTCGCTGCTGTATGCCATGGTCAGACGTATCAAAAACGGATGATCAAGGCCTTCAATAAGAAAGTCAGACGTCAAGTGTATCAAGTCGGAGATCTCGTAATCAAGAGGATTATCTTGCCGCAAAGTGATCCCAGGGGCAAATGGACTCCTACATATGAAGGACCATTTGTGATCAAGAGCATATTTTCTGGTGGTGCGATGATTCTAACCACCATGGACGGCGACGATTTGCCGCACCCTACGAACGTAGACATAGTCAAAAGATACTACGCATAAGATAACCCGACAAGTCGAAAACCCGAAAGGGCGGCTTGGGCAAAAATGGGCATCCCGGTGAACCGAAAACCCGAAAGGGCGGTTCAGGCAAAAATTAGGGATAAAAACAAAAAGAATCTGTACACCCGGCAAGTCGAAAACCCGAAAGGGCGGCTTGGGCAAAAAGGGGTTTCCCGGTGGATCGAAAACCCGAAAGGGAGGTTCAGGAAAAAGTTAGTGAATTAAAGCGTATGACTATGTCTCGTCGGATCACTTCAAGGACAATCTCTTCATCAACCAGTTCCAAACTTCTGATCAATCCAGTCATCGGCAAACAAAGCATTGGATGGACAGATATTCAGAGTTGTGAAGGCTATAGCGGAATGGAATCCCATGGAATTATTTCACATAGCCATCTTTATTTTGTATAAATCTTTCGATATTCATGACAAAATCCTCTTACTAGGGTGATTGTCTCCTTTGTACAAATATACTCAGAGAAAGTTAATACAAATACTTTTCTCAGAAATTTGTGTCATTTCCTTTTTCTTTTCTCTTGCACTATTTGTTTTATTTTGAGAAACGTCCAATGTTTTGTTAAATAGGCATATGCATTTGAACATAATCATTTCCTTATGAATCAAGAAAGAGGATTACTGATAGGTTGAAGGTACAGTTGGATGTCTTGATACCCTTTCAAAGGAAATCCCCAGGAGATTTGGAATCCATGTCCCCAGCAAATCTTGAAGCTTATCCCCAGTAGATTCTGAAAGCTTATCCCCTGCAGAGTACGGACGTCTCCCCCGAGCTTTATTCAAAGTTATTCCTCACAAAGGCTTATAATTGGGTTATCCTCAGCTAATTACCACGAAAAATCGCATTCGGCGAAATTCTTCCTATCTCCAGTAGAGTTCATCAGAATTCCCCATCATAACTTATCAATACAATCCCCCAGAGGAGCTTATCTTTTTATCCCCAGCCAGAGAATCCTCCAGAACTCAATTCCCCTCAGAGTTTAAGTTTCAGTATTCCCAGCCGAGCTAAAGCTTCAAATTATCAATCCTCAGCGGAGCCAGACTAGTGAACTTTCTCCCCACAGAGATACTTCCCACCAAACTGAAGATTCTCAGTCTTACCTCCCCAGCATGAGTCTATTAGATTGGAACTCCTCAGTAGAAGTCATCAGGAATTCTCTTCCCCAGCAACAGCCAAGGAATTATTCGTCCCGGCAGCAGTCAAGATGCTTTTATCTTCAGCCATCTCGGATTCATCTATCCTCAGCAAGATAGTTCTCCAGCTTACATGCGCATCCATTTACATTCATATCATATAACATACATTGTATCATGCATCATGACATTGCATATAACTAACTCTTTGCCTTTGCAGGTAAGATCAGTCGATAGACAAAAATCATTATCTTCCGAGATTCTTTCCAGGAATAGTTCAGATGTGATCCAGACATGGCAACATTCTGATTCTTATTCTAGATTCATCCAGATGCAGTTTTACACGAGCTCATCATCAGGAAACCCTACACCGGTTCCTGTTCAACTCCAAGATTTCTGAAAACAGTTTACGGGTTCTCCAAGTAACGGATGTTAACCTATCGCTTGTTCAGTTTCTTCTCAAGACTTCTGAAAACAGTTTATGGATTCTTCCCAACAACGGATGTTAATCTATCACTTGTTCAGATGCAACCTTTGAAAACAGTTTACGGACGCTTCCCAACAACGGATGCTGCTCTATTGCTTATTCAACTTCAAGACTTCTGAAAACAGTTTACGGGTTATCCAAGTAACGGATGTTAACCTATCGTTTGTTCAGTTTCTTCTCAAGACTTCTGAAAACAGTTTATGGATTCTTCCCAACAACGGATGCTAATCTATCACTTGTTCAGATGCAACCTTTGAAAACAGTTTATGGATTCTTCCCAACAACGGATGTTAATCTATCGCTTGTTCAGATGCAACCTTTGAAAACAGTTTATGGATTCTTCCCAACAACGGATGTTAATTTATCGCTTGTTCAGATGCAACTTTTGAAAACAGTTTACGGACGCTTCCCAACAACGGATGCTGATCTATTGCTTATTCAACTTCAAGACCTCTGAAAACAGTTTACGGATGCCTCCAGATACGGATGTCAATCTATTGCTTATTCAGACCCCAGTTCAGAGTTGGTCCTAAACACGGGCACCTTTCTGATACTCATTCCAGATGGCATCTTTAATCCCATCCCCGACAAGTTTCTGTCACTTCTCCCGATGGCATCGTTAAGCCCATCTCTAAATGGCATCTCTAAGCCCATTCCCGCATCCATTGCTTTGACGAGTGCAAATTTCCGGGCACTCTAGTGTCCAATCTCCTTTTACCCTCGAGTCACGAAAGGCAAACCTGCCAATCTAACTCTTCGGATTCAAGAAGATTGAACAGGGGAAACTGTTGTACCCCAAAATTTGCCCTCCCATTTTTCAATGATTTCTCATCACAAAGCCTTTGGAACTCAAGATCCAGTTAGGGTTTCAGCTGCTCAAGAATTCTCCTTGCACTATTGACCCAAATTAGGATTTGTGTTTGCACAAAGGTGTTTTGACCAAAATTGCCTAAGATGACTTTCATGCTTCATATTGGACTCCCAAGTTTGTCCACATCAAGTTTCAAGCCTTGATTCCAAGTTTTGCCCAGTCAATTGGACAGTTGACCTAGAAATCAGCTGTATTGGGGAAAAAGTCAACTGTGGCCAATTGACAGTCAAATCTCATGAAAATTGACCCACATCAACATTATGAACTCACATGGACCATTTGATCAAGTTTGGATCACAATTCCACAAGAAATTTGATCAGATCACCAAAAGGGCAAAATGGTCATTTTTAGGGTTTTGACTGCACAAAGGCAATTTTTGACTGTTTGACCTAGCCAATGGCAAACCAAGCTCACATATGGACTCAAGGACCTCATGAAATTGTCTTGATATGCTCAACAAGTTCAAAAGATCCCAAATGCACAAGATTGACAGTTGAATTTCCCAGTCAATTGATCAATTTTGACTGTATACTGAAAAGTCAAACTTTGACTTTTTAGTCAAAATCAAGAGTCAAGATTCATTTTTCATCAAAACATGCCAAATCATGAAAGTTGTTCATCAAGAAATCAAGAAATGCAAATTAGGGTTTGAAATGGAAATTTTTCATAACTTAGAATTTTTCTAAGTTATGAAAAACCCTAATTTTTTCCCAACTTTGCCCCACTTTCTCACCAAGATTCATTTGGATTCAAGCAAAAGTCAAAAGATGAAAGTTGTAGCCTATTGCATAATCTACAACTTTGATTCACAAAGTTTTCCCAAAAGAAGCTTGTATCTCAAGTTACAATTTTTGGAACAAGGGTACCAAACCATTCTTAACTTAGTGAAAATATGACCTATTTTAGGCAAGGTTTTTACCTAACTTCAAGACCATTTTTCACATACTTCCACTTGGAATTTCAATTTTCATTTCAAAGATGGATTGTAGTACACATTCCAAGATTTCCAAAATGTCCAAGAACTCATCAAACAACTTCATGACTTGAGAGAATCGAATTTTGCAATATGGCAAAAACTCACTTTTGAATTGGCCAATTTCCATGTTCATAACTTGTGCAATTTTTCAAATCAGCATGCTTCCCTTGATTACAGGCCTCTAAACCATACAACACTCATAAATTTAATGCAAACTCTTTGTGCCAAGACCATTTTCTATGTGTTCAAGCATTGCATGATGGATTAATCCCAAAATAGATAAAGCACTTTAACCATTTTTGCAAAAGTGAGCTTTATGTCAAAATGAAAATCCAAGAAGTACAGATCAAATCCCTTTGGCACAAGTTTATGGACTAATCACACTGATCAATGCTAAGGTTTGCAGCACATTATGGGGGCCTCTACCTGTCTAAACATCAACTTGGCCTTTGCTTGCTTAAGTGTTAAGAAACTTAGCATTTTGTAACACAACTTGGATCTCAGCAATAGAACCTTTAAGCAAATACTTTGTACACATTCAAGACATCCTAACTGAGCTAGCACACGACTCCAACACCTCCATTTCCCTCTAGAATACAGAACCTCCCTCAAACTGCCAAAAAAGAGCTCTTACTGCAGTTTGAGTGCCAACTCTCATCCCTTTCATGCTTTCTTGCTAAAAACACATCAAACACATTCCCTAACATCCCTTGAAGCTAATCAAAACCTCAAACACAACCTGTAACTCCTATAATCAGTTCCACCATTTTCACTTTCTTGTTTTGCAGTTGAAGTTCCACAGCTCAATTCAAAGTGTTTCAAAGCAAAGTAAAACTTGGAATAGCATCCCTGGATATCAAGGAAGTTGTACCAATCATCACCTTGCTCTGAAAGTACCTCCATCATCATATACAACTTCAACTGAACATGTATCTTCTTGAACTTCTATCTTCCAATGTAGGCATCATTAGCTCAAGGTTTGTGAATAAGAAATGTTCTACTCATGCCCCTGAATCTGTACATACTTTTACTTTTCATTTATTTTGCCTGAGCTATGAGAATTTAAGGTCTGAATGTTGATAAAAAGTTAGGGTAGGATTTGGGGATGACAAAATTCTCTCTCATTTCTGAGAGTTAGGAGGAGTTCTTTACATATTTAGAATCGTGATTCAATGCTTAACATTTTTGGTGTTGTAAGTTTGTGCAAAAAATCAAGGAATCCAGATGTTTGAATTGATGAACAAGGCGCGTGTTTTTTGAACAAGAGTTGTCTGAAGGTTGAAGAAAGGTCTTCATGGGCCGGGCCTGTTGTGCTATTTCTTTTCACACCCTATTTTTGCTTTCATACCCCCTGAGCCCATTTTGTTTGTTTTAATGATTTTTTGACTTTTCTCTTTTTATTCTGATTTATTTATTTTTGCTAATAATATTAAAAAACATAAAAAATATTTTTACACCATTTTTATATTTTTTAGGCATTTATTTAGTTATATTGCTATTTGTATGTAAATAAGTACAAAAATATATTATTTAGAATAAATAGGAAAAAAATAGTGTAAATACATTTTTATTGTCATTTTTATTTTGTTTTATCTTCTGAAAATAGGTTATATAAAATATATTTTTTTTTATAATTATTAAATATTATTATTATATATATAATACATATTTAGAAATTAATACATATATATATATTTCTATTAGAATATTTAGTAAATAATACAAAAATATGTACCTTTTATTTTTTTATTAACATTTGATAGTAAAATTACATGTTGACAAACATACTTCATCTTCATTTTATTTTTGTATATAATAAATAAATACTTGTATAAATTAAATAATATATATATTTACTTAATAAAATTAGGGTTTTACCCTTAAAACACAAAATCTCCACAAATAATACTTTTTTTATTTTGATTATTTGACATATAAAAAACACTTTTTTTTCATACATATAAAAAACCTTTTGCATCTTGCATATTTATTTTATTTCCATTTAATTTATGTAATCAATTATCTTGTAAATATTCCAAATTGATGTAATAGTTAGATTTAAATTTCTTGTCAAATATCCCCCCATTTGAACATTTGTACCCCCCTTCCCATATATTGTGTTGTAATAGTTTAGAACTTTATTTTTCGCACCTTAATGCTTTCTAATTATACCATGTTAGAATTAGGGTTTGTATGCAAATAAAAACAACAAAATAGTTTGACCTAATTTCAAGATAATCAAGCATGAAAATGGACAACACTTATCACACTTGCACCCCTAGGGTATTCCACTTGTTGCCTTCAAATAAATGGGCCATATTGCATGTTAGGTCTCTTTGGGAAAAACAAATACAAAATCAAATGATCATAGTCCCTCGATGACGCTTTCGAAAAGTTGCCTAAAATGATCAAGTCCCTTTCAAAGAAAAAATTGCCCAAAGATACTTAGCACTATTGCAATCATGGTCTAAACGATGACCCGTGCCCGTCCCTTTCACATCCTAACACAAGATTGTCCACCAAATACAATGGTGGAACAAAATTGTTAAAAGGGTTAAAACATAACAAAAAATCTTTGAGAACTTTAGGGTAGATAGCTCTTAAGTACTTGTCAACTTGCAAAACAATAACACTTGCCTATTTTTCAAACCACACTATCAAAACAAACTTTTAAAAACCTTGAAGCATCTTTTCAAAAAGACAAACACCTTTTGTAAAACATTCGAGTAAAGAATTGTTACAAGGGTAGCCTAGACAAGGCATCTTTTTCAAAACATTTTCAAAACCACACACAAAAGCACCATTTCAAACAATTGAAAACCAAGGCAAGTTGATCTAAGCAAGTACCTAAGAGCCCATGGATAACCATGGATAGAAAGGGTGCTAATACCTTCCCTTTCTATAATCTACTCCCCGAACCCAAGAAAATATCTCAAAGGTTTTTTTCTGTGCTTTTTAAACCTTTCCTTAGGATAAAATAAAAAGTCGGTGGCGACTCTTGCTCAACCGAAACATTTGCAAAAACAAACGCAAAACCATAGTCAGTTCTCCCACCGTATCACACAACCCAAGACCTTCTCTGGTTCAGTCAGATCGATGCTAAGATCTCCCTGATTCTTATTCCAGTCTAAGACCTCCTATAAACAATCTCCAAATGGCATCTGTAAGCCCATTCCCGACATCACAAGGCTGATACCACTTCATGCGAGTGCAAATTTCGAGGCACTCAAGTGTTCAATCATCTTCCACCTTCGGATCACGAAAGGCACGAAAGCCAATCTATATCCTCAGGTTTAAGAAGATTGAACAGGGGCATCTGTTGTACCCCAAAATTTTCCCTCTCATATTTCTCAAAACATTGCAAGAAAAATCTCCAAGTTGCTCAAGTTTGCTCAAGAGTGGGTCAGACAAATCATCTCCTAAGGCAATCAACCCCAAATTAGGGTTTTGTGTTGCATCAAGATCCTTGAGTCCAAATGACCTCAAGTGCTCCCCAATGTCCTAATATTCTCTAAAGATCTTCCATGTCAAATTTCAAGCCTTGCAGAGGAAGTTTGCTCAGTCAATTACTCAAAAGGTCCAAAAATCAACTGTGCTAGGGCAAAAGTCAACTGTTACCCAAATACAGTCAAACTTCAATATTTTTTGTCAACATTCTCATTTTGAAGGATATTTCATCATTTGATCAAAGGTTGATCATGATTCATCAAGGATTGCTCAAAATTCATCAAGACTAAAAAGTTGCTAAATTAGGATTTTGTAGGAAAAGTCAACTTAACTTTGACCAAGCATAACTTTCTCATACTTTTTGATAAATGACCCATCCAAAGCTCATTTTGAATAGGATGCAATTTCCTACAATCCATCTTCATACCCCAAGATCAGAAAATGCAATCACAAGAAGTTATAAATTTGGACATTATAGGTCATTTTTGAAAGTCAACAAAAACACCTTTTTTGTCAAAGCTTATAACTTGAGCATGGAATATCAAAATGATATGAGAATACAAGGGTTGGTTAGAGGACATCTCAAGCTTTCTAAAAAGTCACAGAACACTTCCAAAAGTTCAAAATTGAAGAAGTTATGCATTGTTGAAGTTGGGTATTTTTGCAAAATTGCCAAAAGTCAACTATCCCCAAAACTTCAAATTTTGTCAAATGGGCCCATTCTTTTCCACTTGATTTGGACTTGCCACATTACACACGTGTCCTAGCTTCAGCCTTGTGTCCATTTATCAATTTTATTATTTTATTTGATTTTTTATTGAATTATTTCATTTTAAATCAATTTAAATTAAATAAAATCCCAAAACTTGATTACATGAGATCTTTTTTCTATTTTTAGGACTTAATCATCATCAATATCATGATCAAACTCGTATCAAGTATTCCATGTGCAAAAAGATTTAGTTTTTGACAAAATAGGCAAGCTTTCAATGGTGGATCAAATCCAATCTCAAGGCATTGATGTGGAAAGATTCAAGACAAATTTGTTGACCTAATGCCTTCTATCATACATATACAAGTCAAAGCACACGAAATCAGACCTAGAGGCTGCAAGAACACCAAGAACCAAACTTGCAAAAATTAACAAAAAGTGTGAAACTGAAATCAAGCTTGGAGGCGTTTTCAGAAGCAAGACTCAACATCAATCGATTGCTGGGTGTCTATTCAACCTTCTGCAACCAAAAGCAAGCTCTCACACACTCTCAAACGCACTGTAAGTGATACACGACCCCCCTCTGAATTTGATTTTGTGTTTCAAAATCCATGCACCATTACAAGAAACCAATGGTATATTTGCAATCACTAGATAATTTCCAAGCTTTCCATACTATTTGATTGTGTTTATCTGCTCTGTGGTGCAAAACGCCATTGTAGGGTTTCCTAGTTTTTTTAGGGATTTTTGTTACAGGTAAAATTAGACCTATTAATGGCCATGGACATGACCGGAGGAGAAAGACGAGCACAACCATGGTCTTGGATGGAGTTTATATGGCATGAGATGAGTTTTTGGAATGACCTACGCTTTTAGTTGCGGATTTAAATCTGCAGGTAATTTCCTTACAGACCTGAGGACAGGGACGACCACGTGCCCCCATATGATTTCCCCATTCGAATACGCGCGCGCTCTTTTTTTATATTCTGGCATATTAATGTATTTTCCCTTATTATGTTTTATTCTCATATAATTAACACACAAAGACGGTTGGCCTAGTGGAAAGGAGAGCTGGCAGTCACCAACAGGACCTGGGTTCGAATCCCAGGTCCCCATATTATTTGTTGTATTTTTCATTCAGGTGATCTAGTGCAAATCCAAATGCGTGGTACATCATACTCCCTCACTCAATCACTTGCCAAATGGCCCCAGGCCAGATCTGGTGGTCCAGATAGAACGTCCACTATGGAGCCAAGTCAAAGGCACGCAGGGAATCCCACAGAGTCAGCCAGGCCAGCGCCTATTGGGCCTCTGAATTGCTATTCTAAGCCTCCAAATCAGGCCCAAACCCCCCCTAAGTCTTTCTATTTCACTTCTTATTTATTTTATTTAATTGTTTAAATAAATTATTTTCATGATTAATTAACCAATCAAACTTTTTTTCTTAATAAAATTAAAACCAAAAAAAATGTTTCATTCATTAAATTAAATTTCAGTATTTTATTTTTGTTAACAATATTAATTTAATTAATTTAGTTTTAATTAGTAATAAATTTTAATATATTTTGCAATAATTAAAATTAATATAGACAATTAGGTTTTATTAACATTGATTAAATTTATTTTTATTTCTTTAAATAACAAAAAAACCAAAAAATATTATTTTCATTAATTAATTAATTAGTTTATTAATTTAATAATTAATTTAGGATAGTTTATTTCTTAAAAGTCAAAAATAACCAAAAAATCTTTTCTTTAATAATCAAAGGGTTAAAACCCTAGAACTCGCCTGATTTAGTTTCCCGCACGCGATCCATTTTATTTCAATATTGTATTTGTTTCCGGAATGTAATAAATAATTAGGACTATTTTTTATCGCTTTATTTATTTTCCGCAATTAATTTTCAAGGGTTGCTTTTGGCAATATAAATACCCGACGCCTTGTAATAGTTAGTTAAATTTCCGTAATTTAATTTCTGCAACTTATAACTGCTAGATGTTTGATAATAGGGATGCATGACAAGATTGAACGTTTAAACCTAAAATCAACATAGATCACCATTGACATGTACAAAGATAAAATTAACTGAAAAATGACACACTCGCACATGCTCACTCTTAGGGTACACCTCACTTGGTTGCCTTCGTACGTGGTCATTGAGTATAGGAAGTTTTAGAGGTCGCCCTCTTGTCTAAAGATCATAGTTGCCTCGAAATGGTTTCCTCGGATAAGATGATCTAAGACATTAGGGTTACCGCTAAGGTATCCTAACATTGCTTTAGTGACCGCACGTCTCTTAATCGAATTGACCTTTAAAACTCCAACGACAGTGCTACCCACTCATCAATAATGGGATAGCATTGTCTAAAGGAAGATAGCATAGAACGATTCCTTTTTTGAGTAGGTAGATGGTTCTTAGATACTCGCTCTTTCAAAAACAAAAACTTTTCACACTTACACCTTTCAAACAAAAACTTCTTCAAACCTACAAATACAAAGAAAAGCAATTTTGAAAACACTTTGAGCAAGTACCTAAGAGCCCGTGGATAACCACGGATAGAAAGGGTTCTAACACCTTCCCTTTCTATAATCTACCCCCCGAACCCGAGAAACATCTCGAAAAAGGAATTTTTCTGTGCTTTTTTCCTTTCCTTGTTGGATAAAATAAAAGACGGTGGCGACTCTTGCTTACCGCGAAATTTTGCAAAAACAAACGCAAAACGCAAACCAGCATTCCAAAAAACAGTCCGTTCTTTCCCACCGTATCACACCCGCCATAAAATATTTTCTTAATCACAAATGGCCCTTCATACGTGGGAGTCTATTTTCCCATGGAATTAACTTGTGGTAAGACGACGCACTTTACAACCAAATTACCAACCTGGTACACTTGAGGTTTGTCTTTCTTGTTAAAGGCCTTAACCACTCGCTTCTGATACATCTGACCATGACAAACAGCCACAAGACTTTTCTCGTCAATCAAATTTATCTGGTCTAGTCTGGTTTGAATCCATTCATCTTCATCTAAACTTGCGTCTTTCATAATCCTTAGCAAAGAATTTGAACTTCAATGGGAAGGATAACCTCCGTACCGTATACTAGATAGAACGAGGTTTCCCCAATTGATGTACGTGCTGAAGTGAGATAACCATAAAGAGAAAACAATAACATCTAATGTTAATCTTTGTAGGTCATTGTCATCTTCTACAATATCTTCTTGATGTTCTTGTTGGCGGATTCCACTGCACCATTCATCTTCGGCCGATACGAAGAGGAATTATGATGTTTAATCTTGAATTGTGTACAAAGTTCCGTGATCATAATGTTGTTGAGACTGGTACCATTATCAGTGATGATCCTCTGGGGTATGCCATACTGACATATGAGGTTATGCTTAATAAACCGGACCACAAAATTCTTGGTAACAGAGGCAAACGAGCTTGCTTCAACCCACTTTGTAAAATAATCAATAGCGACCAGGATAAAATGGTGCCCATTAGATGCATTAGGCTTAATCTCTCCAATCATATCAATGCCCCACATTATGAACGACCAAGGGGCAGTCAAGATGTTTAGAGGAACCAGAGGCACGTTTACCTTGTCAACATAAATCTGGCATTTGTGACAAGTCCTGGAATGGGGATGGAAATCAATTTCCATGGTTGACCAATAATAACCTGCTCTTAGAATTTTCTTAGCCAACATATGCCCGCTGGAATAAGTACCGAAGACTCCCTCATGCATATCTTCCATAATATTCTCAGCTTCCTTCTTGTCCATACAACGAAGCAAAGTCGAATCATAATTGCGCTTGTACAAAATTTTGTTGCTCAGAAAGAATATGGGAGAGAATCTCCGTAGAAATTTCTAATCCTTAATAGATTCCCCTTCGAGATATTCTTGAGCCTAGAGGTATCTTTTCACTTCATGGTACCAGAGCTTTTCCTATACTCCATCAGTATCGACCTCGTAGTAATGTGTCGGTTCGTCTAGTCTCTCAATATTAATTCAAGGAGCTTCATTATCCCATATGAATTTGAACATAGATTCCATGGTAGCCAATGCGTCTGCCAATTTATTCTCTTCTCGTGGAAAATGTTCAAAAGTGATTTCCTCGAAGTACGAAATTAATGTCAATACATGCTCTCAATAAGGGTTGAGATTTGGAAGCTTTGTATCCCATTCTCCCTTAATCTGACTGATCACTAAGGTTGAGTCCCCATATACATTCAAGAAATTGATTCTCATATCAATAGTAGCCTTGATACCCATGATACACGCTTCATACTCTGCCATGTTGTTGGTACAGTTAAAATATAATCTGGAGGTGAAGGGCATATGGAAACCCTTGGGAGAGACAATCACAACACCAATTCCATTACCAAGCACGTTAGAAGCTCCATCAAAAACCATAGTCCATTGGGATACCGGCTCGAGTCCTTCATACGACTTTGGTTTTTCATAGTATGTAACTAGCATAATATTCTCATCCGGGAAATCGAAATTCATAGATTGATAGTTTTCTACGGCTTGATGAGCCAAATGATATGCCAGTACACTTTCTTTGATTGCCTTTTGAGTAGTATAATGAATGTCGTATTCCTTCAAGACCATTTGCCATCTTTCTATTCTTCTGGATAGAGCGGGCTTCTCGAATATGTATTTTATCGGGTCCATCTTAGAGATCAACAAAGTGGTATAAGTTAACATATATTGTCTTAGTCGGCGAGCAGCCCATGCCAAAGCGCAACAAGTTTTCTCGAGCAGTGAGTATCTTGTTTCACAGTTGGTAAACTTTTTTCTAAGGTAGTATATTGCATGCTCTTTTCGACTAGACTTGTCATGCTGTCCCAATACGCACCCCATTGAATTCTATAACATTGTTAAGTACATTATCAGGGGTCTTCCTTCAACTGGCGGTATCAGAATCAGAGGTTCTTAGAGGTACTTATTGATTTTGTCAAAATATTCCTGACAGTCGTCGTTCCACTTCACTACTTGATATTTCTTCAACAACTTGAAGATTGGCTCACAATTAGCGGTCAGATGGGAAATAAATCTGGAAATATAGTTCAATTGTCCTAGGAAACCTATGACTTCCTTTTCAGTACGGGGAGCCAACATTTCTTGAATTGCTTTAACCTTGGCGGGGTTAACTTCAATACCTTTACTACTGAAGACGAAACCTAGGAGTTTACCAGACCTTACCCCAAAGGTGAACTTGTTTGGATTCAACCTCATCTTGTACTTCTTCAATCTCTCAAACAACTTCTTCAGTCTGAGCCCTGGCTATCATGTCATCAACATAAACTTCTATCTCTCGATGGATCATGTCATGGAACAAAGCTACCATAGCACATTGATATGTTGCACTGGCATTCTTTAACCCAAAAGGCATAACTTTGTAACAGAAGGTACCTCACTGTGTGACAAAAGTAGTCTTCTCCATGTCTTCAAGTGCCATGTTGATTTGATTATACTCAGAGAAACCATCCATGAAGAAAAACAACTTATGTTGAGCGGTGTTGTCAATCAGAACATCAATATGCGGAAGCAGAAATTCAACTTTGGGGCTTTCTCTATTCAGATCCCTATAGTCTATGCACATACACACTTTAGCATCCTTCTTAGGTACTGGCACCATATTTGCGACCCACTCAGGATAGGACGTTACAACTAATAAATCTGCGTTGAACTGTTTCATAACCTTAGCTTTGATCATTTAGGACATCTCGGGACGCATACAACGAACCTTTTTCTTTATTAGAGAGTAAACTTATTTCATTGGTAGGCGGTGAACCCCAATGTCTGTATCAAGCTCTGGCATGTCTTCGTACGACCAAGAAAATATCTCAACATAGTCATGCAACATCTGGATTAACCTCTTTTTGACACTGTCTTCTAGATTGCCACCTATCTTGACCTGTTTCATGTCCTATTCGATACCCAAATTCACAATCTTGAGTGGATCTTCATGCGGTTGTATGGCTCTTTCTGCTTGCTCTAACAGTCTAGCAAGCTCTTTGGGTACTTCATAATCTTCCTCACCTCCGTCCTCGGCTTGGTAGATCGGATTTTCAAAGTCATAATTGGAAATAGCATAATTGTTATCAATGGGATCCATAGTGGATATGAATCTGCAATTTGTCATGTGGGTGTGTGTAAGAACACATAGTTATTTTGAAAGCAATAAAGTAAAAGAAAGACAAAGAGCATAAAATTTGAATGCAAACGTCCAATGATTTATTGAATTAAAATATGTGAATGAAATATGATTACCCTAACAAATGGACCATTGTGCCCCAGGTAAGGCACAAGGCTTAAAGTTATTATTTAAAATTACATAACCAAAACTTGAAAGCAAGAAAACAAAAAATAGAATTTACTCCTGACTAAAGGATATTGGTATAACGTCTTCAATCTTCCAATTGTTGAGCCCGTTGTCGGTGGTAGGAAAAATCCAACTGTCTAGGTCATAGTCACTATCAGTATCTTTTACTGTGTTGACTCCATTGTTGCTGATGTGGAATGGTGGTCTTCCAGCACGAGCATGAAGAACAGCCCTCTGAGCCTCTGCAGTGAAACCCAAACCAAATTTATCAGATTTGTAAGGAATGTCGGGAAGTTGAGCCTAAGTAGTGCAACCACCTTATTCTACCATAACTCTAGCGTATTTCAGAGAAGCCATTCTGGATGGAACCCTGGTAACCTTGGGAATAGCAGAAATGTCTTTAATAACAGTAGTTGTCTGAGGAATAACCTCAAAGGTCTGGCAGGGAGTTTCAATGAATTCGCCATCCATCTCAACATACTTGAAGGAGTTCAAGTGACTCACCATGTACTTTGATCGGAGATCCACCTCTCCATGCATCATCCTCTTTGAACCATCAAAGGCTCTGACCACAATGTCACTGGGTTTTAGCATAACCCCTTTATAATCAAGCCTGTCTAGAGCACCATTCGGAAAATCATTCAATGAAGAACTTGTGTCAACCAACACATGAGCTAAGGTAGTGCCCCTGCATTCAATAGACATATAAGGCCTTGTTATGGTTTCTTCCTTCAGGAATCAAGTTGGCATCAGAAAATCCTAAACCGTTATCAGTCCTTAGGCTAGCAACATAATTTTCAAATTAATCAACAGAGATTTCTTGTGGTGCATGAGCGGATTTCAAGAACTTCACCAAAACCTGAGCATGGGCTTTAAAGCGCAACAACAGGGATAACATGGATATCTTGGAGGGGGTCTGCCCCAACTGTTCAACAATCTTGTAGTCACTTTTCCGGATGATTTTTAGTACTTCCTCTATCTCTTTCTTGGAGGTATCTTCAACGGTAATTTCTTCAGGTGCTCAAGCCTGGGCAGACTCAGTGATATGTTATTTGCCCCGAGTCTCATTAGTTGACTCAGTAGTAGTAACATGAACTTGTGTAACAACAGACTTTAGAGAGATCTCTGGAGAGAAAATCCTTCCACTTCTAGTAACTTTACTGGTCTCAGCAATACTCTCAACGTTGGGATTAGTAACTTTAGCATCTTCACTTTTGACAACCAATGGTTCTTTCTTGAAACCATGGTAGTAAACATCAGCTCCCTAATTCTAGGGGATAGCCTTGTCAGAGGAGTATGGAATGGGCTCGGGTGCAGTTATAATCAAAGGAGCAACTTTGGGTTCAACCGTAATCTTCACAGACCCCTTGGAAGTGATCCTTATAGGTGTTCCAGAAATTACAGACACGTCTTCAAGCTCCAAGTCTTGAAACAAATTCTCCATATAAGGAATCTTCTCAACTAGAATTATATGGTTACCCATTAGACGCTGAATACCTTCTCTCAACAGTTTGCAGCCATTGGATTGGGCTGCGCAGCAGTAGCACCTTTTAGTGCAACTCAGAAATAAACCGACTTGCAACAAATTCTTCTTAATAATTATCAGGGGAGTAACCAAGTCACTTACATCGAAAACCTAAGAAACATCTACGATAGCAATAATGCCCTTGTCCTGCATAGGCATAGGTGCAGTGATCACATTGGGAGTCTCGGGAGGACAAAATTTAATCTCTTTGGAGTCAATCATATCTTGAATCTTATTTTTCAAAGCCCAACAGTTATTTGTGTCTTGTCTGAGACTATTGGAATGATAGGCACATCTTACATTAGGATTGTATTGAGGAGAGGAGGTGTTGGGATTCTGAGGAAGAGCTCTCAACGTAATCAGCTTTGCTTTCAATAGATATTGCAATGCCTGAGACAATGGCATGTTGATCTTGATAAATTGTCTCCTAGGTGCATTTGACCTACGTTGATTGACTTGTTGATGTTGCGTTGGTGCGGGATTAGATATTAGTACTGCCCCCACAAATTGGTTGCGATCACCTCTACTACAACCCTTCTGACCATACACATCATTAACTTCTTTCTTCCTGTTGAATGACTTCTTCGAAGTACTTGAAGATGCATCCACCTGAATTTTTCTGCTTCTGATTTCTCCTTTAACATTTTCCCCTATTAATATCAACTCGGTGAACCCGGCTGAAGAGCTTTCAATCAGATGATTAAAGAAATGACATGTCAAAGTTCCCACAAACATGTTAACCAACTCCCTATCAAACAAAGGAGGTTGAACTCTTCCTGCTAGATCTCTCCATTTCTGGGCATACTCTTTAAAGCCTTTGTTGGAGCTCATGGACATACTCTGTAATTGCACACATGTTGATGCAAGATCAGCATTGTACTAGTATTACTTGTAGAAAGTAGCAGCCAAATCTTCTCAAGTACGTATATCGGTCCCTTATAGTTGATAGAACCATTCCAACTGTATTCCAAATAGGCTATCTTGAAAGAAATGCACCCATAATTTTCTGTCAGCAATGTGTTGTTGAATCTTCCAGACCTAAGACCTCAAATGAAGCTTAGGACAAGAAACATCGTCATACTTTGCAAAAGTAAGGACCTTAAATTTATGATGGATGACAACTCCTGAGACTAAACCCAGCTCTTCAAAATCCAACCCATGCACTCTCTGGATCTCCATAGCATTTAGATGATCCTCCAGCTGTTTATACTTTTCATCAGCAGGAGGATATTATTCATCCAAATAGTCTTCTTCATCAGAATATTGGCCATAACCAAGGTGGATTCCTTTCTTAGCCTTCACACTCTTACCATCTTCACCATGGTTATCATCTTCGTTTGATGGAATATCATAGTCTTGAGCTCTCTTGGGAGGATCTCTGAACCTTCTTCCCATGTTGAGAATTCCGATTAGTTTCCTTGTCTTTTTCTTCCTTTCTTTAGTGATGAAGGTCTTTAACTCTTCTTGTCCCTTGGCTAAGTTCAGGAACATTTGTTGGAACTGGGCATTCTGAGCTTGAAGATCTTTAACTGTTTGTTCGAGAGCTATCTTTTACTGAAATAAACAGCAAGAGGATGAGAAAACCCTGTCTAGAAAGTACATGTTATGTAATGAGATGAATGATATGTAGATGCAAATGCAATGTTTTCAAGTATCTTGCAGGGTAAAAGAGAGAATGAATCATGGTTACAGCTTTGACTTGTGGAACTTCGAGTATTCATTTTTGGACGTCCTTCTATTAGAATCAAGCTCACCATATTAAGTGGGTCTTAGATTTTGACTCAAAATAATGTACTTCGGTCTTTGAGGGTATCTGGTTAGAGGAAAATTAATCCTCTTTCCCCCTTGCTAGTAGTCTGGCTTGAACCCTGCAACAAAGATCCCTAAGATCCTTGAAATGGTTAGTAAATGCCATGTCGGATATTATGATGTCATGATGTTATATTTATGTTTAAACAAATAGAAAACACAAATAAATCATACAAGAACCTTAGGTTTAAAGGCCTGCATGGGGTCCATAGGTAAGTACCATTTTCTATTGAAGTTAATTTGACTCAACATGTCCTAAAATAGTAACCAGGTTCTAGGAATCTCATATCATGGATCTGTCTCGAAGGTTTTATTTTAGTACATCAATTGATTTTCCACCAAAACATCATGCGAGTCGAATCTCAATGAGTGTAGCATCGAGTATCAACCATTCTTGGAATGCACCAAAGTCGACTATCTCACTACCTTATAAAGGCCAAGATGGGTCAATTAAGGTTCTAAAAGTCAGTTAGTGCTTATGACACCACGCGACAACCCAATATTATCCTCAACTAACTCAAGGAACATCGATACAAACCAATGTCACACTAACGTGGCCATCACTTCAACTATATCGGTCTATGTCGTACAGTTTCCATGATCTATTTCTACTTACCTAAGGTATCCCTAGATCCAGGTGTAGGACCTTTGCAAGAAATTAAACCCAAGAAACCCTCAATTTTAAATCAAATAAATAAAACAAGTAAAAGCAAGTAAAAGTGATCTAAGACTCTAAGGTAACCCCTCTTTTTTAAGTAGTCCCCAGTGAAGTCGCCAGTTTTGTAATACAGTGGGAGAACTGACTTGTTTTGCATTTTATCGCAAATATTACGGATAGTAAGAGTCGCCACCGACTTTTCTTTTATCCAAATAAAGAAAGGGTGAAAAGAACAGGAAAGACCTTGATAGATTTTGAGTTCGGGGGGTAGGTTATGAAAATGGAAGGTGTTAGTACCCTTTTCATTCGTAGTTATCTATGGGCTCTTAATCGCTAGCTCACTTTTGAAAATTTACTTGTTGTGTAAGTGTTTTGAAAAATATTTTGAAAATCCCAATGTAAGGCGAACTTTGTAATGATTCTTGTTTTGGTCCTCAAGAATGCTTACAAAGTGTTTTAAAAATATTCGTTGTTTTGAAAGTGATGTGTGAAAAGTATTCGTGAGGAAAATTTATGAGCAAGCGATTAAAAGTATCCTACCCACTCAAGGTAGTTCTTATTATTTTCCTCCTCCTTTAGAGATAGTGATATCCACACTATTAGTTGGAAGGTAGCCCTATATATTGGAGGTGAAGGGACATGTGTAGAGTCATCGTACAGTCATCGAAGGCAACTTGTAAGGATGCTTTAGCAGTTTCGTAAGGGGCTAGATCATGTTATTCATAGGCAACATCGAAGGGTCATCGAGGGACTTATGATCTTTTATTCAAGGGTCTTTGCTAAAGCATCCCTATGTTCGAGGGACTTGACCGTTATTTCGAAAGGCAATAAAGAGAGGTTACCCTAAAGGTGTGAGTGTGCCAGTGTGTTCATTTCAGTTATTTAGTCTTGTAATTAGGGCTTTCTATCATTCATTTTTATATTGCCATACAAACCCTAATTACTAACAATTGCATAAAATATAATAGCAGAAGGTAAAGGCGGAAATGTAAACCTAGACTATTACAGAGCTTTGGGGCAGTTACATAATAGTGAAGTGAGGAAAATAAAAACCTACAACTATTACATACTAGGAGCAGTTACATAATAGAAAAAAGCGGAAAAAATAAACTATGATATTACAATTGAACGTGCCTTATACACTTTATCTAAGAAAATAAAAATAAGATGAAAATAGCAAAGAAAATGTTTTATTGATTTTTTATGAAAAAAATGATTTATGATAATTAATTAAATAAACCTAAAAAACCTAATTAATTTTAATTAATAAAAAAGGTTAATTTTTAAAAAAGTTGAATTAAAAAACCTAAAACCTAATTAATTAGTGTTTTAAAAAAGGTTTATGTTTAATGGTTAATTTTGAAAAAAAGTTAATTAAAAAACCTAAAACCTAATTAATTTTAATTAATAAAAAAAAGTTAATTTTGAAAAAAGTTAATAAAAAAATCTAAAACCTAATTAATTTTAATTAATAAAAATAGGGTTAAATTTGAATAAAATAATTAAAAAACCTAAAACCAAAAAAATATAATATTTTTTATTTATTAAAATTCATTTCACCCTTTCATTATTTTTTGTAAATAAATACTAATATAATTTGTTTAGTTTTAATTAGGTTAATTTTAACTTTTTTGCAATAATTTAAAATTAATGTAGAATTAGGGTTTTTAATAACTTTTGACCATTTTTTATTTTTCCTTAAATAACAAAAAAAACATTAAATATTTTTATTTTAGCTAATTAATTCAATTATTAATTTAGACTAATTTCTTCAAATCAAAAAATAATCACAATATGCTTTGTTAAATGAAAAAAAGGGTCAAAACCCTAAGAACTCTCCGATTCAATCTTTCTCGCGCGTGTGATTTTTGTTGATTAATATTTTTCATCATATAATTGTATTTGCTCTGAGGATGTAACAACTTTAATTAGGACCTTTTTATCGCTTTTATTTATTTCCCGCAATTTACTTTTTCAAGGGTTTGTTTTTGGCGATGTAAATACCCGACGCCTTGTAATAGCTTAGTTTTATTTTCCCCAACTATTAACTGCTAGATGTATGCTAACTAGGCTATGCATGACAAGATTTATCTTAAATTTAAAATCAATCGTAGCTCACCATAACATGTATAAAGATAACATGACTGAAACCTGACACACTCGCACATGCCACTCCTAGGGTACGCCTCACTTGGTTGCCTCGACGTGGTCATTGAGTATAGGAAGTTTTAGAGGTCACCCTCCTGTCTAAAGATCAAAGTTGCCTCGAAACGGTTGCCTCGGATAAAACGATCTAAGAAATTAGGGTTACCGCTAAGGCGTCCTACCATTGCTTTAGTGACCACATGTCCCTTAATCGAATTGACCCGAAAACTCCAACGACGGTGCTACCTACTTCTCAATAGTGGGATAGCACTGTCTAAATGAAATTTACACAGATTAATTCATTTTGAGTAGGTAGAGGTTCTCAGGTACTTGCTCTTTCAAAACAAAAATACTTTTCGCACTTACACTTTTTCAAACAAAGTTTTCCAACAACACTTCATACACTCTTGAGGACAGAAACAAGAGTTAAATCGAAGTTTTCAAACAAAACTTTTTCAAAACCCACAAACACAAGAAAAGCAAAACTTTTGAAAACATAGTGAGCAAGTACCTAAGAGCCCGTGGATAACCACGGATAGAAAGGGTGCTAACACCTTCCCTATCTATAATCTACCTCCCGAACCCGAGAAACATCTCGAAAAGGAATTTTGCTGTGCTTTTGTCCTTTCCTTGTTGGATTAAATAAAAGACGGTGGCAATTCTTGCTTACCACGACATTTTGCAAAAACAAACGCAAAATGCGAACCAGCATTCCAAAATAGTCAGTTCTATTTCCACCGATCATAGAACTGGCGACTCTGCTGGGGACTTTATAAGTGAGGTGTACCTTAGGACTAGATCACTTGTGTTTTCAAATGAATTCTTTGTATGCTTTAAATTTTTTTGGGCTTGTATCGGAGTTTTATAGATCCTAACCCGGATCTGAGGGTACCCTTTTTAGGTAAGTAGCAATAAACTGTGAGGGATCTGTCCGGGGTAGACCGACACGGATGAAGCAGTAGCTACGTTGGTGTGACACCTTGGTCTGTACCGATATCCCTTGTGTTGGAACGAGGAGAATATGGGTCTTCTGAGGAGTCATTAAGCACCAACTGACCTTAGAACCTTAAATTGACCAACTTGGCCATAGAACAGTAGCAGTATGCTACGCTCATTGAGACTAAACTCTCGCGATGGTTCCGGCCGCAAGAAAAGGTTGCCAAACTGGAATTATGACCGATTGAGGGTAGTCAGTGATATTGAGATCCTCTAGAACCCGGTTACTATTTTTAGGACAGGTCTTAACCAACTGAAACTGAAAGAGGGTAGTACCTAAACTTCGTGCCAGCCTGAAATCTAAGGGCTCTTTTGTGTGACTTGTGTACCTTTACCATGTTTGCCTTTTGTGAATACTTGTGGTGTGCCTTTACCATGACATCATAACATCATAACATTGCATACATCCTGCATAAGGACTAACCCATTTCAAAGACAAGAAGGTTTCATCTTTGCTCTATTTTGTAGGACATCATGATGCCCATGCGTAGGAATACTATCCGGCTCAACTTTGTTCAACCACCTACTTTGCTTAAAGAATTGGTTGACAGGATTCCAGACACTACTACCTTCATCAGGAGGCATGGTTCTCTTCTCGGTTTAGTCACCTCAAAGTGGGACCAACAATTGATGAGTGTCCTGGTCCAGTTTTATGATCCGTTATACCATTGCTTCACCTTTCAAGACTTCCAGCTGGTCCCTACCCTGGAAGAATTCTCTGAGTTGCTTGGTATCCCTGTTTTGGAGCAGACTCTATTCACTGGTTGGGAAAAGAATCTCAGGCCTGAAGAGATTGCTGCAGCCCTTCACCTGACCAAAGAAGAAGTAATGGCTAACTGGGAGACTAGAAGTAGAGTTAAGGGCTTTTTGGCTAAGTTTCTGGTTGGCAAAGCTAATAGTTTCTGGAATGACTTAGACTTCAGGGCGTACGAAGACATTCTGGCTCTCTTAATCTGTGGTCTGGTATTGTTTCCAAATCTCGACACCTTCATTGATGTTAATGCCATAAGGATCTTCATCTCTGGGAACCCTGTACCCACTCTCTTGGGTGATATCCTTCATCAGCTTTATACTCGTACTGCCCGAAAATGGGGAACTTTGATGTGTTGTGCTCCTTTATTGGCGAGGTGGTTTATTTCGCACCTCCCTAAATTAGTATTGAAGAACAAAGAAGGAAGGGGCTGGGCTCATAGGATAATGTCTCTTACTAATAAAGACATTATTTGGACTCTCAGAGGCTTAGATGAGGTGGCCGTCATTGATCGTTGTGGAGAGTATCCTAATGTTCCATTGATCGGAACCCATGGAGGAGTCTCTTATAACCCATGTTTAGCTCTCCGTCAGTATGGAAGAGCCAGAAGAGAAGGGCCTCATGAGATGTTGACACCTCATATCGTCTTTGATTTTAAGGTAGATAGCGACGAGTTGCGTCGTAGATTCATCAGGGCTTGGGATAGAGTACACAAATCTGACCCACATGAGTTGGGACCGAAGACTTCTCTACCAATGGAGTCATATTTCAGATGGTTCCGCATCCGTGCCCAGAAGTTAGGTATGCCATACGAAGCTGTCAGGCCTATTACTCTTGAATCTGCTGATAAAGAAGTGGTTCCTCCAACTATTCTCCATCCTCATATGCCCACTGATGTTGGCACACTGAAGAGGTCTTGGGCGCAACTGCAAGAAGAACGAGATTCTTATCGAGAAAGGTTCAATGAACAAGAACAGAAGATCCAGAAGCTGACTAAGAAATTGGAGAACGAACGGATCCTGAATGATTATATCCGCACCGAGAAGAAGAGGCCATGGGAGCATTGATGGACCTTTGTTGATTCCTTTTGTGGTTTTATTTACTTTTCAGTATTTCCATTCTTGTAACGCCTAAGGGTAGTTTGTTGAACAATTTAAATTTTGAAGTTAAATCTAATAAAGTGTGTTTCCTTTCTTGTCTACAAATTTGAATCCCGATTGTCTTTGAAAACATGAATCATACGCATTTCATTTCATCATATGCATAACAGGTACCCTTTTTACAGGTCACTTATCTTCTTCGCTGTTTATTTCAGCAACCATCGTGTCTACTGAACCTTCCACTAAGAAAGCTATCAAGGCCCAGAATGCCCAGTTCCAAGAGTTGGTTATGAGCCTAGCCCAGGGTCAACAAGATTTGAAGACTCTGATTCTGAAAGAGAGGAAGAAGAAGAAGAAGAGGACCGTCCTGTTCAACACTGGACGCAGGTTTGGAAATGGATTGCAGAATGAGGTTGATCCGACCACTTCATCTGTAGGGAAAGACAGCCCACAAGAGAGAAGGGTTCCTAGTCCCGTAGTCTTCGACAACAAGACGGATTATGATGAAGAACAGTATCCTCCTACTGAGGATAGGTACAAACAGTTGGAGGACCGCTTGAGCGCTATGGAGATACAGAACATGCCCGGACTGGACTTTGGAGACCTAGGTTTATCCTCTGGGGTGGAGATTCCCCATAAGTTTAAGGCACCTGCCTTTGCCAAATATGACGGAGCTTCCTGTCCAAAGCTGCACCTCCGATCGTATGTAAGGAAGATCCAGCCTTACACAGCTGATAAGAATTTGTGGATCCATTTCTTCCAGGACAGTCTTTCAGGGACTCAGCTGGAGTGGTTCTATCAGCTGGATGGAGCCAGTATCCGTAACTGGGAAGATTTGGCTACGGCGTTCTATAAGCAGTATCAGTATAATTCCGACCTTGCTCCTACGCGTACCCAACTCCAGGGTATGCCAATAGGGACGGGTGAAGGATTTAAAGAGTATGCTCAAAAGTGGAGAGACCTTGCCGGAAGGGTGCAACCACCTCTAACTGATCGTGAACTTGTGGATATGTTTTTGGGGACCCTGACTGGTCCATTCTTTAACCATTTGATCGGAAACTCTTCATCCGGGTTTACAGACCTTATTTTGACTGGTGAGAGGATCGAAGCTGGTATCAAGGATGGGAAGATACAGAAGGGTGCCTCGTCGAGCGCCAAGAAGAAACCGTTCAAGAAAGAATCCAGTGCTGTCTACAGTTCAAGGAGACAGAATAGGTCTAAACACCGCCAAGCTGTTAATGCGGTGGTTATTTCAAAACCTACTGGTGCTCCTCAGCATCACAACCAACAAAGGGGTGAGAGGCCTCAAAGGCAGTTCACCCGTCTCAGCATGACCTTGTCACAGATATTGCCGCAGTTACTGATGACCAATCTGGTGACTCTAAAAGAAGCTCCGAAGATTTCAAACACAACATCCCCGAAGTACAATCCTAACGCCCGCTGCGCTTATCACTCTAACAGCCCGGGGCATAATACGGATGATTGTTGGGCTTTGAAGAATAAGGTTCAGGACCTAATCGATGCAAAGGAAATTGAGTTCGAGGCGCCCGAGAGGCCTAATGTTGTGACTGCTCCCATGCCTAAACATGGAGCAAATGCTGTAGAGGGAGACTTGTTTATAGCCTCTGTGGATGATATTGTTACCCCACTGATGACCGTCAAGAGGAACCAGTTGCTAGCCGGTTTATTTCCGGGATGTAGTGAAGGTTGCCATCTATGTTCTGTTTCACCTACTGGTTGCCCCTCTTTGAAGTCAGGCATCCAAAACCTGATGGATAATAAGGAAATCCTGTTTGAGAAGATTGTTGTTCCTACAACCCCTACTGAAGAAGTGTCCATTGTTACCATTTTCAACAATTCTCCCAAGGCTCCCTCGAGGAAGCCTGTCAGAATTACGCCTGTCCAGAAGATTACACCCATAATCATCACTGTTCCGGGGCCCATCCCCTATACATCCGACAAAGCTGTCCCTTGGCACTATGGGGCATATGTTTATGTTCTTGGATTTAAGCAAGAGTTTGATACTAATACCGGCATCAGCAACATTACCGGGCCTGCCAAAGTCACCCGCAGTGGTAGACTTTTCTCACCTGATATTACGCCACCAACTATCCGAAGACCTATTGTCATCACACCTGCAAGTGTGCCTAATGCCATTCCTGATCAAGTTCTTAGTTCTACCCTTGTTGCCGAGTCATCTGACGCTCGGGGCAAAGGGATCGCCACAGATATGCCTGCCCAGACGGAGGCACCGAAGACCATCAATGTTGAAGCTTCCAAACAGGAGATGGAAGAGACTCTGAAGATCATCAAGAAGAGTGATTGTAATGTAGTTGAGCAGCTGGGGCAAACCCCCTCCAAGATTTCTATGTTATCACTGTTGTTGTGTTCAGAGGCCCATGCCAAGGCCCTGATTACCTTCCTGAAGACGGCCCACGTGCCACAAGAAACATCAGCTGATCAGTTCACCGATTGTGTGGCCAACTTAACTGCTGATAATGGTCTGGGTTTCTCCGACGTTGATCTGACTGCTAAAGGGAAGAACCATAATGATGCCCTGCATGTCTCCATTGAATGCAGGGGCACTACTCTTGCACATGTGTTGGTTGACACTAGTTACTCATTGAACGTCTTGCCCAAGAAAGCTCTAGACGGGTTGGATTGCGAAGGGTTGGAGCTAAAGCCAAGTAACATTGTTGTTCGGGCCTTTGATGGGTCTAAAAGGATGGTGCATGGTGAGGTTGATATTCCAATTAGAGTTGGCTCTCAGGTCTTCGATTCCACATTCTACGTGATGGACATTCGACCGTCCTATTCTTGTTTGCTGGGTCTTCCATGGATCCATAAGGCTGGAGCTGTGACCTCCACACTACATCAGAAGCTGAAATACCCGGTCAGAGGAAAGATTGTGACAGTACAGTGGGGGGAAGAGTACATGGTCAGCCACCTCAACTCGTTCTGGTACATAGAGATGGATGGGGAATTCATTGAGACCCCATTTCAACACTTTGAAGAGGTTCCTCATACACTGGCATCAGCTGAGACTGTGGTTGAAGATTCTCCTTTGAAGATGGCTTCCTTAAAGGATGCCCGGGCTGTTATTGAGAAGGGTGAGTATACAAACTGGGGCCGACTTCCTGATTTCACTCAAAAGACTAACAAGTTTGGTTTGGGTTTCGCTGCAGAAGCTCAAAGGGCTGTTCGTAGTGCAAGGATTGGAAGACCTCCTGTGTTCATCAGCAACTCGGGAGTAAATGCCATTAAAGATGAAGTGGAGGAATCTGAATTCGACAGCTGGATCTACCCTACGACCAACGGTGGACCAAACAACTGGACGGCAAAGGACTTCGTCCCTATTACTTTTGTCACTCAGTAATGAACTCTTTTGTTTTGAATTTGTAACAAACAATATTGTGAAACTTTATGGCCCGATGTCTTACCCGGGGCACCGTGGCTTCATTTGTGAGGGCTTTTGTGTGCCATTTTCATATATCATTAATAAAAGCATTGTACGTTTTTTGCATTACAAATCTTGCGCTCCTTGTCTTTCTTTATTATATATTGCAAAACAACTATTTACACATTCTCACATATACAGGTCTCAATCCACTCTTGATCTCACTGGTAACGACTCTGCTACTACCAGTTATGACTTCGAAAATCCGATCAACTTAGCCTAAGACGAGGGTGAAGATGATTGCGAAGTGTCGGGTGAGCTTGCAAGACTGCTACTTCAGGAAGAGAGGGCCATTCAGCCACATGAAGAGCCGGTGAAAATAGTGAATCTGGGTACTGAGACAGACAAAAAGGAAGTCAAGATCGGTGCAAACCTGGAGCTCAGTGTGAAACAACAGTTGATTCAGATGCTGCATGACTACGTGGAAATCTTTGCCTGGTCTTACAAAGATATACCTGGGTTGGATACTGACATTATGGTTCATCACCTGCCTACCAAGGAAGAATGCCCTCCGGTAAAACAGAAGGTCCGCCGTATGCGTCCAGAGATGTCCGAGAAAATCAAAGCTGAGGTTATGAAACAGTTTGATGCCGGTTTTCTAGCAGTAACTTCTTACCCTCAGTGGGTTGCCAATGTGGTTCCGGTACCGAAGAAAAATGGTAACGTCAGAATGTGTGTTGACTACAGGGATTTGAACAGGGCGAGCCCTAAGGATGACTTCCCTCTACCTCACATCAACGTTCTGGTTGACAACACTGCTCAGCATAAGGTATTCTCCTTCATGGACGGTTTCTCCGGTTATAATCAGATAAAGATGGCTCCTGAAGACATGGAGAAGACCACTTTCGTTACTCAGTGGGGTACCTTTTGCTACAAGGTCATGCCTTTTGGGTTGAAAAATGCTGGGGCAACGTATCAGCGTGCTATGGTCGCTTTGTTTCATGATATGATCCATCATGAGATTGAAGTATACGTCGATGATATGATTGCAAGGTCTCAAACTGAGGAGGAACACCTTGACCATCTACAGAAGCTGTTTGACCGTTTGAAGTTGTACAAGCTGAGATTAAACCCGAACAAGTGCACCTTCGGGGTGAGATATGGAAAACTACTAGGTTTCGTCGTAAGCGACAAAGGTATTCAAGTGGACCCTGCCAAAGTGAAAGCCATACAAGAGATGCTAACTCCCAAGACAGAGAAAGAGGTCAGAGGCTTTCTGGGACGTCTGAACTACATTTCCCGATTCATCTCACATCTAACTGCCACTTGTGAACCAATCTTCAAGCTACTGAAGAAAGATCAAGTGGTACGTTGGAACGATGAATTCCAGGCTGCTTTCGAAAGAATCAAAGAGTATCTCCAAGAGCCACCTATTCTTATGCCACCAGTTGAAGGGAGACCTCTAATCTTATACTTGACAGTACTCGACAATTCAATGGGGTGTGTGCTGGGCCAGCATGACGAGTCTGGATGAAAAAAGCACGCTATTTATTACCTTAGCAAAAAGTTTACCGACTGTGAAACCCGATACTCACTGCTCGAGAAAACTTGTTGCGCTTTGCTATGGGCTGCTCGCCGGCTAAGATAGTATATGTTAACTCACACTACTCTGTTGATTTCAAAAATGGATCCAATCAAGTATATCTTCGAAAAGCCTGCCTTGTCCAGAAGAATAGCAAGATGGCAGATGATCTTGACTGAATATTACATCCAGTACACAACTCAAAAAGCAATCAAGGGAAGTGTATTGGCAGATCATTTAGCACATCAGGCAGTGGATGATTACCAGTCTATGAACTTTGAATTTCCAGACGAGAATATCATGGTAGTGACTGATTGCGAGATACCTGGACCAGATGAAGGACCTGAGGAAGGATCCCGATGGTCTATGCACTTTGACGGAGCCTCAAACGCTTTGGGTAATGGCATTGGCGCTGTGATCATATCTCCTAAGGGCTCTCATACTCCGCTCACCGCCCGACTATGTTTCAACTGCACCAACAATATGGCGGAGTATGAAGCATGCATCATGGGTCTTAGAGCTGCAATTGACCTAAGGATCAAGTTCCTGAGTGTCTTCGGAGATTCCTCTCTCGTGATCAGTCAGATCAAAGGCGAGTGGGATATGAAACACCCAAATAGTATTCCTTACAAGGAGTATGTGTTGACGTTGCTTCCCCACTTCGAGGAAATAACCTTTGAACACATCCCAAGAGAATAAAATCAGTTGGCGGACGCGTTAGCAACGATGTCTTCTATGTTCAAAGTCAAATGGGACAACGAGGCTCCCCGGATCATTATTTGGAAATTGGATGAACCTGCACATTGCTGTGATCTTGAGACCGAAGAGGTAACAGAAAAGCCTTGGTATCATGAAGTAAAGAGGTACCTTGAAGCTCAAGAATACCCCGAGGGCGCGTCTCTTAATGACAAGAAGTTTCTGAGAAGGTTCGCGGCAAATTTCTTCCTCAACAATGACATTCTTTACAAACGAAACCATGATTCAACCTTACTGCGTTGTGTGGATAAGATCGAAGCAGAAAGGATCATGGCAGAGCTGCATGAAGGTACCTTCGGAACTCATTCCAGTGGACATACCATGGAAAAGAAAATCCTTCGGGCAGGATATTACTGGTCCACAATGGAAGCCGACTGTTATCAGCATTCTCGGACATGTCACAAATGCCAGGTCTATGCTGATAAGGTGCACATTCCTCCAGTCCCTTTGAACGTCTTGACGGCACCTTGGCCTTTTTCAATGTGGGGCATTGACATGATAAGCGAGATCAGACCTACGGCATCCAACGGGCATCGCTTCATCCTGGTAGCGATTGATTACTTCACGAAGTGGGTTGAAGCAGCTTCCTTTGCCACCGTAACCAAGAACGTCGTGGCACGGTTCATTCGGCACAACCTGATCTGCCGATACGGTGTACCAGAGAGGATCATTACGGATAATGGTACCAATATTAACAACAAGATGATCACTGAGCTCTACGAGCAATTCAAGATACAGCACCGCAATTCTTCTCCCTACCGGCCGAAGATGAATGGGGTTGTAGAAGCAGCTAATAAGAACATTAAGAAGATTGTGCAGAAGATGACAGTGACCTACAAAGACTGGCACGAGATGTTACCATTTGCTCTTCATGGGTACCGTACCTCAGCACGAACGTCAACAGGGGCAACACCCTACTCCTTGGTATACGGCATGGAGGCAGTCCTGCCCATTGAAGTTCAGAACCCTCTCTCCGGATCATGAAGGATGCGGGTTTAAGCGAAGACGACTGGATCCAGACCCGGCTTGATCAACTAAACCTAATCTACGAAAAGAGACTCATTGTTATTTGTCATGGTCAGACATACCAAAAACGAATGATCAAGGCATTTAACAAGAAAGTCAGACGACAAGAGTATCAAGTCGGGGACCTGGTTATCAAGCGCATTATCCTACCTCAAGGTGATCCCAGGGGCAAATGGACCCCTACGTACGAAGGGCCATTTGTGGTTAAGAACATCTTCTCAGGAGGAGCGATGATTCTAACCACCATGGATGGTGACGACCTTCCTCACCCCGTCAATGCAGACATAGTAAAAAGATACTACGCATAATCAAAGACCCGCTAGGTCAACTGGCCTAGGCAAAAATAAGGGCATCCCGGCGAACCAAAAGGGTTCGGGCAAAAATAAGGGATGAAAATTTAAAAAAAAAATTGTACACCCGGCAAGTCGAAAACCTGAAAAGGCGGCTTGGGCAAAAATGGGTATCCTGGTGGACTGAAAACCCGAAAGGGCGGTCCAGGAAAAAGTTAGGGATAAGCGTAACACTATGTCTCATTGGATCACCTTGCATCCAGACTTCGGTATCAACTATCAGGCTCGGACGACACCAGTCAAGCAGATTCATCTCCAACTAAGCAGCAAAGTGATGAGATGCTTGAAGATATAAAGGCGATAGCAGAGTTGGAACCCAGTGGGATTATTCACATAGCTGTTTTGTTTTCTTTTTACAAATTGTATAAATCCTATTTGTTCGGCGGTGTTCTCTTACTAGGACGTCAGCCTCTTGTACAAAAGCGCCTATTTACGGGCAAACTTCAAAAATCAATACAAGTTCAGTTTTCAGACAAATTGCAAATTGTTTTCCTTTATCTGTTTTGTTTTGCAAAGAATGTCCAATGTTCATTTTTGGTATATGCATTTGACATTAATTGTTGTTCATAAATATTTGCATGCGAAACAAAGGACTAATTACGGGTGATATCAGAAGTAGGGGCAATAAGAATTGTCTAAGAGGTCTAGTTGCTTTGTTCACCAAGGTACCAAGGCAAGTTCAGCTGAAGAATGTGACCAAGATACCTTCACTCCCCGCAGAGTAAGACAGTAATGGTAGCTCTCCCCACTGAGACCTGCGACTACGAAGGATTCAGCAATACTCTCCCCAAGCAGAGTTAGTCTACCACCAGCCCTAAAAAAGCTGGGCATCCCCAGTAGGTCTTAATATTCCCCAACAGAGTATACAGATATTCCTCAGCAAGCATCTCCGACAGTCTTAATATTCCTCGACAGAGTATAAGAATGTTCCCCGGCGGAATACAAGATACCCCCAGTGGAGCCATTCCCAGCACAGTCTAAAAAAGTTTCCCCGCCAGAGTTGAACCATCTTACCTAGTAGATTCTGGAAGCTTGTCCCCTGTAGAGTACAAATATATCTCCCCAGCCATATTCAGAGGTTATCCCCACAAGAGCCTAACTGGGTTATCCTCAGCAGCTTGCAACAGAAAGATCACCCCCAACGAAGTTCTTTCTATCCCCAGCGGAGTTCATCACCAAGATCCCCAACAGAGCTTATCAACGGAATCCCCAACGGAGTTATCGTTAAAATCTCAGCACAGCATCTCTTCCCACAGAGTAATTCCCCGCAGAGTAATCTCTTCACCAGGTTTATTCCCCAACAGAGTCATCTTCTCCTATAGGTTTATTCTTGCAACCATCTTCGTGTAGCATCCCCAATGGAAACGAAGAATTCAACCATACTCTTCAACATCAACCCAGGATTTGACAAACTCCCGGCATTTGTCAGGGATTTATTTTCCCAGACGAAAATACATTCATAAACATTCCACATTTCATACCTTCTATTTACATACATGATAAAGTGCATATGACACGATCTCATTCTTGAGAACATCATGACATCATGCATTTCATACATCATGACATTGCATACAGCTAACGTTTTGCCCTTTTCAGGAAAAGGTCAATCCAAAGATGGCTACTATCAACCTTTTCAAGTTCCAGATTAATACATGTAACAAGCCAGGAAAATTCTGTGAACGACTGATTGTAGATCAATACCTGTAACAAGCCAGGAAGACCATCTACATGAAGGGATTTAAGATCAATACCTGTAACAAGCCAGGAAGACAATCTTTCTTTCTCAGGTCATAGATTAATACCTGAAACCAGCCGGGACAACTATCTCATCGACCAACCTTTCTTAAGTGCCAGAATAATACCTGTAACAAGCCAGGAAAATTCTGTGAACGACTGATTGTAGATTAATACCTGTAACAAGCCAGGAAAACTATCTACATGAAGAGATTAAAGATCAATACCTATAACAAGCCAGGAAGACCATCTTTCTTTCTCAAGTCATAGATTAATACCTGAAACTAGCCAGGACAACTATCTCATCGGCCAACCTTTTCAAGTTCCAGATTAACACCTGTAACAAGCCAGGAAAACATCTGTGGACGACTGATTGTAGGTTAACACCTGAAACCAAACAGGACAATTATCTACTTGACCATCATGAAGCAACCCCACACCGGTTCCTTCTCTTTCAGATGCAGTTTTATACGGACTCATCGTCAGGCAACCTTACACAGGTTCCTTCTTTCAACTTACAAAGTTACAATTCAACAAACAATCTCCAGATGGCATCTATAAGCCCATCCTTCTACCAAAAATCTCCAAATGGCATCTGTAAGCCCATTCCCGACGTCACATTGCTGATACTACACCATGCGAGTGCAAATTTCTGGGCACTTTAGTGTTCAATCATCTTCCACCTTCGGATCACGAAAGGCACGCAAGCCAATCTACATCCTCAGGTTTAAGAAGATTGAACAGGGGAAACTGTTGTACCCCAAAATTTGCCCTCCCATATTCCTCAAGATTTGTCAAGAATGATCTTCAAATTGCTCAAGATTGCTCAAGGGTTGTACAGTCAAATCACCTCCTTAGGCAGTCAATTCAAAATTAGGGTTTTGGTTCTTTCAAGGAATTTGTGGTTCTCAATGGTTCAATCAAGTCTCATAGGCCTATATACATTCTCAAGCACCTATATACCAAGTTTCAAGACTCACAGTGCCAATTTACACAGTCAAAAGATCCATTTGATCTACAATCAACTGCAAGGGCAAAATGGTCATTTTACAGTCAAAAGTCAAGATTTTGGTCAAAATTCTCATTTTGAAGGATAATTCATCATTTTATCAAGGGTTGATCATGATTCATCAAGGATTGCTCAAAATTCATCAAGATTCAAAAGTTGCTAAATTAGGGTTTGCAAGAAAATTCAACTCAACTTTGACCAAGCATAACTTTCTCATACTTTATGAGAAATGACCCATCCAAAGCTCATTTTGAAGAGGATGCAATTTCCTACAATCCATCTTCATACCCCAGGATCAGAAAATGCACTCACAAGAAGTTATAAATTTGGACATTATAGGTCATTTTTGAAAGTCAACAAAAACACCTTTTGTGCCAAAGCTTATAACTTGATAATGGAAGATCAAAATGAGATGAGACCAAAAGGGTTGATTAGAGGACATCTCAAGGTTTCTAAAAAGTCCAAGAACACCTCCAAAAGATCAAAATTGAGCAAGTTATGCATTGGAGAAGTTGGGAAATTTTCATGAATTTGCAAAAGTCAACTATCCTCAAAACTTCAATTTTTGACAAAAGGGTCCACTTTTTTCCACTTGATTTAGTCTTTTCATGCCACACACGTGTCCCATGCTTGATTTCAGGATCAAACATTTATTTTTCTATTTTATTTAATTTTTATTGATTTAATTCATTTTAAATCTATAATAATTCAAACAAAATCTAAAAATCAATGGAATAATATCTTTGTGATTTGTACAGCTTGCAAACCTCATGTGACAACCAACCAATTCGTGCTAAGGCTTATTTGTGCACAAAATCTTAGATTTGGCCATATTTGGAAAGGTTAACAATGGTGATAAAGTCAAAACCTAATTCTTGAATATACATGGATAAAAGCCCAAATTTTGACCTAGACTGATTGCCATATATGCAAGCAAGCCTCCTAAACCTAATTCACGACCTAAGGATTGCTAAAACGACCAGAGCAAATTGCAAAAATTCTTGAAAAAGTGTGAGACCAAGAACGATATTAGAGGCACTTTCAGACCAAAAAGAGAACGTAGCTCTCTTGCCTGATATCCTGTGAAGCAAAAGCAATAAAAGCCAGGCCTTTTCATCACCTACAGCGCACTGTAAGTTGTCACGAATGGACCTCTGAACATGGAATCGTGATCTTCTATTCTTGCACTTTTTCTTCAAAACATTAGCATATTCATGTTGATCGTTTGATTTCTAACATAACTACAATATTTAATTTTGTTTTTATGCCCTATACTGTGATGCCCGATTCTAGGGTTCATGTGCTTGCTTTTTAGGTGTTTTTGATGCAGGGAAAATTTTCCACAATAATTGGTATAGGAGTGATCAGGAGATGGAGACGAGATCAACCATGGTCTTAGAATTAATTTTCATAGCCTAGGGTGAATTTTAGAGATGAGCCACGAATTTTGATGCGGAATCAAATCCGCAGGAAAAAAATACAGGGTTTTGGGGAAGAAGACGACCACACGTCGCTCTCCCATTGGCTGGTTTGAAATCAGCGCGCTTTTTTTTATTTTTTATTTCAGGCATAGGCGTTTGTTTGATATATATTATTTGTTGTTTATTATTATTACAAAGATGCAGCGTGGCTCAGTGGTGGAAGCGTGAGTGGAATGTCCATTGGGACCTGGGTTCGAATCCCCGGTCCCCCAAAACATTTGTGTTATTTTGTTTCAGGCAATTCTATGTAGCACTCCAAGCAAGGCCCTTCATACACCCTCATCCAGATGTTGTCCAAGTGGCCTCAGATCTGATCCAAGGGTCTAGATGGAAGGACTATCATACTCCCTGGTCAGCGCACGCATAGCAAACCCAGAAAAGTCAACGAGGCTGGAGTGTTATTGGGCTTTAGGCATGCGGATTACACCACCAAATTGGGCCCAACACCCCCCTTCACAAGTTTATTTCTTTTCCTTTCTTTTTTATTTCTTTCATTTAATTATTTTTTATAATTATTATTTATATTACTAACAAATTAATATTTTCATACTAAAATCAGAAAACCAAAAAAATATAATATTTTTTATTTATTAAAATTAATTTCACCCTTTCATTATTTTTTGTAAATAAATACTAATATAATTTGTTTAGTTTTAATTAGGTTAATTTTAACTTTTTTGCAATAATTTAAAATTAATGTAGAATTAGGGTTTTTAATAACTTTTGACCATTTTTTATTTTTCCTTAAATAACAAAAAAACATTAAATATTTTTATTTTAGCTAATTAATTCAATTATTAATTTAGACTAATTTCTTCAAATCAAAAAATAATCACAATATGCTTTGTTAAATGAAAAAAAGGGTCAAAACCCTAAGAACTCTCCGATTCAATCTTTCTCGCGCGTGTGATTTTTGTTGATTAATATTTTTCATCATATAATTGTATTTGCTCCGAGGATGTAACAACTTTAATTAGGAACTTTTTATCGCTTTTATTTATTTCCCGCAATTTACTTTTTCAAGGGTTTGTTTTGGCGATGTAAATACCTGACGCCTTGTAATAGCTTAGTTTTATTTTCCGCAACTATTAACTGCTAGATGTGTGCTAACTAGGCTATGCATGACAAGATTTATCTTAAATTTAAAATCAATTGTAGCTCACCATAACATGTATAAAGATAACATGACTGAAATCTGACACACTCGCACATGCCACTCCTAGGGTACGCCTCACTTGGTTGCCTCGACGTGGTCATTGAGTATAGGAAGTTTTAGAGGTCGCCCTCCTGTCTAAAGATCAAAGTTGCCTCGAAACGGTTGCCTCGGATAAAACGATCTAAGACATTAGGGTTACCGCTAAGGCGTCCTACCATTGCTTTAGTGACCACATGTCCCTTAATCGAATTGACCCGAAAACTCCAACGACGGTGCTACCTACTTCTCAATAGTGGGATAGCACTGTCTAAAGGACATTTACACATCTTAATTCCTTTTGAGTAGGTAGAGGTTCTCAGGTAGTTGCTCTTTCAAAACAAAAATACTTTTCGCACTTACACTTTTTCAAACAAAGTTTTCCAACAACACTTCATACACTCTTGAGGATAGAAACAAGAGTTAAATCAAAGTTTTCAAACAAAACTTTTTCAAAACCCACAAACACAAGAAAAGCAAAACTTTTGAAAACATAGTGAGCAAGTACCTAAGAGCCCGTGGATAACCACGGATAGAAAGGGTGCTAACACCTTCCCTTTCTATAATCTACCTCCCGAACCCGAGAAACATCTCGAAAAGGAATTTTGTTGTGCTTTTGTCCTTTCCTTGTTGGATTAAATAAAAGACGGTGGCGACTCTTGCTTACCGTGACATTTTGCAAAAACAAACGCAAAACGCGAACCAGCATTCCAAAACAGTCAGTTCTATTTCCACCGATCACAAACACCCTTTAAACTCATCTATGGAAAATCATGCCACCTGTCAGTGGAAATTGAACACAAAGCTTACTGGGTAATTAAAACTTTAAACCTAAGCTACACTGCGGCAGGAGAGAAAAGGATCCTCGACATAAATGAATTAGAAGAACTAAGATTTGACGTATATGAAAATGCGAGGATCTACAAAGAAAGAACCAAAAAATGGCATGACAAACGAATCTCAAGGAAGGAATTCAACGAAGGAGATGTAGTTCTCCTATTCAACTCTCGTCTAAAACTTTTTCCTGGGAAACTCCGTTCACGATGGTCTGGACCATTCGAAGTGACCAAAGTTTTCCCCAGTGGTGCCATAGAGATTAAAGGAAAATCCATGAACCCGTTCTTAGTAAATGGCCAACGTCTAAAACATTATTACAGCGTTGAAAATAAGGATTACACTGCGAGCTTAACGCTATTAGAGCTGCCACCCGAATTAGGAAACTAATTCATGTCTAACAACATTGTCAAGCTAACGACATTAAACAAGCGCTGTGTGGGAGGCAACCCATAGGTTTTTAATTTACTTTCTTTCAAATCTCTTTATATTTTATTTTTATTTCTGCATTTTGATTTTTACTTTCCGAATTTTCTTTCCTTTTTCTTTCTTTCTCCCACTACATATTTTACTTATTTGCATTTTTCTTTTACAAATTTTAGTACCGACTCACAGGAACCTACAAGCTAAAATTCATGGATACTATCATTTTTGACACAGAGGCCCAGCAGAGGCGATATGAGATTCTGGCTCAGCGCCAGATGAGCATGACTACGTATGTGCATGATCCCACCTTGACAGCTTTAGGAATCAGGGAAAGTGTATACTTCTTGTTTAACCAGATAGGATGGGAGGGGTTCCTAGCCCATAAACACCCTACACACTAACGCCTCACCTTGGAGTTCTTAAGCTCCCTCATCTATAAACCCACACAAGGCTTAGGGCGTAGTAGGGGTCAGATGTCCTTTAGATTGTTTGGTTTCACCCACCAGTTTACAGTTTGCAGTCTAGCTGAGCTGCTAGGATTCCCTAGTTCTTTAGATGCCTACATGGAAACCCAAGCGGATGACTACCTCAACTTTGAACTTAATCACTTTTAGAGGGACATAGCGGGCCAATATCCTGAGGACCCAGACCACCTTGATGCTACTGAGATTCATAACCCTGCGATTAGGTATTTCCATCATATATTAGCTTTCACCTTTTTTGGAAAACCTATTAATAGACTCTCAGTTTCTAGGGATGAGTTGTTCATCATTTACTGTGCTTTTCAGTCCAGACCAGTCATTGGTGCATCATTTATGATCGCCAACATGTCAGCTATAGCTCAGTGTACCTATGGCCCCATCTGTGTCGGCGGGCTAGTCAATATGATAGCCGAGGCCCTATCCCTACGGTCATCTCTGTCACGCCTTACGCCGTACGCCAGATACTATACCATGGACATCCCTTTTTGAGTTCCTACGCCTATCACACTCGCGATGATGCAGAAACACACCTAACGGGAGCCGCTCAATTTCGGATGTTCAACCGAGAGTACACACTCAACCATGAAATTTTGAGCGACATATTTCATTTTCCCCGTGGGAATAATGTGCAATATCGTATTCCCCCGGAATTGGATTGGAATGGAAGTGCATACGCACTATGGGAGAGAATAACCGGCGAACCAAATGTCAATCCCGAAGCACGGTACGCCTCTCACATCCACAACCCGAACATTCGCTTCTTACACCGTGTTATGGCAAACACAATATTTGGAAGGGCAAACAACAACAAGGTAAACACTAAAGAATTGTATGCTCTTCACTGTACCTTTTCACAAAACCTCCATCTTAATCTCGTTACTTTAATGATGGCCCACATTCAAAACCTCGTTACAAGAGACGGGACCACACCTTTTTGTATCAGAGGCATCGTCACCACCATCGCAATTCACCTGAACTGGGGGGAAAGGATTCAACGCCTACCTCTACTGCCAACAGTTTATATGGATATTGATAACTGTAGAGCTGGCCGCCTGATCAAAGTACGAGAAGCTGGAGGGTACTATCTAATGGTTAAGAATGCAAGAGTTCGTAGCGTGATCATGCCAAATCACAATCGTACTTACTTGGGTAATCCGGATAACTGGCTTTACAACCTGAACGCCCCAGAACCCGGAGAAAATGTGCAAGGAAATCAAGGTGAGGCCAACAACGCTACCGCTGACGAAATCGAAGAAGAATTAGAGCAGCAAGAGCCCCAACCACAACAAGCCAACAATCCCGCCACCATCGACGCAATCTATGCCGCAATAATGCAGCAAAACCAGTTGTCCACTCAACGCCACCAGAGCCTCGAGACGCGCCAAATCGAGATGATGACTCTCATACAACAAATGCAGAGAGACCAAAATGACTACACTCGCAGGCATGATCAAAGTATGCTGGAATTCACCACAGGAATAATGGAAGATATGCGAGCCTTAACACTTCGTGTTGACGACTTGCATAATATCATATCCCAGAGAGATGGAGGCGAATCTTCCAGACACGGTGGGCAAGCACGTCGAAGAGCGAGGACACGTGGCCGATACCAAAGACAAGAGGAGGAAGAATGATTATCCAGTTTCCATTTCCCCTTTCCCACTTTTATCAATACATTGAGGATAATGTATGATTCAAGTATGAGGGAGGAAGTATTTCCCTTTTCCTAGTAATTTTTATTTTTTCTTTGTAATTTCCCTTCCGTTATCTTTATTTCAATAAAAAAAATTTATAAATTTTTTTTATCAAGTTATCTATTAAAGCAATTTGTGTTCTTTAAGACTCCCCTTTCTTTTTTGAGCCCATAAAAAAAAAATTTGACTCACTCGACAAAGTACATAGACTACAAGATCTCTAATCGTCAGGAATTGGGGCAAGATTAAGCGAAATTCCTACCATCTAGACACTCTACAACCCCAGAGTATGATAGATCAATCCAAGTACCTGTTATTCCAACACCCTGAGTTTAGTCTTTATAGTAACCCTGAGTAGTTTATATTAGCAGTCAGCACCGTCTTAAACACAAACTACGTAGGAAGTCGATGAATATAAGTGGATGATATAATATTTCAGCAAAATGTTGCAAGGAAACACACCAATTAAATTGGACGATCCTTACCCGCTCGCCTAATCCAAAGGATGTAAACCTTATAAAGTAACATGAAAATTTATTTGGTGGATGGTTCAGGAGCATTTGGTACTGAACTCGGTAGGGCGGATTACGGTCTGATCCCCCGCATCCAACCATTCAATTAAAAAAGGTTGCCACATTACTGTTCCAGAAACCTCTAAAGTTTAAAAGGATCATAACCACTAACCTATTGTTCTTTTATGTGCGTGTAAAGATAAAGGACTTAATGTGATTGCGCTAGAATGAAAGGGCAAAACAAGACAAATACTCGAGGTAGGCTATGATAGGACCTGTAACTAGTTTATGTAAAATGGAACTGTCTAGTGTCATTGACGTAGTAATGGAGCATGAATCAAGCCATCGATTTTCTGACAAAAACACAACGCAACTATATATTAGTTGATCCAAGTCATAACCATGTTTAGAAAAACATCGTACTTAGCATTTGCTTGAGGACAAGCAAAGTTTAAGTATGGGGGAGTTTGATGACACACAAATATGTGATATTTCTGGCTTGATATAAACCAAATATTTCTCATGCTTTAGTTTAAATTAAATTATTTTATAAGTATTATGCAGGTATTTTTCTATTTTTGCAGATATGCATTAAGCTGAACACTTTGGAAGAAATGAAGAAAAAAAGAGGTGCAAAACTAGCAAAAAGGCCAAAGGAGGAGAAATGAGCCCAAGGCCCATTATACATGTGAGCACGTGGCCCACAATAAAGAAGACCTTGACGACCGTCAAGGAGGCATGCCGAATGTCACGCGCCAAGAAAGACCAAGTGCCTATCATCACTTGAATGTGACGAACGTCACAAGCCACTTACTCCACTTTCTTCTCATCCAACAGACAGAAACGCGTTCAAGGGTTAATCCAGCGACTACCTACATTTTCTCACCCACCCAGTCAAAGTACCAAGGAAAGTGACATATTAATGGCCCTATTATTTCTCAAAGAAGGGAGTAAACTGTTCCTACATTTTCGAGAGCAACTGATCATGCAAGACTTATAAATAGAGCCTTAGACCACAGTAGAAAGGGTTCTTCTTTTTTGGCAAGAAACTTTAGAGATTTTATATTGAGCGAATATTCTCTTCAGCATTGTTTTATTTTCCCAGCTATTTCTATATTCCTTTCCAGCATTATTTTCTTCTGTACGGTTAAATATATTCTCCGATCAAAGCAAAGCCTACAATTTATGCAGGAGTGCTTCTGTCTTCAGAGTTATTACCAGGTTAATGTTTACAAATTCTTATTTCTTTTTAATCAATATAATTATGTTTATTTTTGTTTGTCCCTTAAATTATTCTGTGATTTGGTTTAATATTATGTTAGGCTAGAAATCCTATACCGGTATGTAAAGTCACTCAACCAAGGGAACGAGTAACTTAGTTGGGATTATTTTTACTACGAAACTTTCTTTTCTGGCCTAAGTTACTATTTTTCAATCATTAAATTGTTTTGTTACGGAAGTAAAAAAACAGATAGAGGTTAGGGTCAACAAAGCAGAAGTTTGAGATCTTTTAACTGGACAGTAGTAATTAGGCATTGGCTTAAAATACAGCGGAAGCACTTTAATGTTAATTAAGATTTTATTTAGTTTTCAAAAAGTGTTTTTAACTCCTGCAGGATGGCGGAAGCGTACGTTAGGACTTAACTGCATAGCCTAGATCAACAAAACGACAGTGTGAGACGAGGGTTTTTAAACTAAATAAGTTTTACTGAAAGCTGTTTTGAAAATATAAAGACGCCCAACAGGTTGCTAGTTCCCGAGGTAAGACTATTGCATACTGGTAATTAAGCTCATCGATTATTAAAAATCCAACTTAATTTAGTATTTAGTTTTCCCTACAACCCAATCAAATATTCATTAGCTTTAGATTTGCGAAGTAACAGTAGAAGACGGTAGATCGATTCATCAGTCTTTGTGGTTCGATATCTTTTAAAACTACACGATAAGACTGTGCACTTGCAGTCCGAATCATTGGATACATAAGTATAATCCCGATGACAAGTCTCCCTCACCATCACTTGGGGCATTAAAACGTCAATCTCATTAAAGGATTACATACAGTGTCACAAACATCTGATACTAAGGGCAGTGGTGAACCTCTCTGAAATCTTTCTGAAAAGAAGTTCAAGCGTCCTCGAGAAGTTTATTACCTCTCTAAGCAGATCAGCAGTCATGGGTTTATTTCCCCAACATTTATCAAGGATTTATTCTCCACAACAAAATTACATTTCAAATTGATTAGTCATCAAAAATTCCTTCATCACCTGTTGGAAGTTACAGTCATCAAAAATTCCTTCATCACTTGTTGGAAGTTACAGTCATCAAAAATTCCTTCATCACCTGTTGGATGTTACAATCATCAAAAATTCCTTCATCACCTGTTGGAAGTTACAGTCATCAAAGATTCCTTCATCACCCGTTGGAAGTTACAGCCACCAACAGAATAACGGACAACTGAAGCTCCTAAAAATTTGTTTCTCTCAAGAATGAAGATTCTCATCCTTAAAACCTCAAGATATTGGTATACTCCCAAGTTCCTGATACCCACCAACAGAATAACGGAAAATTGAAGCTCCTAAAAATTTGTTTCTCTCCAGAATGAAGATTCTCATTCTTAAGACCTTAGAAGATTGGTATACTCCCAGGCTCCTGATACCGTTAACAGAATGAAGATTCTCATCCTTGAAACCTCAAGAGATTGGTACACTCCCAAGCTCCTGATACCGTTAACAGAATGAAGATTCTCATCCTTGAAACCTCAAGAGATTGGTATACTCCCAAACTCCTGATACCGTTAACAGAATGAAGATTCTCATCCTTGAAACCTCAAGAGATTGGTATACTCCCAAGCCCCTGATACCGTTAATAGAATGAAGATTCTCATCCTTAAAACTCCAGTAGATTGGCATACACCCAACCTTATGACCCAAGACCTGAATGAAGATTCTCATTTTGGCTTCCCCAGTAGATTGGCATACACCCAACCTCCTGATTTTCCCCGACAGAATGAAGATTCTCATTCTCAAAGTGGTATACAATTCAACATCCTGATATTCCCAACAGAATGAAGATTCTCATTCTCAAAGTGGCATACGACTTGACTTCTGAACTTCCTCCAAACAGGAATAAGCTTTTTCCTGAATCTTGAGTTTTTACTCTCCAACAGGATAGCTACTTTTCAACAGTATGGCTATTTCCCACAGAATTCTTATTCCCCAAGCAGAATGAAGACTCTCATTCTCAATTCCTCACAGATTTTTTTAGATATTCCCCGACAAAGATCTCCTCAAAGCAGGAATCCCCATTAGATTGGCATATAACCCAAACTCCTGATTTCCCCAACAGTGGTCCTGGGACTTCTCATTTTCTATGATCAAAGGATTTTCAATCCCCAGCAGCAGCCAAGGGGATTTGTCAAAATCAAGGATTTATTTTCCCCGACAGCGGTCAGAGATTTTATTATCTCCGGCTATCCAGGATTTATCTTCCTCAGCAAGACAGTTACTCAGCTTACATGCACACCCATTACATTCATATATCATAAACATTGATGAAATATAGTTCATTGCATCATACATAGCATGCAACATAACTTTATGTTTTAGCTAACATTTTACCCTTTTCAGGATAAGATTAAAAGGCTATCATCCAGTTACAGTCTCAGATATACTCCAGACACGGAATCATTCTGCCACTTATTCAGATCCCAGTTATAGTCTCAGATATACTCCAGACACGAAAGTCATTCTGCTACTCATACAGATCTCAACTCCAGTTACAGTCTCAGATATACTCCAGACATGGAAGTCATTATGTCACTTATTCAGACCCCCAGCTCAGAGACGTTCCAAACATGGATACCTTTCTGATACTCACCCACTCACCTACAACATACAGTTCAACAAACATTCCCCGATGGCATCTTTAAGCCCATCCCCGACAAGATTTTGTCACATCTCAAAATGGCATCTTTAAGCCCATTCCCTCAAATATGCTTTGACGAGTGCAAATTTTTGGGCACTCTAGTGTCCAATCATCTTTTACCTTCGAGTCGCGAACGGCAAAATTGCCAATCTAACTCTTCAGGTTCAAGAAGATTGAACAGGGGCAACTGTTGTACCCCAAAATTTGCCCTCCCGTTTTCACAAGAAATCACAACCTCAGGGTTTTCTCTAATTTTTTAGATCGGCTCAAGAATCGGTCAAAAAGACTCTTCTTTATCAGTTAAATCCAGAATTAGGGTTTCCACTGATTTTGTTGAGATTGGCTCAGGAATTGATCAAGCAGACTTTTCTTTGACAACAAATTTGGAATTAGGGTTTTCGCTCGTATTTCTCAAAAGAAATTGAATCCACAGTAATTCAATTGACTGTTACATTATTTTTACGCTTGTTCAAGATTACCGGTTGTTTCTCAAAACCTAAATATCTGGGATAGGAGCTGAGGCTTTATTTGAAACTTTGAGGCATTGGTTTGATCAGTGGAGTGAAAAGTGTATGAAATGCTTGTTTGTTTAACTGTACAAAGCATATGTTAATTGGAATGCCAGGCATATTGTGATTAATGCGAGATTGCGAGACTGTAAAGTTTGTTGATTATTTATTTCATCTGGATTAAAGTCATTGGGATACATTTCCAGTTATTTTAATTTAAGAGTTTTAAATAATTAAATAGACAATACAAGGAAAAGTTGAAAGATATTTGACAAAGATTTTTTTATTTTTTTATTTCAAATGTTGTTACAAATTTTATTTGAATATTGTGAATTTACAATTTGCAGTATTTACAGTAATATTTGTTTACAATATATGAAAAAACAATATAATAAATCTAAGTCTAAATCTCTAGAGATCTTTGACTTTTACTTCTACTGTTTCCTCCATTATCCAACTGTTACTTACCTGCAAAAGACGGAAAGAAGTTAGTATGAGAATTTTCAAGCAGAAGCAGATAAATAAATAAAAATCATCATTAAAGCTTGTTGGCTAGAATCATAATACTATTGGATTTATCATGTTTTTACTTGTTCTCTTTGAAAATCACAAGAAGATTTCTCTTCTTGGTTCACAAAGAGAAAAGTAAAAATTAATTTGCAAGCATAAAATTATTTCAAAATGCAAAGATATAAGGCAGCAAGGCAAAGCAAACTGAATTCCAAACTGCATTAGTCAGCATGAGCAAGCATGACAAGCTAATTACAAATGCAAACTGAATGTCAAACCAAGTTGCAAAGCTGTCAAAGTACACAAAGTTGTCCAAGAAAGTATAATGCAGGAAATATGGAAACAAGTATAATGCAGAGATAAAGCAAGTTACAAGCAAGAAGGCTTGTCAATTTTCATCATCATTTTCTGGCCCAACAAGCTTTTCAGATTAAAATATATTAAGCAAAAAGTGCTTTCATGGAGAGAGAAAGAGAGTGAAGTGGGGGTTTGCAGTTTTGGCAGGCTGTAAAAGGCTGTGAGAAAGCAAATAAATAGAACAAGTCTAACAGTTCAGAAGAGAAGAGGAGATATAGAGACAAAACTGCAAGCTTAAGAAACAACAAGCCTGCATAAAGGCCTCCAACTGAAGCCTGTTTCCAACAACACTAAAACACCAGAAGCAAAACTGCCTCCAAACTCAACAACCTGCAAAAACTGCTACCAAAAATCCAAACAAGTTCAAAGTTTACTCAAACACTAAAACCTGCCTGCAAGAGATCACTGCAAACCTGTAGCCTGCATAACTGCAACTCCAACCTGCTTAAACTGCACAAAACTGCTAAACCAGTTTAAACAACAAACTGCTGGTAAACACAAACAAACAACAAATCACACAAGCCTGCCTTCAAAAAGGAAACAGAAAGCCTGCCTTACAAGCTAAAACCTGCTCAAACTACATCAGCCTATTCAAACAAACGTTGAGCAACCAAAAACAACTCAAGCTTGCCTTCCCAAAACTCAGCAGATGGTAAACCTGTAAGTCCAGAAGCCAGCCTGCTTCCAAATCAAAAACCCCAACAAGTTCAAAGCTTACTCAAAAACTCACAAACCTTTCCAACTACACAACAAAACTGTAAGGGACAGTTCAAAAGGCCAAAAACTGCCAAAACTACAAACACAGTCTAGCCTCATCAACCATCAAGGAAACAGTTCAAACATGAGTTAGCTTCAGCAGCACCCTCATCATTAACATAGCAAAGAAGAGGAAGAAGCAAGTCTCAGAAAACATTCATCATCAACCTAATCATCAGAATATATTCAGCCTCAACTCGAATCAGAATAACAAGCAAATTTCAGTTTCACCATCATCAAATATCCAACACCCAAAGAAGAAGAAGAAGGGAAGAGTGTAAAAGCAAAACAACAAATAAGTTTCAGAATATAAGCTTCATCATCAACAATCAGTATCCAACAAAGGCAAACAAAGATTCAGAAACAAGTTCGTCATCATTAAGCATGAACAACCAAAGGAGAAAAGAGAGATTCAGAAGCGATAAACAATTCAGAAGCATAGTTTTCAGAACAACATCATCATTAAACATTCAAAAAAGGAGTCAAGCACAGAAATACCAGATAAGCATCGTCCTCATCTTCTCCACCTTCGGCCACCAAGAGCGCCGCCGTTCCAAGCCCTCTCCTTCCATCCCTTTTCCAGAAACCCATCGCCAAAGGTATGATCTTTCTTCCAAAACATTGTTGCATCTTAGACGCAATCACCATGGATTAAAAGTTAAAATAATAACATAAACATTCAAGAGAATTAAACATGCAAAGTGTAAAAAATGCATTTGGAACGAAAGAGAGATACCTTCTAAAACACCGCCTTGTATCGTTGTGGAAGGGAGATGGATGAAGGTGGCGCTCTGGCAGCTTGAAGGTTGGAGGAAGGATCAGAGGCCCATGGGTTTGAGAAAGGCGAAGAGAGACGAAGAAGATGAGAGGAGCGGCGCCGTTAACAAAAACTGAAAACCCTATTTCTGAACTCACAAAAATGAAACCCTAACAAATGTTGTTCAACATCAGATGGGCCTTTGCCCAAACTAAAACCAGCAAGCCCAATCATTTCCTAGCGTCTACACCTCCCTGATCCTTGTTTTCCTTCATTTTCTACTATGGGCCAAATACCATTCATGGGCCCATCCTTTTTACTATCAAAACTAATTTATTTTCCTTTTTTTAGATTATTTTCTTTCTTTTAATTAATTCACATACTAATTTAATTTGGTTTTAATTTCTTTTTTAAGTTATTGTTAATCTTGTTCATAATAAAAAAATACACAAAAAGAAAAGAATATTTAGTCTAAATATTTTTCTTTAAACCTAGTTATGGATTGATAAAATGCAAAAATGATCTTAAGCATTAACTTAAATAATTTTTTCTTTTCTTTAAAACTCTTTGTTTATATAATCAATAAAAAAACACAAAATAATAAGTAAAATACTTAATTTTCTTTAGGTTAAATTTTTATTTGAGCATTTGTAAATAAATATACGCATCTCATATTTCTTTGATTTTCATTATCTTATACTTTGTTATAAATTTACATTGAGAATGCGACAGTTCAATTTGGTTGTAATATATACTTGGACATTACTATTCTGATAAGACTCATCCCCATTTGTAAACATTTGTACCCCCATCCCCGGATACTTATTTGTAATAACTTAGACTTTAAATTCCCGCAATTTATCGCTTTCAATATACTGTATAGTAATTAGGGTTTATATGCGAAGATTTAAAATCAATCGCTAGATGACCTAATACAAGATAAATGCATGAAAATCAATACACAATTCACACTTGCACCTCTAGGGTAACCTCGCTTGTTGCCTCGGAAAATACAATCATGTATCTCGAGTATGAGACACTCTAGCAAATTCCCCTTCGATAAACAAAGATCGTAGTCCCTCGATGACCCTTGATGTTGCCTTCGATAAAATGATCTCGTCCCTTACAAAATTGTTAGAGCGTCTCACAAGTTGCTTTCAATGATTGTATACGATGACCCGCGCCTGTCCCGTTTAACATCCTAACACAAGGTTGTTCACCAAATACAATGGTGAAACAACACTGTTAAAAGGGTTAAAAACATAATAAAGATCTTTGAGTAAAATAGGATAGACAACTCTTAGTTACTTGATCAAAAATCTTGCAAAACATCCTTGCCATTTTTCAAACACACTTCACGACACAACGTCAAAACAATTTCAAAACAACTTTCTAAATATTGAAATATCTTTTCAAAAAGACACACGCCTTTGTATATATTCAAACAAGAATCATTACAAAGGTTGCCTAGACAAGGCATCTTTTTCAAGACATTTTCAAAACCACACACACAAAGCACCATTTCAAACAATTGAAAAGCAAAGGCAAGTGATCTAAAAAACAAGTAACTAAGATCCCATGGATAACCATGGATGAAAAGGGTGCTAGCACCTTCCCTTTTCATAATTTACCCCCCGAACCCAAGAAAACATCTCAAAGGTCTTTCCTGTGCTTTTTGACCTTTCCTTAGGATAAAATAAAAAATCGGTGGCGACTCTTGCTAAACCGAAACATTTGCGAACACAAACGCAAAATCCCAAGTCAGTTCTCCCACCGTATCACACTCATGAATGGGTGTAAGCATTAAATTATGATGATATTTACAAGCAAGAAGGCCTGCAACACAAGATTATGCAGCATAGCATAAGGTTTTTGTTATGTGTTCTTCAACAAAAAGACTTGCAATTCAAGAATGGATGCCCAACTTCATGTCTTTGAATCTCCTAGCTTAAGTATGATAAATTATACTAATGGATGTTTTGGAAAGCTTGAAACATCCTGTATAACTTTCATGTTGGCTATTTTGACAAAATCATCTTGGAACTATGTGAAAAAATGCCAAGAAATTGGGATAAAATCCTGACCAAAGTCTGTTGAAAATTTCTCTAAGTGTTAGATGAAAATGTCATGACTTCATGAATTTATAACTTAAAATCCAAGAACTTCTAGGTTTTGATCAGTAAAGAAAAGTTGTAGATCTCATCAAGATCTACAATTTTCATGTTGAAAGTTTTTTTTTAATCATCTTGCATCTCGGTGAAAAATTGTCATGAAGTTATGAAATAAACATGTATAAAAACACTTAGGAAAATTTCTCTTGGAAAGTTTGACTTTTCAAGTTGACTTTTGACTTTCTTGACTTCTTGACGATCAAGCTTAATATTCTTGAATATCTTGATGAATTTTGATCTTTGGAATGTAATGTTTGACCAAAAAGTCAAAGTTTGGCTTTTTAGGGTACAATTGACTTTTTCATCAATACAACTATTTTTAGGTCATCTGATCAATTGATTGGGCAATTTTATGATTCAAGACTTGAAACTTGTCATGAGCATTCTTTGAGGTCCATACTGATCCATGAAATTCATTTGGAGTATTATAAGTTCAATTGTCTTTGTGTAAACTCAAACTGTAATTTGAGGTATCAGTGTTGAGGAGATGGCTTAACCTAGTCAACCCTCGTACAAGCTTGAGCCATTGAAAATCTTGTGAAGAATGTGTTGAGAAAAAGGGAGGGAAAATTTTGGGGTACAACACCAGGGGTAGGTGGTACCTTACCCCCCTAATTTGGGCCTTTCTAATTCAATGGTGCCCTTCATTTTGGCTGATTCTCCCTGTACAAAGAGATAGGACGCAAATAACATGAGACGGTTCAAACATGGTGTCTCGTGATTCAGTCGTTATGGGGGTAATGCGATGGGTTTATCATATATAGTTATACCTCATAAGCATGTTAGTAATGTTAGTATGCATCAAAGCAACATGAAAACAAAAAAAAAACAAAAAAAACAAACAAAAAAACAAGGAAATCGGAGATCAATGTATGTGATTTTCAGGCCCTTTGGATTATCAAGATTGATCCATTCTTACCCTATAATGCCTCAGGGATTAATTTCGTTGATTGGCTTTCTTGGAGAGAGGCTGAAAATAGGGTTTATAGTTTGCCCTAGTTTTGATAAAATTTGAAGTTTTGGTATAGGATCTTCTTGCAAGGTTTTTGATCTTACCACTTGATCAGAACCTACAAGGTGGTCGGGTGATGATCTGTAGTTGGAATGTGATGTCGAGGAGGAAAAAAGGGGGTTGTAACTGCAAGGCACTCTGAAGATCAAGTAAGAATGGGGATAATGAGACACAAGCAAAGTGTTAAGGTATTGGTGGTGAATAGTGAATATTCGATACCTGGCCCTCACAACTGTGAGGGTTTATATAATCCCCCTGGCGCATAGCCATTGGTTCCTATTTTTCGGCCTGGATATGTGGGTCCATAAAAAAAGGTAACTGCTGAACTTGGTCAAACTGGGAAGATGTTCCTGTAACTAGCCGTTTGTTCCAAGGAGGGGGTAAGTTATGGGCAGCGGTCTGGTTGGTTCCTGGTTGTCTGCACGACTTGAGGTTGGGCAGACTGAGAGGTGCTCGTTGATCACCTTAAGTCAGTGACGGCCTGGGACGGAAAAAGGTTGATATTTCTCGACAGAGAGCAGGGGAGATTTTGGCCATAGACATATGGATGTACCAAAGAAAGGGTTAGACTAGGCCCATTTTAGCTATCAAGCCAGTCTAGAACAGTAGCCCCCAAGCCGTTGCTTCTGGGCACAAGAGTGATGACTTTAACACCTACTCATGGAATGAGGTGTGTCTTATGGGGAGAATGGGTGTCTCCTGTTGCACCTTTCTCACTGGGAGATGAGGAGTTGGTCGTTAGGAGCCTTGAACTTAAATAGGTAGTGTGTTTTGGTTAGCATGTTGGCGAAGCGGCATAATGATGGCCTATGGACTAGGGTGTAACGATGACGACCCTAGGGTTTCCCAGGTGCGTGTCTCATACGCGCGGATGGTCCTAGCTATAAATACGAGAGGAGTAAGGAGTTTAGTTTTTTTCATTCTCTCTCCCAACTTCTCATAATCGCTCGCCTGTCCACCACCGTCGTTTCTTGAGACTCGTTGCTCGCTGCTCCTACTTCCAACATTCCTTCTTCTTTAACTGGTAAGATTTTAGTTTTTCGTTGTCGTTTGCTTTCAGTAGTTCTGATTTTCGTGATTTTCTTCCTAGAAATGCATGCGGCTAGGGTTTAGGATTCTGATTGTTAGGACGCTCTTGGGGAGTGATGGTGGTAGGTGGTGGTTTTGTAGTTTAGAATCATCGGAGCCGCCATGGATCCTCCCCGGGCATTTCATGATGTATCGCAGATGGTCCTTTAGGGCCTAGGGCTCTTTCTCGAACTTCTACCTATTTATGCGCCTTAGTGAAGGTTCTGGTCGAGAACACGATCCTTGTTTCCCAGCGCCCTTTCACTTGATTAGTAGTGGAAGGGTGGTTATGATATTGATGTCGAACTCATCTTCATCCTCTGCTTTTCAGGTACTATGGCCGACAAGCCCGGGTTAGTCTCTCAAGAAAGTCTTCTAGATCTTCATGAAGTTCTTCAGACGAGGCTAGTAGCTCATCGAGCATACTGGAGATTTCCGGGGACGAGCTGAATCAGTCGGAATAGTAAGTGGAGGGAGGCGATATGGAGATGGCCACCGCTGATCAAGGTTGCTTGTTTCCCCCCAGGGACGAAGAGGATCTGCGGGCTTGGGTCACGAACGATCCTTGGGACTGGCCCTCTTATTTCTTTGAGCATCGGGATGATGTTTTTACTAAGGTGTATACTCAGGAGGAAGGAAACCGGGGAGAGTGGTCGCTGTATATTCCCGGGAAAGAGAGCAGGATCTTCTCGAAATATGATAGAAGGTGGATTCCCATGTACGACGTCGTGTTCCGAGAAATGCGTCTCCGGCTCCCCTTCTTGGATTTTGAGGTAGTTGTATTCAGGCATCTGCGGTTGGCTCCTTTCTAACTTCATTCAAATGACATCACGTTTATACGAGTGTTCGAGATCGTTTATGATTACTTGAAGATAGGGGCTACAATTCCCTTGTTTTTCTACTGTTTCACCTTTAGAGGAGCAAAATCGATGGCAAGTAGGGATGGGTCACGTTGAAGCAAGGCAACAGGAAGTTGTTCAAAGCTTATCTGGAGTCTGTCCATCACTTCAAGGACAAATATATACTATGGCATCCTTCTTCGAGCAAGGCAATGCTGAATGTTTTTAGGACCGTGCTTGCACGTAACGAGGATGGTACTCCCGTTTGAACGAGCTAGGAGACCTTGTGATAAAATTGGTTTACAAGTTTGCGTTCCAATGGATGAGGAAGTACTTCAATAATGAATTGGGTTCCTACATCTGGAGGAAGGCATAGCTCGGAGTCAAGGAACAGAAGAGCTTCGCCATCTTGACTGCTTTCGTAGCCCGGATCCCCTGTGTCCAGCGAGTGGGTCAGGGAGGCAGGTCAGTGATCGATAAAAACGGGGAGGTTGCATACGAGCTGAGCCTTGTAATCATCAAAGAGATCCTTGTGAGCAAGGATCTCGTCAAGTATTTGTGTATTTATGTTTTTAATAGTTGTATGTGGTTGTCGCTTATTTGAATCCTCATTTACTAACTACGTTTCTTTTTGTTTGTTTTGCAGATAGCATGAATCCCGCCCAAGAGCACATAGCCAAGACTCTTGCTGCTAGAGAGAGGAAGGCTCAGAAGGATTCTCAGACTGGCTTGGGGGTCGCTCCTTCTTTGGGGTTGGGTGACTCGTCTTCGGCCCAAGCTACGGTTGCTCTCTCTCCTGCCCTTGTATCCTCGAAAGCAAAGAGGCCGCATGCCGAGGGAAGCATCGACCTGACCAGGGAGAAAGGGAAAGGAATGTATGACCTGCCCCCTTGCTGGATAGAGAAGGCTTTCTTTGAGTGTGCAACTATTTGCCTTTCTCAGGTTGAATCCCTTCATCTAGAGGGTTTGGGCCGCCTGGAGAAGAGGGTGATGTTGGCGCAGAATGTCAGTGGTTTAATGTGGATTTTGGAGATGGGTGTAGCCTATACTTAGGGGAGTTCTTCGCAGGAGGCAGAGTTAAAGAACCTCAGACTAAGCTGGCTGCGAGCGAGAAGGCCCGTATCAAGGAGGAAAGGGACCAGAATATGTCTGAGGAAGAATCAGAGAGACTCTCCGAGGAACGTAGGATCCTATAGCTCAAGAAAAAAGATCTCGAGGGGAAGGTAGCCATCCTGACCACCAAGATGACGCCTGCTGAAGACGAGCTGAAGGACACGGAATATTTAAAGACTCGGGCCGAGCTTGTTGCTTTTTTTCAAATGGCAGTGGATGATTCCCAAGCTGCCTCAGAGGGGAGTTTTTAGAATGCGGTGAAGCAGATCGATACGCTGAACCCCGGGATCAAACTCAACACTTTGGGTATGGGGATCAACTATTACGTGGCTGCTGGTAAGATTCTGGTCCCTGATTACCTCAAAGAGTTTATTGCTCAGCCAGCCACGGGTCCTTCCCAGTTATCGCCCGTCATTGAGGAAGAGACTGAAGGGTGACTGCTAGTTGTTTTATTTATTTCGGCTTGCATTCCGTATTGTTATAATTTTGTTTCTCCAGGCTTTTGGCCGTTTATGTAATATCTGAACAAGCGTGGTCTCTGTGGCCACAAATTTATTCTTTTGGATGAGGCATTTAAAGGCCTCCTTTGTTGTAATATTCGTACAATAGCGGCCCAGGTGGTCGTTTCTTTTAGTTTTCCGGTCGTGATGGTCGTTTGTTTCGAATATTTAACTTGTGTTTACATGTTTATTGATAAACTTGTCCGCTTGGGACATCTTTTATTTTTACCAAGAGTTTGTAGCAGGGATTTGCTCGTTTAGTCCGTATGTTTTCCAGTATGGGGAAACTGATCAAACGGCCAGGGTGAATACTGGGCATGGGCCGGAACTCAGGTCTCGTTTTGAGGGACCTGGGTTCGGCAGCGTGAACTTCGCGTTACAAGCCGGGTGTTCTACCGTTGTGGCACGAGGACTATGGAGCTTGATCGAGTTATCCATGTCGTATTGATGGTGCACTCGTTATAAGAGCGAAGCTTCACCCCTTCTGAATATTTTAGGTGCTATGCTTGTGCCTAGGCATGCACGCGTGGTCGGGCCTGGGTGAGTTTGTCTTGTCGACCAAACTCGTCGACTGCTTAGTGTTTTAACTATAATACTGCTTTAGCTTTTCAATGTTCCATGATCGAACGAGTTGTTCCCCTTGTAAGTTTTCTTAGTAATACGCTCAAGTTCCCGTTTTTGTGTAGACGCGATAAAGACCTTCCCATTTTGCTGTGAGTTTTCCCTCGTGAGATTCTTTACGACTTCTCTTTAAGACAAGGATTCCGACCTTGAACTCTCGTCGTATGACCTTGGCATCGTAGCGCATGGCTATTTTTTGTTTGAGCGATGCCTCCCGTAGGGTCGCTCATTTTCTGATTTCTTCTACTAGATCCAGTTCCTCCAAAAGGATGACATTGTTCATCTCCTCTTCTAGGGGAGACTCGGTTCGTCTGGAGGGTTCTTTGATCTCCACGGGAATGACGACCTCCGTCCCATAAGCCAGTCGGAAAGGGGTCTCCCTGGTTAACGAGTGTGTCGTTGTTCGATATCCCCAGAGTACACTATGTAACTCCCTAACCCATATTTTCTTGGTTTCGTCCAATCTTCGCTTGAGGCCCCGAGTATTACTCTGTTCGCGGATTCGACTTGGTCGTTTGTCTGGGAGTGCTCGACAGAGGCGAAGTGCTGGGTGGTGCCTAGTTTAGAGACAAATTCCTGAAAGGCGTAGTCTGTGAACTGAGTCCCATCGTCGGTGACTATCGCTTGTGGGATGCCGAACCGAGTGAGGATGTTTCTTTTATAGAAGCGGAGGACATTTTGGGCGGTGATTTTGGCCAAAGCTTCGGCTTTTATCCATTTGGTGAAGTAGTCGACCGCTACAATCAAATATTTATTTTGATTGGTTCTGAACAGGAATGGACCGAGGAGATCCAATCCCACCAGGAGAAGGGCCAAGGGGAGGAGAGGGACCTGAGCTTGTTGGGAGGAGCGAAATGCATGTCTCTATGTCGTTGTCATTTGTCGCATTTTTTTTGCATGCTCTTTCATGTCGTGTTGCATGGTGGGCCAATAATATCCCGATCACAAAGCTTATCTTGCAAGGGATCTTCCGCCCAGGTGTTTCCCGCTAATACCCTCGTGGATTTCGAGTAGGACACAATATGCACCGCTTCGGTCGACGCACTTGAGAAGGGGAATGGAAAATCCTCTCCTATAAAGTTTTCCCTCGACCAAGACGTATGAGTAAGCTCTTCGTCTGACAATGACCGCTTCTTTCGGGTTGTCGGGGACTTTTCCTTTAGTGAGGTAATTGTGTACGGGGTCATCCAGCAATTGTTGCCCCCTACGGCAAACACTTCTAAGGTAGAGGGTGGCTTCTAGGAGCTCGGTTGAGGAAGGATTTCCTGTATTACCGACTTATTCCCTCCTTTCCTCTTCGTGCTTTCCAGCTTAAATAGGATATCTACGTGAGCATTATGCTCGCGGGGAACATGATGCACGTCCACAGATTTAAGTTTCTTTTTCCTCTCCTGGACCAGGGCCCAATATTCAACGAGTTAGTCATTTTTAACCTGATATTCTCCTCGTACTTGGCAGGTGACCAGCTGAGATTCGGTGAATATCTTTAATTCCTCGACTCCCAGATCTTCATCCAGTTGTAAACCTTCCAGGAATGCCTCGTATTTGGCCCGATTGTTAGAGGTTGGGAAAGATAATGCAAGGGAGACCTCGATTAGGGTCCCTTCTTTATTTTCCAATATGATGCTAGTGCCGCTTCCTGTTAAACTGGAGGCACCGTCAACAAAGATCGCCCAGCGGCGTGATCCGTCAGGGTCTGTGGGTAAGGTCATTTCAGCTACGAAGTAAGCCAAGGCCTGACCCTTAAGGGCTTTCCTGCTCTCGTATTGGATATCAAATTCGGAGAGCTCTAAGGATAATTTCAACATTCTACCGGCCATGTTCGATCTTCCAAGCAGCTACTTTATTGGCTGATTCGTTGGGACGACTATGGTGTGGGCCAAGAAGTAGTGTCTGAGCCTCCTCGTCGCGTTAACAAGGGCTAGAGCTACTTTTTCTATTTGTTGATATCTCGCCTAGGGGCCTTGCACGTGAAATAAATTAGTCTTTATCCCTATGGAGATTCCTTATTCAGTGTCGCGCTTATCGCCTCAGAGGCGACGGCAAGATAGAGGTAGAGGACCTCGTCTTTCTCGGGTCGAGAAAGGAAGGGTGGCTGTGATAGCGCTCATTTTAAGTGAATGAGGGCTCGCTCGGATTCGGGCGTCCATTTGAAGGCAGCTTCCTTGCGGAGGAGTTTGAATAGGGGAAGCGCGTGCTGGGCAGATTTCACCATGAATTGAGAGAGAGAGAAGTGAGCATGATGTTTAGGATTTGGATGGACTTTTCTAGGTGGGCATCAGAATTTTGGAAAATTCTTGACATTTGTCGGGGTTTTCTTTAATGCCTTGTTCTGTTAGGTAGAATCCGAGGAACTTTCCTTCCCGTACGCCAAAGGTACATTTTTCAGGGTTGAATCGCATCCGACACTTTCGAGCCTGCTCGAAGACTTTCTTTAAGTGGAGGGAATGGTCGATCTCTTCCTTGGACTTAACGATCATGACATCCATATAGACTTCGAGCATGCCGCCTATCTCATTATGAAAAACTTTGTTCATCATGCGCTGATATGTAGTGCCCATGTTTTTTAGGCCGAAGGGCATTAAATTGTAGTAATAGTTGCCCGATTCGGTCATGAAAGTAGTGTATTGTTTATCCGTTTTTGCCATTGGGATCTGGTTGTAACCAGAGTAAATGTCCATAAATAATAGCAATTTGAAATCGGCCGAGTTGTCGACCAGTTTGTTAATATTGGGGAGGGGATAAGCATCTTTCGGGGAAGCCCGATTGAGATCATTATAACCATTACACATGCTCCACTTTCCATTAGACTTTTTCACAAGAACTACATTTGAGAGCCAGGTTGTGTACTGGGCTTCAGAAATAAAATGTGCCTCTAGGAGGTCTTTTACAACTAGTTATGCAGCCTCCGCTTTTTTGGAGGACTGTTTTCTTCTACGCTGGGCGACCGCCTTGAGGGCGGGATCCATAGTAAAGTGATGGCATGCGATTTTTAGATCTAATTCGGGCATCTCGGCCATACTCCAGGTGAAAAGATCAGCGTTTTCCCATAGGCAAGTTGTTGTACTCAAAACTTTGCCCTCTCCTTTTTCAAGACATTCCTTACAAATGATCTCTACTTCTCAAGGATTCTCAAGGAATTGATCAGACAAAATCATCTCCGAAGCGCTGGGACTCCAAATTAGGGTTTTGACTGAGAGTGACAAATCTTTGATTTTTGACCAAGTACATGACTTATTAGTTTGAAATATGATCTCAAGGATTTAAGTGCATCATTTCGACCTAGTCGAATATTTCAATTCACCTCCCGAGATCAGTGGATTGATAGATGAAATTTGGTCAACTGATGAAAAAGTCAACTATTCACTAAAAAAGTCAAACTTTGACTTTTGGTCAAATTTGAGTTTCGAAAATCACATGTCATCGAGGAATTCAAAACATGAATTTGATTATCAAAAATCAAGAAGTTCAAAAAATCAAACTTGGTAAGACTTGGAAAAAATTTCTAAGTATTTTTCATACATGATTAATATCATTACCTCATGACATCTTTCTTCACTATAATTCAAAATAATTCAAGATGTTACAAATAATTCAAGATGTTACAAATAATTCAAGTTATTACAAGGCTGCATTTTTTAAGTTAGAAATTGTTGAGTTACAAATCCTAAAGCCTTGTCTTGTTTGAACTTTTCCTTTTGACTCAAATCTACAAAAACAGCCCTGCTATGTTGTCACAGTTTGCTCCAAAACCTGCAATGCTGCCCTAAAAATCTGCATCATATCAGTCCCATGGTTGCACCAAGTTAGCATATAAAGAGCTGCACCCAAAAAGGCTATGAAACAGCATACCTAAAAAGTTCAAAAATTCATTTGTTTCCCTCCTAAACTTCAGCCAACTTCATCTATAAATAAATTGTTTTTCACAACACACAAAGGTGGCTTTTATTGAGATAGAAAAGAGAAGAAAAAAAATAGAAGTCTTTGTAACCTTGTTCATTCAAAAAAACTCTGCTCTATTTTCATTCACTAAACAGAAAATCCTCAACTCATTGTTTCACCTTGCAAACACTCTCATAAACCAGCTAAACATTTCATATCACATAGAGATTGTTCAAGCGCAAGAACAGTTTATGTAGTGCCCTTATCTTCACCTTCTAAACAAAAGATATTATTGTACAACTTTACAGTTTGGATTTTGGTTCAGCAACTTTCAATACAGAAGGAGGTTCAACAACTTTTTGAGGTTCATTGAAGTCCACACAGCATCTTGAAAAGTGTTCAGACTCAAAACATAAAGTACAGTTTCAAGGTAAGTCTTCTTGACTTTGCATTTTCCATACATCACCTTTGGTTCATTTGTGAAGATAGAATGTAATAATCACTGCCTTTTGAAGTTAACCATTTATTTGTTCTTCATTTTTATCAAATATATGTTGAAAATTGACTGATACATGCAAAAGAATGATGATAGAGGCAAAAACTGCAGCATGAGTCGACACATACCCACATGGGTCGACTCATTCTAGTGACAAAAAAGGGTATGATTCGACACATGGCCTTATGCATTGACTCATACTATTATTCAGACCCCAAAACAGAAGGATGAAAGGTGTATGAGTCGACACAAAACGCGTATGTGTGGACACAAACAGGTGCATGAGTCGACACATCCCATTATGCATTGACTCATACTAAGATGATTTGGGATTTTTCAGAAACAGGAACTGGAATGAGTCGACACATCCCATTATGCATCGACTCATATTGAGTTGATTTTGTTTTACAAGATCAAGAAGAGTTATGTGTCGATGCATAGTAGCATTGTTCGACACATAATAGTTCAAAATGCAATTTTTCTTTCTTTTCACACTGTCTTTACATTTTTTACAAATTTTCTTCATTACTGCCCATCTATTTGATATGGTTGTAATGATTAGACATCTACTTCATCCCCATTTGTAAATTGTACCACCACTCCCCTAATGATGTAATAGTGTAGGATTCTAATTTCTGTAAATTTATCGCTTTTCATATAATTGTTAGTAATTAGGGTGTGTATGACAAGATAAAATCAACAGTTAGAAAACCCTAATCTGAAAGACAATGTGTGATATGGTGGGAGAACTGACTTGAGGTTTTGCGTTTGTGTTCGCAAATGTTACGGTTTAGCAAGAGTCGCCACCGACTTTTCTTTTATCCAATAAGGAAAGGTGAAAAAGCACAGGAGAGACCTTTCAAGATGTTTTCTTGAGTTCAGGGGGCAGATTATGAAAAGGGAAGGTATTAGAACCATTTTCATCCATGGTTTTCCATGGGCTCTTAGTTACTTTCTAGATCACTTGCTTTTGTTTGAAAATGTGCTTGTGGTGTGGGTTTTGAAAGTATTTTGAAAAGGTGCCATCGTTTAGGCAAACTTTGCAATGATTCCCGTTTGTAAGAATGTATGCAAAGTGTTGAGCTTTTGAAAATGTTTCAAGTTTGGAAAGATGTTTGGAAAGTGTATGTGATTGTTTTTGAAAATAGCAAGGATATTTGTTTTGAAATTGAGCAAGCAACTAAAAGTGATCTACCTACTCAAAAGGTCTTAGATGTTCTTTTCTTCCTCCTTTAGATGTTGCTATCTTACCATTGTTTTGGTAAGAAGCCCCATCGTTGGATATGAAGGGACGGGCGTTGGGTCATCGTATGACTATGATAGCAATGTTGTGAGAAGACTTAGCACTTTTCTTTAGGGACTAAGATCATTTTAAAAGGCAACTTTGATAGCGTCATCGAGGGACTATGATCTTGCATTTTTTGATTTGTTTGTGCTAAGACATCCCACATGCATAACATGGCCATTTTATAAGGCAACAAGTGGAATCACCCTAGGGGTGCTAGTGTGAAATTGTATTTGATTTGCATGCATGATTTTATCTTGATTAGGGTGATCTATTTGTCAATTTTCATATCTTGTCATACACACCCTAATTACTAGCATATATTGAAAGCAATAACAGTGCGGAAATGTAAAGTCCTACGCTATTAAAATATTTAGGGGACGGGGATACATATGTACGAATGGGGATTGCAAGTAAAAATAAGTTCTAAGTTATTATTACAACCATATTGAAATGCATAACATAAGAAAGAAATGGACTTGTTTTAAAAGAATGTTTTTGTCTTAAGGAAATAAATTAAAAGGCAAATATTTCTATGTTTCTTATGTTAATATATAAAAAAGATGAAAAGGAAAATAAATGCAAGGTAGGAACAGCATGTTGCTGCAAACAAGGAAACAAGGATCAGAAGTTCTGGATCGATGCGCTCTAAGGCCCTACAAGAAACGTCAGAGGGAAAGGGAATAGAAGTTCTGGATTGATACCTTATAAAGTCCTGCAAAAAACCTTAAAGGGAAAACACAGAGGTTCTGGGTGGTGTTCAGCCAGTGAACCAAAAGTCAGAAGTTCTGTATTACACTAAACAGTGAGTGAACGTCAGCAATTTAGTGTATTTGACATGTAAGGAGAACTCAGAAGTTATGTGTTGTGATAAGATTGTAAGTGAACATCAGAAGTTCTGTATTGTGTTGAGCCAGTGGGTGAACATCAGAAGTTCAGTGTGTGTTAACAGTGAGAAACATCATGGAAGTTCTGTGTGTTAAAATGATGAGTGAAAAACAGAAGTCATGTGTTACATTTCAGCTCTTAATCAGCACAACAACAATTTATTCAGTTCAGCAAATCAGAATGATCACAACACAACAAATCATAGAAGTTCCAATCCTAAGTCTGAGCCTAGCATTATTATAGAAGTTATGATCCATAGTTTTTCTATTCATACAATGATATGTACAACATTAATACTATGATATTTACATGTTAATGATGTTCAGAATGAAAAGCAAGTAAAGTCAGAAAAACTTACCTGGAGCGTGCTTGGAGCTTTGAGTGACTGCCTTGGATGTTTTGAGTAGGTAAGAGAGACGGAAGAGTGGTTGTGTCCTTTTGTTCAAAGGGAAGAATAAAGGTTTGTTTTTATGTATGAGAAATCTGGATTTTTATGAAGGTTTCACAACTTACTTTTCTCGCTTTTGGCCAATCTCTCTCTTCAAAAGCCAGCCCCTTGAACGTGTGATGGAGCCAAGTATTTATAGATGAATTTGCTGTGATTTTGGGGGGGGGGGGGGGGGGAAACAAATAGGATTTGAACCTGTTTTGGCATCATGTTCCTTTGCTTTTTCATCATAGTTTTCGTATGCTAGTTTGGTGCAATCATGGGATGCAGGTGTAGGCTGAACCAGCTGTTGGTCATAGGTCTGCAGCAAGTTGTATAAACAAGGTTTTTGGGATTTGGTCATGTTCTGACCAAAGCATTGAATATAGCCTTCATGTGCAGAAGCGCTGCCTTGTCTTTGAAGCAAGCATGGTGGTTGTCAGCAAGAATTAAGGAAAAGCAAAAAGCAAAGCATGGGCTTAGTAGCAAAGTTGTTATCCCAAGACAATAGAGGTACACGTGGTGAAGATCCTTTGGATAAAGACTCAGAAGGTGGTGAGCATTAAATGAGCATTAAATGATGATGAGACTTATTACAACCATAAATCTTGCAACGTGGAACTCTACACCAAGGCTTTGTTCTGGATCAGATGTTCTGCTTCAGCATAGCATCCAATCTTCTGATCCTCTTATCTTCTGGCTCCAGCATGTTCTGAAGGAGCTTTCAGACTTTCTAGAAAGCTTGCAGCACGCTCTTTAAACTTTCTTTGAATTACCTTGGAAAACTCTGACTGAGCTTTTGTGAAAACTTTCCCAGAAGTTCTGATCAAACTCTGTCTTGAGAATATCCAGAATTTGCTGAGCGTGATGGTGATAACCTGGTCAGAATTTCTGAAAATGTCATATTTTCTTAAACACTTAAAGAAAATTCTAAGTATTTAGAATTTTGATCTTTTGGATTTTGATGAAACAAAATTTCATATTTCAACGTGTCTTGATGAAATATGATTCTTGAAGCTTGATTTTGATCCAAAAGTCAAAGTTTGACTTTTTAGCATGCAAATGACCATTTTGCTCTTGTGAATGGTTTGCTTGGAAAAATTGATAACTCAAGGCTTGAAACTTGATAGAAGCAAACCTGGGGACCCAGGGTGATTCCTTGAGAAATGAGAGGGCAAATTTTGGGGTACAATAGCTGCCCCTGTTCAATCTTCTTGCACCTGAAGAGTTAGATTGGTAATTCTGCCATTCGTGACTTGAAGGTGGAAGATGATTGAACACTAGAGTGCCCAGAAAATTTGCACTCGAAGGTGTGTTAGTTGATTATATGGGGAATGGGCTTAAAGATGCCATTTGGAGAGGTAATGGATAGTTGTTGGAGATGGGCTTAAAGATGCCATCCAGAGGTGATTGCTGGATTGTATCTATAAGCTGGAACTAGATGATTTCCAGCATGGCGTCCATGTCTTGAGCGCATCTGAACTGTATTGGAAAGTTGGGTTGTTTGATGATGAGTCCGTGTAAAACTTCATCTAAAATTTCCTGAGAAGGAACCTGTGTAGGGTTGCTTCATGATGAGTCCGTGTAAAACTGCATCTTGGAAAGGAGGAACCTGTGTAGGGTTGCCTGACGATGAGTCCGTGTAAAACTGCATCTAGAAGTGAGAAGGAACCTGTGTAGGGTTTCTTCATGATGAGTCCGTGTAAAACTGCATCTAGAAGTAAGAAGGAACCTGTGTAGGGTTGCTTCATGATGAATCTGTGTATAACTGCATCTTGGAAAGAGAAGGAACCTGTGTAGGGTTGCTTCATGATGAGTCCGTGTAAAAATTCATCTGAAATTTCCTGAGAAGGAACCTGTGTAGGGTTACTTCATGATGAGTCCGTGTAAAAATACATCGTGGAAAGGAGGAACCTGTGTAGGGTTTCCTGACGATGAGTCCGTGTAAAACTGTATATAGAAGTGAGAAGGAACCTGTGTAGGGTTGCTTCATGATGAGTCCGTGTAAAACTTCATCTGAAATTTCCTGAGAAGGAACCTGTGTAAGGTTGCTTCATGATGGGTCTGTGTAAAACTGCATCTTGGAAAATAGGAACTTGTGTAGGGTTTCCTGATCTGGTCAAGTAGATAGTTGTCCTATCTGGTTTCAGTTATTAATCTTTGACTTGAGAAAGAAAGATAGTTTTCCTGGCTTGTTAGAGGTGTTAATCTTCGATCTCTTCATGTAGATATTTTTCCTGGCTTGTTACAGGTGTTAATCTACAATCAGTCGTCCACAGATAGTTTCCCTGGCTTGTTACAGGTATTAATCTGGAACTTGACAAGGTTGATGGTAGTCATCTGTTGATTGACCTTTTCCTAAAAAAAGATAAAATGTTAGTTGTATGCAATGTCATGATGTATGAAATGCATGATGTCATGATGTTCTCAAAATAAATGAGACTGTGTCGTATGCACTTATCATGTATGTAAATAGGAAGTATGAAATGTGAAATGTTTATGAATGTATTTTTGTCTGGGAAAATAAATTATTGACACATGTCGGGGAGTTGTTAAATCCTGGACTGCTGTTGAAGAGTTGGTGTGTCTTCAAACTTTACTTAGAATGTTTCCACCGGGGATTCTTGTTTTGTTGTTTAAGGAGAACTCCGCTGGGGGATATTGAAAACTCTGTGGGGAGAATGTTTATTCCTGCTTGGGAAAAGAGTTCAGGAGTCGCGGTTGTCTGTTTCTCTATTGGGAAGTCGAAGTTGAACTGATATCTGGTCGGGTCTAGGTTTCACAGTAACTTGCTGGGGATTGTAGAGTAGTCTACTGGGGCAAAGGAGTTGTGGTCCTTTGATTTGTAGTAGTTGGAGAGGCAAACTCAAACTGGGGAATTTGTAGTTTTGTTGGGGAAATAAACCTTGTTGTCGGTCTGCTAGAGAGGTGACAACTTCGTTGGGGAAAGTCTTCGAGGACTCTTGAGGTTGTCTCAGCTGGGGAAAGGTTTTCAGAGATTAAACTTTGGCTGGGGAATCATCCTATGAGAAGTATTTTTGGGAGACTTATCATTGCCCCTAGTAGCGAGTGTTTGTGGCACTGTCTGGAAATGTTTGACTGTACGTAACCCTTTGTTGAGATTGACGCTCAATGCCCTAAGTGACGGAGATGGAGACTTGCCCCTGGTTACTCTGCACTTCTTGAGAGATTTCTTGGAATCTTGACTGGACTGCCCCAGGTGTGCTGGATAGTGACATGTCATTTCCTCTTGTTGATAGGAGATTTTCAATGGAAGTGTCATCCCACTTGAAATGATTTTGTTCACTGAGAGAGCTTTCATTCATCGGATATTCGTTGTGTGAATTTCTCCGTTGTCAAACAAATAGCCAAATACAAACAGTGATATTCAAAAATGCAAAGTTTATGCTTGTCTTGAAGTTTTGAAAAATGCGTTTTAAATAAGTAAAGAAGTTTTGTAATTCAACTCTGGATTTTGAGTAAAGCCTTACAGGAGTCAGGATACCTTTTGTAACAGTATGCTTTCGAACTAACCCATGCTTCAATTAGGACTTTTGAAGGGTTGTAACGTGGCTTGGTTCACGTTTTAAGAAACAAAGGATAAAGGCTCAAAGTGTATTTGTACCCACCCATTCTTCATGATGTTCTTCCATCCTAAGCTCAGTTAATTGTGCGTTTGAACTCCAATTGAGTCTGGAATGACGTTTCAGTGATAGTTCAAACAAGTTAAGTTTGAAGACATACATTTTTGCAACATTTTTTTATGTTGTTGAGGATTTGTAGTGACCTCTTTCTTTTGATTCGTTATCCCTGATTTTTGCCTGACTGTTATTTTTTTTGAGATTATAGTCAGCGGGATGCCCCAGTTTTTCTTAAGTCTCCTTCGTAGGTTTTGACTTAGTGGGCTTTACTTTTTTGAGAAGTAATGATTGTCTATTTGGTAGGGAACCATCGCTATCTTTTGATTCCAGAGGAATGCTTCTTGATGTCATTCGTTGTATTACGAGATGAGATTTTGCGGCTTAACGCGCGTTTGAATTAACTGAGAGACTACCCTGCGCCAGGTTTTGATTAAAGGTTTCAATTTGTGTTAAAACAGAAAACTTCTACTTCTTTGGCTCGAAGGGGTTGACTAGGGATTACCTTCCTTATAATTCCAGTGTTTAGGATTTGAAATAATGTATGTACATCGTCAGCAAGGTCTGTCCAAAAGCATATTGTATGAGATTATAGCATTATTTTCGTCATCCTCCCTCTAAAGGCTTGTAACTTTTAGCAAGAGTTGAATGTCATAGAAAGAGTAAAAAGCATAGTTTATGAAATGAAAATAATTCAAGACAAGCATATGCAATATATTGATGAAACAAAGTTTGACATTAATAGATAATTGCTTGAATAACAAAAGAAATTACAATTGACAATTCCAAATGAACAAGACGCTCTCAATGCTTTGGCAAAGGAGTAGTGATCACGTTTGGAGTCTCTGGAGGATCAAACTCGATCTCCTTGGCGTCAATCAAATACTGGATTTTGTATTTCAATGCCCAACAATCTTTAGTGTCATGCCCGGGACTGTCAGAATGATAAGCACATGTTGCATTAGGATTGTAGTTAGGAGAAGAAGTTTTGGGGTTTGAATGAGGTCCTATCAATGCAATTAGATTCATCCTCAACAAGTGTTGTAGCGCTTGAGACAGTGGCATGTTGATGTTAGTAAATTGTCTTTTGGGCTCGTCTGACCTTCGTTGATTTCCCATTTGCTGTTGTCAATGTAACGCAGAACCAGAGATTAAGACTGCCCCCACGTGTTGGTCATGGTGACTCTTTTGACTGTACACAGCATTAGACTCTTTCTTCCCACTGTACGACTGTTTTTGAACATCAGGAGGTGTAGCTCCTTGAATCTTTCCACTTTTGATGCCAGCTTCGACTCTTTCACCGGTCAGTATTAGCTCGGTGAACCCTGTCGAGGAGCTTCTGATTAGGTGTTTAAAGAAAGGTCCCGTCAAGGTTCCCATGAAGATGTCGATCAGCTCCCTGTCAGTTAAAGGGGGCTTCACCCTACCAGCCAGATCTCTCCACTTTTGGGCATACCCTTTGAAGCTTTCGTTGGAACCCATGGTCATGTTCTGCAATTGCACACGAGTTGATGTAAGATCAGCATTGTACTGATACTGCTTGTAGAAAGCAGCAGTTAAATCCTCCCAGGTGTGGATGTGAGAACTCTCCAATTGATAGAACCATTCGAGTTGAGTCCCTACTAGGCTCTCTTGGAAGAAATGGATCCAAAGCTTCGGATCAGTTGTGTATGGTTGAATCTTGCGGACATAAGACTTTAAGTGCATCTTAGGGCAAGAGACTCCATCGTACAGGGCAAAGGTAGGGACTGGCCTAGGCAAAAATAAGGGCATCCCGGTGAACCAAAAGGGTTCGGGAAAAAGTTAGGGATAAATACAAAAAGAATCTGTACACCCGGCAAGTCGAAAACCTGAAAAGGCGGCTTGGGGAAAAAAGGGTATCCCGGTGGACTGAAAACCCGGAAGGGCGGTCCAGGTAAAAGTTAGGGATTTAAAGCATATAACTATGTCCCATTGGATCACCTTGTGACCAGACTTCAGTATCAACTATCAAGCTCAAATGGTACCACTCAATCCATTCAGCTTCGAACAAGTAGCAAAGTGATGAGACGCTCAAGGACATAAGGGAAATAGCAAGATTGAAACTCGATGGGATTATTACACATAGTTGTTTTCTCTCTGTACATTATTTTATGTATTTTTCGTTTTCACGGCGGTGTTTTCCTACTAGAACGTCAGCCTCTTTGTACAAAAATGTTTGTTATAGGCGGACTTCAAAAAATCAATACAAATCATTTCTTTGAAAGTACAAAATTATTTGTTTTCTATTTTTCTGTTTTGTTTTGCAAGGACGTCCAGTGATTATTTTTGACATATGCATTTGAATATGATTACTGTTTACAAATACTTGCATAAGAAACAGAAAGACGGTTACTAATGACTTTAAGAAATGAGGCAAAGTCTAAAAAAGCAATTTGTAGTCCCGACATCTACTCTTTCCAGCATGGTACAGGGGCAGAGACATTTTGAGACAAATTCACCACTACATACGACCCAGTGATGTCTATGTTCCCCACAGAGTAGAAACAACCAAAGTTTTGATCTCTTCTTCCCCAAGCAGGAATTACCTCCTCCAGCAAGGTTCCTTCAGAGAGCTGAAATCTGTATTCCCCAGTCGAGTTTTATAATTTCAAGCAGTTTATAAAACCTCCTCCCGGGTAGAGTTTATTTCTCTAACTGCGGAAGTTTATCCCCCCAACAGATTTTATTTCTCCACATCGGTAAAATCTTCCAACAGAGCATCCTCCCCCCACAGAGTTATTCTCAAGCGAGAGTTAAGAATCCCCGGCAGAATATCCTCAAACAGGAAGAGGAAATCCCCAACAAATCATTTTCATTCATCATCTCCAGCGAAAATGAAGGATTCAGCTTCCCAATACTCTTTAGCAGCAGTCAGGGATTCACTTTCCCAGACTAAGAAATATCAGAACATCATCCCATATTCATACATTATGGCATGCGCATACACATCGCATACAACATAATCTCATTTATTTTGAGACCACCATCACAATGTATTTCATACATCATGACATTGCATACGACTAACTCTTTACCATTTTCAGGAAAGATCAAATCAACAAACACCGTTGACTGCTTACGTGACCTGATAGTTTTCTCAAAAGCTACGTCTGATGAAGACCTTCTCTGGTTCAGTTAAATCGATACTAAGATCTCTCTGATTTCTATTCCAGTTGAAGATAATCTAAGACTTTTGTCTGGCTCAGTTAAATCAATACTAAGATTTTTTTCTGATTTCCATTCCAGTAAAAGTTAATTCAAGACTTTTATCTGGTTCAGTTAAATTGATACTAAGATTTTTCTTATTTCCATTCCAGTCAAAGTTAATTCAAGACATTCTCTAGTTCAGTGAGATCGAAACTAAGACCTCTCTGATTTCTATTCTAGTTGAATATAATCCAAGACTTTTGTCAGGTTCATCTAAATCGATACTAATATTTTTCTGTTTTCCATTCCAGTCAAAGTTAATTCAAAACCTTCTCTGGTTCAGTTAGATCGATACTAAGATCTCTCTGATTTCTATTCCAGTTGAAGATAATCCAAGACTTTTGTCTGGTTTTGTTAAATCGATACTAAGATTTTTCTGATTTACATTCCAGTCAAAGTTAATTCAAGACTTTTGTCCAGTTCAGTTAAATCGATACTAAGATTTTTCTGATTTCCATTCCAGACAAAGTTAATCCAAGACTCTTCTCTGGTTCGGTTAAATCGATACTAAGATTTTACTGATTACTATTCCAGTTTAAGAAAACCCAAGACATTCCTCTGGTTCAGTTAAACCAATACTAACATTTTTTTATTTCTATTCCAGTTGAAGATACTGCAAAACCTGGAGTCCGACCAGATAGCAGCTAATTTCATGTTCCCCCAGTAAGTCATTGTGAACCCTGGAATACAACCAGATAGCAGGCAGTCTTATTATCCTCAGCAAGTCACTGTGAAGCCTGGATCCTGACCAGATAGCAGTTCATTTCCTCCTCTTCAATCAAGAGATACTCCCCAGTAGAGTGATGGACAATTGAAGCTCCTAAACTCCACTTCCCAAACAAAGACCAGCACTCCTCAACGGAATCCTCATCAACAACAGAAATAGGGATCTCCACAAAGGAATATCTCATGATGTTAACATTGTTTTGGATGGCATCTTTAAGCCCATCTCCGACGATCTTCTATCATCTTTTCCAAATGGCATCTATAAGCCCATTCTCGATACTATCTACACAGTCAAGCATCATCTCAAACGAGTACAAATTTATGGGCACTTTAGTGTTCAATCATCTTCCACCTTTAGATCACGAAAGGCAGACAAGCCAATCTACATCCTCAGGTTTAAGAAGATTGAACAGGGGAAGCTGTTGTACCCCAAAATTTTCCCTCTCATGTTTTTCCAAGATTTCCTCTTGCATAGGTGGTTACAAACCTTTGCCTAAAGAAAAGGAAAATTTTCAAATGTTGGTTAAGTATCCTTCGATTGGCATCTACAGAAGGTCCTTCGATTTCCATCTGTAAAAGGTCCTTCGATTGGTATCTACAAAAGGTCCTTCAATTGGCATCTACAGAAGGTACTTCGATTGGCATCTGTGAAAGGTCCTTCTATTGGCATCTACAGAAGGTCCTTCGATTGGCATCTACAGAAGGTCCTTCGATTGGCATCTTCAAAAGATCCTTCGATTGGTATAGGTCCTTTCGATGGGCATTTCAACAAGGCAGCTTCGACGGGCATCTTAAATAAGGTTATTTTTTGTTAGAACGTATAAATTACCTTTTGACGGGCATGTTAACCAAGTGATGTTTCGATTGGCATATCAAAGGGAGATATTCTGATTGTTCAAGTTAGAGAAGATGAGATCAAAAGAGTAAGAAATAAGAGGGTTCCAGAAGCTCTGATGATGGACATTCGAATTCATTTAGGATAACTCTAAGCCTTTCTGCAGACTATGGTTCAAACATAGAAGCTCTGTGGTTGAGAATATGAGCAATTCGAATCAAGTTCAAAGCCATCGAAGAGAGCAAAACTTGAGACGTAATCGAAGGAACCATGATGAAAGCCTTAAGCCAAATTCGAACAAAAAACATCTATCCTAACCTGTCCAGGTTCACCCAAAGTTTAAAATGGCATGTTTTCATTACAAATATGGAAAGCATTCAATGTTCATCGTGGATTCAATTCCTGAGTTAAAGGCCAGATTCTTGCCTTGTTTGTTCACAACTCCACAAGAGTTGATTCGACCATGGTGATTCTCTTCAAATCAAGCAATCGAAGCAAAGGGTGGCTCAATTGAATGAGCTATGACATTGAAGCTGGTGCAATTCGAATTAGAGTTTAGATCTTTCGAAGGAAACAATACTCTGATGAGTAAAGCTCTGAGTAATTCGAATTATAGCTTAGAGCCTTCGAAGAGAGAAAACTCGAAGAGAAACGGATCTGTAGGGGAAGGTCAGCTTTCGATTTTCATCACATTGAAGGTCCAAACAACTCATAACAGGCTGCATGAAAATAGATTGGCACCTGATTGAATCAAATATAGCAAGTCTTTATGAAGAAATCAAATCAAATCTCTTCCTTATAATGGACCAAGATTTGATATACAAACGTTGACCTAAATTCCCTTGTATATATAAACCTCATGATCTCAGAGAAAAGACACACGGAGACACACATAGATTTCCTCGCAAAAAAATGCAGCCTGCCCCACGAGATTCCATAAAGTTGCACAAAATTTCCAAAGACTATCAAACTCGAAGCTGATTTTTGCAAGCAGCCTTCGTCCAGACTAACACCTGAATCGTGTTCTCGGGATTCATACAGAATCAGCCCTCATACAATCCCTCTGTTGGTAATTTCGTCTTTGATCTCAAACTTGTTAAACATGATTTAAATTCATACATATTGCTGCTAATGTTCATGTTTGTTTGAGTGTGTTACATGTGAGCAAGGATGCAGGATTGAGATCGCGCCATTGTTGGGGCACGATCTGAGTTTACCTTCGATTCTTACAGCTTTAGTTTATCTTCAATGGGTAAACACCATAGGGGCCCACTGAGCGTGCATATTTGATATTTAAGTTAATACTGTGTTTTTTTGTTTCTAACATAATATTGTTGTTCCGTTTAAACCAATGAATGGAAATCTTTCGACCAGGTTGGTGAGGAAGATGCGCTACAACGAAAAGGACCTGGGTTCGACACCCAGGTCATACATTTTGTGTTTTTCTAACAAACTTCCTTGCAGATCCAGTATCCCAGATCGAAGGATGACGCATCCAGAACGAATGCCCCAGATGTGCAGTCTCTCAGGCACCTTCGATCAAGATTCTTCATTGGATCAAAAGGCAATCCAAGCCTTTTCGATCCAGGCCTTACTTCCAAGAATGCACTCTTTACATTTACTATTTTTGTCTTTCGATTTTATCCTTCTTTTGGTTGTTTGTCCTTACTTCTTCTAAGCTTTAATTAACAACAAAAAAAACCACAAAAACATTAGGCTTAGCTTTTTATATTAAATTAATTTTGTCAATTAATTAATTTAATATTTTCTTTAAAAAAAACTAAAATTGAATAGACTTAGGATTTTTAATTCAATTTCTGTTCATAACAAAAACAAACAAAATAATTCCTTTCACTTAGGATTTTAGACGTATTTTCAATTCATGCGCGCGTTTATTTACTTTCATATTTTATTATTATTATAATTGTGCCTGGTTTGTAATAGCTTAATTAGGGTTTTATTTTCCACATTTTACATTTTCAGTCAGATATAATTGTAATCGCCCCGAAGCCTTGTAATAGCTGTAGTTTTTACTTTCCGCACTATATTATATGGTTGTATGTAAACTGCTAGTAAATTAAGTGTGTATGTTAAGAACTAAATATTCAGCCTTAGATCACTAACATCAAGATAAAAATACCTGAAAAAGCACACTATTGCACACTTGCACCCCTAGGGTATCTCCCATTTTGGTTGGCTTCAGAAATGGTCATGTCCCTCGAACGTAGGGATATCTTAGCAAAGACCCTCAGTTTTAAGTCATCATAAATATCATAGTCCCTAAATGTCCCTCGAGTTGCCTACGAGAAATGATCTTGTCCCTTGATGTTGCCTACAAATATATGATGATAAGTCCCTTCGAAATGCTAAGGTATCTCTACATGTTTCCTTCAATGACCATAAACGTCCCTTACGATAGTCCCCCAAACATCCAACGATAGGGATACCCATTCACTAATAGTAGGATAGTGCTATCTAAAGGAAAGGAGGAAAGAAACACCTTTTTTCGAGTAGGTAGATAGCTCTTAAGTACTTGCTCAAATTTAATCCATATTCACACCACATTTTCAAAACATTTTTCAAAAACGCTTTATCAACACTCTTGAGGACTGATACAAGATTTATTATAAAGCAAACAAAAAACCTTTTCAAAACACACGAACACGAAATCAATTTTCAAAAAAATGAGCAAGTACCTAAGAGCCCGTGGAAAACCATGGATGGAAAGGGTGCTAACACCTTCCCTTTCCATAATCTACCCCCTTACTAAGAAAATCTCAAAAAAAGGTCTTTTTCTGTTCTTTTCACCCTTTCCATTGTTGGATAAAAGAAAAGTCGATGGTGACTCTTGCTTACCGCACATTTGCGAATACAAAATGCAAACCAGTATTAACAGTCAGTTCGTCCACCATATCACACATCCTCAACTTAAAGAATTAGCATCAAGGGTGCCTGAAGATTCTTCCTTCACCAAGAAATATGGTCGACTTCTCAACTTAGCTACCTCAAACTTACAAGAAGAAATGATGTGTGTGCTTTTCCAATTCTTTGATCCTATGCATCATTGCTTCACCTTTATTGACTACAAATCGGTTCCTACATTAGAAGAGTTCTCTCAATTTCTAGTAGTGTCTGTGCTTGATCAAATACCATTCACAAGTTTAGAGGAGACTCCAAATCCAAAATTTATTGTTGAATCCTTGCATTTGAAGAGGTCTGGCATTATGACAAATTGGGAGACAAGAAGTGGAGTTAAGGGTTTCTTAGTCAAGTTTCTGTTGGAGAAGGATCATTCATTCTAGGAAGATATGGATTTTCGAGCTTTTGAGGATGTCTTGGCCCTTCTAATCTATGGTTTGGTTCTATTTCCTAATTTGGACCAACTCATAGATGTGAATGCTATCTAGGTTTTTCTCTCTCGTAACCCTATACCTACTTTTCTTGGAGACATTCTACATTGTTTCCACACTCGCACCATGAAGAAAAGGGGTACTCTTTGTGTTGCATTCCATTACTCTCTAGGTGGTTTATTTCGCACCTACCTCGATCAATGTTGAAGAATGAGCAAGGCTTGACATGGTCTCAAAGGATGATGTCACTCTCACACTCGGATATCCATTGGTGTTCTCAATCTTTGGAGGATATTACCATCATTGACCGTTGTGGGGAATTCCCTAATGTCCCACTCTTAGGAATTAGGGGAGGTATAATCTATAACCCTTCTCTCGCATTACGGAAGTTTGGGTATGCACAAAGAGATGGTCCCCATAATATGCTCATTCAAGGTTTGGTATTCGACTACGAGGGCGACGACCAAGGCTATCGTTAAAGGTTCATACGAGCTTGGAGAATGATAAACAAAGTGGATAGTAAGACATTGGGACATAATAATTCCATCCACCTTGAGCCTTACCTTAAGTGGGTATGAACTCGTGCTCAAAGTCTCATGATACCTTACCCCGCCATCTTACCAATCATCATGGAGCCTGTTGCTGAAGGAGATATTCCATATACTGTCCTTTATCCTGATATGCCTACTTCTCTTAAAGATTTGCAAAGAGCTTGGATTCATCTAAAGGGGGGCGAGACAAATTTGAAGCCCAATTTTATGCAAGCGAGAAGAAGACATTGGAGCTCACAAGACAACTTCATGAGGAGAGGAGCCTGAACACCTATATCGCTCCAAAGAGGAAGAATCCATAGGAAATTTGAGCCATTATTATTGTATTTTAGTTCATTTTGTTTCTTTGTTTCAATGTAAGCTCAAGAGGCATGTTGTAATCAATTTGAACTTATTAATACAATTAATGTTTGTTCCCTTTTGTATAAACAAATTTAAATCTTCTAAGTCCTTGAAATCATTTGCATACGCATTTTCATGCATCATAACATAAACAGATTTTCCACAACAGGTTTACTTATCTTTCTACTATTTAGTTCAGTAAGATGGATATCAAACAAACAGTGAAGGACTTACAAGTGCAGAATTCCCAGTTCCAAGAGACCTTGCTGACCCTGTCTAAGGGGCAACAAGAGCTGATGACTATGCTAGTAGCCAATAAGAAAACCAAAAAGAAGGCCTTCATCAACATGGGTAAGAGGTTCAAAGGTCTGATTCTTCAGGTACAGATAGTCGAAGAGTCTTCTGAGGAGGACAAAAGTCAAGACAAAGAAGCAAGGAGCACCCGTGCTAGGGGTGCCAATAATCAAGCTTCCAAAGACAAAGATTATTTTGATTAGAAATATCCTCCAGCTGAGAATAAATACAAGCAGTTGGAGGATGGACTAAAGGCTGTTGAAATTCAAGTCGTGCCTGTTTTGGATTTTGGTGAGTTGGGCTTAGTACCTGGGGTCGTCATTCCCTGTAAGTTCAAAATACCGGTCTTCACAAAGTATGATGAGGTTTCTTGCCTGAAATTTCATCTAAGGTCTTGTGTGCATAAGATACAACTGCACTCTACCAACAAAAAGCTTTGGTTCCATTTCTTACAAGAGATTCTGGCTGGGACTTGTGATACGGTGGGAGAACTGACTTGAGGTTTTGCGTTTGTTTTTGCACTTGTTCGGTTTAGTAAGAGTCACCACCGACTTTTTATTTTATCCTAAGGAAAGGTCAAAAAGCACAGGAAAGACCTTTGAGATTTTTTCTTGGGTTCGGGGGGTAGATTATGAAAAGGGAAGGTGCTAGCACCCTTTTCATTCATGGTTTTCCATGGGCTCTTAGTTACTTGTTTTAGACCACTTGCCTTTGCTTTTCAATTGTTTGAAATGGTGCTTGGTGTGAGTGGTTTTGAAAATGTTTTGAAAAAGATGCCTTGTCTAGGCAACCTTTGTAATGATTCTTGTTTGAATATATACAAAGGTGTGCGTCTTTTTGAAAAGATAATTCAATGTCTTGAAAGTTGTTTTTTTGGAATTGTTTTGAAGTTGTGTTGTGAGGTGTGTTTGAAAATGGCAAGGATGTTTGCAAGTTTTTGATCAAGTAACTAAGAGTTGTCTACCCTATTTTACTCAAAGATCTTTCTTATGTTTTTAACCCTTTTAACAGTGTTGTTTCACCATTGGATTTGGTGAACAACCTTGCGTTAGGATGTTAAACGGGACAGGCGTGGGTCATCGCATACAATCATTGAAAGCAACTTGTGAGACGCTCTAGCAATTTTGTAAGGGACGAGATCGTTTTATCGAAGGCAACATCGAGGGTCATCGAGGGACTACGATCTTTGTTTATCGAAGGGACATTTGCTAGAGTGTCTCGTATTCGAGGGACATGATTGCATTTTCCGAGGCAACAAGCGAGGTTACCCTAGAGGTGAAAGTGTGAATTGTGTTTGTCATTTTCATGCATTTGTCTTTGTATTAGGTCATCTAGCGATCGATTTTAGACTTTCACATACAAACCCTAATCTCTAATCATGGCATATTTAAAAAGCATAAAGTGCGAGAATTAAATTCTAGGCTATTACAAAATAGTATTCGGGGATGGGGTACAAATTATTTACAAATGGGGATGAGTCTTATCAGAATAATGTCCCAAATATTATGGGTTACAACCAAATCGAATCGACGCAATTTAAATATTAACAAATCGTAACAAAACGTAAAAATAAAGAGAATCAAAAGTATTATGAGATGCATGTGGTTATTTACAAATGATCAAATAAAACTTAACCTAATGAAAGACTTAAGTATTTATTATTATTGTGTTTTTTATGAATTATGTAAATAAAGAGTTTTAAAGAAAAGAAAAATTATTTAAGTTAAAGTTTCTATCATTATTGTACTTTATTAAATGTAACATATATTAAAGAAAAAAACTATGCTAACAAAATTTTATTATTTAACAAAAGAGAAAAAAGGATTAGATTATGAAAATAAAATGATAAAAATAAAGAAAAAGATTAGTTCAACAAAAATGGAATTAAAAAAAAAAAGATGACGGGCCTTTTGAGTTTATATACCTTGGCCCGTGAATGAAGAAAGGCAAAGGGAAAGTCAGGATGAGTAAAAGGGGGGGTACGCATGGCAATTGAGTGGGCCTAAAGTGTTTTGTTGTTGGGGCGAAGGCCCAATTGAAGTATTGACAATTTTTAGGGTTTCGCTCAGAACTTAGGGTTTGTACGTTTTTTGGCCACAACGGCGCCGCTCCTGCTCTTCTTCTCCATTTCTCTTCTTCTCTCTCAGGCGATGGTTCTGACACTTCTTTCACGCCTTAGCCATCGGAGCACCGCCCCATCTCACTTCCTGCTTTCTTCACGGTGGTCCAGAATCTTGAACGAACGGTACGAATTGCTTCATTTTTGCGTTTTAAGGGTTTTTTACAGTTATGTTTTCGTTTCGCTTGATTGTTACATGCACGTTTTAATCCATGGTTTCTTTGAAATTTACATGTAGTATGAGCTTGAGGGACGTACCTTGAGCGTTTTGTTCTGTAAACTGAAGGAGAAGATGGTGAGGCTAGTCGGTGGCGCTCTCAGGAGGCTAGGCGGAGGGAGGATGAAGATGATGGCGTTTTTGGTATTTGTTGTTTTATGTTGTTTGATGATGATGAACTTTCGCTTCTGAAAACCTACTTGTTCTTGCTTGCTTCTTTGTTTGTTGATGAAGAACTTGGCTTCTGAAACCCTATTGTTGCTTTCACTTCTAGAATTCTCTTCTTTTCTCTTTGTATGCTGATGTTTTATGATGATGAATCTGAAAACTTGCTCGAAACCTTTGCTTGCTTTAGTCTCTTGTTGATGATGAAGGATATACTTCTGAAATTCCTCTTTTTTTATATGTTTTTGTTGGCTTGATGATTCGTTGATGATGAATGTACTCTGAAACTTTTTGTTGTTTTGCCTCTAAACTCTTCCTCTCTCTCCTTTGTTGACCCTGATGATTTAATGATGATGAATCTGAAAACTATTGTGTTTTGATGTTAATGATGATCTGGGTTCTGAAACAATTTTGGTTGCTTCTAAACTCCTCCTCTTTCTGGTTTTGTCAATGATGATGTCATGAGATTTGTTTCTTGATTTGTTGTTTTGATTTGAGTTGATGAAGCTTATGATTTTGGTGTTGATGACAGCTAGGTTGTGTTTGCAATTTAAGCAGTTTTCTTGGTAAGTTTGCAAGCAGGTTATGCTGTTATGAAATGCAGACTTGAGTCATTTTGGGCAAGCAGGCTTGAGTTGTTTTGGGCAAACAGGCTTGAGCTTACAGTTTTGGTAAGTTGCAGGCTTGCAGGCTGTTTGTGTTTGGATTTTTGGTAAGTTGCAGTTTTGAGAAGTTGCATTTATGCAGGGTTCTTGGTGTTTGCAGTTTATGCAGGTTTGTAGCTTTGAGTAAGCTAGCTTTGCAGTTTTTGCTCAAACAGGTTTTCGGCCTACTTGCTTGGCTTATAGTTTTGCAAGGTTTTGAGATGCAGGCTGTTGAGTTTGGCTTGCAGATTTTTTATTTTGGTTTTGGAAACATGCTTGTGCTTTTTGTTGTTTACAGGTTGGGAAGCTTGAAGGTTATGCAGGTTGAGTTGGAGGCAGGCTTTCTGTTAGTTTTGCAAGTAGGTTTATGATGTTGAGATGCAGTTTGTTTGTTTGGGTTTTAAAAACAGGCTTGTGCTTGTTGTTAGTTTTTTTTCCTGTCCTCCTTGACTATTATGCAGGCTTGCTCTTTTATATCTTTTGTGTTTCTTTTATCACTTGAAAAACCTGCCTTTTGCCAAAACTGCAAAACTCTCACTGAGGTTCTCTCTTTCTCTGTCTCCATAAGCATTTTTAATTGCTTATTATATTTTATTCTGAAAAATTGGGTTGTCTAGAAAATGATGAAAGCATCTTTGACAAGTTTTGACTTGTCAAGTGAACTACCTCCTGCTGTCTTGCTTTTTGTCTACTGTATTGTTGTTTTCATGCTGCATTACCATTTTTATCCAATTTGTCTTGTAACTTGGTTTTGGGCAATTTTGTACTGTAGCTGAATATGGGACTTTGCTTGCTGCTGTGTTATTCATTTGCTTGACTTACCTTGGCAGTTTTGGCACCTGTTTGTCTCTTTGAATTTGTGACTTAGTTTGCAGTACAGTTTGTTTGGTTAATGCAGCTTGGAACTTTGTTTGCAGTTCAGTTTGCTCGGTTAATGCAGCTTGGAACTTTTTGTATTTGAACCATGTTTTTGCATCTAGTTTGACATGCTTGCATTTTATATATTTTATTTTTCTCTCTGTGAACCGAGAAGAGCGATCTTCTTGTGATTTGTAGAGAGAAAAATAGAGCGTGACGAAAATAGGCAATCTGATTCTAGACGGCCAATTTTAATGATGATTTTTTTTCTTCTTTTCATTTGAAAATTCTTGTGCTGATTTTCTTTTCTTTCTTCTCTTTTCAGGTGGATGCATTTTGGACAATAGCAGAAGCAGTAGAAGCCAAAGATTTTAGGAGATTAGGCTTAGGTTTATTATTTTTTTCATTTATTGTAAACAAATATTATTGTAAATACTGTAAGTTGTAAATTTACAATATTCCGATAAATTTTGTAACAATATCTGAAAATAATAAAAAAGGTCTTTATCCAAATATCTTCCAATCTTTTCTTGCATTGTTTATTTAATTATTTAAGACTCTTAAATCAAAATAATTGGAACTGTATCCCAATAATTTTAATTCAGATAAAATAAATAATCAACAAACTTTTACAGTCTCGTAACCTTGCATTACTCACAATACACATGGTATTCCAATTAACACACGCATTGTACAGTTAAACAAACAAAGCATTCCAATAAGTGATAAACCTTTCACTCCACTTAATCAAGAAACAAAGCATTCCAATAAATGATAAACCTTTTACTCCAAATAATCAAGCAGCTGCCTTAATGTTTCCAAACAAAAGTCTCATCTCCTACCCCGGTTAATTGGGTTCTGAGAAACAACCAGTAATCTTGAACAAGCGTGAAAAGAATGTAACAGTTAACTGAATTTATGAGGATTCAGTTCCTTCTGAGAAATGCGAGCGAAAACCCTAATTTTGGATTGACTGATAAAGAAAAGTTTGTTTAACCGATTCTTGAGTCAATCTCAAAATCAGAGAAAACCCTGGGGTTGTGATTTCTTGTGAAAATATAGGGGAAATTTTGGGGTATAACAGGACTCAACTAGAATGGTTCTATCAATTGGAGGGTTCCCGCATCCATATATGGGAAGATCTAGCCACTGCTTTTTATCATCAGTATCAATACAATACCGATTTGGCACCAACCAGAGTCCAACTTCAAGGTATGATAATGGGTACTAATGAGGGGTTTAAAGAGTACGCACAAAAATGGAGGGATCTTGCTGGTAGGGTCCAACCACCACTAACTGATAGAGAACTAGTTGACATGTTCATGGGTACGTTAACTTGCCCATTTTTCAATTTATTGATTAGGAGTTCTTTGTCTGGTTTCACCGAGTTAATACTAACTGGTGAAAGGGTAGAAAGTGGCATTAAGAGTGGGAAAATTCCCATGACATCTGCTTCTGCATCCAACACTGTAAAGAAGCCCTTCACTGGAAAGAAGGAAACAAATGTTGTGTATGGGGCAAGGGCCCATACCAAAAAGGATCCCTGATCCTCTGTTAATGATGTGTTAATCTCCAACTCTCCATATGCTTAAAGACAATCATCCAACAATCAACAATCTGAAGTTCCTCGAAGACAGTTCACGAGAATAAGCATGTCATTGTCCCAAGCCTTACAACATCTATTGAAGGCCAACTTAGTGACATTGCGCAATCCACCATCCAATTCTGACATTTTATCACCTAAGTACAATCCAAATTCCAAGTGCACGTATCATTCCAACAGCCCTGGGCATGAAACTGATCAATGCTGGGCTCTGAAGAATAAGATTCAAGATCTGATAGACAATAAAACAATTGAATTTCATCCACCTGCTACTCCAAATGTGATAACCGCACCAATGTCGAACCATGGCAAAGGTGTTAATGCAATTGATGATACTACTTTGTTTCCTCCATTGAGGATTTAACAACTCCATTAACTACTGTGAAGGGTAATTTGCTGAGAGTCGGGGTTTTCCCTGGCTGTTCTAAAGATTCTGTTTGTTGTGATCAATAAGTAAATGGGTGCAAGCGGCTGAAGGAAGGTGTGCAACGCCTGATAAATAGCCGCGAGATTCTGTTTGAGAAGATTCCTACCATCAAAAGTTTAACCAACAAAGCTGAATACATGTCCATAATAACCATCTCCAACAAGCTTCTTAGGATCCCCTCAAAGGGTCCTATTAGAATTTCAAATGAACCAACCATTGCTCCTTTAATAATCATTATCGTTGGGCATATTCCCTAATCCTCTAACAAAACGGTTCCACGGAACTATGGTGCCGAGGTTTATTATCATGGGATAAAACAAGATTCTTGGATCAACGAAAATGAAGTTGATGTTACTAATATTGCAGGTTCTAGTAAAGTAACAAGAATAGGGAGGATCTTTTCCCCTGATATTTCACTGCCCATTACTATAACAACTCTCGTCCACATAACCAGTGACAAGTCTAGTGCCAACACTAGAGGCAAAGAAAAAGTAAGTGAGCCTGTTGAAGTAGAGGCACCTGCCAAAGATGCTGATGCTGAAGAGCCCTCCACTTGAGAGATGGAGGAAATCCTGAAATTATAAAGAAGAGTGATTTCAAAATAGTCGAACAATTGGGGAAAACCCCCTCCAAAATCTCCATGCTATCATTACTACTTTGTTCTGATGCTTATGCCCAAGCTTTAATTAAGTTCTTAAATAAATCTCATGTGCCCCCAGAGACTACAGCTGACCAGTTCGAGAATTATGTGGTGAGTTTAACGGCTGACAACAGATTAGGTTTCTCCGATGCTGACTTGACACTGGTTGGAAGGAATCATAACAAGGCCTTGCATGTCTCTATTGAGTGCAAGGGAACTACCGTGGATCACGTTTTGATTGATAATGGTTCCTCTCTAAATTTTCTACCTAAAGGTGCTTTGGATCGACTAGATTGTGAAGGTCTGGTGTTGAAACCAAGTGATATAGTTGTAAGGGCTTTTATGGGTCTAGAAGGATGGTGCATGGAGAGGTGGACCTCCCCATTAAGGTGGGATCACAAACTTTCAACTCCACTTTTTATATAATGGACATACGTCCCGCCTATACTTGTTTTCTTGCGCGCCCTTGAATCCATGGGCCAGAGGCAGTAACATCCACCCTTCATCAAAAATTAAAATATCCATTCAAAGGGAAGATCGTTACTATTTTTTACTAAGAAGAATTTATGGTGAGCCACCTCAATTCCTTCAAATATGTGGAAATGGATGGCGAGTTCATATAGACTCCGTGCCAGGCTTTCGAAGTTGTTCCTCCTATGGTTGCCACCACCAAAATTTCCTCCAACATATCAAAAGGTGATGAAGTTGTACCAAGAGTAGTCTCACTTAAGGATGCTCGTGCCATGGTCAAAGATGGAAGTTGTACTATCTGGGGACAACTTCCCGACATTCCATTTAAAGCAAACAAATTTGGGTTAGGTTTCACAATCAAAGCTCAGAAAGAGGCCAGGCGCCCTCGCATGGGAAAGCCACCTCTCTGTATCGGAAATCATGAAGTAAATATTGTGGAAGACTCTGATGATGAATGCGCTTTTGAATAATGGATCTACCCTACTGCCAGAGGAAAGCTCAGCAACTGGAAGGAAAAGGATTTCACTCTTATCTCCTTCATTGAGGAGTAATTACTGTTTACTATTTTCTATCAATTCAAGAACTTTTGCCTGTAATTTTAAATTCCAAACAATGACTTTTAAGCCATGTGCCTTGCCCGGGGCACTATGGTCCATTTGTTAAGGGTTTTATTCATGTTCATTTATCATATGATCATTTAATATAAACCATTGGACCTTTTTCATTCAAATTTTGCATTCATTGTCTCTCTTTTTTATTTATTGCATTTTTTTAATAGCCATGTGTTGTACCCTAAAATTTGCCCTCCCACTTATCAAGATTTTGCTCACAAGATCTCCTTGGGCTCAAGACTGCACTAGGGTTTGATTAGTTCAAGACACCTCCTCAAGTACTGATGACCAAAACTAGGGTTTGAGTTTGTACAAGGACATTTAAACTTACAATTCCCCCACATTTTTGCTCAGTCAATTGAGCAATTGACCTAAAAATCAGTTGTATTGGGGAAAAAGTCAACCATGGCCAATTTACAATCAAACTTCATAATTTTTTATCCATACCAACATTTTAAACTTATATTTATCATTTGATCAAGTTTGGACCACAACTCCTCAAGAAATTTGATCAAATCTCCAAAAGGGCAAAATGGTCAAAATTAGGGTTTTGACTGGGAAAGGGAAATTTCTGATTTTTGACCTAGCAAGTGGTCAATTGGTTTAAGGAATGATCTCAAGAGTCCAATTGCATCATTTTTACCTAATTGCATGGTTCAAAACATTGCAAGTCCATTGGATTGACAGATGAGTTTTTCAGTCAATTGATCAAAAGTCAACTGTATACTAAAAAGTCAAACTTTGACTTTTTGGTCACATTCAAGTGCCAAAGATCATAATTCATAAAAACATGTCAAAATATGAAACTTATTCATCAAGAAATAAAAAATTCAAGATTTCATTTTGAAAAGTCAAAATTTCTAAACATAGAAATTTTTCTAAGTGTTGGAAATTTCATATTTTTTCATATCTTTGAGCCAAATTTTCACTATAATGCAAGATGATTCAAGAGAAACTTCCAACATGAAAGTTGTATATATCCATGAAATATACAACTTTGCTTTACACAACTCCTTCCAAAAGTTCTTGGATCTCAAGTTATAATTTTAAGAACATAGGGTCATGAAACTAAACACTTAGTAAACTTTTGCCCTAATTTGGTCAGGATTTTGACCCAACTTCATGGCACTTTTTCATATAGTTCCAAGGGGAATCTTCAAAATCAATTCAAATATGGGTTGTATATAAAATTTCAAGCTTTCCATAATGTCCAAGAACTCCTTGAGATCATTCTTGAGTAGGGAGAATCGAAGAGATGAAATTAGGGTTTTGTCACTTGAATTACAAGTCATTTTTAATAAACACTTAAACCAAATCCATGCTATGATGCATAATCTCACTTTGCAGGCTTCTAACTTAAAATTCACTCCTTAATTAAATGTTTACACAACATATGGAGCCATTTTCCAAGCATTTGAACCATTATCCAAGTTACATTTCCATTTTTGGAAGAAAGGCACCATTAATATTCTTGAAAAGTGGATTTAATCACAAAGTCCACTCTCCTTGAGAATTGAACTTGTTCTTTCTGCACACACAAACCCTATAAACCAAAAGCAAGCATGTCCAAAATACTAACCACTCTATGCAGCCCTATACTTTGCCTTGAAACAAGATATTTCAACTTTGCTTCAAAAACAAGAAAGATGCTACAACATTTGATTTTCAAATTTTGACTTGTTATAAGACATAAGACCTCTTGCCTATAAAAACATACACTATTTGCAAGATAACACACGGATGGACAGGCCCTGAAAACTTATAAAACTCAGAACTGCATCACAAACCACCATTGTTGCATATTCTGACCAAGAACTTCAAACTTCCATTTCACTCGTGCGTTTCTTGGCCTTTTGCCTCCAAAAGCTTCCAAACATCATACATAAGCCATCCCTATCCTTGTTACACGACTGTAACACCATCTTCGTCTATTTCCAAGTTCAAAAATATAGCATCACATTTGGACTTCTCCAGACCATTCCAACCACCCTCAGCTCAAGCCAGCCATTGCACTAGCTTCCTAGAGGTCCAGGGGAGCTAACCTAATCATCAGCACTGCCTGAAACAAGCTCAAATCCATTTCACGATTTCCAGTTTTGAGGTATTTTTCTTGAACTTCTATCTTCGTATTTAGGCATTATTAGGATTGCATTTGTGAAGATAAAATGTAGACATCATTGCCCTGAAACTATACATGTCCATAGATTTCATTTATTTTGATTGAGCTAGGGGAATTTTGAGTTTGAACTTTCTGAAATAGATAGGTCAGAATTTGGTACTTTTAGAAATTCTCATTCATCTTTGATTTATAGCTTATGATATTTATATGGTTGAATTTGTGTGCCAAAATGGAGCAATTTTCCTGTTTACATTTTTGCAAATGGTTGAGAAATGAGCAAGTTACAAATCCTTTGGCTGGAGGTTGAAGATGAAGTGTAATCAGGATACATTTTGCCTTACATATTTATTGTTTTACTTGTATTAACGGATGTATAGCCACCCTGGTGGTAGAAGCGCGCGCCTGTAACCTATGGAACCTGGGTTCGAGCTCTAGTGGTACCCTTTTGCATTTTTCATACATTTTTGGCATTTCTGACTTGTTTTTTTGAGCGCCTGGGCCTCTACTGGGTTTGCCTTGTTTCTTTGTTTTTTTTAATGACTAACCCCCTTGCAGGCTCTTGGCACCCCCTGGCCCAAATTATATTTTTTATTTTTTTTATTTTTATTTTTCTTTTCTTAAATATATTTTTCTAAATACTAAAAATCATAAAATACAAAAAAAAATGACATATTTATATTTTTGACTTATTTTATTTTATTTTCCTATAAAAATATTTTTATTTATTATACTTTATTTATTTATTAAGTAAACCTTGTAAACTTAATTAATATTTTATTTTTTTTTATTTTTTTCTTCACACCATTTAAAATACATTATTTTAATATATAAAAAAAAAGACTAAAAATATTTTATAATACTATAAATATTTTCAAGATAAGAAATACCAAAAAAAATACTTTTCTTAAACTTATCTTCTTTTGATTAATTAATAGAATTAGGGTTTTCATTTAAAATATTTTCTTAATAAATTCAAATTTAATTAACTATTTTCTTTATTTAATTAGGTTAAGACAAAATCTTTTTTCATGAAAACTAAACAAAACTCATTTTCTCTACATTTTGCATCCTTGTACATTTGTTCATTTTTATACTTTGTATTTTTTCATGGTTGTAATAGACTAATTAGGTTTAAATTCTTGCAATCCCCATTCATGAAGTTGTACACCCCCTCCCCACAAATGTTGCAATAGCGTAGTAACTTTAAATTTTGCAATTTATCGCTTTTATATAACATTCTAGTAATTAGGGTTTGTATGGAAAGACTAAAACCAATACTTAGAAAACCCTAATTCAAGACAAAAACAAGCATGAAAACAATACACTTGCACACAAGCACCCCTAGGTTTATTCCACTTGGTTGCCTTATACAAAATGGCCATATTACGCATGTAAGGTATATTAGCAAAAACAAGTAAATACAAGATCATAGTCCCTCGACGATGCTATCTAAGTTGCCTTATAAACGACCTTAGTCCCTAAAAAAGAATGCTAAGATACCTTTCAACATTGCTAATCATGGTTATACGATGATCCACGCCCATCCCATTTACATCCAAATATAGGGTTGCTTACCAAATCAATGGTAAGACAATAATGTCAAAGGAAAAGAAAATGAACAAAAAAGACATTTGAGTAGGTAGATTGCTCCTAATTACTTGCTCCATTCCAAAACAAACATCCTTGCTATTTTCAAATCAAACACGTACACTTTCAAAACATCTTACAAAACTTGAAAACATTTTCAAAAGATCAACATCTTTGTATACATTCTTACGAACGAGAATCATTACAAAGATTGCCTAAACAATGGCCTCTTTACAAAATACTTTCAAAAAAACAACACAAAGCACAATTTCAAACAAAAGCAAGTGATCCAGCAAGTAAATAAGAGCCCGTGGAAACCCTGGATGAAAAGGGTGATAATACATTCCCTTTTCATAATCTACCCCCCGAACTGAAGAAATAATCTCAAAGGCCTTTCTTGTGTTTTTTCAACTTTCCTTTTGGATAAAAGAAAAGTCAGTGACGACTCTTGCTAACCGCAACATTTTCGATAAAACGCAAAACCCTCAAGTCAGTTCTCCCACTGTATTACACCGTGTATCTTACATGCACACACACACACTTGCAGATCTCCATCCACTCCGGATCTCATTAACAACGACTCTACTATTTCCAGTTATGACTTCAAACATCCAATTAACCAAGCCGAAGACAAAGGCAAGGAAGATTGTGAAATACCAGGAACTAGCCAGACTTATGACGCAGGAGGAGAAAGCTATTCAACCTCATGAAGAGCCAGTCAAAGTTATCAACCTAGGTACCGGGACAGACAGGAAAGAAGTCAAGATCGACGCTAACCTAGAAGATGGTATCAAGAGAAGATTGGTTCAGATGTTACATGACTGCGTTGAAGTGTTTGCTTGGTTGTATGAAGATATGCCAGGGTTGGATACTGACATTATGGTTCATCGTCTGCCAATGAAGGAAGATTGTCCTCCTATTAAGCAAAAGGTTCATCACATGCGGCCTGACATGTCTGAAAAGATAAAAGCTGAAGTGATGAAACAATTCAATGCAGGTTTCCTAGCTGTGACATCTTATCCTCAATGGGTCATGAATGTGATTCCTGTGCCAAAGAAAGATGGAAAGGTTCGTATGTGTGTAGATTATAGTGATCTGAATAGGGAAAACCCCAAAGATGATTTCCCTCTACCTCATATTGACATCTTGGTTGACAACACCGCTCAACATAAAGTCTTCTCCTTCATGGATGGATTTTCTGGCTACAACTAAATCAAGATGGCCCCTGAAGACATGGAAAAGACCACCTTCGTTACACAATGGGGAACCTTTTATTACAAGGTCATGTCGTTCGGATTAAAGAATGTAGGGGAAACATATCAGAGAGCTATGGTAGCTTTATTTCATGATATAATCCATCATGAGGTAGAGGTCTATGTGGATGATATGATTGCAAGGTCGCAAACTGAAGAAGAGCATCTCGATCACCTACACAAACTATTTGAGAGGTTGAAGAATTACAAGTTGAGGCTGAACCCTAATAAGTGCACATTCGGAGTAAGGTCTGGAAAGCTTCTAGGTTTTTTCGTCAGTGGTAAAGGCATCAAAGTTGATCCTGAAAAAGTTAAAGCCATTCAAGAAATTCTAGTCCTCCGCTCTGAGAAGGAAGTTATAGGATTCTTGGGTCGTCTTAATTACACTTGTTTGAATTTTCAGGCGGCCTCACCGGAGAAGACAGTGGAAACCACCGTCTCCGGTGGTTAGACTGGTCGGTCGTCAGTCAACGGGATGGCGTGGCAAAAAGGCAGCATCTCATTGGTTCTTTGCAAATAAGTATTTATCTCTCTTTGTCTGATTGGCCAATTTGAATAACAGGGGCCCCACTTGCTGGCGCGCATTTGACAACTCAGCAGTTGTCCTTGTTTCCCATTATATTTAATTATTGTTATTGTATATATGACTGATTAACCAGCGCAGATGGAAAGGGAAGAAGGCATGTGAGAGGGAGGATTTGGGTTCGATCCCAGGTCCAGACCTTTTGCATTTTCTGAAATTACAATTCCAGATCCAGTGCACGTCATTTTCTGAGGACCACCACGCGCCCTCTGATCTAGTCCTCTAGATTCATCTTTATGACAGATCCAGCGCTCAGCATACGCAGGTCCACCATGAACCCTCAGAAGATGGCCCCAACGGATCAGGCGCCAGACCCTGGGCCATCAGCTTTTGGGCCTAGTGCAGATTGGGCAACACCCCCCTTGGATTGCTTACAACGTCAGGCCCATCTCCTCAAATTCTCTATTCTTTTTATTTATTTTTTCCTTTTAATTTATTATTTTAATTACTTTCACAATAAAAATCATCTTTTTTTAATCAAATCAGAAAATCAGAAAATTATAAAAAAATATTAGGTTTAGTTAAATTTTTTCATAAAATATTTATTTGCATTTAATTAATTAGTATAATTAGGTTAACTTAAACATTTTTTTGCAATTAAAATTTAATAGAAATTAGGTTTAATTTGCAAATTGCAACTATTTTTCTCAATAAAAAATACAAAAACATTTTTTTAATTAATTAGATTTCTCATGTCCTAATTTGTTCCCGTTTTAACTTTCACGTGCGTCTTTACTTTCACTATTTTTATTAACTATTGTAACTGTTTCGAGTTTGTAATAGTTAATTAGGTTTAGTATTTCGCATTTGTCATTTTTCCCCGATTTTTGATTATGTAATCCCCTCCCCAAAGCCTTGTAATAGCTAGGGTTTTAATTTCTCGCTTTTAATTTCCGCAACTATTAAACTGCTAGATGTATGGACAATAGGCTTGCATGCAAAAGATAAATCAAATTAATACAGTAGAAAACCCTAATTGTGTAAAGATAATTAACTGAAAAAAACACACTTGCACATGCTCACTCCTAGGGTTTGCCCCACTTGGTTGCCTCGGAAATAATGGTCGTGTCCCTCGAACGTAGGGATACCTTAGCAATGACCCGCGATTCAAAATCGTCATAAAGATCATAGTCCCTCTTTGTCCCTCGAGTTGCTTACGAATTGATCTTCTGACGATAGTCCCTTCGAAATGCTAAGGTATCTCTACTTGTTGCCTTCAGAGACCATTCGTCCCTTCGAATGTCCCTTTACAAATCCAACGATGGAGCTACTTACTCCTTAATAGTAGGACAGTGCTGTCTAAAGGAAACTAAAACGACAAACTTTTTTTCGAGTAGGTAGAAAACTCTTAAGTACTTGCTCAAGACAAAAACTTTTCACACAAACACTTTCAAAACAGTTTTCAAAAACAACTTCATCACACTCTTGAGAACAGATACAAGGGTTATCACGAAGTTAAACAAAAACTTTTCAAAACACACACAAGAAATTTCAAAATGAGCAAGTACCTAAGAGCCCGTGGAAAACCACGGACAGAAAGGTTGCTAACACCTTCCCTTTCTATAATCTACCCCCCGTACTCAGAAATATCTCGAAAAAAGGTTTTTCTGTTCTTTTTCCTTTTCCTTTGTTGCATGAAATAAAATTCGGTGGCGACTCTTGCTTATTGCAACATTTGCGAATACAAAATGCAAACCAATATAACAGTCAATTCTGCCACCATATCACAGAACTGGAGATTATATTGGGGAGTTAACTAAAAGTTGGGTTTACCTTAGGATCTAGGTCATTTTTAAATTGCTTTCTTGTTTGCTTTGCTTGCTTTATCTTTAAGGGCTTTTGCTTGGGTATTATTAAAGATCCTACACTCGGATCTGGGGGCACTTTTTAGGTAAAAAAAAAATAGATCGTGGAGATTGTACGGCGTAGACCGATATGTTTTAAGTGATGGCTGTGTTGGTGTGACACTTTGGTTGGTACCGGTATCCTTCATACGGAAACAAGGAGAATACGGGGCCGCCGCATGGTGTCGTGAAGCACAAACAGACTTTAGAACCTTAGTTGAACAAACTTAGCCATTAGAAAGTAGTGAGATAGCCGACCTCGGTATAAAGCTGAGGATTGGTTGATACTCTATGCTACACTCATTGAGGTCATACTTTCAGGATATTTCGGCCGCAAGAAAATATTTTCTGAGCTGAAACAATGCCCGATAAAGGATGATCAGTGATATTGAGAATCTTTAGAACCTAGTTACTTTTCTAAGACAGATTGAGCCAACTAAACTTCAAGAGGGTACCTACCTTTAACCTCATGCAAGCCTTTGAACCTAAGGTCTATTGTGTGCTTTGCTTGTGTGTGATTTATTCTGTTTGATCATAACATCATACATCATAACATAGCATCCATTCTTATTACACTATCCATTTTAAGGACCGAGGGAATTTATCTTTGTTCTGTTTTGCAGATTATGGCTTCCACTCGTAGAAGCACTATCCAAATCAGCTTTGTGAGAATACCTCCCCAACTCAAGGAACTAGTATCAAGGGTTCCTGAAACTTCTGCGTTCACTAAGAGACATGGTCGAATTCTCAACCTAGTTACTTTAAGCTTTGATGAAAAGATGATGGGTGTGTTCTTTCAATTCTTTGATCCCAAGCACCACTGCTTCACTTTTCCAGATTATTAATTGATGCCTACCATGGAAGAGTTCTCTCAGTTGTTGAATCTACCCATTCTTGAACAGTTTCCTTTCACAAGTTTAGAAGAGGTTCCTAAGCCAGAAATCATTGCCTCAGCTTTGCATCTAAAACGGGCCGACTTGGTATCTAATTGGGAAACAAGAAGTGGAGTCAAGGGTTTTCTAACCAAGTTCTTAATAGATAAATCCTGGCTATTTTAGGATGATTTGGACTTTCAGGCTTTTGAGGAGGTCTTGGCCCTTCTAATCTATGGGTTAGTATTGTTCCCTAACCCAGGCTTACTTATAGATGTGAATGCTATCAAGATCTTCCTCTCTCGCAACCCTATGCCTACCTTGCTCGGAGATATCTTGCACACTCTCCATACTCGTACCATGAAGAGAAGAGGGGTTCTTATGTGTTGCATGCCATTGCTGTCGAGGTGGTTTATTTCTCACCTCCCTAAGTCTGTACTGAAAAATGAAGAAGGTTTGGGTTGGTCACAAAGGATAATGTCACTTGCTCACACAGATATTCTCTGGTATTCCTGAGCTATGGGAGATATTGCTATTATTGACCGCTGTAGGGAGTTCCCTAATGTCCCACTACTTGGCATTAGGGGAGGCATAGCTTACAACCTTGTTTGGCTATGCGATAATTTGTTTACGCTCGAAGGGATGGTCCTCATGAGTTACTTATCCAGGGCATTATATTTAACTATGAGGATGATGTTCAAGGGTATCGCCAGAGGTTCATACGAGCTTGGGGCATGGTAAACAGATATGACGCCAAGGATTTGGGGCCGAAGGCTTCCATTCCTATGGAACCTTATCTCCAATGGGTACGAGCTCGCGCCCAGAAACTTATGATTCCCTACATAGTCGTCTTACCAGTGATTATGGAACCCATAACTGAAGGGGGTATTCCTTACACGGTTCTCCATCCTGATATGCCCACTGATATTGAAGAACTACAGAGGTCTTGGATTCAGTTGAAGAAAGAGCGGGATACTTATAGGGACCAGTTCTATGCCCATGAGAGGAAGGTTTTAGAGCTCACAAAGCAGCTTCATGAGGAAAGAAGACTTAATGTTTATATCGGCACGAAGAGGAAGCATCCATGGGAATTTGATTTTTTTTTATTTTTTAGAATTTTAAATTGTAACGCCTAAAAGGCAATTGTACTTTGAAATTTATTAATAAAATCTTTATTTCATTTTGGTTCGCAAATTTAAATTTCCCAAAGACCTTGAAATCATGGCATACGCATCCCATCCATAGCATTGCATAAACACGTACCATTACAGGTTTCTCATCTTCTTCGTTGTTTATTTCAACAATAGTGTCTTCTGAACAAAGCATCAAAGATCTTCAGGCACAAAATGCCCAATTTCAACAGATGTTCATAACTCTGGAAAAAGGGCAGGAGGATCTGAAAGCCCTCATCCTGAAGGAGAAGAATAAAAAGAAGAAGGTCTCTAGTATTCTAAATATGGGCAGAAGGTTCAGGGGGCCATTAAAGCAACCAGTTGATCTAACCTCCTCATCCAAGGAATGGGAGAATCAAGAAAGGGAGACAAGGGAGAAGGACCCCAGTCCTGAAGTTTCTGACAATGATACAGACTACAATGATGAGTAATATCCTCCCACTGAGGATAGATACAAGTAGTTGGAAGACCGTTTAAGTCCTATGGAATTCCAGAGGATACCTGGGTTAGATTTTGAAGAACTAGGATTGGTGTCAGGAGTGGTCATCCCGCAGAAATTTAAGGAAGATCCATCACCACACCGCTGATAGAAACTTGTGGGTTCACTTCTTTCAAGACAGTCTGTCAGGGACTCAGCTTGAATGGTTCAACCAACTGGATAGAACTAATGTCCGAAACTGGGAGGACTTGGCCGCTACTTTTATAAGCAGTATCTATACAACACCGACCTTGCCCCCACTCGTACTCAACTCCAGAGTATGTCCATGGGTGCAGGTGAAGGCTTTAAAGACTATGCGCAGAAGTGGAGAGACTTGGCTGGAAGAGTCCAACCCCCTTTATCTGACAAGGAGTTGGTTGACATGTTTCTTGGGACGCTGTCTGGTCCCTTCTTTAATCATTTGATTGGTAGCTCATCATCTGGTTTCACCAAGGTGATATTAACAATAGAAAGGGTAGAAGCTGGGATTCGGAGCAGTAAAATACAGAAAGACACCTCTTCAAGTTTGGTAAAGAAGCCCTTCACTGGTAAGAAGGAAGCCAATGCTATCTATAGCCCAAGAGGTCAAAGCAGGGCTGAACACCGTCCGACAGTAAATGCTGTAATGATACTTAGGCATGCGGCTTCTCCACAACGCAACAATCAACAAAGGGTGGAAAGACCACAAAGGCAGTTTACTCGGATTAACATGACATTGACAGAGGTTCTACCCCATCTACTGAGATCCAACTTGGCAACCTTGAAAGAGGCTCCCAAGAATCCAAATACCACATCTCCTCGGTACAATCCAAACGCTCGGTGTGCCTACCATTCTGAGAGTCATGGCCACGATACAAATGATTGTTGGGCTCTGAGAAATAAGGTACAAGATCTGATTGAAGCCAAAGAGATTGAGTTCGATGCTCCGGAGAAGCCCAATGTCATAACTGCTCCCATGCTTAAGCACAATCGTGGAGTTAATGTCGTTGATACCAATCTATTTGTGACCTCGGTTGATGAAGTTTCCACTCCTCTTATGACTATTAAGAAGAATTTGTTGTTAGCCGATTTATTTCCGGGTTGTGGTGAAGGTTGCCACGTGTGTTTATTTATGCCTTCTGATTGCCATATGCGAAAAACAAGTGTCCAACGCCTGATGGACAGCAGAGAAATTTTGTTCGAGAAAACTTTGGTTTCAACTGTTCCATTTGAAGATGTTGCTATTATAACCATTTCCGCCAATCCTTCCAAGGTCTCCTCGAGAAGACCTGTTAGGATTACACCTGCTCCAAGAGTTGCTCGGTTAATCATCACCTTTCCTGGTTCTGTCCCGTACGCCTCGGACAAAGTTGTCCCTTGGCATTATGGTGCCGATGTTTACTATCATGGCGTTAAACAAGATCTGTGGAATGAAGAAGATGATCCCAATGTCAGTAACATTGTCGGGACCAGTAAGATTACCATAAGTGGAAGGGTTTTCTCTCCCGAGATTTCCCTAAAGACTGTCAATAAGCCTGTTATTATTTCACCTGTTGTTCCTACCGGTACTTCAACTACCATTCTTGTTCTTACTCCAATTGTCACTCCTATCGTCGAGTCATCTGGGGCCCGAGGAAAAGAAGCTATAGGTGAGCCTGCCCGGACGGAGGCACCTAGAAAGATTGTCGTAGAAGCCTTTAAGCAAGAGATAGAGGAAATATTAAAAATAATTAAAAAGAGCGGCTACAATGTGGTCGAGAAGCTGGGGCAGACCCCCTCAAAGATATCCATGTTGTCTCTATTGTTGTGTTCTGAGGCCCATGCGAAGGCTTTGATCGTATTCCTCAAGACTGCGCATGTGCCGTAAGAGACCTTGGATGATCAATTCAAAGACTGTGTAGCCAGCTTGACTGCTGACAATGGGCTGGGTTTTTTAGATGCTGACTTGACACTGAAAGGGAGGAAGCATAATGATGCTCTGCATGTCTCGATCGAATACAAGGGCACCACTATGGCTCATGTGTTGGTGGATACTGGGTCTTCGCCGAATGTTCTGCCTAAGAAGGCTCTTGATCGGCTGGATTGTGAAGGCTTGACCTTAAAGCCTAGTAATATTATGGTAAGGGCTTTTGACGGGTCGAAGAGAATGGTGCATGGGGAGTTGGACATTTCTGTCAAGGTAGGCTCTCAAACCTTTAAGTCCACCTTCTATGTGATGGACATCAGGCCATCATATTCTTGTTTGTTGGGTCGTCCTTGGATCCATGAAGCTGGGGTTGTTACTTCTACACTGCACCAAATGCTGAAGTATCCGGTGAAGGGGAAGATTGTCACTGTGCATGGTGAAGAGGAGTATATGGTGAGCCACCTGAACTCCTTCAGGTATGTGGAGATGGACAGGGAATTCATAGATACTCCTTGTCAAAACATTGAAGAGGTTCCCCAAATTTTGGCATCAACTGAAACTACCACCAGCAACAAACCTCCTCTGAAGATGGCTTCTCTCAAAGACGCCAGAGCAGTGGTTGAAGAAGGTGGGTATACCAACTGGGGACAACTCCCTGATTTTACTCACAAAACTGACAAATTTGGTTTGGGCTTTACTTCAGGATCTCAAAGGTTTGTTCGACGCGCTCGAGCTGGAGGACCTCCCCTACACATCAGTAATCGGGGAATTAACGCTATTGAAGACAGTGAGTATGAATCTAACATTGACAGTTGGATATACCCAACTACCAACGGTGGACCGAGTAATTGGACGGCCAAAGATTTTATACCAGTTTCTTTTATTTCGCAGTAATTGTCTTACTTGGTTTCTAAAGTTTGTAATAAACAATTTGAACTCTACAACCTTGTGTCTTGCCCGAGGCACATTGGTTTTGTTTGTGAGGGCTATTATGTGTCATTTCATATATCATCAAAAAAACATTGGACGTTCTTTGCATACAAATTTTGCGCTCTCTATTTTTCTTTCCTGCCTTTATTTTTACAACTATGCTCTTACACACACTCACATATCAAACTACAGATCCATATCCACTTTGGATCCCATTGATAACAATTCTTCTATTGCCAGTTATGATTTTGAAACTCCGATCAACCAAGCCGAGGACGAAGGTGAGGACGATTGTGAGGTACCTGGAGAGCTTGCTAGACTGTTACAGCAAGAAGAGAGGGCTATACAGCCTCATGAAGAGCCAATTGAGACGATAAACTTGGGCATGAAAGAGGACAAAAAGGAAGTCAAGATCGGCGCAAATCTGGAGGCTAAGGTCAAACAGCGGTTGATACAGATGTTGCACGACTATGTTGAGATCTTCGCCTGGTCATGGGAAAAACATCAATACAAATATACTTTGAAGTATAAACTTTTTTGTTTTTTCTATTTTGAGTGCGAAGATGTCTAATGACTAAAATTGAATGAACATGTGCATATAAACATGATTAAACTTTTAGAAAATATATGCTTCGAAACAGTGACAAGCATCTCCTTAATTTCATTTAAGATATCCCCATAGAGTTATTTCATTAGCATTATCCTCACAAATTGGGATTCATAAACTCCGCAACCAGAGTTTCAATATCCGGAAGGTCCTCTCCCCAGCTGAGTTGGCCTTAAAAGAGAGCCTTGAGAAATTCTTCTTAAGGAATATCCTCCCCAGCAGTTCATCCAATATCCTTTTCAATAGGGTTTTATTTCCCCAACAAACAACAAAATTCCCCAGCTTGAGTTTATCTCTCCAACTATTACAAATCAAGAGACCACAACCCCTCTTCCCCAGTAGAATTTTCTACAATCCCCAGTAAGTTACTGTATAGCCTGGAACCCGACTGGATAACATTTAACTTCATTATCCCCAGCAATTTGGTGTGAAACCTGGAACCCGACCAGATAACATCTAATCTTCAAGAGATAATTCCCCACCAGAGAAATGGACGACTACAAATCCTGAACTCTTTTCCCCAAGCAGAGATCAACACTCTCCACGGAGTCTTCTCAAACAAGCCAATGTTCTCTGTAACACCTGTAATTTAATTAATTATTTAATTAAATTATTTTTGGAATATTTGAGAAGATGCGTTGTGATTATTGGATTTAATTATTTTATTAAGTGGTGAAATAATATTAGAAATATAATATTATTTGATGTGGGCTTGTTTTAAAGGAATAGAAGTAATAAGGGGGGTGTATTAATTTTGAGCCCAATAAGGAATATAGAATAATAGGTTATTTTATTGTTGTTAGAAAGAATAGAAAGAAGAGGTAGTAGAAGAATAAGGATTGAGAAGAAGAATGTGAAGCTGCTGGAAAAAGAGGAAAGAACGGCAGAACGAGGTTTCGACCGGAAGATTGTAGAGCAACCTTCAATCCAAGGTAAGGGTGGGGTTCTGACTCTATAATTGGGTTCATGATGATTGGTATGTGGGGTTAGAGGCGATTGTTGTCTTGTTTATGAATTGAATGTTTATGATGTTGTGTGATAAAATTGATGAATTTTAGATGAATAATGATGTTCCGATGATGTTTAATCAACGTAGAATTATAGGGTAATTGTAAGTGATGATTATCTATGATTAGAGTAAGTTTTTAGGGCTTAAAATATGAAACTCGTAGTGAAAACACAGAGAAAATCACAGAATTTATGCAGGATGTAACAGGATATGTCGACCCTAAATGCTATGTGTCGATACAAGGAGGTTTTGAGACTCAGGATGAGTCGACATGAAGAGGTTTTGTGTCGATACATGAGTGCTTTTAGACTCAGGATGAGTCGATCCATAGGAGCATGTGTCGATACATGTTCTGTGTTAGACTCAGTATGAGTCGATCCAAGAGAGGATGCATCGACTCATGTTGCGGGTTTGGTGCAGTACGCGTCGATCCAAGGAGTTATGCGTCGACCCATGTTGTCTGGTTTTTGGCAGATTCAGTTTGAAAATGTTGTAACTTGAGTTTTAGGATGTAGTTCGAAGCGTTGAATAGCTAACGCGATGAGCTTTATTCTAGAGGATTAAAATGAAGAATAGGAAGTGTAATCCTAGTAGCCAATTTAGGATTTAGAGTTAGTTCCCGTGTTGATCGTTATGTTGGTTTTTATGCAGAATGATGAGGATGAAATGTTTATAGGCTGTTGTTTGAATTGTAACAGTAGGAGTAGTGATAGTAATGATGTAAGATTACAGAATAGCGGTGTGAATTACTGTCGTATTAACGTACACCTGAGTTGTTGATGAGATGTTATTAATAAGTTGTGATTGATAATTTATGATGAATAAATGATGTTTGACAAATAAAAGATGTTTGATGAATAAATGATGTTTGATGAATTATTATGCTAATATGAGATGTTTGATGAAGAGATGTTGAGATGCTTTTGAGATGTAGGCCTTTGGCCAACAATGATGTTGTATTGAGATGTTGTTAATTATGGTGTTGTCATTACATTCATGATTGTGTCGCATATATTTCATTTTGAGATGGAGCTTATGCTCGTTGAGATGGCCTTTATTGGTGAATATTGAGATGAAGGCTTATGCCTTGTAAATGCCTCTATTAATTGGAAAAATTTTTATATGGGAGCTCTGCTCCAATGGTACCACATGCATTTGCATAGTATTGAGTCGCATTATATGACTGCATAAAGAAGTGTGTATTGATGTGGTGAATGTGTATTATTATTGTTGATTATGAGATGAGAAGTGGTGATGTTATGTGATCTAATTTAATATATTAATTATCATGCGCTTTATTATATTGTTAGATATCTCACCCCTTCTGTTTGAATGTTGCCCTTATGTTGGTAATGTGCAGGTAATCGAGAGTGAAGGTTGTATACCTTCAGTAGTTCGAGTCGGTGTCATTGCTTTGATATGTAACACTCGGGGGGATGAACGCTTGTTGCTTTTGATTGTTGATTATTCAGTTGTTGAACTTTAAGTTGATTATTATTAAATTGTGTTGTTTTGAAGTTGTTGTGATGATGACAGAGATGTTATTAAGAATTTCCGCTGCGTAGGTGTTAAATTATTTAATTAAAGATGTCATGGCGATGGTTCATCCAATGTTCTAAAAAGTGTTATATATCCACGATGAATGCAATGAATTTTGATAGAAGAATTTGTGGCATCCCGATTCATTTGCATGAATGATTTTTATAACTCTGATTTATTTATATAATTTTCCGGGTTAGAATTGGGGTGTTACAAAGTTGGTATCAGAGCAAAAGGTTGGTTCGACCTTGTCGTCGAGTCGTAGTTGTCTAACAATCGAGTATTGTTAAATTGAATTCTTTGAGTTAAAGCAAGGGAATATGTCTGTTGTTGAGTATGCTGCCAAGTTTTCCGAGTTGGAAAAGTTTTATCTGCACTACACTGAGGCAGATGTTGAGTTTTTGAAGTGTATCAAGTTTAAGAATGGGTTACGCCCGGAGATCAAGAAGGCAGTTGGATACCAGAAGATCCGTGTCTTTGCTGATTTGGTTGATAGTTTTAGGGTTTATGAGGAGGATAATAATGCTCATTACAAGATTATCAGTGAGAAGAGGGGTAAGCACCAACAGAATCGTGGTAAGCCTTATGATTCCCCAGCTGGTAAAGGTAAATAGAAAGTTGCTCAAAGTCAGAGGACTAGTGGGGGAGATGCTCTTGCTGGTGTGGTTTGCTTTAAGTGTGGAAAATCTGGGCACAAGAGTAATGTGTGCACTACTGAAGTGAAGAGGTGTTTCCGTTGTGGTAAGAACGAACATGTTGTATCTGAGTGTGAACATAAGGATGTGATTTGTTTCAATTGTAGAGAAGAAGGGCACATTGGAAGTCAGTGTCCAAAACCTAAGAAGGCTCAGACAAGTGGTAAAGTGTTTGCTTTGGTTGAGGATCAGACAGCTGCTGAGGACAGACTTATCAGAGGTACATGTTTCATTAATAGTACTCCTTTAATTACTATTATTGATACTGGTGCTATGCATTGTTTTATTGTTGCTGATTGTGTTGAAAGATTGGGTCTTGTGTTGTCTTCTTTTAATGGAGAAATGGTCGTCGATACTCCAGCCAAGGGGTTGGTGACTACTTCTTTTGTGTGTGTTAAGTGTCCCTTGTCGATCTTCTACAGAGACTTGATGTTGATTTGGTTTGTTTACCGTTAAGAGGTTTAGATGTGATTTTGGGTATGAACCGGTTAAAGCATAATTGTGTTCATATTAACTGCTATGACAAGTCAGTGAAGTTTTCTACTCCTGAAGCAGAAGAAGATGGTATGTTGTCTGCTAGATAGTTGAGGAAGTTGATGCAAGAGGAAACACAAATGTTCTCGTTGATGGCGTCACTATTTGTAGATACTCAAGATATAATTGAGGAATTGCAGGTGGTGAGTGAATTTCCTGAAGTTTTCCCTGATGAGATTCCTGATGTGCCGCCGGTAAGGGAAGTTGAATTTACTATTGATCTTGTACCTGGTACTTGAGAAGAAGTTTGTAAGACCAAGTGCATCACCGTGGGGAGCTCCAGTGTTGTTAGTAAAGAAGAAATATGGAAGTATGAGGCTTTGTGTTGATTATATACAGTTGAATAAAGTGACGATTAAGAACAAGTATCCGCTTCCAAGAATAGATGACTTAATGGATCAATTGGTGGATGCTCGTGTGTTTAGTAAGATCGATTTGAGGTCGGGTTACCATCAGATTAGAGTAAAGGGTGAAGATATTCAAAAGACGGCTTTCAGAATGCGTTATGGACATTGCGAGTGCTCGGTGATGCCTTTCGGTGTTACCAACGCGCCAGGAGTATTCATGGAATACATGAATCGTATCTTTCATACTTATTTGGATTGGTTCGTAGTGGTGTTCATTGATGATATTTTGATTTACTCTAAGTCAAAAAAAGAGCATGTTGAACAATTAAGAGTAGTATTGCAAGTTTTGAAAGAGATGAAGTTGTATGCAAAGCTGTCCAAGTGTGAGTTTTGGTTAAAAGAGGTTAGTTTTCTTGGTCATGTGATTTCAGGTAGTGGCATTGTTGTAGATCCATTGAAGGTTGATGCTGTGTTGCAATGGGAGACTCTGAAGTCAGCTATTGAGATTAGAAGCTTCTTGGGATTAGCTGGTTACTATAGGAGTTTTATCAAAGGTTTTTCCAAGTTAGCACTTCTGTTGACTAAGTTGACTTGTAAAGGTAGAGCTTTTGTGTGGGTTGTTCAGTGCGAACAAAGTTTTGCAGAATTGAAGAAGAGGTTGATTTTGGCTCCGATTTTGACGTTGCCTAATGTTGTACCCCAAAATTTGCCCTCCCATATTCTTCAAGATTTGTCAAGATCAATCTCCAAATGGTTCAAGATCTCTCAAGGATTGCACAGTTCAATTGCCTCCTAAGGCAGTCAAAATTAGGGTTTTGGTTCTTGCAAGGAAGTTGAGGTTTTCAAGGGCTCAATCAAGTCCCATAGGCCCATACACATTGTCAAGCATCTACATGACAAGTTTCAAGACTCACAGCATCAAGTTGCACAGTCAAAAGCCCTAGTTGCTCCACAATCAACTGCAGGGGCAAAATGGTCATTTGGCAGTCAAAAGTTAAAAATTTTGGTCAACATCTTATTTTGAAGCCACAATCATCATTTGATCAAGTCTTGATCATGATTCCACAAGCATGGCTCAAAAATCATCAAGATGCCAAAAGTTTCTATTTTTGGACAGTTGAAAAGTCAACTGTAACTTGACCAAGGCATACCTTTTTCATGGTTCATCATAAAAATCCCATCCAATGCTCATTTTGAAGGGGATGACATTTCCTACAACTCATCTTCACATTCCAAGTCCAATAAATTCTCTCACAAAAAGTTATCAATTTCTACATTATAGGTCAATTTCAAAAGTCAACAAAAATGCACTTTAAGTCAAAGACCATAACTTGAGATTGGTAAATCAAAATGACATGGGACCAAAGCCATTGGTTAGAGGACTTCAATACCTTTCCAAAATGTCCAAGAACATGTTCATATGATCCAAATTGAGCAAGATATGCATTGGAGAAGTTGGGAAATTTTTGGGAATTTGCAAAAGTCAACTTTGCCCAAAACACTTCATTTTTGCTAATGGGCCTCAAATTCTTTCTTGAAACATTGTCCAAGGCCTATGCACGACCCATTAAACTTAAATTGAATTATTTTCTTATTTTTATTAATTATTTGGATTTTTAATTGATTAATAATTCATTTAATTGATTTAATTGTAGGAAAATTCAAAAGATATGATTTTCAAATCTTTTGTGAAGCAAATAAGATCAGGGCAAGCTGGCAATTTCGTGCATCCATCAAAGAGGCAAAAAAATCCATGTTTGGAAAGCTTTATCAATCAAAAATATGCAAAAAGATTTGATTGGAAATCAAAGATTGAAAACATAATGCCATGGATCTTTGACCTAGTTTGTACCCTAATTCCCTTCCAACATAAATACTGAAGCCAACCCTAGTGTTGTGGACGTGAAAAACTGCTGCAAAGAACCCTTATCAAATTGAAAAAACTCCAAGAAAGCTTGAAACTGAATTCCCCTTTCCAGGCCCTTTCAAGGAGATTTAAAGATTCAAACACGTTGCTGGGACACTCAGGAACCTATTGCAATCACAAACAAGCTCTAACACTCAAAGAATCACTCACTTCAGTCATACGTTTTGCCTAATTTTTCTAGAATCGAAACTCATAATTCTTGCATATTTAACATGATATAATTGTTGCTTGGCATTGCTATGACCTTTCTGAAGCTGATGGTATAGGTGAATTGAGTTATAGAGCCATGAATCAAAAGACACCATTGAAGAAATCTAGGGTTTCAGAGCTCTCAGATTAGTGCTTTCCACATACAGCAAAATTGGACCTCATAACGCATATGGTTGAATTCGTCAAGGCCAGACGAATTCAACCCAACCATTGCGCCCTTTTTATATGTATTGTACGCCTAATCGCTATTTTCTGTGGTTGCATTTTGTGGGGGTTAAAAACCCCCGCTATTTGTTTGTTTTTCTTACAGGCCAACGAAGAAGATGACGTGCTGGCAATATGTGGTTGGTCTATTCAAATAATATGCGCACGTTTTGCTTTATTGCATAATTGTTGGTTTCTTAATATATTATTTATTGATCATTGTATTAACAAAAGCAAGCAGGTGGTTGAGTTGGTGGAAAGCGTGTCCAATAACCATTGGGACCTGGGTTCGATCCCCAGGTCCCCCTAAACGCGTTATATTATTTTTCTTCTCATACTTGCATGCAGCGTTCCAAGGGTGGTACACCATATGCCCTCCAGGCATCATCATGTCATGTGTCCCCAGTCAACAAACCAAAGGCCAGAAAATGATGAGTACCATGTTCTTCAGTCAACCATACGCACTTGAATCCAGAAAGTCAACAGGCTTGGCTTATTGGGCCTAAAATTTCCAGGCTTCACACCTCCATTCTTGGGTCAACACCCCCACTGGTTTTTTTACCTTTTTATTTTCTTTTCTTTTACAATTTCTTCTTAATTATTATAATTATTATTATTAATTCATAAACAAATTATTTTTCATATTAAATTCAGAAACTTAAATATTTATAATATTCATAGTATTTTTATTATTCATTATTTTTACTAATTATTATTATTTTATTTTTTTTGTAAATAAATGTAAATTAATTAACTTTTAATTAGGTAATTTTGACTATTTTTACAATAAATAAAACCAATTTAGAATTAGGGTTTCTTTTGACTTTTAATTTCTTTATTTTTATTTTCATTAAAATATAAAAAACATAAAAAAAAAACATTTTTCTTGTAAATAAATAATTAATTAGTACTAGGTTTAATATTTTAATTAAATTGCAAAAAAGAACAAAACTTAACTTCTTTTCTCAAAAAAGGGTCAAAGCCCTAAGGACGTCCCGATTTAATTTCTTGTCGCGTATTATTATTTATTTTTGATTATTTATGTATCTGCTCAAAGGATGTAATAGCTAATTAGGTTTTTTCTGCTTTATTTACTTTCTGCATTTATTTCCAAAACGGGTTATGTTTTTGGCGATGTATAGACCCGCGCCTTGTAATAGCGTAGATTTACATTTCCGCACTTTATTTTCCGCACTCTTAACTGTTAAAAAATGCATGACAAGATTGCCTGACAAATTAAAAACAACTCGTAGCTCACAATTGCATGATCAAAGATAAACATTAATTGAAAAACAACACACGAGCACATGCCACTCCTAGGGTACGCCTCACTGGTTGCCTCGAACGTGGTCGTCAAGTATAGGGTGTCTTAGAGGTCTCCCTCCTGTCTAAAGATCCAGTTGCCTCGAAACAGTTGCCTCGGATAAAAGGATCTAGGACATTAGGGTTACTTCTAAGGTGTCCTACTATTGCTTCGGTGACCACATTGTCCCTTAATCGAATTGACCCGAATACCTCCAACGACGGTGCTACCTACTTCTCAATAGTGGGATAGCACTGTTTAAAGGACTCTTACACAGCCTAATTCCTTAGAGTAGGTAGATTCTCATGGGTACTTGCTCTTTTCAAAAATAAACAAAACATATTTTCACACTGACACTTTCAAAAGGTTTTCAAGCAAATTTTTCATACACTCTTGAGGACAGATACAAGAGTTACTTAGAAATTTTTCAAACGAAACTTTTTCAAAACCCACTCACATTTGAAAAGAAAACATCTTTTGAAAACATAAGAGCAAGTACCTAAGAGCCTGTGGATAACCACGGATAGAAAGGGTGCTAACACCTTCCCTTTCTATAAATCTACCTCCTGAACCAAGAAACATTCTCGATAAGGAATTTTGCTGTGCTTTTGTCCTTTCCATGTTGGAGAATATAAAAGACGGTGGCGACTCTTGCTTACCGCGACATTTCGCGAACCAGCTTAAAAAACAGTCAGTTTTATTTCCACCGATCACAGAACTGGCGACTCTGCTGGGGACTTATAAAGTGAGGTGTACCTTAGGATTAGATCACTCTTGTGTTTTCAATTGCCTGTTTTGATTGCTTTAATATCGTGGGCCTGTTTTGGGAGTTTCATAGATCCTAACCCGGATCTGGGGGATACATTTTAGGTAGCAACAAACTGTGAGGGAACTGTGCGGGGTATACAGACACGGTTGAAGCAGTTGCTACGTTGATGTGGCACTTTGGTGAGTATCGGTAACCCTTGAGTCAAGTCAAGGAGAGTACGGGGCCGCCGCGTGGTGTCGTGAAGCATCAACTGACCTTAGGAACCTTACTTGACCATCCTGGCCTCTTTAGGGTAGTGAGATGACCGACTTTGGTGCAGTCCAAAGTTGGTTGATACTCGATACTACACTCATTGAGGGTTGTTTTCTTGGAATATTTTGATCGTCAGTTCAGTGGCTAAATTAAAACAATGAACACAGAAAACAACCCAATGATATTGAGATCCTTAGAACCCGGTTACTTTTGATAGGACAGGTTTTGAACCCACCAACTTCAAGAGGGTAATACCTAGACCTCATGCTGGCCTAAACTCTAAGGGTTGTCTGGTGTGACTTGTGTGCCTTATCATGTTTGCCTTTTGTGAATACTTGTGGTATGTTTTTATCATAACATCATATCATCATACAGCATCATATGCATCCACTAACCACTTCAAGGGTTCGAATCTTCATCTTTGTTCTTGTTTTGCAGGACATGGAAACTATCCGCAGAAAGACAATTCAGATCAACCTTGTAAGGATCCCTCCTCAGCTTAAGGAGCTTACATCCAGGATTCCCGAGAACTCTTCCTTCAGTGAAAGGCATGGTAGACTCATCAGCTTGGTCAACACCAACATTGAAGAAGATATGATAAAAGTCCTCTTCCAGTTCTTTGACCCTTTGCACCACTGTTTTACGTTCCCGGATTATCAATTGGTGCCTACTTTGGAAGAGTTTTCCCAGCTTCTGAAGATTCCTATCCTTAATCAACTACCCTACAACGGTACGGAAAAGGAACCAAAACTTGAAGAGGTTGCTAAGGCATTACACCTACAACCATCTGACATTAAGGGACATTGGGAAGTTAGAAGTGGTATCAAAGGATTCTTGGCAAAGTTCCTGTTTGAGAAAGCACAAGAATGTTGGAATTCCCTTGACCTACAAGCCTTTGAATAAGTTGTGGCACTTCTTGTCTATGGGTTTGTGTTGTTCCCGAATCTGGATCAGTTTATAGATATCAATGCTGTCAAGATCTTCATGTCCAGGAATCCTATACCTACGTTGCTTGGGGATATCCTCCACTCATGTTACACTCGAACCATGAGAAAAAGAGGTGTTCTCATGTGCTGCACTCCTCTCCTGGCAAGGTGGTTTATTTCGCACCTTCCACAATCAGTTTTGAAGAACGAGCAGGGTTTGAGATGGTCACAACGATTGATGACCCTTACACATGCTGATATACATTGGTGTTCTCGGTCCAGAGAGAATGTCACTATCATTGATCGTTGCGGAGAGTTCCCTAATGTTCCTTTACTTGGAATCAGAGGAGGCATCACTTACAACCCGTGTCTGGCTTTGAGACAGTTTGGATATGCTCGGAGGGACGACCCTCATGACATGTCGATTCCTGACATAGTTTTTGACTTCGACAATGATGCACAAGGACTTCGCCAGAGATTCATCAGAGCTTGGAGGATGCCCAACAGGGTAGATAGCAAGACACTGGGGCACAAGAACTCCATCCCCCTAGAGCCTTATCTCAAGTGGGTACGACCCCGCTCCCAGAAGCTGGTGATGCCATATCCTCATGTTCTCCCTGTAATCAAAGAGCCAGTTGTGGAAGGAGAGGTGCCCTACACCATTCAACATCCTGACATGCCGACATCTTGGGAAGAAATGCAAAAGAGCTGGATCCAACTAAAAGAAGAACGGAATTCTCTTGAAACCAGTCTACATGCCAGTGAGAAGAAGGTCTTGGAGCTCACCCGCCTACTGCACGAGGAAAAGACTCTCAATACCTACATCGCTCCAAAGAGGATGCGCAGTGTCTTTTGGGATTAATTATCTTGTAATATTTCGCCCATGAGGCATTGATGTACTGAACATATTATTCCTTAATATAACGTGTGTTCCTTTTTGTCTACAACGAATTTGAAATTTCGAACCCTTGAATGCATTTCATAAATAGCATATCATGCATCATGTGCATAACAGGTACTCTTTTTTTTCAGGTTGCTTAATGTTCTTCGCTGTTTATTTCAGCAGTCTCATCATGAATCCTGAATCATCCAACGAACAAGCTATCAAGGCCCTCCAGGCCCAGAACGCCCAGTTTCAAGAGCTGGTCATGAGCTTAGCCCAAGGTCAAGAGGAATTGAAGGCTCTGTTGGTGAAGAAGAAGAAGAAGAGGACAGTACTGTTCAACACTGGACAGAGGTTTGGTAATACACTGCAGAATGAGGCTGATCAAGCTACTTCCTCTGTAGGGAAAGACAGTCCCCAAGGGGGAAGGGTTCCTAGTCCTGTGGTCTCCGACAACGAGACAGATTTCAATGATGAGCAGTACCCTCCCGCTGAGGACAGGTACAAGCAACTAGAGGATCGTCTGAATGCCATGGAGATTCAACAGGTGCCTGGGTTGGATTTTGGAGATATGGGTTTATCTTCTGGGGTGGTGATCCCACACAAGTTCAAGGCACCTTCTTTTGCGAAGTATGACGGGGCTTCCTGCCCTAAGCTGCATCTCAGATCTTATGTGAGGAAGATCCAACCATATACTGCAGACAAGAACTTATGGATCCATTTCTTCCAGGATATCCTTTCAGGGGCTCAACTCGAATGGTTCTATCAGCTGGATGGAGCTAGTATTCGAAATTGGGAGGACTTGGCTACTGCATTTTATAAGCAGTATCAGTACAATGCCGACCTCGCTCCTACACGTACCCAACTCCAGGGTATGTCGCTAGGATCGGGAGAAGGTTTTAAGGAGTACGCGCAAAAGTGGAGAGACCTGGCTGGCAGGGTGCAGCCACCGTTGACTGACCGTGAACTTGTGGACATGTTCTTGGGGACCCTGTCTGGTCCATTCTTCAACCACCTGATTGGTAATTCTTCTGCCGGGTTCACAGATTTGATCTTAACTGGTGAGAGGATAGAAGCTGGTATTAAGTCGGGGAAGATACAGAAAGGGGCATCCTCAAATTCTGAAAAGAAACCATTCAAAAAGGAATCTAGTGTTGTTTATGGGCCGAGGAAACAGAATAAACCGGAACGCCGCCAAGATGTCAACGCGGGTGGCAATTTCAAAGCCTGTTGCCGCTCCTCGGCAATATAACCAACCAAGGGGTGAGAGACCCAGAAGGGAGTACACTCGGCTTAGTATGACCCTGTCTCAGATCCTGCCGCAACTGCTGTCAACCAATCTGGTAACCATCAAGGAAGCTCCAAAGGTAGTGAACACAACCTCTCCAAAATACAACCCCAACGCCCGTTGTGCTTATCACTCTGATAGCCCGGGGCATTCTACTGATGATTGTTGGGCCCTAAGGAATAAGATTCAGGACCTTATTGATGCTAAGGAAATACAGTTCGAGGCGCCCGAAAGGCCCAATGTTGTGACTGCTCCCATGCCCCAGCATGGAGTGAATGCTACGGAAGAAGACCGGTATGTAGCCTCTGTGGAAGATATTGTTACTCTGTTATTAACTGTCAAAAGGAACCTGTTGCTAGCCGGTTTATTTCCGGGATGTAGTAAAGGTTGCCTCCTGTGTTCTGTTTCACCTCCTGGTTGTCCTTTGTTGAAGTCAGGTATCCAAAGCCTGATGGATAATAAAGAGATCTTGTTCGAGAAGATTGTTGTTCCTGTTACCCCTGCTGAAGAAGTTTCTATTGTCACTATTTTCAACAATCCTCCTAAGGCTCCCTCAAAGAAGCCTGTCAAAATCATGTCTGCTCAGAAGATTGCTCCCATCATCATCACTGTTCCCGGGCCTATTCCTTATGCATCTGACAAAGCCGTCCCTTGGCACTATGGGACAGATGTTTATGTTCTTGGAGTAAAGCAAGAGTTTGATACCAGTACCAGCATCACCAATATCACCGGCCCCGCCAAGGTTACTCATAGTGGTAGGCTGTTCTCACCCGATATTGCACCTCCAGCCATGCAGAGACCTCTTGTCATCACACCTGCAAGTGTGCCCACTTCCCTGCCTGACCAAGTTCCTGTTTCTACCCCTGCTGCCGAGTCATCTGACGCTCGGGGCAAAGGGACTGCTACTGATGTGCCTGCCCGGACGGAGGCACCAAAGACAACCACTGTTGAGGCTTCCAAGCAAGAGATGGAAGAGATTCTCAAGATTATCAAGAAGAGTGATTTCAATGTAGTTGAGCAGCTGGGGCACACCCCCTCTAAAATTTCTATGTTATCACTGTTGTTGTGTTCAGAGGCCCATGCCAAGGCTCTGATCTCCTTCCTAAAGACGGCCCATGTGCCACAAGAAACGTCTGCTGATCAATTTACCGATTGTGTGGCCAACTTGACTGCTAATAATGGGTTGGGTTTCTCTGACGTCAATCTGACCGCCAAAGGAAAGAGCCATAACGACGCCCTACATGTCTCTATTGAATGCAGGGGCACTACTCTTGCTCATGTGTTGGTAGACACCGGTTCTTCGTTGAACGTATTACCCAAGAAGGCCCTAGACATGTTGGATTGTGAGGGTTTAGAGCTCAAGCCTAGTAACATTGTTGTCCGGGCCTTTGACGGGTCCAAAAGGATGGTACATGGTGAGGTTGACATTCCAATCGGGGTTGGTTCACATGTCTTTGATTCAACTTTATATGTGATGGACATCCGACCATCCTATTCTTGTTTGCTGGGTCGTCCATGGATCCACAAGGCTGGAGCTGTGACCTCCACATTACATCAGAAGCTTAAGTACCCGGTCAAAGGGAAAATTGTTACAGTTCAGGGGGAAGAAGAATATATGGTCAGCCATCTTAACTCGTTCCGGTACATAGAGATGGATGGGGAGTTCATTGAGACCCCCTTTCAACACTTTGAAGAGGTGCCTCCAACACTGGCATCAGCAGAGACTGTAACTGAAGAAGACTCTCCTCTGAAGATGGCTTCCTTAAAGGATGCTCGGGCTGTTATTGAGAAGGGTGAGTGTTCAAACTGGGGCCGACTTCCTGATTTTACTCCGAAGACTGACAAGTTTGGCTTGGGTTTCACCGCAGAGGCTTAGAGGGCTGTTCGTAAGGCAAGGATTGGAAGACCTCCTGTGTTCATCACCAACCCGGGAGTGAATGCTATTGAAGACGGAGTGGAGGAATCTGAATTTGACAGTTGGATCTACCCAACGACCAACGGGGGACTAAGCAACCGGACTGCCAAAGACTACATACCTATTACTTTTGTCACTCAGTAATGAACTCTTTTGTTTTAAATTTGTAACGAACAATAATTTGAAACTTTATGGCCCGGTGTCTTACCCGGGGCACCGTGGCTTCATTTGTGAGGGCTTATTACTTGTCATTTTCATATATCATGAATAAAAACATTGGACGTTTTTCGCATTTCAAATCTTGCGCTCCCTTTCTTTCTTTATATATTGCAAAACAGGTATATTTACACACACTCACTCATACAGGTTCCAATCCACTCTGGATCTCACTGGTAACGACTCTGCTACTGCCAGTTATGACTTCGAAAATCCGATCAACTTAGCCGAAGACGAAGGTGAAGATGATTGTGAAGTGCCTGGTGAGCTTGCAAGACTGTTACTCCAAGAAGAGAGGGCCATTCAGCCACATGAAGAGCCAGTGGAATAGGTAAATCAGGGTACTGAGACAGACAGAAAGGAAATCAAGATTGGTGTTAATCTGGAGTCTAGCGTAAAACAACGGTTGATTCAGATGCTGCATAATTGTGTGGAAATCTTTGCCTGGTCTTACGAAGACATGCCTGGGTTGGATACTGACATTGTGGTCCATCATTTGCCTACCAAGGAAGACTGCCCGCCAGTAAAACAGAAGGTCCGCCGTATGCGTCCAGAGATGTCCGAGAAAATCAAGGCTGAGGTTATGAAACAATTTGATGTCGGGTTTCTAGCAGTGACTTCTTACCCTCAGTGGGTTGCCAACGTGGTTCCAGTGCCGAAGAAAGATGGTAAGGTCAGAATGTGTGTTGATTACAAGGATTTGAACAGGGCAAGCCCCAAGGATGATTTCCCTCTGCCCCATATCGACGTTCTGGTTGACAATACTGCTCAGCATAAGGTATTCTCCTTCATGGACGGGTTCTCCGGTTATAATCAAATCAAGATGGCTCCTGAAGACATGGAGAAGACCACTTTTGTTACTCAGTGGGGCACATTTTGCTACAAGGTCATGCCATTTGGGTTGAAAAATGCTGGGGCAACCTACCAACGTGTCATGGTTGCTTTATTTCATGACATGATCCATCATGAGATAGAAGTATATGTCGACGATATGATTGCAAGGTCCCAAACTGAGGAGGAACACCTTGACCATCTACAGAAGCTGTTTGACCGGTTGAAGTTGTACAAGCTGAGGTTGAACCCGAACAAGTGCACCTTTGGGGTGAGATCTGGAAAACTGCAAGGCTTCGTCGTGAGCGACAAAGGTATTCAAGTGGACCCTGCCAAGGTGAAAGCCATACAAGAGATGCCAGTTCCCAAGACAGAGAAAGAAGTCAGAGGCTTTCTAGGACGGCTGAACTACATTGCCCGATTCATCTCACATCTAACTGCTACCTGTGAACCAATCTTCAAGCTGCTGAAGAAAGATCAAGTAGTACGTTAGAACGATGAATGCCAGGCCCCTTTCGAAAGAATCAAAGAGTATCTCCAAGAACCACCCATTCTTATGCCACCGGTTGAAGGGAGACCTCTAATCTTATACTTGACAGTACTTGACAGCTCAATGGGGTGTGTGCTGGGGCAGCATGACGAGTCTGGCCGAAAAGAGCACGCTATTTATTACCTTAGCAAAAAGTTTACCGACTGTGAGACTCGATACTCACTGCTCGAGAAAACTTGTTGCGCTTTGGTATGGGTTGCTCGCCGGCTGAGGCAGTATATGTTGACTCACACTACTCTCTTGATTTCAAAAATGGATCCAATAAAGTACATATTCGAAAAGCCTGCCTTGTCCGGAAGAATAGCAAGATGGCAGATGATCTTGACAGAATACGACATCCAGTACACGACTCAAAAAGCAATCAAGGGAAGTGTATTGGCAGACCATTTGGCACACCAGGCAGTGGACGACTACCAATCTATGAACTTTGAATTTCCAGACGAGAACATCATGGTAGTGACTGATTGTGAAATACCTGGACCGGATGAAGGACCTGAGGAAGGATCCCGATGGTCTATGCACTTCGACGGAGCCTCAAACGCTTTGGGGAACGGTATTGGCGCTGTGATCATATCCCTTAAAGGCACTCATACTCCACTTACTGCCCGGCTATGTTTCAACTGCACCAACAACATGGCAGAGTATGAGGCATGCATCATGGGTCTTCAAGCTGCAATTGACTTAAGGATCAAGTTTCTAAGTGTCTTCGGAGATTCCGCTCTCGTGATCAATCAGATCAAAGGCGAGTGGGATACGAAACACCCAAATCTTATTCCTTACAAAGAGTGTGTGTTGACGTTGATCCCCCATTTCACGGAGATAACTTTTGAACACTTCCCAAGAGAGGAGAATCAGTTGGCGGACGCGCTAGCTACGATGTCTTCTATGTTCAAAGTCAAATGGGACAACGAGGCTCCCCGGATCATTATCTGGAAATTGGATGAACCTGCATATTGCTGTGATCTTGAGGCTGAAGAGGTGACTGAAAAACCTTGGTATCATGAAGTGAAGAGGTACCTGGAAGCTCAAGAATACCCCGAGGGTGCATCTGTTAATGACAAGAAGTTCCTGAGAAGGTTCGCTGCAAAGTTCTTCCTCAGCAATGGCATTCTATACAAGCGAAACCATGATTCAACTTTACTGCGTTGTGTGGATAAGCCTGAAGCAGAAAAGATCATGGCAGAGCTACATGAAGGTACCTTCGGAACACATTCCAGTGGGCATACCATGGCAAAGAAAATCCTTCGGGCAAGATATTTCTGGTCCACAATGGAAGCCGACTGTTACCAACATTCTCGGACGTGCCACAAATGCCAGATTAATACGGATAAGGTGCACATCCTCCAGTTCTTCTGAATGTCTTGACATCACCTTGGCCTTTTGCAATGTGGGGCATTGATATGATTGGCGAGATCAGACCTACAGCATCCAACGAGCATCGCTTCATCCTGGTAACAATTGATTACTTCACGAAGTGGGTTGAAGCAGCTTCTTACGCTACGGTAACCAAGAACGTCGTGGCACGGTTCGTTCGGCATAACCTGATCTGTCGATACGGGGTACCTGAGAGGATCATTACGGACAATGGTACCAATCTTAACAACAAGATGATCACTGAGCTCTGCGAGCAATTCAAGATACAGCACCACAACTCTTCTCCATACCGGCCAAAGATGAATGGGGTTGTCGAAGCGGCAAATAAGAATATCAAGAAGATTGTGCAGAAGATGACAGTGACCTACAAAGATTGGCACGAGATGTTACCGTTTGCTCTTCATGGGTACCGCACCTCAGCAAGGACGTCAACCGGGGCAACACCCTTTTCCTTGGTCTATGGCATGGAGGCAGTCTTGCCTATTGAAGTCTAGATACCCTCTCTTCGGATAATGAAGGATGCAGGTTTGAGCGAAGATGACTGGATCCAGACTCGACTTGATCAATTAAACCTGATTGATGAAAAAAGACTCACTGCTATTTGTCATGGTCAGACGTACCAAAAACGGATGATCAGGGCATTTAACAAGAAAGTCAGACGACAAGAGTATCAAGTCGGAGACCTGGTAATTAAGCGCATCATTCTTCCTCAAGGTGATCCCAGAGGCAAATGGACCCCTACGTACGAAGAGCCATTTGTGGTTAAACATATCTTCTCAGGAGGAGCTATGATTCTAACCACCATGGATGGTGACGACCTTCCTCACCCCGCCAATGCAGATATAGTAAAAAGATACTACGCATGAATAAAAGACCTACTAGGTTGACACGCCTAGGAAAAAATAAGGGCTTCCCGACGAACCAAAAGGGTTCGGGCAAAAATAAGGGATGAAATGAAAAAAATCTGTACACCCGGCAAGTCGAAAACCTGAAAAGGCGGCTTGGGCAAAAATGGGTATCCCGGTGGACCGAAAACCCGAAAGGGCGGTCCAGGCAAAAGTTAGGGACAAAGCGTAATATTATGTCTCATTGGATCACCTTGCATCCAGAATTCAACTATCAGGCTCGAACAGCATCGATCAGTCAGCTTCATCTTCAATTAAGCAGCAAAGTGATGAGACGCTTGAAGACATAAAGGCGATAGCAGAGTTGGAACCCAGTGGGATTTTTCACATAGTTGTTTTGTTTTCTCTTCACAAAATATATAAACTCTGTTGTTCGGCGGCGTTCTCTTACTAGGACGTCAGCCTCTTGTACATAAACGTCCAATGTTCATTTTTGATATATGCATTTGACACTAATTGCTAACTCATAAATATTTGCATACGAAATAAAGGACTAATTACAGGTGACATCAGAAACAGGGGCAATAATGGGTTATCTAAGCGATCTAGTTGCTCTGTCCACCAAGGTACCAAGGTAGGTTCGGCTGAAGAACGTAACCAGAATACCTTCACTCCTCGAACAGAGTTGGTCTCCCGTCAGCCCTGAAAAGGCACAGTATCCCCAACAAGTCAGCAACACTCTCCCCAAGCAGAGTTAGTCTACTGTCAGCCTTAAGGAAATTGGATATCCCCAGAAGATCTCAATATTCCCCAGCGGAGTATACAGATGTTCCTAAGCAAGCATCCCCGGCAGTCTTAATATAAGATTGTTCCCCGGCAGAATACAAGATACCCCCAGTAGAGCCATTTCCCCCAGTGCAGTCTAAAAAAGTTTCCCCAGGAGAGTTGAATCAATCTCCCTAGTAAGATTCTGGAAGCTTATCCCCAGTATATTCTGGAAGCTTATCCCTGCAGAGTACGAACTCATTTCCCCGACTTTATTCAAAGGTTATTCCCCGCCAGGGCTTATAACTGGGTTATCCTCAGCTAATTACCACGGAAAGATCGTCCACGGCAAAGGTCTTCCTATCCCCCAGCGGAGTTCATCAAATCCTCCAACATAGCTTATCAACGGTATCCCCAGCGGAGTTATCATCAAATCTCAGCGAAGTAATTCTTCCCCACAGAGTAACTCCCCGCAGAGTAATCTCTCCATCAAGTTTATTCCCCAACAGAGTCATCTTCTCCTACCGGTTTATTCTTGCAAACATCATCCCCAGCGGAAACGAAGAACTCTACTCTTCAAACATCAGCCCAGGATTCAACAATTTCCTGGCATTCGTCAAGGATTTGTTCTCCCAGACGAAATACATTCATAAACATTTCACATTTTATACACCATGACGCATGCATATACGCATCATAACACACAATCTCATTTATTCTTGAGAACATCATAACATCATGCATCTCATACATCATGACGTTGCATACAATTGATGTTTTGCCTTTTCATGGAAAAGGTCGATCCAAAGATGATTACTATCAACTGTCGCAAGTCCAGATTCGATTCCTGTATCCAGCCAGGGCATATCTGTAGACGACTAATTCCGGATTCGACTCCTATATCTAGCCAGGGCATATCTGTGAGTAACTGATTATAGATTCGATACTTGTATCCAGCCAGGGCATATCTGCATGAAGAGTTTAGAGATTCGATACCTGTATCCAGCCAGGGCATATCTGTAGACGACTAATTCTAGATTCGACACCTGTATCTAGCCAGGGCATATCTGTGAGCAATTGATTGTATATTCGACACATGTATCTATCCAGGGCATGTCTGCATGAAGAGTTTAGAGATTCGATTCCTGTATCCAGCCAGGGCATATCTGTAGACGAAAAATTCCAGATTCGATTCCTATATCCAGCCAGGGCATATCTGTGAGTAACTGATTGTAGATTCGGTACCTGTATCCAGCCAGGGCACATCTGCATGAAGAGTTTAGAGATTCGATACCTGTATCCATCCAGGGCATATCTATAGACGACTAATTCCGGATTCGACTCCTGTATCTAGCCAGGGCATATCTGTAAGTAACTGATTGTAGATTCGACACCTGTATCTAGCCAGGGCATGTCTGCATGAAGAGTTTAGAGATTCGATACCTGTATCCAGCCAGGGCATGTCTGTAAGCAACCTTTTGAAGTTCCGGATTCGATTCCTGTACCTAGCCAGGGCATATCTGTGAGTGATTGATTGTGGATTCGATACCTGTATCTCGCCAGGGCATATCTGCATGAAGAGTTTGAAGATCAACCCCTGTAACAGGCCAGGTAATTATCTTTCTTTCTTAGGTACGCAAGTTCTCGCTAAGGAATCTCTTACGCGATCGACACTTCCAAATGGCATCTATAAGCCCATTCCCGACAAGGTTCTGTCACACCTCCAAATGGCATCTATAAGCCCATTCCCGACAAGGTTCTGTCACACCTCCAGATGGCATCTATAAGCCCATCCCCCTATCCATCATCTCTCCAAATGGCATCTATAAGCCCCTTCTCACCATCACATTGCTGATATTCTACTATGCGAGTGCAAATTTCTGGGCACTCTAGTGTTCAATCATCTTCCACCTTCGGATCACGAAAGGCACACAAGCCAATCTACATCCTCAGGTCTAAGAAGATTGAACAGGGGCAGCTGTTGTACCCCAAAATTTTCCCTCCCATATTCTTCAAGATTTGTCAAGATCAATCTCCAAATGGTTCAAGATCTCTCAAGGATTGCACAGTTCAATTGCCTCCTAAGGCAGTCAAAATTAGGGTTTTGGTTCTTGCAAGGAAGTTGAGGTTTTAAAGGGCTCAATCAAGTCCCATAGGCCCATACACATTGTCAAGCATCTACATGACAAGTTTCAAGACTCACAGCATCAAGTTGCACAGTCAAAAGCCCTAGTTGCTCCACAATCAACTGCAGGGGCAAAATGGTCATTTGGCAGTCAAAAGTCAAAAATTTTGGTCAACATCTTATTTTGAATCCACAATCATCATTTGATCAAGTCTTGATCATGATTCCACAAGCATGGCTCAAAAATCATCAAGATGCCAAAAGTTTCTATTTTTGGACAGCTGAAAAGTCAACTGTAACTTGACCAAGGCATAACTTTTTCATGGTTCATCAGAAAAATCCCATCCAATACTCATTTTGAATGGGATGACATTTCCTACAACTCATCTTCACATTCCAAGTCCAAGAAATGCTCTCACAAAAAGTTATCAATTTCTACATTATAGGTCAATTTCAAAAGTCAACAAAAATGCACTTTAAGTCAAAGACCATAACTTGAGATTGGTAAATCAAAATGACATGGGACCAAAGGCATTGGTTAGAGGACTTCAAGACCTTTCCAAAATGTCCAAGAACATGTTCATATGATCAAAATTGAGCAAGATATGCATTGGAGAAGTTGGGAAATTTTTGGGAATTTGCAAAAGTCAACTTTGCCCAAAACACTTCATTTTTGCTAATGGGCCTCAAATTCTTTCTTGAAACATTGTCCAAGGCCTATGCACGACCCATTGAACTTAAATTGAATTATTTTATTATTTTTATTAATTATTTGGATTTTTAATTGATTAATAATTCATTTAATTGATTTAATTGTAGGAAAATTCAAAAGATATGATTTTCAAATCTTTTGTGAAGCAAATAAGATCAGGGCAAGCTGGCAATTTCGTGCATCCATCAAAGAGGAAAAAAACTCCATGTTTGGCAAGCTTTATCAATCAAAAATATGCAAAAAGATTTGATTGGAAATCAAAGATTGAAAACATAATGCCATGGATCTTTGACCTAGTTTGTACCCTAATTCCCTTCCAACATAAATACTGAAGCCAACCCTAGTGTTGTGGACGTGCAAAACTGCTGCAAAGAACCCTTATCAAATTGAAAAAATTCCAAGAAATCTTGAAACTGAATTCCCCTTTCCAGGCCCTTTCAAGGAGATTTAAAGATTCAAACACGTTGCTGGGACACTCAGGAACCTATTGCAATCACAAACAAGCTCTAACACTCAAAGAATCACTCACTTCAGTCATACGGTTTGCCTAATTTTTCTAGAATCTAAACTCATAATTCTTGCATATTTAACATGATATAATTGTTGCTTGGCATTGCTATGACCTTTCTGAAGCTGATGGTATAGGTGAATTGAGTTATAGAGCCATGAATCAAAAGACACCATTGAAGAAATCTAGGGTTTCAGAGCTCTCAGATTAGGGCTTTCCACATACAGCAAAATTGGACCTCATAACGCATATGGTTGAATTCGTCAAGGCCATACGAATTCAACCTAACCATCGCGCCCTTTTTATATGTACTGTACGCCTAATCGCTATTTTCTGTGGTTGTATTTTGTGGGGGTTAAAAACCCCCGCTATTTGTTTGTTTTTCTTACAGGCCAACGAAGAAGATGGCGTGCTGGCAATATGTGGTTGGTCTATTCAAATAATATGCGCGCGTTTTGCTTTATTGCATAATTGTTGGTTTCTTAATATATTATTTATTGATCATTGTATTAACAAAAGCAAGCAGGTGGTTGAGTTGGTGGAAAGTGTGTCCAATAACCATTGGGACCTGGGTTCGATCCCCAGGTCCCCCTAAACGCGTTATATTATTTTTCTTCTCATACTTGCATGCAGCGTTCCAAGGGTGGTACACCATATGCCCTCCAGGCATCATCATGCCATGTGTCCCCAGTCAACAATCCAAAGGCCAGAAAATGATGAGTACCATGTTCTTCAGTCAACCATACGCACCTGAATCCAGAAAGTCAACAGGCTTGGCTTATTGGGCCTAAAATTTCCAGGCTTCACACCTCCATTCTTGGGTCAACACCCCCACTGGTTTTGTTACCTTTTTATTTTATTTTCTTTTACAATTTCTTCTTAATTATTATTATTATTATTATTAATTCATAAACAAATTATTTTTCATATTAAATTCAGAAACTTAAATATTTATAATATTCATTATTTTTACTAATTATTATTATTATTTTTTTGTAAATAAATGTAAATTAATTAACTTAGTTTTAATTAGGTAATTTTGACTATTTTTACAATAAATAAAACCAATTTAGAATTAGGGTTTCTTTTGACTTTTAATTTCTTTATTTTTATTTTCATTAAAATATAAAAAACATAAAAAACATTTTTCTTGTAAATAAATAATTAATTAGTACTAGGTTTAATATTTTAATTAAATTGCAAAAAAGAACAAAACTTAACTTCTTTTCTCAAAAAAGGGTCAAAGCCCTAAGGACGTCCCGATTTAATTTCTTGTCGCGTATTATTATTTATTTTTGATTATTTATGTATCTGCTCAAAGGATGTAATAGCTAATTAGGTTTTTTCCGCTTTATTTACTTTCTGCATTTATTTCCAAAACGGGTTATGTTTTTGGCGATGTATAGACCCGCGCCTTGTAATAGCGTAGATTTACATTTCCGCACTTTATCTTCCGCGCTCTTAACTGTTAAAAAATGCATGACAAGATTGCCTGACAAATTAAAAACAACTTGTAGCTCACAATTGCATGATCAAAGATAAACATTAACTGAAAAACAACACACGAGCACATGCCACTCCTAGGGTACGCCTCACTGATTGCCTCGAACGTGGTCGTCAAGTATAGGGTGTCTTAGAGGTCGCCCTCCTGTCTAAAGATCCAGTTGCCTCGAAACAGTTTCCTCGGATAAAAGGATCTAGGACATTAGGGTTACTTCTAAGGTGTCCTACTATTGCTTCGGTGACCACACTATCCCTTAATCAAATTGACCCGAATACCTCCAACGACAGTGCTACCTAGTTCTCAATAGTGGGATAGCACTGTTTAAAGGACTCTTACACAGCCTAATTCCTTAGAGTAGGTAGATTCTCATGGGTACTTGCTCTTTTCAAAAACAAACAAAACATCTTTTCACACTGACACTTTCAAAAGGTTTTCAAGCAAATTTTTCATACACTCTTGAGGACAGATACAAGAGTTACTTAGAAATTTTTCAAACGAAACTTTTTCAAAACCCACTCACATTTGAAAAGCAAACATCTTTTGAAAACATAAGAGCAAGTACCTAAGAGCCCGTGGATAACCACGGATAGAAAGGGTGTTAACACCTTCCCTTTCTATAAATCTACCTCCTGAACCGAGAAACATTCTCGATAAGGAATTTTGATGTGCTTTTGTCCTTTCTATGTTGGAGAATATAAAAGACGGTGGCGACTCTTTCTTACCGCGACATTTCGCGAACCAGCTTAAAAAACAGTCAGTTCTATTTCCACCGATCACACCTAATCCAGGAGAATCTTTTGTGGTGTATTGTGATGCTTCTAAGATGGGTTTAGGAGGTGTGCTTATGCATAATGGTAAGGTAATTGCTCATGCGCCAAAGTAGTTAAAGACTCATGAGAAGAACTATCCTACGCATGATTTAGAGCTTGATGCAGTTGTTTTTGTGTTGAAGATTTAGAGGCATTATCTTTATGGTTCTAGATTTTAAGTGTTTAGTGACCATAAGAGCCTAAAGTATTTATTCGATCAGAAGGAGTTGAATATGAGGCAACGAAGATGGTTGGAATTTTTAAAGGATTATGATTTCGGTTTGAATTATCATCCAGGAAAGGCTAATGTGGTAGTTGATGCGTTGAGTCGAAAGACTTTACATATGTCAGCAATGATGGTTAAAGAGTTGGAATTAATTGAGAAATTCAGAGATATGAGCTTAGTTTACGAGGTTACTCCGCAGAGTATTATGTTGGGTATGTTGAAGTTTAATAATGAACTTCTAGACAGTATCAGAGAAGCTCAGAAGTTGGATGTGAAACTGGTAGATTCGATGGTTAGAATCGATCAGCCTGGGAATAATGATTTTAAGCTAGATGAGCAAGGTGTGTTGAGATTTTGTAACCGAATTTGTATTCCTGATGATGTTGAGATGAAGAAGGTGATATTGGAAGAGAGCCATAGAAGTAAGTTAAGTATTCATCCAGGAGCTACTAAGATGTATCAATATTTGAAAGGTTTGTTTTGGTGGCCTGGAATGAAGAGTGATGTGGCTCGATTCGTGTATGCATGTTTAACTTGTCAGAAGTTGAAAGTTAAACATCAGAAGCATGCAGGGTTGATGTAACCATTAGAAGTTCCAGAATGGAAATGGGATAGCATTTCAATGGACTTTGTGATGGGGTTGCCTAATACTTTGAGAGGACATGATTCGATTTGGGTGATTGTTGATAGGCTTACGAAGTCGGCTCATTTTATTCATATTAACATCAGCTTTCCAGTGTCGAAGTTGGCTGAGATTTACACTAGTGTAATTGTGAAGATGCATGGTGTTCCTTTGTGCATTGTGTCAGATAGAGATCTAAGATTTACTTCTAATTTTTGGAAGAGTTTGCAAGAAGCGTTGGGTTCTAAGTTGAGATTGAGTTCAGCGTATCATCCTCAGACAGATGGTCAGACTGAACAGACGATTCAATCATTGGAAGATTTGCTGAGGGCATGTGGTCTTGAGCAGGTAGGTTTGTGGGATACTTATCTTCCGTTGATAGAGTTCACTTATAATAACAGTTACCATTCTAGTATTGGGATGGCACCTTTTGAGGCATTAAATGGTCGAAGATGTAGAACTCTGTTATGTTGGCAGGAATCTGGTGAAAGTGTAGTACTTGGACATGAACTTGTTCATGAAACTACTGAGAAGGTGAAGTTGATTCGAGAAAAGACGAAAGCTTCCCAAAGTAGACAGAAGAGTTATCATGACAAGCGAAGGAAATATTTAGGCTATTGGTACCCATAAATATGTCACACTAACATAACTATTGCTTAGACCATGTCGGTATACCCCGCACAGTTTCCACAACGTATTGCTATTTACCTATAATGTTTCCCAAATCCAGGTGGAGGATTCAAACCCAAACAAAGAACCATAATATAAAGCAAACAAGTCAAACAATGTAAGCAAATAAATGTGATCTAGCCCTAAGGTAACCCCACTTTATAAATATTTCCCAGCAGAGTCGCCAGTTCTGTAATACGGTGGGAGAACTGACTTGAGGGTTTTGCATTTTATCGTAAGTGTTGCAGTTATCAAGAGTCGCCACCGACTTTTCTTTTATCCAAAAGGAAAGGTGAAAAAGCACAGGAAAGACCTTTGAGATTATTTCTTGAGTTTGGGGGGTAGATTATGAAAAAGGAAGGTGTTATCACCCTTTTCATCCATGGTTTTCCATGGGCTCTTAGTTACTTGCTTGATCACTTACTTTTTGTTTTGAAATTGTGCTTTATGTGGTTTTGAAAGTATTTTGTAAAAGAGGCCATTTGTTTAGGTAATCTTTGTAATGATTCTCGTTCGTAAGAATGTATACAAAGATGTTTGTCTTTTTGAAAATGTTTTTAATGTTTGTAAAATGTTTGGAAATGTGTGTGTTTGTTTTGAAAATAGCAAGGATAGTTGTTTGGAAATAGAGCAAGTAACTAGAAGTAATCTACCTACTCAAATGTCTTTCTTGTTTATTTTCTATTCCTTTGACATTGTTGTCTTGCCATTGATTTGGTAAGCAACCCTATCTTTGGATGTAAACGGGACGGGCGTAGGTCATCGTATAACCATGATTAGAAATATCGCAAAGTATCTTAGCATTTTTGAGGGACCAAGATCATTTTGTAAGGCAACTTTGAATAGCGTCGTCGAGGGACTATGATCTTATACTTGTTTGTTTTGCCAAGATACTTCGCATGCGTAATATGGCCATTTTTGTATAAGGCAACCAAGTGGAGAAACCCTAAGGATGCTTGTGTGCAAGTGTGTTATTTTCATGCTTTGATTTTGTCTTGGATTTAGAGTTTTCTATTTGATTTGTTTTTATCTTGCCATACAAACCCTAGTTACTAGTATGGTATATAAAAAGCGGTAAATTGCATAATTTAAATATTACTATACTATTACAACATTTTTATGGGAGGGGGGAAATACAAATTTGAATGGGAATTTGCAATAATGTAAATCTAATTAAGCTATTACAACCAAATCGAATTTGTACGAATATTGGAATAAACAAATACAATATTTAAATATGCAATATTATGTACATGCATGAAAAAGATTTTGTTTTATTTTTTATGTGAAGAGGAATTTTGAGTTAAACCTAATATCTTGAGAAAAAGAAATTAATTCTTGAAAACAAAAGTTAACCCTAATTTCTAATTTAAAAGAAAATAAAGGTCTTATGTATTATTTTTAGGTATTTTTTTGTATTAAAAATAATGAATAATATTTTATAAAAAATATTTAGTTTTTTATATGTTAAAATAAATATTTACAAGTATATATATAAATATAAAAGAAAAGATAAGAATATATCTAAGTTTAATTTATTTTTACAAATTTATTTAAGAAAGAAATAATTAATATATAGTTTAATAAAAATATTTTTTCATGTGAAAATAAAATAAAATAAACAAAATGCAAAATTGTCATATTTTATATTTTGCATGATTTTATGTATTTAAGAAAATATTTAATAAAACAAAAAAAAGAAAATAAAACAAATAAATAATAAAGATTGGGCCAGGGGGTATCCTGAGAAATCAGGTGGTGTTATGTTAGAAAAAACGCTAGGCCCAATGTTGAAGCCCATCCTGCAAAACAGCAAAAAATGAAACTTGGAAAAATATGAAAAAACAAAAGGTAGCGCCAAGGTTCGAACCCACGACCTATGCATTTTCAGCGCACTACCTTGCCACTGGGGTGGCTGTACATCTGTTGGTTTATATGAAACAATAAAAACATAACATAAGAAACTTCCTTCCCCTGTACTTCATCTTCTTCCTCAAGCTGGCCGGACCTCCTATAACTCTTTCATCTCTCAACAAAAATGGAAATTGATAACATGAATGTTATAGCATTTTTTCCCACGATTCTAACCATGTGCATAACTAAAACTATAAGTCCAAGATTAAAGAGAATTTTAATGGCCCTAATTCTTAACCTAATTTTTCCAGGAACTTTAAGCTCAAAATTCTCTCAACTCAGGCCAAATAAATGCAAGTTATAGATATGTACAGCTTCGTAGCAATGATGTCTACATTGTTTATTCACAAATCATGGTCAATGGATGCCTGTATGAAAATATAAAAGTTGGAGTTTTTAACTCTTTCAGTTGAGATCGTGAATGGAGTTTGAGTGAGATTTATGAAGGCCTGAAGATTGCTTGAGCTTGCTTGAACCTCCCTGAGTGTGTTCCAATCCTTACCTTGCTTTGAAAGTTCCTGGAACTCTCTATCCAAGTCAACCTGCAAGCTTTGAAAACAAAAATGGCAGATGAAAAAGGAGGAGTTACAGTGCAGGGATGATGGTCTGGATCACTTAGATATGAAGTAGGTAAAGTATTTGGATGATTAAAACTTGAAACGCACGAGCCAATTTATGGATTGCTATGCTTATGCCTAAACTGCAAGTTTTTGACAGGTTTTTGGTGATATGGAGTTTTGGAGTGTTTCAGGCCTTTAACAATCGTCCTCTAAGTTGTAATATGTTTGTGTATTAGTATAGAAAATGTTTCAAGTCAGCTTCTCAACGGATCTTTGAGTTGTAGGCTTTTTGCACACTTTCTGGCTTTTGAAGCAAAGTGAAGGGAAAAGTCTTTACATGCTTGTACTGGCCTACTTGGAGTTGGTATCAGCTCTATACAAGTTGCCTTAGGTCTTTAGGACTTGTGTGTGTAGAGAAGACAGGTCCAATGCTCAAGAATTGAAAAGTTACAAAAGTGAAGCTTTTCCAAAATGGCAATGGAAACTTTGTGCCATTTATGGAATTAAAGCTTGGATAAAGACCCTTGGGCTTGAATTAAGGCTTTTTCAACTGAGTAAGCATTAAATTATAAAGTGAGAAACAAGTTTGAGACCTGTAAAGCATGGATTAGGCAGCAAAGGTATTGATTTGAATTTTGTTCTTCATGAAATGGCTTGAATTTAAAGTGAGAAATTGCCAACTTCATCTCTTCGATTCTCCCTACTCAAAAATGATCTCAAGGAGTTATTGAACATTTTGGAAATCTGGTCATTTTCTCTATAACTCATATTTGGAATAAATTTCAAGATTCCTCTTGGAACTAGGTGAAAAATTGTCATGAAGTTGGATCCAAAACTTGCCTAAATTAGGGCAAAATTTCACTAAGTTACTTTAGTTCATGGGCATGTATTCACAAAATCATATCTTGAGATCCAAGCATCTTTAAGGAAAAATGTGTGAAGCAAAGTTGTAGATTTCATGGATTCTACAACTTTCATGTTGGGAAATTTCTTTGAATCATCTTGTATCATGGTGAAAAAATGGCTTAAAGTTGAGAGAGAAAAAAGAAATTTTCTATACTTAGAAAAAATTCTAAGTTAAGAAAATTTCAAATTTTAAAACCAAATCTCCAATCTTTGATTCCTTGATGAACAAGTTTCATATTTTGACATGTTTTGATGAATTATGATCCTTGGTATTTGATTTTGACCAAAAAGTCAAAGTTTGACTTTTCAGTATACAGTTGACTTTTGATCAGTTGACTGCAAATTTCATATGTCTATCCAATGGATTTGCAATATTTTGAACCATGTAATTAGGTCAAGATAATGCAATTGAATCCTTGGAATCATTCTTCAAATCAATTGGTCATTTGCTAGGTCAAAAATTAGAAATTGCCCTTCCTTAGTCAAAACCCTAATTTTGACCATTTTGCCCTTTTGATGATTTGATCAAATTTCTTGAGGAATTGCGATCCAGACTTGATCAAATGATACATATGAGTCTAGAATGTTGATGTGGATTAAAAATTGTGAAGTTTGACTGTAAATTGGCTGTGGTTGACTTTTCCCCCAATAAAGTTGACTTTTAGGTCAACTGTCCAATTGACTGATCAAAAATGTGGTTCAAGGCTTGAGACTTGTCATGAGTAATCTTAGGAGTCCATAATGATGTTTGAAATTCATATGAAGCATTGATAGTCCAAAAATCCTTGGGCAAACTCAAACCCTAATTTTGGGTCATCAGTGCATGATGAGATATTCTGAGCTGATCAAACCCTAATCCAATCTTGAGTCAAAGAGATCTTGTGAGAATAATCTTGATAAATGAGAGGGAAAGTTTTTGGGGTACAACAGCTTCCCTGTTCAATCTTCTTAAACCTGAAGAGTTAGATTGGCGAGTTTTGCCATTCGTGACTCGAAGGTGAAAGATGATTGGACACTAGAGTGCTCAGAAATTTGCACTTGGCGATGTGTAGTTGAGGGAATGGGCTTAAAGATACCATTTGGAGAAGTGACAGGAGATGGGCTTGCAGATACCATCCAAGAATGTTTGTTGAATTGTAAGTTGTAAGCTAAAAGAATGAGTATCAAAATTGCGTCCGTGTCTGGAGCGTGTCTGAACTGTATCTGGAAGGTTGTATCTTGCACGAGTATCAGAATGGCATCCGTGCCTGGAGCGTATCCGTACTGTATCTGAAAGTTGAATCTGAATGATTATCATAATGGCATCCGTTTCTTGAGCGTATCCGTACTGTATCTGAAAGTTGAATCTGAATGAGTATCAGAATGGCATCCGTGTCTAGAGCGTATATGTACTGTATCTCAACTTGAAATCTGAATGAGTATCAGAATGGCATCCGTGTCTGGAGCGTATCTGAACTGTATCTGAACTTGAAATCTGAATGAATATCAGAATGGCATCCGTTTCTGGAGCGTATCTGAACTTGAAATCTGAATGAGTATCAGAATGGCATCCATGTCTGGAGCATATCTGAACTGTATCTGAACTTGAAATCTGAATGAGTATCAGAATAGCATCCGCGTCTGGAGCGTATCTAAACTGCATCTGAACTTGAAATCTGAATGAGTATCAGAATGACATCCGTGTCTGGAGCGTATCTGAACTGTATCTGAAAGTTGAAATCTGAATGAGTATCAGAATAGCATTTGTGTCTGGAGCGTATCTGAACTATATCTGAAAGTTGAAATCTGAATGAGTATCAGAATAACGTCTGTGTCTGGAGCGTATCCATACTGTATTTAAATTTGTAGCTTTGTTAATGGTAGCTGTTAATCTTATCCTGAAAAGGGTAAAATGTTAGATGAAACACAAAATTATGTTGCATGAAAGGGTAATTGCTTTATCAATGCTTATGATATGTGGATGTAATGTATGCGCATGTAAGCTGATTTGCTGTATTGTTGTTTGATTGAGGAAAATAAATCCTTGAATACTGCTGAGGATATGTTGAATTTTCATGTCTTGAAGTGGAAGTACTGACGAACTCTTGTTGAGAGACGTAAATTCCATTGTAAGGGCAATGCCATGTACTGCTTGTAAGATCTGCTTGGGGAATTCTGAGAATTTGACGATTTCTACTGGGTATTGATAAATTGAAATTTTTTCCGCTGGGGATTTAAATGACGTACCGTGGGGATTACTTATGGAATATCCTAGAGACGTTTTCCTGTCCTTTCAACCTATCAGTAATTGTCTTTCTCATTTTGTTTATTTGTAAACAGTAATTGTGTTCAAATGCATATGTTCATCAATGAATCATTGGACATTTTTGCAAACAAAGCATAATTGTAAAGACAAATAGTTTTTTGTACTTTCGAAGAGATATCTTTGTATTAACTTTGAATAAGTATTTTGTACAAAGGAGACAAACATTCTAGTAAGAGAATGGTGCCATAAAACAAGAAACATTTATACAAAGAAAGATAGCTATGTGTAATAATCCCATGGGGTTCCCATTCTGCTATAGCCTTTATATCTCTGAATATCTTGTCTATTTATTGCTTCGTCCGAAGATGATTGAATTGATCAGAAACTCTGAGTTTGTCAGTGGAAGTCAAAGGTTGTCCGTGAAGTGATCCGATGGGACATAGTTATACGCTTTAATTCCCTAACTTTTTCCTGGACCGCCCTTTCGGGTTCTCAGTCCACCGGGAAACCCTTTTTTGCCCAAGTCTCCCTTTCGGGTTTTCAACTTGCCGGGTGTATAGATTTTTTTTATTTTATCCCTAATTTTTGCCCGAACCTTTTTGGTTCGCCGGGATGCCCTTTTTTGCCTAGGTATGTCAACCTAGCGGGTCTCTTAGGCGTAGTATCTTTTGACTATGTCTGCGTTCGCAGGGTGTAGCAGGTCGTCGCCATCCATGGTGGTCAAGATCATTGCGCCACCGGAGAAAATGATTTTGATTACAAATGGTCCTTCATAGGTAGGAGTCCATTTTCCCCTGGAATCACTTTGTGGTAAGATGATATGTTTGATCACTAGATCCCCAACTTGATATACTTGGCGTCTGACTTTCTTGTTGAAAGCCTTGATCATCCGTTTTTTATACATTTGACCATGGCAAACAGCAGTAAGTCTCTTTTCATAAATTAAGCCAGTTGATCAAGTCGAGTTTGGATCCAATCGTCTTCATTCAAACCTGCATCCTTCATAATCCTCAGAAAGGGGATTTGGACCTCAATAGGCAAAATAGCTTCCATGCCATATACCAAAGAATAAGGTGTTTCCCCAGTTGATGTGTGAGTCGTGGTACGATACCCGTGGGGAGAGAATGGTAACATCTCATGCCAGTCTTTGTACGTGATTTTCATCTTTTGTATGATCTTTTTAACGTTTTTATTTGCAGCTTCAACAATACCATTCATCTTTGGCCGGTAGGGAGAAGAATTGTGATGCTGAATTTTGAATTGCTCGCACAAGGTGGTGATCATAGTGTTGTTAAGATTTGTACCATTGTCAGTGATGATCCTTTTCGGGATACCGTACCGGCAAATGCGATTTTGCTTGATAAAGTGGGCAACAACATTCTTAGTAATGGAAGTGAAGGAAGCTGCTTCGACCCACTTTGTAAAGTAATCAATGGCCACTAGGATGAAACGGTGTCCATTGGAGGTTGTTGGCTTGATCTCCCCAATCATATCAATTCCCCACATAGCAAAGGGCCAAGGAGCCGTCAAGACATTCATAGGAACTGGAGGTACGTGCACCTTGTCAGCATAAATTTGACACTTATGACAGGTCCGAGAGTGTTGATAGAAATTTGCTTCCATGGTAGACCAATAATAGCCTGCTCGTAAGATTTTCTTAGCCATCGTATTCCCACTGGAGTGAGTGCCAAAAGTACCTTCATGTAATTCAGACATGATCTTTTCCGCTTCAATCTTATCCACACACCGAAGCATAATGGAGTCATGATTACGCTTGTACAGGACGCCATTACTCAAGAAGAACTTAGCAGAGAATCTCCTTAAGAACTTCTTATCATTGATTGAAGCTCCTTCTGGATATTCTTGATCCTCGAGATACCTCTTGACTTCATGAAACCAAGGATGGTCCACTACCTCTTCAGTATTAATCTTGTGACAATTTGCTGGTTCATCCATTCGTTTGATGGTGATCTGGGGAGCCTCGTTAATCTGGGGAGCCTCGTTATCCCAATTAAGTTTAAACATAGATGACATTGTGGCTAGAGCGTCTGCTAGCTGATTTTCTTCTCGCGGAAAATGCTCGAAGGTAATCTTCTCAAAATGTGGTAGCAATGTCAAAACATGTTCTTTTTAAGGGATAAGGTTTGGGTGTTTAGTGTCTCATTCCCCTTTGATCTGACTGATGACCAAAGTTGAATCTCCAAAAACATCCAAAGATTTGATCCCCAAGTCTATGGCAACTCTGAGACCGAAGATGCACGCTTCGTATTCCGCCATGTTGTTCGTACAGTTGAAGCAAAGTCTGGCAGTAAAAGGAGTATGACACCCTTTTGGAGATATGAGTACAGCACCGATACCATTACCAAGTGCATTGGATGCCCCATCAAAGAACAGAGTCCATCAGGATCCTTGTTCAGGTCTGTCATATGGTCTGATTTCTTCACAGTTGTCTAATGTCATGATGTCTTCATCCGGGAATTCAAACTTTATGGATTGATAATCTTCTACAGCTTGGTGAGCAAGATGGTCAGCTAGCACACTGCCCTTTATAGCTTTCTGGGTAATGTACTATATGTCGTATTCTGTTAGGATCATCTGCCATCTATCTATCCTCCCAAACAAAGCAGGCTTTTCGAAGATGTATTTTATCGGATCCATCTTAGATATCAACAAGGTAGTATGAGTCAGCATATACTGTCTTAGACGGCGAGCAGCCCATGCCATACCGCAACAAGTTTTCTCGAGCAATGAATATCTGGTTTCACAGTCGGTAAACTTTTTTCTTAGGTAGTAAATAGCATGCTCTTTTCGGACAGACTCGTCATGCTGCCCCAATACACACCCCATTGAGTTCTCTAAAACGGTCAGATACATGATCAGTGGTCTTCCCTCGACTGGTGGCATCAAAACAGGAGGCTCTTGTAAGTACTCTTTGATTTTGTCAAAAGCAACCTGGAATTCATCGTTCCATCTGACTACTTGATCTTTCTTCAATAATTTGAAGATTGGCTCACAAGTAGCTGTTAGGTGAGAAATGAATCTGGCAATATAGTTCAGGCGCCCCAAGAATCCTTTGACTTCCTTCTCAGTATGAGGATCAGGCATTTCTTGTATTGCTTTAACCTTGGCAGGATCAACCTTAATGCCTTTGTTACTGACGACAAAACCTAAAAGTTTACCGAACCATACTCCGAATGTGCACTTGTTTGGATTCAACCTTAACTTGTACTCCTTCAATATCTAAAACAACTTTTGCAAGTGATCAAGGTGCTCTTCTTCAGTTTGTGATCGGGCTATCATATCGTCTATGTAGACCTCTATTTCATGATGTATCATATCATGAAACAAAGCTACCATGGCGCGCTGATAGGTGGCCCCAGCATTCTTCAGTCCGAATGGCATCACTTTGTAGCAGAATGTGCCCCACTGTGTGACAAATGTTGTTTTCTCCATGTCCTCAGGTGCCATTTTGATTTGGTTATAACCTGAGAATTCGGCCATGAAGGAAAACACTTTGTGTTGAGCCGTATTGTTAACCAGGATATCTATGTGGGGGAGTGGAAAATCATCTTTAGGGCTGGCCCTATTCAAATCTCTATAGTCCATGCACATTCGTACTTTTCCATCCTTTTTAGGAACGGGAACAATGTTGGCAACCCATTGGGGATAGGAAGTGACAGCCAAGAATCCGGCATTGAATTGTTTCATCACTTCTGCTTTGATCTTCTCTGACATATCAGGTCTCATGCGGCGGACTTTTTGTTTTACTGGTGGACAGTCTTCTCTTGTTGGCAGACGATGTACCACGATGTCTGTATCGAGTCCCAGCATGTCTTCATATGACCAGGCAAAGATCTCAACATAATCACGTAACAGTTGAACCAGACGCTCCTTGAGACTGGCCTCTAGATTAGAACCCACCTTGACCTCTTTTCTATCCTCCTCGGTACCCAAGTTGATTATATCCATCGGTTCTTCATGAGGCTGAATAGCTCTTTCCTCTTGTTGTAGTAGTTTGGCCAGTTCCCCTGGTACTTCACAATCTTCCTCACCTTCGTCTTCGGCTTGGTAGATTAGATCCTCAGTCATAAAAGGCCATAGCAGTATCGTTACCCATGGGATTCGGAATGGAGGGGTACCTGCATTTGTGAGTGTAGGTGTGTAAGGGTATAGTCATCCTTAAAAATAAAATGTAAAAGAAAAACAATGAGCACAAAAAGTTTGTATGTGAAAAACGTCCATGATTCATTAAATGTCATATGAAGATGAAATAAAAACCCTTACAAATGGACCATTGTGCCTCGGGAAAGACACAAGGTTTTAAATGTGCGAATTATTTGTGAATATTACAAGTACAACAGAAATGTAAAGATAAATTACTGAGGGATGAAAGTTATTGGGACAAAGTCTCTGGCTTCCCAATTGCGAAGTCCTCCGTTGATAGTAGGAAAGATCCAATCTTCCAAGCTGCAATCCTCTTCACCATCTTCTACCGCACTGACCTCTCGGTTGCTAATCTTCAAGGATGGTCCTCCAGCACGGGCACGGCGCACAGCCTTCTGAGCATTTGAGGTGAACCCTAGACCAAACTTGTCAGATTTATACGGAATATCCTAAAGTTGCCCCCAGATGATGCATCCACCCTCTTCTATTACTACATTGGCGTCCTTCAGGGATGACATCTAGAGTGGAGGTCTCGTAATCTTGGTAATCTGGGATACAGTCTTGGTTACTGCTACCTCTTGGGGAACCTCTTCGAAATGTTTAAAAGGAGTTTCAATGAACTCGCCGTCCAATTCCACATACCAAAAGGAATTGAGGTGGCTAATCATATATTCTTCCTCTCCGTGGACAATGATAATCTTTCCCTGGACCGAATATTTCAACATCTGGTGCAGTGTAGAGGTGACAGCATCGGCTTTATGGATCCACGGCCTTTCTAGAAGACAGGAGTAAGAGGGGCGGATGTCCATTACATAGAAGGTTGAGTTGAAAGTTTGAGTCCCAACCTTTATGGGGATATCCACCCCCGTGCACCATCCTCTTTGAGACATCAAATGCTCTTACGACTATGTTACTGGGTTTCAACGTCTGTCCTTCGTAGTCTAGTCTGTCGAGAGCCTTCTTTGGTAAAACATTCAAAGATGAACCAATGTCCACCAAGACATGGGCCAGAGTTGTTTCTCTACATTCCACAGAGACATGCAGTGCCTCGTTGTTCTTTCTTCCCCTTGGTGTCAGATCAGCATCCGAGAAGCCTGGGCCGTTATCCGCCGTCAAACTGGCCACACAATCTTGAAATTGGTCAACAGACGTCTCTTAAGGCACATGGGTTGTCTTTAGGAACTTCACCAGGGCCTTTGCATGTGCCTCGAAGCACATCAACAATGCTAGCATGGAGATTTTGGAGGGAGTTTTCCCCAACTGTTCAACTACGTTGTAGTCGCTCCTCTTTATTATTTACAGGATCTCCTCCATTTCCTTCTTACAGGATCTCCTCCATTTCCTTCTTGGAGGTTTTGGGGATAGTCAGTGGTTGAGCCTTTGTCCGGACAGGCTCTTCTTGAATACTTTTTCCTCGAGTTTCAGCATTAGGGGTGTTGGTAGGGATAACAACATGGGTTATGTCGTCTTCGTCAATAGGAGCACTTGCAGGCATGATTATTGGTACGGAAGTCACCTTTGGAGCAGCCACGGGTCCAAAAACTGCCTTTGGGGGGGGGGGGGGGGGGGGCAATTTCTGGAGAGAAGATTCTACCGCTTCGGGTAATCTTACTAGTTCCGGAAATATTGCTAATGTTGGAGTCTTCTTCTTTGGAGCTCATCTCTTCGGCGGCCAACCCATCTTGTTTGATGCCATGGTAATAAATGTCCCCACCGTAATTCCACGGCACAGTTTTGTCCGATTCATACGGGACTGGCCCAGGCATTGTGATTATAAGAGGAGTAGTTTTTGGAACCAATGTAATCCTAACGGGTCTTTTGGGGACCCTGTAAGAATTGGCGGAGATGGTGATGATTGAAACGTCTTCAACAAGAACAGGTAAAACATGAGTACTTTCAAACAGAATCTCTTTGTTGTCTATCAAGCATTGAATGCCTGTTTTCAACAAAGGGAAAACAGTTGGTGAGGATAAGCAGAGATGGAAGTCTTCATTACAACCCGGGAATACATCGGCTTTTAACAAATTTATCTTAATGATTGGAAGTGGAGACAAGAGTTCATCGATTGTGGTAACAAACAAATCTTCTTCAACAGCATTATTATGGTGACCATGTTTAGGCATAGGAGCCGAAATGATGTTTGGCTTCTCGAGTGCATCAAACTCAATCTCTTTTGCGTCTATAAGGTCTTGAATCTTGTTTTTTAGGGCCCAACAGTTGTTAGTGTCATGACCCGGACTTTCGGAATGATATGCGCATCTGGCATTTGGGTGATAATGAGGGGACGCTGTGTTGGGGTTATTTGGATCTTCTTTTAAAGTTACCAAATTGGATTTCAGAAGGTGCAGTAAAACTTGGGATAGAGTCATATTGATTCTGGTGAATTGCCGGATTGGCCTTTCCACCCTCGGTTAATTACTTCTTGGTTGATCAGATGTAGGCTTTGGGATTATAACAGCTTCTACCATTGATCGGCGTTCAGCTCTCCCTTGGTTACTTTGTGGATAAACAGTAGATACCTCTTTCTTCCCAGTGAAACGCTTTCTCACAGCTGTAGAGGCAGATGAATCCTTCTGAATCTTTCCATTTTTATGCCAGCTTCCACCCTCTCTCCGGTTAGTATTAACTCGGTAAATCCTGCAGATGAGCTTCCAATCAGATGGTTGAAGAAAGGGCCCAATAGAGTGCCTAAGAACATATCCACCAACTCCCTTTCAGACAGAGGGGGTTGAACTCTCCCAGCTAGATCTCTCCATTTCTGCGTGTAATCCTTGAAACCCTCATTGGAAGCCATGGCCATACTCTGAAGTTGAGTACGGGTAGGCGCCAAATCTGCATTATATTGGTATTGCTTATAGAAAGTTGCGGCAAGATCTTCCCAGTTGTGGACGTTGGCCCTTTCCAATTGGTAAAACCAATCGAGTTGTGTTCCAGATAGGCTATCTTGGAAAAAATTCACCCACAGGTCTTTATCGGCGGAGTGCGGCTGGATCTTTCTCACATATGATCGGAGGTGCATCTTAGGACATGACACCCCCATCATATTTTCTAAACAATGGCACTTTGAACTTCGGTGGGATCACAATTCCCGACACTAGTCCCAATTCTTCAAAGTCTAGACCTGCAACCTTTTGTATTTCCATAGCGTTCAAACGCTCTTCAAGATGTCTGTACTTATCATCAGCTGGAGGATATTGTTCCTCAGAGTAGTCTTCCTCTTCTTCCTCCTCGGATGCTGGGTCATTGTTCACTTCCTGGGTTTGATTATCCCTTTTGCCCGATGATGTCGCAAAGTTCAAAGTTCATCTGGTTTGTCCTTTAAACCTTCTCCCCATGATTACAACACCAGTTGATTTATTCACTTTCTTCTTCTTCTCTTTGGCCAACAGAGTCTTCAACTCCTCTTGTCCTTTAGCTAGGGTCATGAGTAACTATTGAAACTGCGTGTTTTGAACTTGAAGATCTTTGATTGTCTGTTCGAGATCCATCTTACTGAAATAAACAGTAGAGATATGAGGAAACTCGTTGCAAAAGACATGTTTATGTTATGATGAATGATATGTGCATATGTAATGTTTTCAAGGATTTTTAAAGATTCAAGTTCGTTTTAGAAAAAAACAAACACACGTTATATTAATAAGATAGATTTTGAGTACATCAATGCCCCTTGGGCAAAATAATATAACACTCTAAGATAAAAAAGTAGTGTGCATCCTCTTTGGTGCAATGTAGGCATTTAGATTCTACTCCTCGTGAAGTAGCCTAGTGAGTTCCAAAACCTTCTTCTCGCTTGCGTAGAATTTGGCTTCGAAAGTATCTCGCTCTCCTTTGAGTTGTATCCAATCCCTTTGTAGGTATTTAAGAGATGTGGGCATGTCAGGATGTAGGATAGTGTGTGGAACCTCTCCTTCCTTAACAGGCTCAATGATCACTGGGAGAATGGAAGGATAAGGCATCATAAGACTTTGAGCGCGGGTTCGTACCCACTTGAGGTAAGGCTCAAGAGGGATGGAATTTGTGTCCCAAAGTCTTCCTATCCACCTTTTTTAGCATCCTCCAAGCTCGGATGAATCTCTGGCGAAGACCTTGATCGTCGTTGTCGTAGTCGAATACCAAGCCTTGAATCAGCATCTCGTGTGGGCCATCCCTTCGGGCATAACCAAACTATCTTAGAGATAAGCAAGGGTTGTAGGTGATGCCTCCCCTAATGCCAAGTAGAGTTACATTAGGGAATTCCCCACAACGGTCAACAATGATAACATTCTCTTTGGATCGGGAACACCAATGAATATCTGAATGTTTGAGCGTCATTAACCTTTGTGACCACCTTAATCCTTGCTCATTCTTTAAGACTGATTGGGGAAGATGAGAAATAAACCATCTTTCCAGGAGAGGAGTGTAACGCATAAGGACACCTCTTTTCCTCATTGTACGAGTGTGAAAAGAGTGTAAGATATCCCCTATCAATGTAGGCACCGGATTGCGTGATATGAAAATTTTGACGGCACTCAAATCTATGAGTTGGTCAGGATTGGGAAACAAAACCATCCCATAGATGAGAAGAGCCACAATTTCCTCAAAAGCTTGCAAGTCTAAGGAATTCCAACAACTTTGGGCTTTCTCAAATAGAAACTTTGCTAAGAAGCCTTTGACACCACTTCTAGTTTCCCAATGAGTTGTGACATCAGATGAGTGCAAGTGCAGAGCTTGAGCAATATCTTCTAGCTTTGGGTCTCTTTCCGTACCGTTGAAAGGTAGTTGATTGAGAATAGGAATCCTCAAGAGTTGAGAGAATTCTTCCAAAGTGGGCACAAGCTGATAGTCGAGAAATGTGAAGCAATGGTAAAAAGGATCAAAGAACTGGAAGAGCACCTTCATCATATCCTCATTTGTGTTAGAGGTGACCAAGTTGAGTAGATGACCATACCTCTCGGTGAATGGAGAGTTCTCAGGGATCCTTGAAGCTAGCTCCTTGAGTTGTGGAGGAATTCTTACAAGCTTGACTTGGATAGTTTTCCTGCGGAGTGAATCCATATCCTACAAAACAAGAACAAAGATGAATCTCCAAAATCCTTGAAATGGTTAGTCGATGCATATGATGCTCATGATGTCCATGATGTTATGTACAAGTATGCATATACAAGCAAATCAAACAACTTCTTAGTTTAGGCTTGCATGAGGTTTTATAGGTAAGTACCCTCTTAAAGTTTAGTTGGCTTAAACCTGTCCTAGTAATAGTAACCGGGTTCTAAGGAGCTCAATATCACTGGATTGTTTCCTTGGTCATTGTTTCAGCTCAAGCCTCTTTAATGGCGACCGAAATATCCCAAGAAACCAACCCTTAATGAGTGTAGTATCGAGTATCTACCAACTTCGGACTGCACCAAAGCCGGTCATTTCACTACATCCTAAAGGCCAAGTTGGTCAAGTAAAGGGTTATGGAAGTTCATTAGTGCTTCATGACATCACTCAGTGGACCCGTATTCTCTTTGATTGACTCAAAGGCTACCGGTACCCACAAATATGTCACACTAACATAGCTATTGCTTAGACCATGTCGATATACCCCGCACAGTTTCCACAATGTATTTCTATTTACCTATAATGTCTCCCAAATCCAGGTGGAGGATTCAAACCCAAACAAAGAACCATAATGTAAAGAAAATAAGTCAAACAATGTAAGCAAATAAATATGATCTAGCCCTAAGGTAACCCCACTTTATAAATATTCCCCAGCAGAGTCTCCAGTTCTGTGATACGGTGGGAGAACTGACTTGAGGGTTTTGCGTTTTATCGCAAATGTTGCGGTTAGCAAGAGTCGCCACCGACTTTTCTTTTGTCCAAAAGGAAAGGTGAAAAAGCACAGGAAAGACCTTTGATATTGTTTCTTGAGTTTGGGGGGTAGATTATGAAAAGGGAAGGTGCCATCACCCTTTTCATCCATGGTTTTCCATGGGCTCTTAGTTACTTGCTAGATCACTTGCTTTTTGTTTTGAAGTTGTGCTTTGTGTGGTTTTGAAAGTATTTTGTAAAAGAGACTATTTGTTTAGGCAATCTTTGTAATGATTCTCGTTCGTAAGAATGTATACAAAGATGTTTGTCTTTTTGAAAATGTTTTCAATGTTTGTAAAATGTTTGGAAATGTGTGTGTTTGTTTTGAAAATAGCAAGGATAGTTGTTTAGAAATAGAGCAAGTAACTAGAAGTAATCTACCTACTCAAATGTCTTTCTTGTTCATTTTCTATTCCTTTGACATTGTTGTCTTACCATTGATTTGGTAAGCAACCCTATCTTTGGATGTAAACGGGACGGGCGTGGGTCATCGTATAACCATGATTAGCAATGTTGCAAAGTATCTTATCATTTTTGAGGGACCAAGATCATTTTGTAAGGCAACTTTGAATAGCGTCATAGAGGGACTATGATCTTATACTTGTTTTTTTTGCCAAGATACTTCGCATGCGTAATATGGCCATTTTTGTATAAGGCAACCAAGTGGAGAAACCCTAAGGATTCTTGTGTGCGAGTGTGTTATTTTCATGCTTGGATTTTGTCTTGGATTTAGGGTTTCTATTTGATTTGTTTTTATCTTGCCATACAAACCCTAATTACTAGCATGGTATATAAAAAGTGGTAAATTGCGTAATTTAAAGATTACTACGCTATTACAATATTTTTATGGGAGGGGGAAAGACAAATTTGAATGGGGACTTGCAATAATGTAAATTTAATTAAGCTATTACAACCAAATCGAATTTGTACGAATATTAGAATAAACAAATACAATATTTAAATATGCAATATTATGTACATGCAAGAAAAAGATTTTGTTTTGTTTTTTATGTGAAGAGGAATTTTGAGCTAAACCTAATATCTTGAGAAAAAGAAATTAATTCTTGAAAACAAAAGTTAACCCTAATTTCTAATTTAAAAGAAAATAAAGTTCTTATGTATTTTTTTGTATTAAAAATAATAAATAATATTTTATAAAAAATATTTAATTTTTTATATGTTAAAATAAATATTTACATGTATATATATATATATATATATATATATATATATATATATATATATATATATATATATATATATATATATATATATATATATATATATATATATATATATATATATATATATATATATATATATATATATATATATATATATATATATATATATATATATAAAAGAAAAGATAAGAATATATCTAAGTTTAATTTATTTTTACAAATTTATTTAAGAAAGAAATAATTAATATATAGTTTAATAAAAATATTTTTTCATATGAAAATAAAATAAAATAAACAAAATGCAAAATTATCATATTTTATATTTTGCATGATTTTATGTATTTAAGAAAATATTTAATAAAACAAAAAAAGAAAATAAAACAAATAAATAATAAAGATTGGGCCAGGGGGTATCCTGAGAAATCAGGTGGTGTTATGTTAGAAAAAAACGCTAGGCCCAATGTTGAAGCCCATCCTGCAAAACAGCAAAAAATGAAACTTGGAAAAATATGAAAAAACAAAAGGTAGCGCCAAGGTTCGAACCCACGACCTATGCATTTTCAATGCGCTACCTTGCCACTGGGGTGGCTGTACATCTGTTGTTTTATATGTAACAATAAAAAGATAACATAAGAAACTTCCTTGCCTTGTACTTCATCTTCTTCCTCAAGTTGGTCGGACCTCCTGTAACTCTTTCATCTCTCAACAAAAATGGAAATTGATAACATAAATGTTATAGCATTTTGTCCCACGATTCTAACCATGTGCATAACTAAAACTATAAGTCCAAGATTAAAGAGAATTTTAATGGCCCTAATTCTTAACCTAATTTTTCCAGGAACTTTAAGCTCAAAATTCTCTCAAATCAGGCCAAATAAATGCAAGTTATAGATATGTACAACTTCGTAGCAATGATGTCTACATTGTTTATTCACAAATCATGGTTAATGGATACCTGTATGAAAAGATAAAAGTTGGAGTTTTTACCTCTTTCGGTTGAGATCGTGAATGGATTTTGAGTGAGATTTATGAAGGCCTGAAGATTGCTTGAGCTTGCTTGAACCTCCTTGAGTGTGTTCTAATCCTTACCTTGCTTTGAAAGTGCCTTGAACTCTCTATCCAAGTCAACCTACAAGCTTTGAAAACAAAAATGGCAGATGAAGAAGGAGGAGTTACAGTGCAGGGATGATGGTCTGGATCACTTAGATATGAAGTAGGTAAAGTGTTTGGATGATTAAAACTTGAAACGCACGAGCCAATTTGTGGATTGCTATGCTTATGCCTAAACTGCAAGTTTTTGACAGGTTTTTGGTGATATGCAGTTTTGGAGTGTTTCGGGCCTTTAGCAATCGTCCTCTAAGTTGTAATATGTTTGTATATTAGTATAAAAAATGTTTCACGTCAGCTTCTCAACAGATCTTTGAGTTGTAGGCTTTTTGCACACTTTCTTGCTTTTGAAGCAAAGTGAAGGGACAAGTCTTTACATGGTTGTACTGGACTGCTTGGATTTGGTATCATCTCTATACAAGTTGCCTTAGGTCTATAGGACTTGTGTGTGCAGAGAAGACAGGTCCAATGCTCAAGAATTGAAAAGTTGCAAAAGTGAAGCTTTTCCAAAATGACAATGGTAACTTTGTGCCATTTATGGAATTAAAGCTTGGATAAAGACCCTTGGGCTTGAATTAAGGCTTTGTCAACTGAGTAAGCATTAAATTATGAAGTGAGAAACAAGTTTGAGACCTGTAAAGCATGGATTAGGCAGCATAGGTACTGATTTGAATTTTGTTCTTCATGAAATGGCTTGAATTCAAAGTGAGAAATTACCAACTTCATCTCTTCGATTCTCCCTACTCAAAAATGATCTCAAGGAGTTCTTGGACATTTTGGAAATCTTGACATGTGCTCTATAACTCATCTTTGAAATTAATTCAATATTTCTCTTGGAACTAGGTGAAAAATTGCCATGAAGTTGGGTCCAAAACCTGCCTAAATTAGGGCAAAATTTCACTAAGTTACTTTAGTTCATGGGCATGTATTCACAAAATCATATCTTGAGATCCAAGCATCTTTAAGGAAAAATGTGTGAAGCAAAGTTGTATATTTCAAGGATATATACAACTTTCATGTTGGGAAATTTCTTTGAATCATCTTGTATCATGGTGAAAAAATGGCTTAAAGTTGAGAGAAAAAAAAGAAATTTTCTATACTTAGAAAAAATTCTAAGTTAAGAAAATTTCAAATTTTAAAACCAAATCTCCAATCTTTGATTCCTTGATGAACAATTTTCATATTTTGACATGTTTTGATGAATTATTATCCTTGGTATTTGATTTTGACCAAAAAGTCAAAGTTTGACTTTTCAGTATATAGTTGACTTTTGATCAGTTGACTGCAAATTTCATCTGTCTATCCAATGGATTTGCAATATTTTGAACCATTTAATTAGGTCAAGATAATGCAATTGAATCCTTAGAATCATGCTTCAAATCAATTGGTCATTTGCTAGCTCAAAAATCAGAAATTGCCCTTCCTTAGTCAAAACCCTAATTTTGACCATTTTGCCCTTTTGATGATTTGATCAAATTTTTTGAGGAATTGTGATCTAGACTTGATCAAATGATACATATGAGTCTAGAATGTTGATGTGGATTAAAAATTGTGAAGTTTGACTGTAAATTGGCTATGGTTGACGTTTTCCCCAATACAGTTGACTTTTAGGTCAATTGTCCAATTGACTGATCAAAAATGTGGTTCAAGGCTTGAGACTTGTCATGAGTAATCTTAGGAGTCCATAATGATGTTTGAAAGTCATATGAAGCATTGATAATCCAAAAATCCTTGGGCAAACTCAAACCCTAATTTTGGGTCATTAGTGCATGATGAGATGTTCTGAGCTGATCAAACCCTAATCCAGTCTTGAGTCAAAGAGATCTTGTGAGAATAATCTTGATAAATGAGAGGGCAAATTTTGGGGTGCAACAATGTTGTATGATGAAATTGATGAATTTTAGATGAATAATGATGTTCTGATGATGTTTAATCGATGTAGAATTATAGGGTAATTGTAAGTGATGATTATCTATGATTAGACTAACTTTTTAGGGCTTAAAATATGAAACCCGTAGTGAAAACACAGAGAAAATCGTAGAATTTATGCAGGATGTAATAGGATGCGTCGACCCCAAATGCTATGTGTCGATACAAGGAGGTTTTGAGACTCCGGATGAGTCGACATGAAAAGGTTTTGCATCAATACATGAGTGCTTTTAGACTCAGGATGAGTCGATCCATAGGAGCATGTGTCGATACATGTTGTGTGTTAGACTCAGTATGAGTCGATCCAAGAGAGGATGCGTCGACTCATGTTGCGGTTTTGGTGTCGTACGCGTCGATCCAAGGAGTTATGCATCGACCCATGTTGTCTGGTTTTTGGCAGATTCAGTTTGAAAATGTTGTAACTTGATTTTTAGGATGTCGTTCGAAGCGTTGAATAGCTAACGCAATGAGCTTTATTCTAGAGGATTAAAATGAAGAATAGGAAGTGTAATCCTAGTAGACAATTTAAGATTTAGAGTTAAGTCCCGTGTTGATCGTTATGTTGGTTTTTATGCAGAATGATGAGGATAAAATGTTTATAGGCTGTTGTTTGAATTGTAACAGTAGGAGTAATGATAGTAATGATGTAAGATTACAGAATAGCGGTGTGAATTACTTTCGTATTAACGTACAGCTGAGTTGTTGATTAGATGTTATTAATAAGTTGTGATTGATAATTTATGATGAATAAATGATGTTTGACGAATAAATGATGTTTGATGAATAAATGATGTTTGATGAATTATTATGATGATATGAGATGTTTGATGAATTATTATGATGATATGAGATGTTTGATGAAGAGATGTTGAGATGCTTTTGAGATGTAGGCCTTTGGGCAACGATGATGTTGTATTGAGATGTTGTTAATTATGGTGTTGTCATTAGATTCATGATTGTGTCGCATATATTGCATTTTGAGATGGAGCTTATGCTCGTTGAGATGGCCTTTATTGGCGAATATTGAGATGAAGGCTTATGCCTTGTTGATGCCTCTATTAATTGGCAAATTTTTGAGATGGGAGCTCTGCTCTAATGGTACCACATGCATTTGCATAGTATTGAGTCGCAGTATTGAGTCGCATTATATGACTGCATAAAGAAGTGTGTATTGATGTGGTGAATGTGTATTATTATTGTTGATTATGAGATGAGAAGTGGTGATGTTATGTGATCTAGTTTAATATATTAATTATCATGCGCTTTATTATATTGTTAGATATCTCACCCCTTCTATTTGAATGTTGCCCTTATGTTGGTAACGTGCAGGTAATCGAGAGTGAAGGTTGTATACCTTCAGTAGTTCGAGTCGATGTCATTGCTCTAATATGTAACACTCGGGGGGATGAACGCTTGTTGCTTTTGATTGTTGATTATTCAGTTGTTGAACTTTAAATTGATTATTATTAAATTGTGTTATTTTGAAGTTGTTGTGATGATGACAAAGATGTTATTAAGAATTTCCGCTGTGTAGGTGTTGAATTATTTAATTAAAGATGTCATGACGATGGTTCATCCGATGTTCTAAAAAGTGTTATATATCCATGATGAATGCAATGAATTTTGATAGAAGAATTTGTGTCATCTCGGTTCATTTACATGAATGATTTTTATAACTCTGATTTATTTATATAATTTGTCAGGGTAGAATTGGGGTGTTACATTCCCTAGTTGAGTTTCTCCTCAAACAACAGACCAGGAATTCCCAACAAGAAACGCTCTAAACAAAGTTGAAGATACACATACTCTTCATCTCCAACAGCAGTCTGGGATTCAGCTTCCCAAAACTCCCCAGCATTTGTCAAGGATTTATTTTCCCAGACAAAAATACACTTCAATAACATTTCACTTTCATACATCATATAACATACGCATACAACATAATCTCATTTATTTTGGGAACATCATCATGTCATGCATACTTCTGCATGCAACTAACCAGTTTCCTTGTAGGGACGATCAATCAAGTTCTCTTCTGGATGGATTCCAGTTAATAATAGGCGATCAATCATGACCTCTTCTGGTTATATTTAGTTCTTCCAGTTAAAGACAGGCGAATCAAAGACCTCTTCTGGTTAGATTTAATTCTTCCATTTAAGGACAAGCGAATCAAAGACCTCTTCTGGCTAGATTTGTTTCTTCCAGTTAAAAATAGGTGAACAAATACCTCTTCTGGTTAGATTTATTTCCTCTAGTTAAAGACAGGCGAATCAAAGACCTCTTATGGTTAGATTTAGTTCTTCCAGTTAAAGATAGGCGAATCAAAGACCTCTTATGGTTGGATTTAGTTCTTCCAGTTAAAGACATGCGAATCAAAGACCTCTTTTGGTTAGATTTAGTTCTTCCAGTTAAAGATAGGCGAACAAAGATATCTTATGGTTAGATTTAGTTCTTCTAGTTAAAGGCAGGCGAATCAAAGACCTTTTCTGGTGAGATTTATTTCTTCCAATTAAAAACAGGTGAAACAAAGACCTTTTCTGTCACCGTGGATGGCATCTGTAAGCCCATCTCCGAAAACTCTCCATCATCTCTCCAAATGGCATATATAATCCCATTCCCAATTCAACACATCATTGAGTGCAAATTTCTGGGAAGTTTAGTGTTCAGTCATCTTTCACCTTCAAGTCACGAAAGGCAGATTTACCAATCTCACTCTTTAGGTTTAAGAAGATTGAACAGGGGCAGCTGTTGTACCCCAAAATTTTCCCTCTCATTTCTCAAGACATTTTCTCACAAGGATCAAGATTGCACAAGTATAATTGGATTTTTAATGCCCCACATAGTTGCCATGGATCATATTGGATTTTCAAGCATCAAGTCAAAGAGGAAACTGTTGAAAGAACAAAGCAGATAAATTTGATTTTTTTAACAAAATTTAAGAAAAGCAAGCTTGCTTCAATTCATACTAGCTTCAACTGGGCATTGCTTTGTTTCATGCTAGCTTCTACTGAAGCTCCTTCCTTCATGTTAGCTTCGACTGGGAAATGTCTCCCTTTGAAATTGGCTTGCTTCGATTTAAAGCAGTAGCCTCCTACATGCAAGCTTCGATTAAGCATTGGCCTCGTACATGCTTGCATTGATTCACAAAACAGTGGCCTCCTGCATGCAAGATTTGATTGGATAAGGGATACTTTCACACAAGGCTTTGATTGAGTAATGGCCTCTTACATGCTTGCTTGGATTCACAAAGTAGTGTCTTCTTGCAAGCAAGCTTTGATTGGACAATGGCTATCTTCGTGCAAGCTTCGATTGAGCAAAGGCTTATTACATGCTTGCTTTGATTCACAAAGCAGTGCCCCCCTGCATGCAAGCTTCGATTCAAAAGGCAATGACCTCCTGCATGTTTTCTTTGATTCACAAATCAGTGGCCTCCTGCATGTAAGCTTTGTTTGGAAAATGGCTATCTTCATACAAGCTTCAATTGGGTATTTGGCTTCCTTCGATGCAAGATTGGTTCTTATGCTTTGATTGGGCATTTGGCTTCTTTTGTGAAGTAGGAAAACAACCCAGAAATTCTTTCATTTTAACCATGCCAATAAGATCATCTTGCATACTCAGTGGTATATTCAGTTGAAGATGGCCCATTCGGAAGACTTGCAATTGGTGGGAACAATTAGTTTTGCCTGCTTTTGATTTTGGTCGAAGGTTGCATCTACGTGGTCAAAACAAAATGATTCAAAGTAGTATATTCAGCTGAAGATGGCCCATTTGAATATCCCCATTCGAAGATGGTCCATTCAAAGTAGCATATTCAGCTGAACAATTAGTTGTGTAGGGAATGGGCTTAAAGATGCCATTTGGAGAGATGATGGAAAGTTGTCGGAGATGGGTTTATAGATGCCATCCATGGTGATAGAAAAGGTCTTTGTTTCACCTATTTTTAATTGGAAGAAATAAATATCACCAGAAGAGGTCTTTGATTCGCCTGTTTTTAACTGGAAGAAATAAGTCTAACCAAAAGAGGTCTTTGATTCGCCTATTTTTAACTGGAAGAAATAAATCTAATCAGAAGAGGTCTTTGATTCGCCTGTCTTTAAATGGAAGAAATACATCTAACAAGAAGAGGTCTTTGATTTTCCTGTCTTTAACTGGAAGAAATATATCTAACCAGAAGAGGTCTTTGATTCGCCTATCTTTAACTGGAAGAAAATAAATCTAACCAGAAGAGGTCTTTGATTCGCCTGTTTTTAACTGGAAGAAATAAATCTAACTAGAAGAGATCTTTGATTCGCCTGTCTTTAACTGGAAGAAAATAAATCTAACCAGAAGAGGTCTCGATTGATCTTTTCCTGCAAGGAAGAGGGTTAGTTGCATGCAGAAGTATGCATAGCGTGATGATGTTCTCAAAATAAATGAGATTATATTGTATGTGTATGTTATATGATGTATGAATATGAAATGTTATTGAAGAGTATCTTTTTCTGGGAAATTAAATCCTTGACAAATTCCAGGGATTTTTGGGAAGCTGAATCCCGGACTGCTGCTGGAGATGAAAAGTATGTGTATCTTCAACTTTGTTTAGAGCGTTTCTGTTGGGAATTCCTGTTCTATTGTTTGAGGAGAAACCCCGTTGGGGAATATTGGCTTGTTTGAGAAGACTCTAGAGAGTGTTGATCTCTTCTTGGAGAAAAGAGTTCAGGAGTTTTAGTTGTCTGTTACTCTACTGGGGATAGTGGCAAACTCTATTGAGGAAGAGGAGTTTTTAAACTGTTATCTGGTCGGGTCCAAGATTCAGCAATTTGAAGAAGTTGAACTATTATCTGGTCGGGTCCAGGATTCATAGTAACTTCGGGGATGATGGCGACTCCGTTGGTGACTTCTCTGGGGATTAGGGTTGTGGTCCCCTGATTTGTAGTAGTCCGAGAGGCAAACTCCAGTTGGGAATTTGGCCGCTTGTTGGGGCAATAAACCTTGTTGAAAAGGATATTGAATGAACTGTTGGGGAGGTGTTTCCTTTTGGCATAACTCCTCGAGGATTCTTCTTGAGACCAAAATCAGCTGGGGAGAGGTTTTCAGGAGACTGAAACTCTGGCTGAGGAGTTTATGAATCCCAATCTATGGAGATAATGTCATTGAAATAACTCTGTGGGGATATCTCAAATGCGTTTAGGGAGATGCTCGTCACTATTTTGAAGCATACATTTGCTAAAAGTTTTATCATGTTTATATGAATATGTTCATTCAATTTTAGTCATTGGACACCTTTGTACTCGAAATAGAAAAAACAAAAAGTTTGTATTTCAAAGTATATTTGTATTGATGTTTTACCCATGAATAGGCGTTTTTGTACAGAGAGACAGAGATCCTAGTAAGAGGAAATCGTCAAAAGAAATGAAAAGTGTACAGAGTGAAAACAAAAATAATAGCCATTTGGAAATGATCTCATTATCCCAACCCTGCTATTACCTCTATGTTTTCAAGCAAACCCTTGCCGATGAACGAAGTTCATTGGATTGACTTTGGACCATTTGAACTTCGGATTTTGGTAATAAAGTTGGTTGTAGAGATCCCACGGGACATAGTCGTACGCTTTAATCCTTAACTTTTTCCTGGACCGCCCTTTCGGGTTTTCAACCCACTAGGATGCCCATTTTTGCCCAAGTCGTCCTTTCAGGTTTTCAACTCTCCGGGTGTATAATATTTTGAATATATCCCTAATCTTTGCCCAAACCTCTTTGGTTCACTAGGATGCCCATATTTTTACCTAGGTGTGTCCACCTAGCGGGTCATTTTATGCGTAGTATTTTTTAACTATGTATGCGTTTACAGGATGTGGGAAGTCTTCACCATCCATAATAGTCAACATCATGGCACCACCAGAGAAGACTTTCTTTATAACAAATGGTCCTTTGTAAGTGGGGGTCCATTTTCCCCTAGGGTCGCCTTGTGGAAGAATGATGTGCTTTATTACCAAGTCACCAGCTTGATACACTCGAGGCTTGATCTTTTTATTGAACGCATTGATCATGCGCTCTTGATACATCTGATTGTGGCAAACAGCAGCCAGCCGCTTCTCGTCAATCAAGTTCAGCTGATCCAACCTAGTCTAAATCCATTCATCTTCGCCTAGACCTACTTCTTTCATTATCCTTAGAGAGGGAATTTGAACTTTTACATGCAAGAAGGCTTCCATGCCATAGACCAAAGAGAAAGGATTTTCCCTAGTTGATGTTCGAGCTGAAATATGGTAGCCATGAAGAGCAAACGGTAATATCTCATGCCAGTATTTGTAGGTCACCACCATCTTTTGCACAATCTTCTTGATATTTTATTGGCAGCTTCCACTGCGCCGTTCATTTTGGGTCTGTAAGGAAAATAATTGTGATGCTTGATTTTGAACTGAGTACAAAGCTCCATAATCATAGCATTGTTGAGATTAGTTCCATTGTCGATGATGATCCTTTAGGGGATACCGTAGTGGCAGATGAGGTTATGCTTGATAAACCTGGCTACGACATTCTTCGTTACTGAGGCAAATGAAGCAGCTTCGAACCACTTGGTAAAGTAATCAATGGCCACAAGGATGAAACTATGTCCATTGGAGGAAATAGATTTGATCTCTCCAATCATATCAATGCCCCATATTGCAAATGGCCACGAAACAGTCATGACATTTAGAGCAATAGGTGGTACGTGGACCTTGTCAGCATAGATTTGACACTTGTGGCAAGTCCTTGAGTGATGATGACAATCAGTTTCTATTGTGGACCAATAGTAACCAGCCCTCAAGATTTTCTTGGCCATAGTGTATCCACTAGACTGGGTCCCGAAGAGGCCATCATGCATGTCTTCCATAATTTTATTTTCCTCCTTCTTGTCCACACATAAGAGTAAAGTAGAATCATGGTTGCGCTTATATAGGATTTTGTTGCTTAAAAATAATTTGGCTGAAAATCTTCGCAAGAATTTCTTATCATTGACGGAAGCTTGTTCAGGATATTCTTGTGCCTCAAGATATTTCCTCACCTCGTGGTACCACAGCTTCTCTCTGTTAGTGTCAAGCTCATAGCAATGTGCAGGTTCGTAAAATCTTTCGATTGTTATCATAGGAGCTTCGTTGTCCCATTTGACTTTGAACATGGAAGGCATTATTGCTAAGGCGTCTGCCAATTGATTTTCTTCTCTAGGAAAATGTTCGAAGGTGATCTCCTCAAAGTATGGTATTAGGTTTAACACAAGCTCCTTGTAAGGAATAAGGTTAGGATTCTTAGTGTCCCATTCCCCTTTGACTTGACTAATCACTAGAGCAGAATCTCTGAATACATCTAAATGCTTGATCCTTAAATCAATAGCAGCCTTCAAACCTAAGATGTATGCCTCGTACTCAGCCATGTTATTCGTACAATCGAAGCAAGTCTAGCAGTGAAAGGAGTGTGGAAACCTTCAGGAGAAATTATCACAGCACCAATTCCATTACCCAGAGCGTTGGAAGCTTCATCAAAAACCATAGTCCATCAGGATCCTAGTTCAGGTTCGTCATACGGTTAAGGTTTTGCACAGTCGGTCACTAACTTGATATTCTCATCTGAGAAGTCAAAGTTCATAGATTGATAGTGTGATCGGTGGATCTGGAACTGACTGTTTAACGCTGGTTCGCGAAATGTCGTGGAAGCAAGAGTCGCCACCGTCTTTTATTTTCTCCAATATGGAAAGGACAAAAGCACAGAAAAATTCCTTATGAGATTAGTTCTCGGTTCGGGAGGTAGATTTATAGAAAGGGAAGGTGTTAGCACCCTTTCTATCCATGGTTATCCATGGGCTCTTAGATACTTGCTCATTGTGTTTTCAAAAGTGTTTGTTTGCTTTTCAAAGTGAGTGGGTTTGAAAAAGTTTCGTTTAAAATTTTCAGTTCGACTCTTGTATCAGTCCTCAAGAGTGTTTGAAAAATTGTTTTTGAAAGCTTTTTGAAAAGTGTAGGTGTGAAAAGAAGTTTTTGATTTGTTTTGAATTAGAGCAAGTATCTACGAGTCATCTACCTACCCTAAGGAATTAGTCTGTGTAAATGTCCTTGAGGTAGTGCCATCCCACCATTGAGGGGTAGGTAGCACCACCGTTGGAGGTGTTCGGGTCAATTCGAGTATAGGGACAGTGTGGTCACCAGAGCAATAGTAGGACACCTTAGAAGCTACCCCCATGCCATGTTCATGGACATGAGGACTTACTAAAACGTCCTCTACTCGACGACCACGTTTCAAGGGGCAAGGCAACAGTGAGGCGTACCCTAAGAGTGGTGTGTGAATTATGTGTCATTTTCAGTTATTGTTTTATCTTGTACATGCTTTTGGTGATCTACGCTTTGATTTTATTTGGGCATACATTCTTTCATGTGATAAGCAGTTTAAAGGGTGCGGAAATTAAAATGCGGAAAATAAAAGTCATACGCTATTACAAGGCGCGGGTCCATACATCGCCAAATTAAACAAAGACCCGATTTGAATAAAAGTGCGGAAAGTAAATGTCCTAATTACTATTACAAGGCTTTGGGGCAATTACATTATATTTAAAAAGGAAATAAAAATAAATAAAAATAAATATGCGAAAAGAAATTAGAATCGAATGCGAGGGCGTTGGACCCTTTAAAGAAATTAAATTGAAGTTGGAAGGTTAATTAATTATTTAATGAGAAAAGAAATTATTTTTATGTTTTTTTGGTATTTATGAAAAAAGGAAGATTAATTGAAATTAGAAATTAAATAAAACCCTAATTCTAAATCATTTTTAATTGTTAAAGAAAATATTTAAGTTTAAACCTAATTTACTAATTATTTAGTTGCATGAGTATTTACAAAATTAATTAATAGTTAATAATAATTATAATAAGAAAATTTTATTTAATGAGAAAAGAATAAAAATGCTAAAGAACCTAATTTTTATGTATTTTATTTATTTTAGAAAAAAAACATTAAAGTTAAACCTAAAATTAACCTAAATTGATTATTGGAATTTATTTACAAAAACTATTAGTGAATTAAAAAATTAAATAAACATATTTTATTTTTGACTTTTCTGATTTTTTTGTATTTTTGTATTATGAAAATTAATTTTATGGAATTAAATAAAATAATTAAAATAACTAAAATAAATGAAAAGAGAAAAATGAGAGAAAGGAAATACAAACAAGGGGGTATTCAGGCCCTTTTGGAGGTGTATGCAAGAGCAATTTGGCCCAACAGAAGGAGGCCTTTTTTGACTTTCCATGTTCCCATGCTTGTGGTTGACTGAATGTGTATGGTAGGCTGCACGTTCTAGCCTTTTGATTGATCAAGAATCCACTTGTCAAGCCACTGCATTGGGATGCATGGTGGACTGAATGATGGGCGCTGCATAGAAGAGTGTTAAGAAAAATAATATTGAAGAAGTGGGGGACCTGGGAATCGAATCCAGGTCCTAGTGTTTACCAAACGAATGCCTTGCCAGTTGAGCTGTTTGTGCGCTTTGTATATGGGATAGGAAACAAGTATTATAATAACACAATGAAAATTAATAGTATAACTCAAAAAAGCGTGCCAGATGTTTGAACGTCCCAATCCTGCAATGACACGATAGCTTCTTCCTCGTTTTGTACCTGTAAAATAATTAAATAGCGGGGGTTTTAAACCCCCACAAACTGAAACAACGAATAATAGCGAATACGTCCACAGGCTGCATAAATTGAGCGTGAGGGTCTCATTGAATCAGGCTCCTTGCGACGAGTTCAACCATACTGGTCTTGAGGTCCAATTTTTTCATATGTGAAAAGCCCTATTTCCAAGCTTCTGAAACCCTAGCAAGCATTAATGGCAAATCTCTATACAGGCGTTGTTAGTTAAATCAAAGGGTACCATTAGCTTTGGAACCTTCATATTAATGTAAATCCACATTCAAAACGTATGAAAAATGCATGTATATTGAAACACGATTATGAAAAAGTTTGAGAAAAGTGTGACTTTATTCTACCACTTCTTTGTGTGTGGAGACTGGAAAAGGATTGAGGCACGTTCAAGAAAGTCCCAGCAAGCCTTTGGAATAGTTTTGAGACCTTGAATCACACTGTAACTATGAAAGGTCTTGAAGTCCTCTAACCCATGTCTTTGGTCCCATGTCATTTTGATTTACCAATCTCAAGTTATGGTCTTTTACTTAACGTGCCTTTTTGTTGACTTTTGAAAATGACCTATAATGTTGAGATTGATAACTTTTTGTGAGAGCATTTCTTGGACTTGAAGTGTGAAGATGAGTTGTAGGAAATGTCATTCTCTTCAAAATGAGCTTTGGATGGAATTTTTTTGATAAACCATGTGGAAGTTATGCCTTGGTCAATTTGCAGTTGACTTTTCCAGCTGTCCAAAAATAGAAACTTTTGCATCTTGAGACTTTTTGAGCCATGCTTTGAGAATCATGATCAAGAATTGATCAAATGATGTTTGTGGCTTCAAAATAAGATGTTTACCAAAAATTTTGACTTTTGACTGTCAAATGACCATTTTGCCCCTGCAGTTGACTGTGGAGCAATTAGGGTTTTTGACTGGGCAATCTTGTGCTGTGAGTCTTGAAACTTGGCATGTGGATGCTTGACAATGTTTATAGGCATGTGGGACTTGATTGGACCCTTGGAAACTTCAATTTCTTTGCCATAACCAAAACCCTAATTTTTGACTGTTAGGAGGCCATTGGACTGTGCAACCCTTGAGAGATTTTGAATCTTGACCTTGGCAAATCTTGAAGAATATGGGAGGGCAAATTTTGGGGTACAACAGTTGCCCCTGTTCAATCTTCTTAGACATGAGGATGTAGATTGGCTGACGTGCCTTTCGTAATCTGAAGGTGGAAGATGATTGAACACTAGAGTGCCCAGAAATTTGCGCTCACATAGTGACGTATCAGCAATGTGATGTGGGGAATGGGCTTACATATGCCATTTGGAGATTGATGGATAGGAAGATGGGCTTACAGATGCCATGTTGAGAGGTGATGGATAGGTGGATGGGCTTATAGATGCCATCTGGGTGTTGATCGCGTAAGAGTTTCCTTAGCGAGAACTTGCGTACCTGAAAAAGAAAGATAATTACCTGGCCTGTTACAGGAGTTTGACTTTAAAATTATTTATATAGACGTTCCCTGGCTGGATACAGGTATCGAATCTTTGAACTCTTCAGACGTGCCCTGGCGAGATACAGGAATCTAGTCGGGAGCTTCAAAAGGTTATGAATGAATCAGGGATGGTTACTACCTCAACGGGATGGTGAGAGAACCTCGGATGATTACTACCTCAACAGTAACGATGAGAGAACCTTGGGCGATTACTACCTCAACAGTAACGATGAGAGGACCTTGGGAGATTACTACCTCAACAGTAACGGTGAGAGAACCTTGGGCGATTACTACCTCAACAGTAACGATGAGAGAACCTTGGGCGATTACTACCTCAACAGTAACGATGAGAGAACCTTGGGCGATTACTATCTCAACAGTAATGATGAGAGAATCTTTCAGACGCACCCTGGCAGGATACAGGAATCGGGTCTGGTATTGTTAGTCTTCAACAGATACACCCTAGCAAGATACAGGCATCTGATCCTCAAACTCTTCAGACACACCCTGGCAAGATACAGGAATCTGATCTGGTATTGTTAGTCTTCAACGGATACACCCTGGAAAGATACAGGCATCGGATCCTCGAACTCTTCAGACGCACCCTGGCAAGATACAGGAATCGGGTCTGGTAATGCTAGTCGTCAACAGATACACCCTGGCGAGATACAGGAATCGGATCCTCAAACTCTTCAGATACACCCTGGCAAGATACAGGAATCAGATCTAGTAATGTTAGTCTTCAACGGATACACCCTGGCAAGATACATGCATCTGATCCTCGAACTCTCCAGATACACCCTGGCAAGATACAGGAATCGGATCTGGTAATGTTAGTCTTCAACGGATACACCCTGGCAAGATACAGGCATCTGATCCTCGAACTCTCCAGATACACCCTGGCAAGATACAGGAATCGAATCTGGTAATGTTAGTCTTCAACGGATACACCCTGGCAAGATACAGGCATCGGATCCTCGAACTCTTCAGACGCACCCTGGCAAGATACAGAATCGGGTCTGGTAATGTTAGTCTTCAACGGATACACCCTGGCAAGATACAGGCATCTGATCCTCAAACTCTTCAGACACACCCTGGCAAGATACAGGAATCGGGTCTGGAATCGATCATCAACAGATACACCCTGGCGAGATACAGGAATCGGATCTTTAGTTGCGACCGTTGATAGTAATTATCTTTGTATTAACCTTTGTCCTGAAAAGACAAAACGTTAGTGGTATGTAATGTCATGATATATGACATGCGAACTGTGATGAGAATAATTGAGATTGTATGTTTATGATGCGTATATACATGCTACCATGTATGAAGATGTGATGTTTATGAATGTATGTCTAAGAATATGAATCTTTGACGAGTGCCGGGAAGCTAAATCCTGGGCTGATGCTGAATAGAGCTTTTGTTTCCATCGGGGAGTGATGATTGCAAGAATACTAGTAGGAGAAGATGACTCTGTTGGGGAATAAACTTGGCGAATGGATTACTCTGCGGGGAGAAAATTACTCTAGCAATCTTGATGGGGAACAATACTCTGTGGGAAGAGAGGTGTTTTGTTGAGATGCTTGATGATAATTTCGCTGGGGATACCGTTGTTATGTTGTGTTGGAAGATGAACTCCGCTGGGGGATAAGAAGATTTCGCCGAGGACGATCTTTCCGTGGCTTTTGGCTGAGGATAACCCAGTTATATCCTGGTAGGGAAATAACCTTTAAATAAAGTCGGGAGACGCGTTCGTGCTCTGCAGGGGGGAAACTTCCAGAATCTATTGGGGATAAGCTTCCTGCTGGGGAGATGGATTCAAACTTTCCTGGGGAAATCTGGATTGGTCTCTCCTGGGGAAATTCTTGAGATATGTTGGGGAAGTGGCTCCACTGAGTGTCTGATATACCGTCGGGGAACAATCTTAGATCAAGATTGTCGGGGATGCTTGTTAAGAGTATTCGTATATTGTGCTGGGGAATGTTAAGATCTGCTGGAGGATACCCAATTTCCTTAAGGCTGATAGGATAGCTTTGCTTGGGGAGCGTGTATTGACTTGCTGGCTTGCTCTGTGGGGATTTAAGATATACTGGTTATGTTCTTCAGCTGAACCTACCTTGATACCTTGGTGGACAGAGCAATTAGATTGCTTAGACAACTCATTATTTCCCCTGTTTCTAATGTTACCTGTAATTAATCCTTTGTTTCGTATGCAAATATTTATGAGTTAGCAATTATTGTCAAATGCATATATCACAAATTGAACCTTGGACGTTCTTCGCAAAACAAAACAGAGAAAAGGAAAAACAATTGGCAACTTTAACTGAAAAGTGAATTTATATTGATTTTTGAATTTGCCTGTAAATAGGCGTTTATGTACAAGAGGCTGACGTCCTAGTAAGAGAATGCCGCCGAACAAAAGAGTTTATACAAATTTTTACAAAGGGAAAACAAAACAGCTATGTGAAAAGAATAATCCCACCGGGTTCCAACTCTGCTATCGCCTTTATATCTTCGAGCGTCTAATCACTTGATGACCTAGTTGAAGATGAAGCTGATTGATTGATGCCGTTTGAACTTGACGTTGACACCGGATTCTGGATGCAAAGTGATCCAATGGGACATAGTATTACGCTTTATCCATAATTTTTGTCTGGACCGCCCTTTCGGGTTTTCAGTCCACCGGGATACCCATTTTTGCCCAAGCCGCCTTTTCAGGTTTTCGACTTGCCGGGTGTACAGATTTTTTTATTTCATCCCTTCATTTTGCCCGAACCCTTTTGGTTCGCCAGGAAGCCCTAATTTTTTCCTAGGTATGTCAACCTAGCGGGTCTTTTATCATGCGTAGTATCTTTTTACTATGTCTGTGTTGGCGGGGTGAGGAAGGTCGTCACCATCCATGGTGGTTAGAATCATGGCTCCTCCTGAGAACACATGTTTAACCACAAATGGCCCTTCGTATGTAGGGGTCCATTTGCCCCTTGGATCACTCTGAGGAAGGATGATACGCTTGATTACCAGATCCCCAACTTGATACTCTTGTGGTCTGACCTTTTTGTTAAATGCCCTGATCATCCGTTTCTGGTACATCTGACCATGACAAATAGCAGTAAGTCTCTTTTCGTCGATTAAGTTTAGTTGATCAAGTCGTGTCTGGATCCAATCATCTTCGCTCAGATCTGCATCCTTCATTATCCGGAGAGAGGGTATCTGCACTTCGATCGGCAAGACTGCCTCCATGCCGTAGACCAAGGAAAAGGGAGTTGCCCCGATTGACGTTCTTGCTGAGGTACGGTACCCATGAAGAGCAAACGGTAACATCTCGTGCCAATCTTTATAGGTCACTGTCATCTTCTGAACAATTTTCTTGATATTCTTATTCGTTGCTTCTACAGCCCCATTCATCTTCGGCCGATAAGGAGAAGAGTTGTGGTGCTGTATCTTGAACTGCTCGCAGAGCTCAGTGATCATCTTGTTATTGAGATTGGTACCATTGTCCGTAATGATTCTCTCAGGGACGCCGTATCGACAGATCAGATTATGTCGAATGAAGTGTGCCACAACATTCTTGGTTACTGTAGCATAAGAGGCTGCTTCAACCCACTTCATAAAGTAATCGATCGCTACCAGGATGAAGCGATGCCCATTGGATGTCGTAGGTTTAATCTCGCCGATCATATCTATGCCCCACATTGCAAAGGGCCAAGGTGCCATCAAGACATTCAGAGGAACTGGAGGAACGTGCACCTTATCAGCGTAAATCTGGCACTTATGACACGTCCAGGAATGTTGGTAACAATCAGCTTCCATTGTGGACCAGAAATATCCTGCTCGAAGGATCTTCTTTGCCATGGTATGTCCACTAGAATGCGTTCCGAAGGTACCTTCATGTAGTTCCGCCATGATCCTTTCTGCTTCAATCTTATCCACACAACGCAGTAAGGTTGAATCATGGTTTCGCTTGTACAGGATGTCGTTGCTAAGGAAGAATTTTGCTGCGAACCTTCTCAGAAACTTCTTGTCTTTGACAGATGCACCTTCAGGATACTCTTGAGCTTCCAAGTATCTCTTCACCTCATGGTACCAAGGTTTTTCAGTCACTACCTCAGCCTCAAGATCACAACAGTATGCCGGTTCGTCCAGTTTTCAAATAATGACCCGGGGAGCCTCATTGTCCCATTTGACTTTGAACATGGAAGACATTGTAGCTAACGCGTCCGCCAGCTGATTCTCCTCTCTTGGGAAATGTTCAAAAGTTATCTTTGTGAAATGGGGGATCAATGTCAACACACATTCTTTGTAAGGAATAAGATTCGGATGTTTCGTATCCCACTCTCCTTTGATCTGATTGATCACGAGAGCGGAATCTCCGAAGACACTCAGAAACTTGATCCTTAAGTCAATCGCAGCTTGGAGACCCATGATGCATGCCTCATACTCCGCCATGTTGTTGGTGCAGTTGAAACATAGTCGGGCAGTGAGTGGAGTATGAGTTCCTTGTGGGGATATGATCACAGTGCCAATACCGTTACCCAAAGCATTGGAGGCTCCGTCAAAGTGCATAGACCATCGGGATCCTTCCTCAGGTCCTTCATCCGGCCCAGGTACTTCACAATCAGTCACAATCATGATGCTCTCGTCTGGAAACTCAAAGTTCATTGATTGATAGTAGTCTACTACCTGATGTGCCAAGTGGTCTGCCAATACACTTCCTTTGATAGCTTTCTGGGTCGTGTACTGGATGTCGTATTCTGTCAAGATCATTTGCCATCTTGCTATTCTTCCAGACAGAGCAGGCTTTTCAAATATGTATTTTATAGGATCCATCTTTGAGATCAACAAGGTAGTGTGAGTCAGCATATACTGTCTCAGCCGACGAGCAGCCCATACCAAAGCGCGACAAGTTTTCTCAAGCAGTGAGTATTGGGTCTCACAGTCGGTAAACTTTTTGCTAAGGTAGTAAATGGCATGCTCTTTTCGGCCAGACTCGTCATGCTGCCCCAGCACACACCCCATTGAGCTGTCAAGTACCGTCAAGTATAGTATTAGAGGTATCCCTTCAACCGGTGGCATAAGGATGGGTGGTTCTTGGAGATACTCTTTGATTCTGTCAAAAGCGGCCTGACATTCATCATTCCAACATACTACCTGATCTTTCTTCAGCAGCTTGAAGATTGGTTCACAGGTAGCAGTTAGGTGCGAGATGAACCGGGCAATATAATTCAGGCGTCCTAAAAAGCCTCTGACCTCTTTCTCTGTCTTAGGGACTGGCATCTCTTGAATGGCTTTAACCTTGGAAGGGTCCACTTGAATACCCTTATCACTTACAACGAAGCCTAGCAACTTTCCAGATCTTACCCCGAAGGTGCACTTGTTCGGATTCAACCTCAGCTTGTACAATTTCAGACGGTCAAACAGCTTCTGCAGATGGTCAAGGTGTTCCTCCTCATTTTGGGACCTTGCAATCATATCATCGACATACACTTCTATCTCATGATGGATCATGTCATGAAATAAAGCAACCATGGCACGTTGGTAGGTTGCCCCAGCATTTTTCAGTCCAAAAGGCATGACCTTGTAGCAGAAGGTGCCCCACTGAGTAACAAAAGTAGTCTTTTCCATGTCTTCCGGAGCCATCTTGATCTGATTATAACCTGAAAAGCCATCCATGAAAGAGAACACCTTATGCTGAGCGGTATTGTCAACCAGGACATCAATGTGAGGTAGAGGGAAGTCATCCTTGGGGCTGGCCCTATTCAGATCCCTGTAGTCGACACACATTCTGACCTTACCGTCTTTCTTCGGTACCGGCACCACATTGGCAACCCACTGAGGGTAAGAAGTCACTGCAAGAAACCCGGCATCAAACTGTTTCATAACCTCGGCTTTGATCTTCTCAGACATCTCTGGACGCATACGGCGGACCTTTTGCTTAACCGGAGGGCAGTCTTCCTTGGTAGGCAAATGATGGACCACAATGTCGGTATCTAAACCAGGCATGTCTTCGTAGGACCAGGAAAAGATCTCCACATAATCATGTAAAATTTGGGTCAACCGTTGCTTCACGCCGAGCTCCAGATTCGCACCAATCTTAACCTCCTTTCTATCTGCCTTAGTACCCAGATTTATCGTTTCCACCGGCTCTTCATGTGGTTGAATTTCCCTCTCTTCCTGGAGTAACAGTCTTGCAAGCTCACCAGGCACCTCGCAATCATCTTCACCTTCGTCTTCGGCTAAGTTGATCGGATTTTCGAAGTCATAACTGGCAGTAGTAGAGTCGTTACCAGTGAGATCCAGAGTGGATTGAAACCTGTATGAGTGAGTGTGTGTAAATACAGCTGTTTTGCAATATATAAAGAAAGGAAAGAAAGAAAAGGAGCATAAGATTTGAAATGCGAGAAAACGTCCAAGGTCTTTATTCATGATATATGAAATGACAATTAATATGCCCTCACAAATGAATCCAACGGTGCCCCGGGTAAGACACCGGGCCATAGAGTTTCAATTCATTGTTTATTACAAATAACAAAAACAAAGGAATTCATTACTGCGTAACGAAAGTAACAGGCGTATGATCTTTCGCGGTCCAATTATTCAATCCACCATCAGTCGTCGGGTAGATCCAGCTATCAAACTCTGACTCTTCCACTTCGTCTTCATCCCCAATAGCATTCACTCCTGGATTGGTAATGAGCGCAGGAGGTCTTCCGGTCCTAGCTTTGCGCACGACCCTCTGAGCCTCTGCAGTGAAACCCAGTCCAAACTTGTCAGTCTTTGGTGTAAAATCAGGGAGCCTGCCCCAGTTAGCACATTCACCTTTCTCGATTACAGCCCGGGCGTCCTTCAAGGAAGCCATCTTCAAAGGAAAGTCCTCTTCAACCACTGTTTCTGCCGCTGCCAATGTTGGAGGTACCTCTTCAAAATGCTGAAAAGGGGTTTCAATAAACTCCCCGTCCATCTCAATATACCGGAAGGAATTCAAGTGACTAACCATATATTCCTCCTCTCCCTGCACGGTGACAATCTTCCCTCTGACAGGGTACTTGAGCTTCTGGTGAAGGGTAGAGGTCACTGCCCCAGCTTTGTGAATCCAAGGTCGACCCAGCAAACAGGAATAAGACGGACGAATATCCACCACATATAAAGTAGAGTCGAATACTTGAGAACCCACACGAATAGGAATGTTTACCTCTCCATGAACCATCCTCTTAGAACCGTCAAAGGCTCTGACAATGATGTTGCTAGGTTTCAGCTCCAGGCCCTCACAATCCAACCGGTCTAAGGCCTTCTTGGGCAACACATTCAGGGAAAAACCGGTGTCCACCAACACGTGAGCAAGAGTAGTGCCCCTGCATTCTATAGAGACATGCAGGGCATCATTGTGGTTCTTTCCCTTAACAATAAGGTCAGTATCCGAGAAACCCAAACCATTGTCAGCTGTCAAATTGGCTACGCAATCAGTAAATTGGTCTGCAGATGTCTCTTGTGGCACATGGGCCGTCTTCAGAAATGAAATCAAGGCCTTGGCATGGGCCTCTGAGCACAGCAGCAGAGAGAGCATAGAGATCTTGGAGGGGGTATGCTCCAGCTGTTCAACGACATTGAAGTCGCTCTTTTTGATTATTTTAAGAATTTCCTCCATCTCTTGTTGGGAGGCTTCAACATTCACAGACTTTGGTGCCTCCATCCGGGCAGGCTCATCTTCAATCCCTTTGCCCCGAGCATTAGATTACTCGGCAGCAGGGGAAGCAACTTGATCAGAAGTGGGAACAGGCACATTTGCAGGTGTTATAACGAGAGGTCTTCGAATAGCTGGTGGCGCAATGTCAGGCGAGAAGAGCCTGCCACTGCGGGTAACTTTGGCTGGACCAGTGATATTGCTGATGCTGGTACCAGTGTTGAACTTTTGCTTTATACCATGTACATATACATCTGCCCCATAGTGCCATGGGACAACCTTATCAGATTCATAGGGGAGAGGCCCCGGAACAGTAATAACAATGGGTGCAACGGTCATGATTTTAACTGGCTTCCTCAGGGGAGCCTTGATTGGATTGTTAAAAATTGTAACGACAGATACTTCTTCCACATGAACAAAAGGAACAACGGTCTTCTTAAACAGAATCTCTTTGCTGTCCATCAGGCTTTGGATGCCTAACTTCAGCAACGGACAACCAGTAAGGGAAACAGCACACAAAAGGCAACCCTTGCTACAACCCGGAAATAAACCGGCCAACAACAAGTTCCTCTTAACAGTCGACAGAGGAGTAGCTACATCATTCACAGAAACAGCATACAAATCTTCATCCACGACATTTACTCCATGCTGGGGCATAGGAGAAGTCATAACATTTTGCCTCTCAGGTGCCTCAAATTGTATTTCCTTCGCATCAATAAGGTCTTGCACCTTATTTCTTAAGGCCCAGCAATCATCAGTGGAATGCCCCGGGCTATCGGAGTGATAAGCACAGCGGGCATTTGGATTATACTTAGGAGAGGTAGTATTCACAACCTTCGGGGCCTCTCTAATAGTCACCAAGTTGGTTGATAGCAGCTGTGGTAAGATTTGTGACAAGGTCATACTCAGCCGGGTAAATTCTCTTCTGGGTCTCTCAGCCCTGGGTTGATTAGTTTGCCGAGGAGCGGCAATAGGCTTAACAATCATCACTGCGTTGACAGTTTGGCGGCGCTCTGGTTTATCTTGCCTCCTAGGCCCATACACAACACTGGCCTCCTTTTTAAAAGGTTTCTTCTCAGTACTTGAAGATGCCCCTTTCTGAATTTTACCTGACTTCATGCCAGCCTCTATCCTTTCCCCAGTCAGAATAAGGTCAGTAAATCCTGCAAATGAATTGCCAATGAGATGATTAAAGAACGGCCCGGAGAGGGTCCCCAAGAACATATCTACCAATTCACGGTCAGTTAACGGCGGCTGCACCCTGCCATCCAGGTCCCTCCACTTCTGCGCATACTCTTTGAAACCTTCTCCCGATCCTAACGCCATACCCTGGAGTTGGGTACGCGTAGGAGCGAGGTCGGCATTATATTGATACTGCTTGTAAAAAGCAGTAGCCAACTCCTCCCAGTTACGAACCTTGGTTCCATCCAGCTGATAGAACCATTCGAGATGAGTCCCTGAAAGACTCTCCTGGAAGAAGTGGATCCACAAGTTTTTGTCCACTGTATACGGCTGAATCTTCCGCACATAAGATCTGAGGTGCAGCTTAGGGCAAGACGCCCCGTCATACTTCACGAAAGATGGTGCTTTAAACTTGTGAGGGATGATCACACCAGTAGATAAACCCAAGTCTCCGAAATCCAAACCAGGAACTTGTTGAATTTCCATGGCGTTCAGTCGGTCTTCCAACTGCTTGTACCAGTCTTCAGCTGGAGGATATTGTTCCTCATTAAAATCAGTCTCATTGTCTGAGACCACCGGACTTGGAGCTCTTCCCCCCTGGGGACTGTCTTTACCTACAGAAGAACCAGCTTCCTCATTCTGCAGAGTGTTGCCAAACCTTCGGCCCGTGTTGAACAGAACGGTTCTCTTCTTCTTCTTCTTCTGTACCAGCAGGGCCTTCAGTTCTGCCTGTCCTTGGGCCAAACCCATGATCAACTCTTGAAATTGTGCGTTCTGCGCCTGAAGGGCCTTGATAGACTGCTCGGTAGATGATTCGGGGTTCATGATGCTGAAATAAACAGCGAAGAATAGTAAGCAACCTGAAAAGAAGAGTACCTGCTATGCACATGATGAATGGAATGCGTATGATTTATGTTTTCAAAGACAATCGGGAACCAACTTTGTAAACAAAAAGGAACACACTTCATTAGATTCAATTTTGAAATTTAAATTGTTCAACAAATTGCCTTTAGGCGTTACATGGAAATACTGAAAGGGAAATAAAACTGTAAAAGGAAGTCCAAATCTCCTCATTGATCCCAGGGTCTCCTCCTCTCAGTACGGATGTAGTCATTCAGAGCCCGCTCATTCTCCAACTGCTTTGTCAGCTTCTGGATCTTCAATTCCTGTTCGTTGTACTTTTCCCGGTAAGAATCCCGTTCTTCTCGCAGTTGCGACCAAGACCTCTTTAATGTCTCATAATCAGTAGGTATCTGAGGAGGGAGAACAGTTGGGGGAACCCCATCTTTATCAGGATACTCAAGAATGACGGGTCTGACAGCTTCATATGGCATACCTAACTTCTGAGCACGGATGCGAACCCATTTGTAGTAGGCTTTCATAGGTAGAGAAGTCTTTGGTCCCAACTCTTGTGGGTCAGCTTTGTGAACTTTGTCCCAAGCCTTGATGAACCTACGACGCAGCTCGTCACTATCCACCTGAAACTCAAAACTGATGTGAGGCACCAGCATCTCATGAGGTCCTGCTCTTCTGGCCCTTCCGAACTGACGGAGAGCTAGACATGGATTATAAGAGATTCCTCATTGGGTACCGATCAAAGGAACATTAGGATATTCTCCGCATCGATCAATAACAGCTACCTCATCCAAACCTCTGAGAGTCCAAATGATGTCCTTATCAGTGAGAGACATTAACCTATGAGCCCAACCTCTTCCTTCTTGGTTCTTCAGCACAAACTTAGGGAGGTGCGAAATAAACCACCTCACCAACAAAGGGATGCAACACCACAGGGTTCCTCGTCTTCGGGTAGTACGAGCATAAAGTTGTTGCAGGATGTCACCCAAGAGAGTGGGCACAGGGTTCTGAGACATGAAGATCCTTATGGCAGTGACGTTGATGAAGTTGTCAGGATTAGGGAACAAGACTAGGCCATAGATTAAGAGAGCCAGGATGTCTTCATATGCCCTAAAGTCCAGGTCATTCCAAAAACTGTTAGCCTTACCAACCAGAAACTTGGCCAAGAAACCCTTAACTCCGCTCCTAGTTACCCAGTTGTCCATTACTTCTTGGTCAGTCAAGGGAAGAGCTGCAGCCACCTCCTCAAGCCTATGAGTCTTTTCCCAACCAATGAAGGGAGTCTGATCCAAGATAGGGATACCAAGCAAATCAGAGAACTCTTCCAGGGTAGGGACCAGCTGGAAGTCTTGAAAGGTGAAGCGCTGGTACAGAGGGTCATAAAACTGTGTCAAGACACTCATCAGTTGTTGGTCCCACTTTGCCGTGACTAAACTGAGAAGAGAACCATGCCTCTGGATGAAGGAAGTAGTATTTGGAATTCTGCTAACCAACTCTTCAAGCAACTCGGGTGGGTGAACAAAATTGAACCGGATAGTGTTCCTTCGCATAGGCATCATGATGTCCTACAAAACAGAGCAAAGGTGAAACCCTCTTGTCTTTGAAATGGTCAGTCCTTATGCAGGATGCATGCAATGTTATGATGGCATGACGTTATGATAAAGCACACCACAAATATTCACAAAGGCAAACATGATAAGGCACACAAGTCACACAAGACAAGCCCTTAGAGTTTAGGCCAGCATGGGGTCTAGGTATTACCCTCTTTCAGTTTATTAGTTAAGACCTGTCCTATCAGAAATAACCGGGTTCTAGAGGATCCCAATATCACTGACTATAACTCTAGCATCGCAATCTTTTCTTGCGGCCAGAACCATCACGAGAGTTTAGCCTCAATGGGCGTAGCATACTGCTACTGTTCTATTGGCCAAGTTGGGTCATTTAAGGTTCTAAGGTCGGTTGGTGCTTAATGACTCCTCAAAAGACCCATATTCTCCTCGTTGCGACACAAGGGATATCGGTACAGACCAAGGTGCCACACCAACGTAACCACTGTTTCACTTGTGTCGGTCTACGCCGGACAGGTCCCTCACAGCTTATGCTACCTAAAAGGGTATCCCCAGATCCGGGTTAGGATCCATGAAACTCCGATGCAATGCCCACAATAATAAAGCAAACAAACATTCAATTGAAAACATAAGTATGATCTAATCCTAAAGTACACCTCACTTTTAAAGTTATCCCCAGCGGAGTCGCCAGTTCTGTGATCGGTGGATCTGGAACTGACTGTTTAACGCTGGTTCGTGAAATGTCGCGGAAGCAAGAGTCGCCACCGTCTTTTATTTTCTCCAATATGGAAAGGACAAAAGCACAGAAAAATTCCTTATGAGATTAGTTCTCGGTTCGGGAGGTAGATTTATAGAAAGGGAAGGTGTTAGCACCCTTTCTATCCATGGTTATCCATGGGCTCTTAGATACTTGCTCATTGTGTTTTCAAAAGTGTTTGTTTTCTTTTCAAAGTGAGTGGGTTTGAAAAAGTTTCGTTTAAAATTTTTAGTTCGACTCTTGTATCAGTCCTCAAGAGTGTTTGAAAAATTGTTTTTGAAAGCTTTTTGAAAAGTGTAGGTGTGAAAAGAAGTTTTTGATTTGTTTTGAATTAGAGCAAGTATCTACGAGTCATCTACCTACCCTAAGGAATTAGTCTGTGTAAATGTCCTTGAGGTAGTGCCATCCCACCATTGAGGGGTAGGTAGCACCACCGTTGGAGGTGTTCGGGTCAATTCGAGTTTAGGGACAATATGGTCACCAGAGCAATAGTAGGACACCTTAGAAGCTACCCTCATGCCATGTTCATGGACATGAGGACTTACTAAAACGTCCTCTACTCGACGACCACGTTTCGAGGGGCAAGGCAACAGTGAGGCGTACCCTAAGAGTGGTGTGTGAATTGTGTGTCATTTTCAGTTATTGTTTTATCTTGTACATGCTTTTGGTGATCTACGCTTTGATTTTATTTGGGCATACATTCTTTCATGTGATTAGCAGTTTAAAGGGTGCGGAAATTAAAATGCGGAAAATAAAAGTCCTACGCTATTACAAGGCGCGGGTCCATACATCGCCAAATTAAACAAAGACCCGATTTGAATAAAAGTGCGGAAAGTAAATGTCCTAATTACTATTACAAGGCTTTGGGGCAATTACATTATATTTAAAAAGGAAATAAAAATAAATAAAAATAAATATGCGAAAAGAAATTAGAATCGAATGCAAGGGCGTTGGACCCTTTAAAGAAATTAAATTGAAGTTGGAAGGTTAATTAATTATTTAATGAGAAAAGAAATTATTTTTATGTTTTTTTGGTATTTATGAAAAAAGGAAGATTAATTGAAATTAGAAATTAAATAAAACCCTAATTCTAAATCATTTTTAATTGTTAAAGAAAATATTTAAGTTTAAACCTAATTTACTAATTATTTAGTTGCATGAGTATTTACAAAATTAATTAATAGTTAATAATAATTATAATAAGAAAATTTTATTTAATGAGAAAAGAATAAAAATGCTAAAGAACCTAATTTTTATGTATTTTATTTATTTTAGAAAAAAAACATTAAAGTTAAACCTAAAATTAACCTAAATTGATTATTGGAATTTATTTACAAAAACTATTAGTGAATTAAAAAATTAAATAAACATATTTTATTTTTGACTTTTCTGATTTTTTTGTATTTTTGTATTATGAAAATTAATTTTATGGAATTAAATAAAATAATTAAAATAACTAAAATAAATGAAAAGAGAAAAATGAGAGAAAGGAAATACAAACAAGGGGGTATTCAGGCCCTTTTGGAGGTGTATGCAAGAGCAATTTGGCCCAACAGAAGGAGGCCTTTTTTGACTTTCCATGTTCCCATGCTTGTGGTTGACTGAATGTGTATGGTAGGCTGCATGTTCTAGCCTTTTGATTGATCAAGAATCCACTTGTCAAGCCACTGCATTGGGATGCATGGTGGACTGAATGATGGGCGCTGCATAGAAGAGTGTTAAGAAAAATAATATTGAAGAAGTGGGGGACCTGGGAATCGAACCCAGGTCCCAGTGTTTACCAAACGAATGCCTTGCCAGTTGAGCTGTTTGTGCGCTTTGTATATGGGATAGGAAACAAGTATTATAATAACACAATGAAAATTAATAGTATAACTCAAAAAAGCGCGTCAGATGTTTGAACGTCCCAATCCTGCAATGACACGATAGCTTCTTCCTCGTTTTGTACATGTAAAATAATTAAATAGCGGGGGTTTTAAACCCCCACAAACTGAAACAACGAATAATAGCGAATACGTCCACAGGCTGCATAAATTGAGCGCGAGGGTCTCATTGAATCAGGCTCCTTGTGACGAGTTCAACCATACTGGTCTTGAGGTCCAATTTTTTCATATGTGAAAAGCCCTATTTCCAAGCTTCTGAAACCCTAGCAAGCATTAATGGCAAATCTCTATACAGGCGTTGTTAGTTAAATCAAAGGGTACCATTAGCTTTGGAACCTTCATATTAATGTAAATCCACATTCAAAACATATGAAAAATGCATGTATATTGAAACACGATTATGAAAAAGTTTGACAAAAGTGTGACTTTATTCTACCACTTCTTTGTGTGTGGAGACTGGAAAAGGATTGAGGTACGTTCAAGAAAGTCCCAGCAAGCCTTTGGAATAGTTTTGAGACCTTGAATCACACTGTAACTATGAAAACAGTTTCAACTTTTTTAGTGAAAAATGCAAGTTTTGTTCTTGATCTTGGGCGCAGCTTTCTTGTTCTTTGCATTAGGGTTTTGTTTGCATATGTATGAGGAATCATTCTAGGTCAAAAACAAAGCCCATAATCCATTGAATCAATGTTTTTAATATTTGATTTTCAAGCATCTTTTTCAATCTTTTTGTCATGAAAAACATGCCTATTTTGGAAGATCTTGCCTCTTGATGTGGTACACGAAATCTCTAGGTCATGATGAGGGAATATGCTGCACAAAAAGATTTGGAAAACATGTTTTGCTATTTTTGTCATATTTAATTTTAATTAAGTGAATTAATAATAATAAAAATTCAAATAATTAATAAAAAATGATGAAATAACTCCCTTGGATGTCAATGGGTCGTGCATAGCTTTTGGGTGATGATTCATGGAAGAAATTGAGGCCCATTAGCAATTTTGAGGCATTTGAAGCAAAGTTGACTTTTCAAAATTCCCAAAAATTTCCCAACTTCCACAAGGCATATCTTGCTCCATTTTTAATCTTTGATCATGTTCTTGGACATTTTGGAAAGGTCTTGAAGTCCTCTAACCCATGTCTTTGGTCCCATGTCATTTTGATTTACCAATCTCAAGTTATGGTCTTTGACTTAAAGTGCCTTTTTGTTGACTTTTGAAAATGACCTATAATGTTGAGATTGATAACTTTTTGTGAGAGCATTTCTTGGACTTGAAGTGTGAATATGAGTTGTAGGAAATGTAATTCTCTTAAAAATGAGCTTTTGATGGAATTTTTCTGATAAACCATGTGGAAGTTATGCCTTGGTCAATTTGCAGTTGACTTTTCCAACTGTCCAAAAATAGAAACTTTTGCATCTTGAGACTTTTTGAGCCATGCTTTGAGAATCATGATCAAGAATTGATCAAATGATGTTTGTGGCTTCAAAATAAGATGTTGACCAAAAATTTTGACTTTTGATTGTCAAATGACCATTTTGCCCCTGCAGTTGACTGTGGAGCAATTAGGGTTTTTGACTGGGCAATCTTGTGCTGTGAGTCTTGAAACTTGGCATGTGGATGCTTGATAATGTTTATAGGCATGTGGGACTTGATTGGACCCTTGGAAACTTCAATTTCTTTGCCATAACCAAAACCCTAATTTTTTACTGTTATGAGGCCATTGGACTGTGCAACCCTTGAGAGATTTTGAATCTTGACCTTGGCAAATCTTAAAGAATATGGGAGGGCAAATTTTGGGGTACAACAGATAGTCATCAACATCCTGATGATCCAAATGATCTGTCAATATACTTCCTTTGATGGCCTTTTATGTTGTATATTGAATATCGTATTTAGTTAGAATCATTTTCCATCTAGCTATCCGTTCGGAGAGAGTGGGCTTCTCGAAGATGTACTTGATAGGGTCTATTTTAGAAATCAATAGAGTGGTATGAGTCAACATATACTGTCTTATTCGGCGAGCAGCCCATGCCAGAGCGCAAGAAGTTTTCTCGAGCAGTGAATATCTAGTTTCACAGTCGGTAAACTTTTTGCTCAGGTAGTATATTGCATGCTATTTTCGAACAGACTCGTCATGTTGGCCCAACACGCACCCCATAGAATTCTCTAGCATAGTCAAATACGTGGTCGATGATCTTCCTTCCACTGGAGGCGTAAGGATTAGAGGTTCTTGTGAATATTCCTTGATTTTATCAAAGGCATCTTGACAATCGTTGTTCCATCTGAATACTTGATCTTTCTTCAAGAGTTTGAAGATTGGCTCACAGGTAGCAGTTAAGTGAGAGATGAAGCGAGAAATGTAGTTAAGACGACCTAAGAATCCTCTAACCTCTTTTTCAGAGCAGGGAGTCGACATTTCTTGAATGGCTCTTACCTTTGATGGATCAACTTTGATGCCTTTATTACTGAAGACAAAACATAGAAGCTTTCTAGACCGTACTCCGAATTTGCACTTATTAGCGTTCAACCTTAACTTGTAATTCTTTAGCCTCTCAAATAGCCTGTGTAGGTGATCGAGATGCTCCTCTTCAATTTTCAATCTTGCAATCATATCATTCACATATACTTCTATTTCATGATGAATCATATCATGGAATAAAGCTATTATAGCTCTTTGATATGTTACCCCGACATTCTTCAATCCGAATGGCATGACTTTGTAGAAAAAGGTGCCCCATTGTGTAACAAAAGTAGTCTTTTCCATGTCCTCGGGAGCCATATTGATTTGGTTGTAGCCATAAAATCCATCCATGAAGGAGAAGACTTTATGTTGAGCGGTGTTGTCAACCAAGACGTTAATATGTGGTAGAGGAAAATTATCTTTGGGGCTTGCCCTATTCAGATCTCTATAATCTACACACATGTGAACCTTTCCATCTTTCTTTGGCACATGGACCACGTTAGCAACCCATTGAGGATAAGATGTAACAGCCAGAAAACCTGCATCAAATTGTTTCATCACTTCAGCTTTTATCTTTTCAGACATTGTCGGGCCGCATACGATAAACCTTTTGCTTAACAGGGGGTACCAAAGAATATCCGAGTGAGAAAGTTACATTATCCTTTGTGACCAACCCAAACCTTATTCGTTCTTCAATATTGATTGAGGAAGGTGTGAAATAAACCACCTAGACAAAAATGGTATACAACACATAAGAACCCCCTTTCTCTTCATGGTACGAGTGTGAAGGGAATGTAAGATATCTCCGAGCAAAGTAGGCACATGGTTACAAGAGAGGAAAACCTTGACAACATTCACATCTATGAGTAAGTACGGATTATGGAACAATACTAAACCATAGATTAGAAGAGTCGGGACTTCTTCGAAAGCTTGGAAATCCAAATCATCCCAAAAAAATTGAGCCTTTTCTAATAGGAACTTAACTAGGAAACCCTTGACTTCACTTCTTGTTTCCCAATTGGATATAATCTTGGACCGTTTCAGATGCAAGGTTGCTGCAATGACCTGTGGTTTTGGAGCCTCCTTTAAACCGGTGAAAGGAATATGATCAAGAATAGTCACACTCAATAATTGAGAGAACTCTTCCATGGTGGGTACCAACTGATAATCAGGAAATGTGAAGTAATAGTGTTTGGGGTTAAAGAACTGAAAGAGTACACCCATCATCTTCTCATCAAATCTTAAGGTAACCAGGTTGAGAAGTCGACCATATTTCTTGGTGAACGAGGAAGTCTCAAGAACCCTTGATACTAGCTCTTTAAGTTGGAGAGGTATTTTCACAAAGCTGATTCAGACGGTATTTCTACGAACAGAAGCCGTGATCTGCAAAACAGAACAAAGATAAATTCCATTAGTCCTTGAAATGGTTAGTAAAATGAATATGGATGTTATGATGCATGATGTTATGTTTGAACAATTTAATCACACACAAGAAAAACACACAAGACCTTAAGTTTAGGCTTGCATGTGGTTTATAGGTAAGTACCCTCTTGAAGTTTAGTTTGTTCAACCTGTCTTAGAAAAGTAACCAGGTTCTAAGGAGTCTCAATATCACTGATCTTTCTTTATCGGGCTTTATTTCAGCTCAGGCGATCTTTTCTCGCGGCCGAAATATCCTGAAAGCCCGATCTCAATGAGTGTAGTATCGAGTATCAACCAATCCTCAAATTTATACCGAAGTCGGCCATCTCACTACTTTTCTAATGGCTAAGTTTGTTCAACTAAGGTTCTAAGGTCAGTTAGTGCTTTATGACACCACACAGCGGCCCCACATTCTCCTCGATTTAACACAGGGGCTACTGATACCAATAAATGTGTCACACTAATACAGCCATCACTTCAACCATATCGGTCTACGCTGTACAGTCTCTACGATCTATTGCTTCTTACCTAAAAGTGCCCCAGATTCGGGTATAGGATCTTTACAAGAATACCCAAACATAAACCCAAAATGTAAAGCAAGCAAGTCAAACAGGTAAAGCATTTAAATGTGAACTATCTCTAAGGTAACCCCGCCTTTTTTATCAATTTTCCCCAACAGAGTCGCCAATTTTGTAATACGGTGGGAGAACTGACTTTTACTAGTTTTGTGTTTTTATTCGCAAATGTTGCGGTTAGCAAGAGTCATCACCGACTTTTATTTTATCCAACAAAGAAAAAGGTGAAAAGAACAAGAAATACCTTTCGAGATTATTTTATGAGTAAAGGGGTAGGTTATGGAAAGGGGAGGTGTTAGCACCCTTTCCATCCGTAGTTATCTACGGGCTCTTAGTTGCTAGCTCATTTTGAAAATGCTTTTTTTGTGTAAGTGTGTTTTTGAATATATTTTGAAAAGACGCCTTAGTATGGCAAACTTTGTAATGTTTCTCATTTCGGTGAGAACGTATACAAAATGTTTTTTTACTTTTGAAAATATTTAGAAAATAGTTTGTGTATGTGTGAGAAATTGTTTTGTTTGAGCAAGCAACTAGGAGCTATCTACTTACTCGAAAGGTTTGTTATTTTCCTCTTTTCCTTTATATAATACTATCCTACTATTAGTGAGTAGGTATCCCTATCGTCGAATGTTTTGAAGGACTAGCGAGGGTCATCGTACGGTCACAAAGGCAACTAGTAATATATCTTAGTAATTACCCTAGGGTTTTAAGATCATTTTACCGAGGCAATGTCGAAAGGGTCATCGAGGGACTTATGATCTTTTTTAAACCAAAGGGTAGCCACTAAAATCTCTTACATTCGAGAATCATGACCGTTTATTTCGAAGGCAACAAGTGGGGAAACATTAGAGGTGCGCGTGTGCATGTGTGTTGTGTTTCAATTATTTATCTTGGATGTTAGGTATGCTAACATTTACTTTTAGTCTTATCATGCAATCCTATTAACATACATCTAACAGTTAATATATGTACAAAAAATAAAAATGCGGAAATTGAATCTACGCTACTACATGGCCTCTGGGAGGGGGAGTTACAAATCCAAAGCGGGGAAGTAAAAGTAAAAGTCCTAAGTTTAAACTATTACAATCCATATGCAGATACATAATATTTGGAAATTAAAATGCGAAATTAAAACAAACGCGCGAAGATGGAAGCGAGGTAAAAAACCCTAAAAACTCCTAAACACTTAGAATATTTTTTTTTTGTTTTTATTGGTTTTAAGAAAATACTTAAATTAACTAAAATTAATATTAATAAAAAAAAGGTAATTATTAATTAAAATTAATTCTAAGCGATAAAAGAAACTAATCCTAATATGTTTGTATTTTTATTTGAAAAAAAGATTTGAAATAAATAGACTTAATTCTAATTGATTTTAAATTAATAAAATAAAGTAAAAAATAATTAAAATTAATCAATTTACAAAAGTTAAAATTAATTAGAAAAAAACCCTACGTATATTATTTTTTATGATTTTAATAAAATGAATTTGAAAATAATATCTAAAACAATTAAATAAAAAGCTAAAAAAAGAATAATAAAAAAAATTGTACTGGGCCTGATATACAAAATAAAATGGGGGTGCACGCCTGGAATTTGTTTAGGCCCAATAAGAGGCAGCCCAGAATCCTACGTGTGATTTGATAATGGTGTCCCCTTAGGGATCTATCATGGGCATCTGGATCTGGAACGTTTGATCCAGCCTTGATGAGATCTCGTGGTGATGAGGTGGTAGCGCATGGTGTGCGCGTCTAGCCTTAGAGCACTGGATCTGAAACAAACTTGTTAGAAAAATGCAAAACTACAAATCCCGGTGTTGTACCTCAAAATTTTCCCTCTCACTTATCAAGATTTTTGCTTGCAAGATCTCCTTGGGCTCAAGACTGCACTAGGGTTTGATTAACTCAAGACACCTCCTAATTCACCTCAAGACTGCACTAGGGTTTGATCAACTCAAGACACCTCCTAATCAACTGATGACCCAAAACTAGGGTTTGAGTTTGCACAAGGAAATTTGAACTTACAATGCCCCATATGACTTTCATGGATCATTATGGACACCCAAGATCACTCATGTCAAGTTTCAAGCCTTGGATCACATTTTTGCTCAGTCAATTGAGCAGTTGACTTAAAAATCAGTCGTATATGGGAAAAAGTCAACTATGGCCAATTTATAGTCAAACTTCTTAATTTTTGATCCATACCAACATTTTAAACTTATATGTATCATTTGATCAAGTTTGGACCACGACTCCTCAAGAAATTTGATCAAATCTCCAAAAGGGCAAAATAGTCAAAATTAGGGTTTTGACTGAGAAGGGGCAATTTCTGATTTTTGACCTAGAAAATGATCAATTGGTTTAAGGAATGATCTCAAGAGTCCAATTGCATCATTTTGACCTAATGGCATGGTTCAAAACATTGCAAGTTCATTGGATTGACAGATGAATTTTTCAGTCAACTGATCAAAAGTCAATTGTATACTGAAAAGTCAAACTTTGACTTTTTGGTCAAATTCAAGTGCCAAAAATCATAATTCATCAAAACATATCAAAATATGAAACTTATTCATCAAGAAATCAAAAAGTCAAGATTTTATTTTGAAAAGTCAAAATTTCTAAACTTAGAAATTTTTCTAAGTGTTGGAAATTTTATGTTTTTTCATAACTTTGAACAAAGTTTTCACCATGATGGAAGATAATTCAAGAGAAACTTCCAACATGAAAGTTATATATCTCCATTAAATATACAACTTTGCTTTACACAACTCCTTCCAAAAATGCTTGGATCTCAAGTTATAATTTTATGAACATGTGGTTATGAAACTAAACACTTAGTGAAATTTTGCCCTAATTTGGTCAGGATTTTAACCTAACTTCATGGCACTTTTTCATATAGTTCCAAGGGGAATATTCAAAAGAAATTCAAATATGGGTTGTAGAGAACATTGCAATCTTTCCAATATTTCCAAGAACTCCTTGAGATCATTCTTGAGTAAGGAGAATCGAGGATATGAAATTAGGGTTTTGTCACTTGAATTACAAGTCATTTTTGATAAACACATGAACCAAATCCATGCTAGGCTGCATAATCCTTGCTTTTCAGACCTCAAACTTGTTTGTCACTCTATAATTAAATGTTTACACAATTATTAAGGCCTTGATCCACGCAATTGAGCTATTATCCAAGTTGCATTTCCATTAATGACACAAAGTTGACATTGCCATTCTTGTAAAGCAAGCTTTTTGCATAAAGTTCATTCTTGAGCCTTTAATTTGTTCCCTCTGATCACACTCCATCCACAAAGTCATAAGCAAGCTTTTTTAAACATAACCACTTTATCTTAGCAAGTACACAAAGCTTTGAAACTTGAATTTCTCAAAAATCACATGTTATGCATAAACTTTGATTTTGAATTCTAATCAACAAGATGTCTCCAAACTTGTTGCTTATAAATAGAGTCACTATTTGTGAGCTAGAAGACGAGCTTGAATACCCTGAAATACACAAAAACTTCTCAAATCAGAAATTTCCCAAAAACTCCATTGTTGCACAGTTTCTGACCTTGAACACCAAACTCACATTTCCCTCGTGCGTTTCTTGGCCTTTTAGTTTCTAAAGCTTCCTTACATCAAGTGTAACCTATCCCTATCCCTGTTTCATTACTGTAACATCCTTTACCATATCTTCCATAACCAAAAACAGAGCATTGCACATTGACTTCTCCAAGTCATTTCAGCCACTCTCAACTCAAGCAAACAATTGCATTAGCTTCCTATGACCTCAAGAAAGCTAACCTGATCATCACCATCACTTGAAAAAAGCTCAAACTCAAAACATGATTTCTAGTTTTGAGGTAAGTTTTCTCAACTTGGAACTCTTCATATAGGCATCATCAACAGTTTATTTGTGAACAAAACATGTAGATATCATTGCCCTGAAGCTAATCATGCCCATAGTTTCCATTAATTTTGCTTGAGCTTAGAGAATTTTGAAACTGGAATTTCTGAAATTTTTAGGGTTAAGATTAGGGCCTTTAAAATTCATGCTTATCTTTGATTTATAGTTTTAATACTTTACATTTCTGGAATCGTGAGAAAATTTGCTACAAGTTTCATGTTTACAGTTTTCATTTTTGATGAGAAATGAGCAAGTTACAGTTGGTCTCGCCGGAGGTTGAAGATGAAGTCTTCAGGGTGCGCTTTGCCTTGTATATTTATTGTTTTGCTTATGTTAACAGATGTATAGCCACTCCAGTGGTAGAAGCGCGCGCCTGTAACCTATGGGACCTGGGTTCGAGCCCCAGTGGTACCCTTTTCATTTTTTACATTTTTGCTTTTCTGGTTTTTATGTTTTTAGCAGGCGCTGGGCCCCTTTGGGCCTGGCTTATTTTTGTTTTTTCTAGCTGACCTCCCTATTGACTAATGGTACCCCTGGCTCAAGTTTGTTTGTTTTCTTATTTATTTCATTTTTATTTTCTTAAATATTTTCTAAATAACTAAAAATCATAAAATACAAAAAAATAATAGATTTATGTCTTAACTTATTTTATTTTATTTTTCCACAAAAAATATTTTTATTTATTATACTTTATTTATCTTATTAAACTAATCTTGTAAACTTAATTAATATTATGTTATTTTTATTTATTTATTTTTCACACCATTTAAAAATACATTATTTTTTAATATAAAAAAGGGCCAAAAATATTTTATAATACTATAAATATTTTTAAGATAAAAATACCAAAAAATACTTTTCTTAAACTTACTTTCTTTTGATTAATTGATAGAACTAGGGTTTTACTTAGAATCTTTCCTTAATAAAATTCAAATTTAATTAATTATTTTCTTTATTTAATTAGGTTAAGACAAAATCCCTTTTTTCATGAAAATCAAACAAAGATACATTTTCTTTACATTTTGCATTTTTTGTACATTCATTTATTTTATACTTTGTATTTATTTATTTCCTTGTACATTGATATCAATTCAATATGGTTGTAATAGACTAATTAGGTTTAAATTCTTGCAATCCCCATTCATGAATTTGTATACCCCCCTCCCCACAAATGTTGTAATAGCGTAGTAACTTTAAATTTCGCAATTTATCGCTGAAATTCTGGCTGCAGATACTCAATGTCACGTTCAATGTTATGACACCGTATCTGACTTACTATATGACAGTAAATACAAAAACAGTAAAGAACACAGTCAATTGTTTACTCAGTTCAGTGTGCAACAACACCTACTCTGGGGGCTACCAAGCCAGGGAGGAAATCCACTATAAGAGATTTTAATTCAGGAATAAACCAACCAGTTTATCTCCTTCACTTAAGACCTACCCAATGCAATTCCAATCTAAGTACAACTTAAACCTGAGTTCCTACTCACTCCCCCTCAATCACAGCAGTGATACATAAACCAATTTGACTTAAGAATTGATGAAGACACTCTTCAAAAACAAACACTTGATTAAGCTTCACAGCTTTTTAATCAAGCAACACAATCACTCGTGCTTCACAGCTTTGAGTGATGCACACAACTAACTTGACTCTGCTTCACAGCTTTAGTCAAGGAACATTCAAGCACTCTTGCTTCAAAGCTTTGAGTGCTACACAACCCTTACAATTTGAAACCTATTCCAAGGCACTTATCGCAATGATAATTGCTTGGAGTATAATAATCAAATCTATACAGATTACAAATGATCTTCTAATCAATAAAAGCCATCCTTGAAAAACAGCAGCTCTGTTGAATATATAGCAGCTGCAACTTCAGTTAGGGTTTCCAAAAACCTAGGGTTAATTCCGTTTGACCTAAAGACCAGGTCACAGGACTTTATTAACCAGGTTAGGGTTGAGCTAGGTTACCCCTCAGAAAACGCAGGATTCTGTTCAGGAAGGACTGAGTTATTTCCTGAAAAAACTCAGACTTATCCAATCCTGCAATCCTGTTAGTTCAGAACAGGATGTCATAACATCTGTTATGACATCTGAGAAAACCTGTCTACTGATTTAGCAAAATGTGATCATTTTGCAAAATGCTCAGATACACACTTATAAACACCAGTATTTGAATTACAATATTTTTCTGCAAAGGTACCTAATGAACTAGTACAAACTGAACTAGAATGTTATGACATCAGTCATGACATTCACACATACACTTGGGATTTACCAAAAATGCAAGCCAATACCTAAACACCTACAAACTCCCCCTTTGGCAGATTTTTGGCTAAAGACCCTAAACAATCAGAGATAGATAGCAGCAGAAATAAGTGACAGCAGAAAAATAGAATGTCAAGTACTAATTAAGTAAGTACCAAAATATTCTCCCCCTCTTTAGCCACAAATGGGCCAAAGATACATGTTCATAAAATTATACAGTTATCCAAAACAAAATAATAAGAGCAGCAGCAGAAAACAACAGCATACACTTCCAAACTCCACCAGATATCAGCAACCAACCAGCAACACCACCAAACAGCAATCAACCTTCAAGCACTGTCATCAGACTCAGAGGAGCTAGTTTCTTCAATGTTGAGATGTCCTTCAGCTTCTACACCTTCTTCCCTTCTGCTTTCTTCAGCTTCCTCCTTTTCTAGCCTGGCAATTAGAATTTCTAGGGTCCTTTTTCTAGCATCCAGCTCTTTGCAAGTTTCTTTTAAAACAGCTATGACATCTGATGTCTTGGACTGGGTCTTTACAGACGATGTCTCAGCTGATGTTATGACAATGTCTGGAGCATGAGATCCCTGAAACAGTTTGTAGTGTAGGCCAAGGGCAGGAGCTCTTTTGCAGACTGTATCTCTTGCCACAAGGATATCAGGGTATTGTGCAAGGATGATTCCACAAAGGAGGGAGGGAAAGGCAATTGGTCCTTTGACAGCATAACTGCCAGCATGCTTTAAAGTTTGTTCAAAGATGTACCTCCCATAGTCAAAAGCAGTCTTGGTTCCCACAGCATAGATAAATCTCCCCAATCCTGTGGAGATAGTTGATTTGTGATTTGTAGGCACCCAGTTGGCTGCACCTATTTTATGCAAGATGGCAAATTTCATGTTGAGTTTACTAGCATTCAGCTTCCCTTTCAAGGGCCAGCACTTTACTTGCCTGGCTGTGATGGTTAGACAAACTTCATTGTCAGTTGCCTCTAGATCAGGACAGTCCTTATTTGTTCTTCCAAGAAACTTGTTGATTTCTGATGGAGAGAACTTGACCCTTCTTCCTCTAACAAAAACACTTTCAAAGTCAGCTGACCTTCCATCAGCACAATCATTTGACAAGTTCACTACAAACTCCTTGACCAGATTTTCATAACATTTGTTAAACTTTATCACTGTCTTCATTAGCCCAGCATTCTTGATCAGATCCATGATGTCTTTGCACTCCAAGGCATCATTGTTGAGTTCTCTCTCTAAGGCTATTCTTTTTAAGCAAACATACTTCCATCTGTTTGCATTGTCAGGATGATGAAAAGAGATGTTGTCTGTTGGCACTTCAGGCACTCTAGCAATCTTGCTGGAGGGGAGCTTCCTTCTGATGGAAGTTTCTTCAATATCAATCTCAAATTCTGATTCCTCATCAGAATCAGAAGTTTCAGGTTCTTTACTCTTCTTAGAGATTGGTTGTCTAGCAGTATGCACCTGGGCCTTCTTCCCTTTTGTCTGAATACTTTTCTCAGCCATGCCTTCAGCCTTGGATTTCTTAGCATCAGGTTTATCATTCTGACTACTCTTTCTTTTCATCAATCTCCTAGCTATGCTAGGGTTCACATTAGCAATCAGTTCATTATCTGAGTAATCTTCATCCACATCAATGATAGGTGGATCAGCAGCCTTTTCAGAGGGGTTCTGAATGTTGTCTTTTGGTGTCACAACATTCTCAGTGACATCTACATTTTCAGAACCTTCCACATTTGGACTTTCTGATTGATTTAAAGGGATAGAAATCCCCGGTACAGATTGGTTGCCACTCAGTATACTAGTAACCAGCCTAGCAATAGCTTGGTGTACTTGAACTGATCCTTCTCTATTAGGTACAGAAGATGAAGGATGAGAAGAATTACCAGAGGCTGTAGCTTGAGCTCTTCCTGCATGTCTGGTTCTGAGCTTTTTGACTCTGGCTGGGTCAGTTGCAATCTCCCTGAGAGGAGTGACCTCAAGAACTTCAGATTTTATGCATGTAGTGATTGCCCTAGAATCTTGGTCAGATGATGACGATGATGAGGAAGACGAAGTCGCCATGGTTGAAGACGATGTCTGAGACATTTTGATTGACTTTGAGTAATGGTAGCAGTTTGAGAAAAATCTTTGATTGGGAGGAGGAAACAGGTTGCAAGGATGAGAGAGGTAGGGGATAAAAGGGAGTCTCTTCAACTTCGTAAAGCTTTTGAAGGAATTGTGAAAGAATATGATTAACCCACTAAATATAGACTTAATAAAATTAATCCCTTCAACCCTTGTTTTAAGCAAAATTAATTGCTATAATTTCTCATGTTGGTGAATACCCAACCTGCCCCTCAAATTTTCAAGTTTATTTCCAACAAGAGCCTTGGTAGAAGAACCAGTCAGCTGAAGCTTAGAGAAACTATGTTCCAGTTTAAATGACTTCTTCTCTTCAAAGTCAATAGGGTTCAAGGAAATGTTGATTGTTTTCAGATTGTCACAACACAATGTCACAACATCTTGTGTAACATTGTACTCAGGGAGCATCTGTTTTGACCAGATGTTTTGAGAACAGAATTTATTAGACTTGTTATTTCCAACTTCCTTGTTAAGATGACTTAAGGTTCTGAAAACACATTCTTCTTCAAGTTTATTTGCCATATCACAGATATTATCAACCTGTAGTTTTGGAGTTCTTCTGACAGCTTCCATAGAAATAGCTCTTTTCATTCTTCTTAGATGAAGGGGACCAAGCTTATGCTGCCACAGTTTCATCTCTTTTTCTTCTTTGATGATTTGACACATAGTGGAGATATCAGTGTTCTCAGGCTGCCACACGTAACAGTTATCTTTGGATTTGATTCCTCTCATTACAACTTCTAGTTTTTCATTAATTACTAGACATTCAGATCTTGAGAAGTTGACCTTGAATCCTAGATCACATAATTGACTGATACTAATGAGATTAGCAGTCAACCTTTTTACCAGCAGTACTTTATTCAGACTTGGAACTCCAGGGCAGTCCAAATTACCAACTCCTTTGACTTCACCTTTAGCACCATCTCCAAAGGTCACAAAACTGGTGGTGTGAGGCATAACATTATTGAGGAGATTTTTGAATCCAGTCATGTGTCTGGAACATCCACTGTCAAAGTACCAATCTTCCTTTGCAGAGACCCTCAGGGAAGTGTGAGCTATCAGTGCAGTAGCCTTTTTCTTCCATTTAGGAGCATGTGGTACCTTTTTAGACTTAGGTTTGACACCTGAGTTCTGATTAGGATATCCATGTAGTCTGAAGCAGAAGGGCTTTATGTGACCATATCTCCCACAATGATGACATTTCCATCTTTGGTACCTTTTCTTCATATGTCTCTGTTCCTGATGTTGAGAGTTGTGTTGAGACATCCGTTTTGACATTTGCTTACCAGTACCAGATTTCTTTGCTTCCATAAATCCTAGTCCAGATTTATTTCCCACATTTTGTCCAACCTGAAGGATCTCTTCCAATTTGTCTGTTCCATTGGTCAACATCTTGACAGATTTGGTCATTTGATTCAGTTGTGAGTTCAGCAATTGAACTTCTCCTTCTAGATGACTTATAGTTTCAAGATTTGCCCTTTTTTCAGCCTCTAGCTTTATAATGAGTTTTGATTGTTTCTCATTCTGCACACAGACTTTAGCACTTCTGATACACAATTTCTTGTAGGTATCAGCCAGTTCTTCAAATGTCACTTCTTCATCACTAGTGTCACTTTCAGAAGTACAAACACTAGTTAGGGCAGTAACTAGTTTGGCAGATTCTTCTTCAGAATTACTTTCTGAATCATAGTCAGACCAAGTAACAGTCATTCCTTTCTTTTGTTTCTTAAGAAAGGTAGGACATTCAGCTCGAATATGTCCATATCCTTCACATCCATGGCATTGAATACCTCTGCCTTGGTTTCCCTTATCTTCTGACCTTGGTCTTCTGCTGGAACTGTCAATGTCAGAGGGAATGTTATGAACATTAGACCTTGACTTTGGGTCCATTCTTTTGATGAGCCTGTTGAACTGTCTTCCAAGCATGGCAATAGCTTCTGATATGTTTTCTTCTTCATCCTCCTTGTATTCAACATCAGTGTTGGATACAAGTGCTATGCTTTTGTTCTTCTTGTCAGCATTATCAGTGATCCCCATCTCAAAAGTCTGAAGAGACCCAATAAGTTCATCCACTTTCAACTTGCTAATGTCCTGGGCTTCCTCTATGGCAGTTACCTTCATTGCAAATCTTTTAGGCAAGGATCTGAGAATCTTCCTCACCAGTTTTTCTTCTGACATCTTTTCTCCCAGTGCTCCTGAGGTGTTGGCAATCTCTAAGATGTTCATGTGAAACTCATGAATGGTTTCATCTTCCATCATTTTTAGATTCTAAAATTTGGTAGTCAACATCTGAAGCCTTGACATTTTTACTTTGGAAGTGCCCTCATGAGTAGTTTTGAGAGTGTCCCAAACTTCCTTGGCCAGTTCATATTGATGTACTAGTCTGAAAATGTTTCTATCAATTCCATTGAACAAGGCATTTAAAGCTTTTGAATTTCCCAGAGCTAACTCATCTTCTTCTTTACTCCAATCTTCCTTAGGCTTCAGACTGATTGTCCCATCTATCTCAGTTATGGTGGGATGAATCCATCCTTTGTCAGCAGCTCTCCAAGCCTTTTTGTCCAGAGATTTTAGGAAGGCAATCATACGAGGTTTCCAGTAGTCATAATTGGTTCCGTCCAGAATGGGTGGTCTATTTCCAAAAACTCCTTCTTTGTCCATAGTGCTAGAAAGTGATATCCCTAGATCTCACCCAGTAATACAGGCAGGGTGCCTGCTCTGATGCCAATTGAAATTCTGGATGCAGATACTCAATGTCACGTTCAATGTTATGACACCGTATTTGACTTACTATATGACAGTAAATACAAAAACAGTAAAGAACACAGTCAATTGTTTACCCAGTTCAGTGTGCAACAACACCTACTCTGGGGGCTACCAAGCCAGGGAGGAAATCCACTATAAGAGATTTTAATTCAGGAATAAACCAACCAGTTTATCTCCTTCACTTAAGACCTACCCAATGCAATTCCAATCTAAGTACAACTTAAACCTGAGTTCCTACTCACTCCCCCTCAATCACAGCAGTGATACATAAACCAATTTGACTTAAGAATTGATGAAGACACTCTTCAAAAACAAACACTTGATTAAGCTTCACAGCTTTTTAATCAAGCAACACAATCACTCGTGCTTCACAGCTTTGAGTGATGCACACAACTAACTTGACTCTGCTTCACAGCTTTAGTCAAGGAACATTCAAACACTCTTGCTTCAAAGCTTTGAGTGCTACACAACCCTTACAATTTGAAACCTATTCCAAGGCACTTATCGCAATGATAATTGCTTGGAGTACAATAATCAAATCTATATAGATTACAAATGATCTTCTAATCAATAAAAGCCATCCTTGAAAAACAGCAGCTCTGTTGAATATATAGCAGCTGCAACTTCAGTTAGGGTTTCCAAAAACCTAGGGTTAATTCCATTTGACCTAAAGACCAGGTCACAGGACTTTATTAACCAGGTTAGGGTTGAGCTAGGTTACCCCTCAGAAAACGCAGGATTCTGTTCAGGAAGGACTGAGTTATTTCCTGAAAAAACTCAGACTTATCCAATCCTGCAATCCTGTTAGTTCAGAACAGGATGTCATAACATCTGTTATGACATCTGAGAAAACCTGTCTACTGATTTAGCAAAATGTGATCATTTTGCAAAATGCTCAGATACACACTTATAAACATCAGTATTTGAATTACAATATTTTTCTGCAAAGGTACCTAATGAACTAGTACAAACTGAACTAGAATGTTATGACATCAGTCATGACATTCACACATACACTTGGGATTTACCAAAAATGCAAGCCAATACCTAAACACCTACAATCGCTTTTATATAACATGCTAGTAATTAGGGTTTGTATGGAAAGACTAAAACCAATACTTAAAAAACCCTAATTCAAGACAAAAACAAGCATGAAAATGATACACTTGCACACAAACACCCCTAGGGTTATTCCACTTGGTTGCCTTATAAAAATGTCCATATTATGCATGTAAGGTATCTTAGCAAAAACAAGCAAATACAAGATCATAGTCCCTCGATGACGCTATCTAAGTTGCCTTACAAATGATCTTAGTCCCTCAAAAAGAATGCTAAGATACCTTGCAACATTGCTAATCATGGTTATACGATGACCCACGCCCGTCCCGTTTACATCCAAATATAGGGTTGCTTACCACATCAATGGTAAGACAACAATGTCAAAGGAAAAGAAAATGAACAAGAAAGACTTTTGAGTAGGTAGAATGCTCCTAATTACTTGATCCATTTCAAAATAAAACATCCTTGCTATTTTCAAAACAAACACATACACTTTTAAACATCTTACAAAATTGAAAACATTTTCAAAAGATCAACATCTTTGTATACATTCTTACGAACGAGAATCATTACAAAGATTGCCTAAACAATGTCCTTTTTACAAAATAGTTTCAAAAACCATACAAAGCACAATTTCAAACAAAAGCAAGTGATCTTGTAAGTAACTAAGAGCCCATGGAAAATCATGGATGAAAAGGGTTCTAATACCCTCCCTTTTCATAATCTACCCCCAAACTCAAGAAATAATCTCAAAGGTCTTTCCTGTGCTTTTTCACCTTTCCTTTTGGATAAAAGAAAAGTCGGTAGCGACTCTTGCTAACGGCAACATTTGCGATCAAACGCAAAACAAACAAGTCAGTTCTCCCACCGTATCACAGAACTGGCGACTCTGCTGGGGAATTTCTAAAATTAGGGTTACCTTAGGGCTAGATCACATTTATTTGCTTTCATTGTTTGACTTGGATGTTTTACATTATGGTTCCTTGTTTGGGTTTGAATCCTCTACCCGAATTAGGGATACATTATAGGGAAGTAGAAATACATTGTGGAAACTATGCAGGCTATACCGACATGGTCTAAGCAATATCTATGTTAGTGCAACATATTTGTGGGTACCGGTAGCCTTTGAGTTAATCAAAGAGAATACGGGGTCGTTGAGTGATGTCATAAAGCACTAATGAACTTCTAGAACCTTTACTTGACCAGCTTGGCCTTTAGGATATAGTGAGATGACCGAATTTGGTGCAGTCCGAAGTTGGTAGATACTCGATACTACACTCATTGAGTTTTGGTTTCTTGGGATATTCCGGTCGCCATTAAAGAGGCTCGTGCTGAAACAATGATAAAGGAAACAAACCAGTGATATTGAGCTACTTAAAACCCGGTTACTATTACTAGGACAGGTTTGAGCCAACTAAGCTTCAAGAGGGTACTTACCTATGAGACTCCATGCAAACCTAAACCTAAGGACTTGTTTGTTTTGTTTGTGTATATTTACTTATACATAACATCATGAACATCATAACATCATACACATTCACTAACCATTTCAAGGATTTTTGGATTCATCTTTGTTCTTGTTTTGTAGGATATGGATTCTCTTTGCAGAAAAACTATTCAAGTCAACCTTGTGAGGATCCCTCCGCAACTTAAGGAGCTAGCATCAAGGATTCCTGAAAACTCTCCATTCACCGAGAGACATGATCGCCTACTCAACTTGGTCACCTCCAACACAGATGAGGACATGATGAAGGTGCTCTTTCAGTTCTTTGATCCTTTACACTATTGCTTCACATTTCCCGACTATCAACTTGTGCCTACTTTGGAAGAATTATCTCGGCTCTTAAGAATTCCCATTCTCAATCAACTACCTTTCAATGGTATGGAAAGAGACCCAAATCCAGAAGAGATTGCTCCATTTCTACACTTGCACTCATCTGATGTCACAACTCATTGGGAAACAAGGAGTGGTGTCAAAGGTTTCCTAGCAAAGTTCTTGTTCGAGAAAGCCCAAAACTGTTGGAATTCCTTGGGTTTGCAAGCCTTTGAGGAAATTGTGGCTCTCCTCATCTATGGGATGGTTTTATTTCCAAATCCTGACCAACTCGTAGATGTGAACACCGTTAAAATCTTCATATCCCGCAACCCGGTATCTACATTGCTAGGGGATATCCTACACTCTTTTCACACTTGCACAATAAGGAAAAGAGGTGTCCTTATGTGTTGCACTCCTCTCTTGGCAAGATGGTTTATTTTTCATCTTCCCCAATCTGTATTAAAGAATGAGCAAGGTTAAAGGTGGTCACAAAGGTTGATGACGCTTAAACATTTAGACATTCATTGGTGCTCCCAATCCATAGAGAATGTTACTAATGTCGACTGTTATGGAGAATTCACTAATGTCCGTTTACTTGGCATTAGGGGAGGCATCACCTACAACCCTTGCTTAGCCGTAAGATAGTTTGGTTACGCCCGAAGGGATGGCCCGCATGAGATGTTGATTCAAGGTTTGGTATTTGACTACGACAACGACGATCAAGGTCTTCGCCAGAGATTTATCCGAGCTTGGAGGATGTTGAACAAGGTAGATAGCGAGACTTTGGGGCATAAAAATTCCATCCCTCTTGAGCCTTACCTCAAATAGGTACGAACTTGTGCTCAGAGTCTTATGATGCCTTATCCTTCCATTCTCCTGATAATCATTGAGCCTGTCATGGAAGGAGATGTTCCATACACTATCCTACATCCTGATATGCCTACCTCACTTGAAGACCTACAAAGAGATTGGGTACAACTCAAGGGGGAGCGAGATACTTTCGAATCCCAATTCTACGCAAGCGAGAAGAAGGTTTTAGAACTCACTAGGCTACTTGATGAGGATCAGACTCTGAATGCCTACATTGCACCAAAGAGGATGCGTACTACCTTTCTATCTTAGAGTTTCTTGTATTTGTTTTTCCCAAGAAGGCATTGATGTACTCAAAGCTTTAATTTATTAATATAACGTGTGTTTCCTTTTTATCTAAAACAAATTTGAATCTTAAAATCCTTGAAATCATTGCATACGCATTTATCATTCATCATAACATAAGCAGGTTTCTTGTAACAAGTCTCCTCATCTCTCTACTATTTATTTCAGTAAGATGGATCTCGAGCAAACGGTGAAGGACCTCCAAGCTCATAATGCACAGTTTCAATAGTTGTTCTTAACTTTAACCAAAGGACGAGAAGAGTTGAAGACCTTGCTGGTTGAGGAGAATAAAAAGAAGACGAAGAAGATAACTGGAATTCTGAACATGGGAAGAAGATTCCAAGGGCATACAAGAAGGGCCTTAGACTTTGCAACGACATCCGGCGAGAAAGACAATCAAGATGGGAAGGGCAAGGAAACAGTTGTTCAGTCTGATTCAGAAGAGAAAGAGGAAGAAGAAGACTATTCTGAAGAACAATACCCTCCAGCCGACGACAAGTATAAGCATCTAGAAGAACGGTTGAGTGCAATGGAAATCCAAAAGGTGTCTGGCTTGGACTTTGAGGAGTTGTGCTTAGTGTCAGGGATTGTCATTCCTCCCAAATTCAAAGCACATGTGTTCGCCAAATATGACGGAGTCTCATGCCCTAAAATTCATCTTCGGTCCTATGTGAGGAAAACCCAGCCTCATACCACTGACAGAGATTTATGGGTACATTTCTTCCAAGACAGTCTGTCTGGAACTCAACTTGATTGGTTTTATCAGTTAGAAAGAGCCAATGTTCATAACTGGGAAGATCTTGTTGCAACCTTTTACAAACAATACCAATACAAAACGTTGATCTTGCGCCTACCCGTACTCAATTCCAGAGCATGGCCATGGTTTCAAGTGAAGGCTTCAAGGACTATGCACAAAAATGGAGAGACTTGGCCGAAAGATTTCAACCACCTCTGTTTGAAAGAGAATTAGTGAACATGTTTTTGGGCACCTTGTCTGGTCCCTTCTTCAATCATTTAATTGGGAGTTCATCGGCAGGTTTTACTGAATTAATATTGACCAGAGAAAGGGTAGAAGCCGGGATAAAGAATGGAAAGATTTAAAAAGATGCACCCTCCGCTGCTGTAAGGAAGCCATTCATCAGAAAGAAAGAAGTAGTTGATGTATATCCTCAGAAATCAAGATAGGGCCAAACATCGTCCAATGGTGGGGGTTGTTATGATTCCTAAACTTGTGCCTGATCAGCAAAGAAACAACCAACCAAGAATGGAAAAACCAGTCTGACAGTTCACCCGAATTAATATGACCCTATCTCAGGTATTGCCACATCTGTTAAAATTCAATCTAGTGACCTTGAAAGAAGCTCCAAAGAACCCTAACACAACATCTCCTCACTATCATCCTAATGCCCGTTGCACATACCATTCTGAGAGTCCCGACCATGACACTAACAACTGTTGGGCTCTAAAGAACAAAGTACAAGATCTCCTTGAAGCCAAATAGATTGAATTCGATGCGCCAGAAAAGCCCAATGTCATTTCTTCCCCTATGCCCAAACACGGTCATAATGCCAATGCCATTGAAGAAGATGTGTTTGTTACTTCAGTTGATGAACTTATGACCCCACTCCTGACTATCAAAAAGAACTTATTGAATGACAGTGTATTCACAAGCTGTGATGAAGGCTGTTATTCCTGTTTGAACTCACCAACTAGATGTCTTTTGTTGAAAGCAGGCGTTCAGTGCCTAATAGATAACAATGAGATTTTGTTCGAAAAGACTTTTGCTCCACCTGTTTCTTATAATGATGTTTCCATTGTGACCATTTCTAACAATTCTTCCAGGGTCTCCACCAAAAGACTCGTTAGAATTACATCAATTTCTAAAGTAGCCCCTTTGGTAATTACAATGCCTGGACCAGTCCCGTATTTGTCAGACAAAACCGTACCATGGAATTATGGAGGGGATGTCTACTACCACGGTATCAAGCAAGATTGGCCAGTTGCCAAAGATTCAAGTTCTGAGAAGATTCACCCTGATATAAGTAATATTGCAGGTACTAGCAAGATTACCCGAAGCGGAAGGATATTCTCTCCAGAAATTGCACCCCAAAAAGCAATTTTTGGACCCGTAATCATTCTTGTTATTGTTGCTCCTCCAAAGGCTATTCCCAGTCCTACAATCATCTCTGCTAATACTTTAACTGACAAAGCTGATACAACCCCTGTTATCACTCCTATTGACGTTCATGCTGCCGAGTCAACTGAGACTCGAGGTAAAAGTATTCTGATTGAGCCTGTCTGGACGAAGGCACAATCATTGGCTATCCCTGAGACCTTCTGGAAAGAGATGGAGGAAATTCTAAAGATCATAAAAAAGAGTGACTACAATGTAGTCGAGCAACTGGGATAAACTCCATCTAAAATTTCCATGCTGGCTTTACTACTATGTTTTGAGGCGCATGCAAAAGCCTTGGTAAAATTCCTGAAAACTACCCATGTACCCCAAGAAACATCTGTCGATCAGTTCCAAGACTGCGTAGCCAGCTTGACTGCACATAATGGTTTAGGTTTCTCGGATGCTGATTTAACGCCAAGAGGGAGGAAGTATAATGAGGCATTACATGTCTCAGTAAAATGTAGGGGCACGACTCTGGATCATGTGTTGGTTGACACTGGTTCATCTCTAAATGTATTGCCTAATAAGGCTCTTGATAGGCTTGACTGTGAGAGATTGACATTGAAACCAAGCAACATAGTAGAGAGAGCCTTTGACGGTTCAAAAAGGATGGTGCGTGGGGAAGTGGACATCCCCATAAAGGTTGGAACCCAAACATTTGATTCAACTTTTTATGTAATGGATATTCGCCCTTCATATTCCTGCTTGCTAGGCCGACCATGGATTCACAATGCTGGCGTTGTTACCTCTACGCTGCACCAAATGCTAAAGTATCTAATTCAAGGGAAAATCATCACCGTTCATGGAGAATAAGAGTATATGATCAGCCATCTCAATTCCTTCCTATACATGGAGTTAGATGGTGAATTTATTGAAACTCCTTTCCAGCACTTTGAAGAAGTCCCGCAGGATGTGGCAGTAACCAAGTTTGTGTCTCAAGTTCCCAAGATCATAGGGCCTCCACTCCGGATGTCATCTTTGAAGGATGCCAAGGCAGTGATAGAAGAAGGTGGGTGCACTATCTGGGGACAACTCCCAAATATCCCATACAAATCTAACAAGTTTGGCCTGTGTTTCACTTTAGGTGCCCAGAAGGCTGTACGCCACGCTTGTGCCGGAGGACCACCGTTGAAGATAAAGAACTGCGAAGTCAATGCAGTAGAAGATGATGAAGACAACTATGACCTATAGGATTGGATTTTCCCAACCGTCAGTGGAGGGCTCAGCAACTGGGAGGCTAGAGATTTCGTCCCGATCACTTTTATCCCACAGTAATTTGTCTTTACATTTTGTTGGATCTGTCATATTAAAACAATTCAGACTCTTAAAACCTTGTGTCTTACCCGAGGCACAATGGTCCATTTGTAAGGGTTATTATCTCATTTCCATATGACATCAATGAATCATGGACGTTTTTGCATACAAACTTTGTGATCATTGTTTTTCTTTTTTACATTTTTATGTCTTTCAAAGATAGATATACCCTTACACACACTCACACTCACAATGCAGGTCTACATCCATTCGGGATCCCATGGGTAACGGTTCTTCTATGACTTTCTGTGACTCTGAAAATCTAATCTACCAAGCCGAAGACGAAGGTGAGGAAGATTGTGAAGTACCAGGGGAACTTGCCAGGTTATTACAACAAGAAGAGAGAACCATTCAGCCCCACGAGGAACCGGTGGACACCATCAATCTAGGTACCGAAGAAGACAAAAGAGAAGTTAAGGTGGGTGCCAATCTGGAACCCAATGTCAAGGAGCGTCTGATTCAGTTGCTACACGAGTATGTTGAGGTTTTTGCCTGGTCGTATAAAGACATGCCAGGACTTGATGCAGATATTGTGGTACATCGTCTACCTACAAAAGAGGATTGTCCACCAGTAAAACAAAAGGTCCGTTGAATGCAGCCAGATATGTCAGAGAAGATTAAAGCAGAAGCCATGAAACAATTCAATGCTGGATTCTTGGTCGTCACCTCCTATCCGCAATGGGTTGCCAATGTTGTTCCCATACCCAAAAAGGACGGCAAGGTATGAATGTGCATGGACTACCGAGATTTGAATAGGGCAAGCCCTAAGGATGATTTCCCACTCCCCCACATTGACATTCTAGTCGATAATACAACACAACACAAAGTGTTTTCCTTCATGGACGGCTTCTCAAGCTACAACCAAATCAAAATGGCGCTGAGGATATGGAGAAGACAACCTTTGTCACACAATGGGCCACATTCTGCTACAAGGTGATGCCATTCAGACTGAAGAATGTTGGGGCAACCTATCAGCGTGCCATGGTATCTCTATTTCACGACATGATACATCACGAAATAGAGGTCTATGTGGACGACATGATATCTAGATATCAAACAGAAGAAGAGCATCTTGATCATTTACAGAAACTGTTTAAGAGATTAAAAAAGTACAAACTGAGGTTGAACCCAAATAAATGCACGTTTGGAGTAAGGTCTGGTAAACTCCTGGGCTTTGTCGTTAGCAGTAAAGGTATTGAAGTAGATCCTGCCAAGGTGAAAGCGATACAAGATATGCCTGCTCCTCGTACTGAAAAGGAAGTCAAAGGTTTCTTGGGACGTTTGAACTACATTGTCAGATTCATTTCTCACCTGACAACTACTTGTGAACCAATCTTCAAACTACTGAAGAAAGATCAAGTAGTCAAGTGGAATGATGAATGCCAAATTGCTTTTGAAAAAATCAAAGAGTACCTACAAGAGCCTCCCGTGTTGATGCCACCAGTCGAGGGAAGGCCATTAATCATGTATCTGACTGTTTTGGAAAATTCAATGGGGTGTGTATTGGGGCAGCATGACGAGTCTGGCCGAAAAGAGCATGCTATTTATTACCTGAGCAAAAAGTTTACCGACTGTGAAACAAGATATTCACTGCTCGAGAAAACTTGTTGTGCTCTGGCATGGGATGCTTGCCGACTAAGACAGTATATGCTGACCCATACTACCTTGTTGATATCTAAAATGGATCCAATAAAATACATCTTTGAGAAACCTGCTCTCTCTGGGAGAATAGCGAGATGGCATATGATCTTGGCAGAATATGACATACAGTATACTACCAAGAAAGCAATAAAGGGCAGTGTATTAGCTGATCACCTTGCTCACCAAGCTGTAGAAGACTACCAGTCCATGAAAGTTAGAATTTCCAGATGAAGACATCATAATTGTAAATAACTATGAAGAATTCAGGCCATATGACGGACCTGAACAAGGATCCCAATGGACCCTGGTTTTTGATGGGTCATCTAGCACACTCGGCAATGGTATTGGTGTTGTACTCATATCTTCTGAAGGATGTCATACCCCCTTTACGGCAAGACTCTGCTTCAATTGTACAAATAACATGGTGGAATACGAAGCGTGCATCTTTGGTCTCAAAGATGCCATAGACTTAGGGATCAAATATTTGAATGTATTTGGAGATTCAACTTTGGTTATCAGCTAGATCAAAGGGGAGTGGGACACCAAACACCCTAACCTTATCCCATACAAAGAACATGTTTTGACATTGCTCCTGCGTTTTGAGAAGATTACTTTTGAGCATTTCCCGCGAGAAGAAAATCAGCTAGCAGACGCACTAGCCACAATGTCATCTATGTTTAAACTTAAATGGGATAACGAGGCTCCCCAGATCACCATTGAATGAAGGAATGAACCAGCACACTGTCACGAGATTAATACTAAAGAAGTAGTGGACCAGCCTTGGTTTCACGAAGTCAAGAGGTATCTCGAAACCCAAGAATATCCAGAAGGAGCTTCAGTAAACGATAAGAAGTTCTTAAGGAGATTCTATGCTAAATTATTCCTTAGTAATGGCATTCTTTACAAACGCAACCATGACTCTGTGTTACTTCGGTGCGTGGACAAGGTTGAAGCTGAAAGGATCATGGTTGATCTACATGAAGGCACTTTTGGCACCCATTCCAGTGGGCATACAATGGCAAAGAAAATCCTACGGGCAGGCTATTACTGGTCTACCATGGAAGCAGATTGCTATCAACACTCTCGAACCTACCATAGGTGTCATATATATGCTGATAAGGTGCACGTACCTCCAATTCCTCTAAATGTCTTGACGGCTCCTTGGCCCTTTGCTATGTGGGGCATCGATATGATTGGGGAAATCAAGCTGACAACCTCTAATGGACACCACTTCATCTTAGTGGTCATTGACTATTTTACAAAGTGGGTGGAGGCAGCTTCTTTCGCTTTCATTACCAAGAATGTTGTCGCCCGGTTCATCAAGCAAAATCTCATCTATCGTTACGGTATCCCGGAGAGGATCATTACAGACAACGGTATGAATCTGAATAACACTATGATCACCACCTTGTGCGAGCAATTCAAGATCCAGCATCAAAATTCTTCCCCTTACCGGCAAAAGATGAATGGTGTTGTCGAAGCCGCGAATAAGAAAATTAGAAAGATCATACAGAAAATGACAGTCACATACAAAGACTGGCATGAGATGCTATCGTTCGCTCTCCACGGATATCGTACCACAGCTTACACATCAACTAGGGCAACACCATATTCTCTGGTATACGTCATGGAGGTTGTCTTACCTATTGAGGTCCAGATCCCCTCTCTAAGAATTATGAAGGACGTAGGGTTGAATGAAGAATATTGGATCCAGACTCGACTTAATCAACTAAACTTGATTGATGAGAAAAGACTTATTGTTGTCTCTCATGGTCAAATGTATCAAAAACGGATGATCAAGGCTTTCAAAAAAAAGGTCAGACGGCAAGTGTATCAAGTCGGGGATTTGGTGATCAAACGTATCATATTGCCGCAAGGTGATCTCGGGGGAAAATAGACTCCTACATACGAAGGACCATTTGTAATCAAAAACATATTCTCTTGTGGAGCAATGATCTTGACCACCATGGATGGCGACGACCTACTGCACCCTGCAAAGGCAGACATAGTCAAAAGATACTACCAATAAAAGACCCTCTAGGTTGACACACCTAGGAAAAACAAGGGCATCCCGGCGAACCAAAAAGGTTTAGGAAAAAATTAGGGATAAAACAAAAAAAAATTGTACACCCGGCAAGCTGAAAACCCGAAAAGGCGGCTTGGACAAAAAAGGGTATCCCGGTGGACTGAAAACCCGAAAGGGAGGTCCAGGCAAAAGTTAGGGAATTAAAGCGTATGACTATGTCCCGTTGAATCACCTTGCAGACAACCTTTGGCTTCAACTGACAAACTCATAGGTTTTTATCAATTCAATCATCTTCGGACGAGGCAACAAATAGACAAGATGCTCAGAGATACGAAGGCTATAGCACAATGGGACCCCCATGGGATTATTGCACATAGTTATCTTTTCTTTGTATCAAAATTTTCATTTTTTTACGACAGTATTTCTCTTACTAGAATGTTTGTCTCGTTGTACAAAAATACTTACTCAAAGTCAATACAAAGATATCCCTTTGAAAGTAAAAAACTATCTGTTTTTCTTTACTCTTGTGTTTTGTTTACAAAAACGTCCAATGATTCATTTTTTAACATATGCATTTGAACATAATTAGTGTTTACAAATAAACAAAATAAAAAGACAATCACTGATGGCTTTAAGAGATAGGGAAATCTCTCTAAGTTATTTCCATAAAATCCCCGCAGTATGCAGTTTAATCCCTAGCAGAACAGAGCTTCCAATTATCAATCCCCAGTAGAAGTCGTCAAATTTCTCAGGATTCCCCAATAGGATTTTACAAGAAGTACATGGCATCTCCCTTACGATAGAGTTTATTTCTCTAAACAGAAATTTATCAACACTTAGACTTCACAACATGAAGACTTATACTCTATACCCTCAGCAGGAGTCAGGGATTTATTTTCCCCAATCCAACGGCAGTACAGCAAATTAGCTCACATGCGCATACATCGCACCCATATATCATAAACATTGATGACGCGGATGCATTATACTATGCATTTCATACAACATAACATTGCATATTAGCTAACCTTTTATCTTTTTCAGGATAAGATTAATCAAACAGCTACCATTAACAATGTTCAAAGTCTTCAGATACGCTCCATACACGGATGCCATTCTGATACTCATTCAGATTCAAATTCTCAGATACAGTTCAGATATGCTCCAGACACGGATGTCATTCTGATACTCATTCAGTTCTCAACTTCCAGATACAGTATAGATACGCTTCATACACTGATGCCATTCTGATACTCATTCAGATTCAACTTCTCAGATACGCTCCAGACATGGATTCCATTCTGATACTCATTCAATTCTTAACTTCCAGATACAGTACATATATTCTCCATACATGGACGCCATTCTAACACTCATTCAAAATCAGCCTCCAGATGTAGTACATATATGCTCCAGATACGGATGCCATTCTAATGCTCATTCAGTTTCAACTTACAAATATGATTCAACAATCACTTTGGATGGCATCTACAAGCCCATCTCCAACAACTTTCTATCACTTCTCTAAATGGCATCTTTAAGCCCATTCCCTCTACCATCACATCACCGAGTGTAAATTTCTGGGCACTCTAGTGTCCAATCATCTTCCACCTTCGAGTCACGAATGACAAAACTAGCCAATCTAACTCTTCAGGTTTAAGAAGATTGAACAGGGGCATTTGTTGTACCCCAAAATTTTCCCTCTCACTTATCAATATTTTTGCTCACAAGATCTCCTTGGGCTCAAGACTGCACTAGGATTTGATCAACTCAAGACACCTCCTTATGCACTGATGACCCAAAACTAGGGTTTTAGTTTGCACAAGGACATTTGAACTTACAATGCCCTATATGACTTTCATGGATCATTATGGACCCCCAAGATCACTCATGTCAAGTTTCAAGCCTTGGATCACATTTTTGCTCAATCAATTGAGCAATTGCCCTAAAAATCAGTTGTATTGGGGAAAAAGTCAACTATGGCCAATTTATAGTCAAACTTCTTAATTTTTGATCCATACCAACATATTAAACTTATATGTATCATTTAATCAAGTTTGGACCACAACTTCTCAAGAAATTTGATCAAATCTCCAAAAGGGCAAAATGGTCAAAATCAGGGTTTTGACTGAGAAAGGGCCATTTCTGATTTTTGACCTAGCAAATGATCAATTGGTTTAAGGCATGATCTTAAGAGTCCAATTGCATTATTTTGACCTAATGGCATGGTTCAAAACATTGCAAGTCCATTGGATTGACAGATGAATTTTTCAGTCAACTGATCAAAAGTCAACAGTATACTGAAAAGTCAAACTTTGACTTTTTTGTCAAATTCAAGTGCCAAAAATCAAAATTCATCAAAACATGTCAAAATATGAAAATTATTCATCAAGGAATAAAAAAGTCAAGGTTTCATTTTGAAAAGTCAAATTTTCTAAACTTAGAAATTTTTCCAGTCGCATTTTACTTCCAGTTTGTACCAGATTTAAAACCTCCCCGTTTGGAGCAGGTTTCTATTTATATATTCCGCACTGCTTTTACTTTGTTTAGTTCCCGCACTGCTTTTACTTTGTTTATTTCCTGCACCTGCTTTTACTTTGTTTATTTCCCGCACTGCTTTTACTTTGTTTATTTCCCGCACTGCTTTTACTTTGTTTATTTCCCGCACTGCACTTTAAATTATTTACTTTCTCGCATGACTTATTTTAACATGTCTGTTTACATTCCCATGTCAGGCTGAACCTTACTGGACTAGAATATAAGGAATCTAGTTAGATCGATATTCCAAATAATGTGTCAATAGAAATGCTGATGGGCTATTTTGGTTTTTAATACGAGTTTTCTGTACTTTATTGTTATTGGGTAAGATCGAAAGCCGTCCAACCCTTTGTTAAACTTGGTTAGTTCTAACTGGTCAAAGGAAGCGAAAGCGCTTTATCCGGTTAGTTAGGGATTTTTTTTATCAAAGAAATCAATTTTGAAACTATTTTCGGACGCGTTTATAGGGTTAAAGTTAGGTTCCCTTTTTATTAGAAATTCCGGATCAAAATACTTTTCAACTTGGTCAAGTACTCTATTTCTTAAAAATAGGTTTATTACTTTAACACAATGCACACCTTTTTATAAGTGACAATAAGAAGGTCTGATTAGAGAGTAAACTCGGTTCTGATTATGCGAAAGCGACAGTTCCTGTTAAATTAGTTCTTTTCTTTAGTAGAAAATATGGCCCTATAAGTAGTTCTATTCCGAAGCATTGCGAATATCATCTGACTACGTGAATTACATTCGACCCTGCTTTTATATCTGAAGTTTATTTCGCTGCACTTTACTTTCTTGCATGCTAAGTTCCCTGTTTAATATTGACTTAGCTAAACACTGTAACAATAGAAAACGATAGATTGACGATTGGTCTTTGTGGATCGATAATCTTTTATATTACTCTGACGCAATTCGTACACTTGCGAATACACCGCATCAAGTTTTTGGCGCCGTTTCCAGGGAGAAATTTCGTTAAATTTCGCAGCCTATAGTCGCACTGTCTAGACTAAGTTTTACAGTCCGGTTAATACGAAGATCTCGCAGCACCGGAACCTTATTCAATCCTTTAGCAGAACCTGGACGTTACATCCATTTTCTCTGTAGAATTAGAAAAACTATGGCCGAGAATCGTAACCAAAGACCCCTTAAGGAATTTGCCCAACCGTCAGATGAGGAACCTAGTTCATGTATCGTAAACCCGGCTATAACCACAAATAATTTCGAACTAAAACCCTCATTGCTACAATTGGTGCAACAAAACCAATTCGGTGGTCTCACTACTGAGAACCCGAATCAACACTTAAAAACTTTTATACAATTAGCAGACACTTTAAAATGAAATGGTGATTCGCCTGAGGCAATACGACTAAGATTATTCCCTTTTCCCCTTAGAGATAAAGCACGAGATTGGTTAGATTCCCTTCCATCCAATTCAATAACAACCTGGGAAGACCTTAGGAGAGTATTTCTCGCAAGATATTTTCCGCTCAGCAAAATTGTTGTCCTTAGAAACCAAATCACTAGATTTAACCAAAACCTGGGAGAATCACTTTTTGAAGCTTGGGAGAGATATAAGGACCTGTTAAGAGCCTGTCTACACCATGGCCTAGAACAATGGCTAATCATCCACACCTTCTATAATGGACTCTATTACAACACAAAGATGTCTATCGATGCTGCCGCTGGTGGCGTATTGATGAATAAACCTTACCTAGAAGCCTGCACTCTCATTGAGGACATGGCCCAAAACCATTACCAATGGGGAACAGAACGAGCTACGGTAGAGAAAAAGGAGACCCAAGGAGTAAAACATGAGATAAGTTATCTAGACATGATGCAAGTTAAAATGGACACTTTTGCCTTAAAAGTCCAAAACATGTCTCAAAACCCTAATAATGTAGTCGCAGTAGCTTCCGAATGCGAACTCTGTGGGACACAAGGACATCAACCTGCGGAATGTAACTTGTTGAATGAGCCTTGCTCAGACCAAGTAAATTACACCCAAGGAAACCCATTTTCAAACACTTACAACCTCGGATGGAGGAATCACCCAAACTTTTCTTATAAAAATAATAGCCCAATACAAAACTCTGCACCTCCGAGACCTACAGGTTTCCAAGCCCAGAGACCAAATCAACCTATGCAAGTTGTGGCACCCAAACCAAACCTTGAGAAAATCATGGAAAATTTCATTTCAGCTCAAACCCAGCAAAACAAAGAGTTCCTAAATCAGAATATTCACGTAAATGAACTAATCACGCAATTAGGAACTAAGGTTGATTAGATAATTACGCATAACAAGATGCTTGAAACCCAGATCTCGCAGATAGCCCAAACACAAGCCCCGCAAAATACACCTGGAGGAAAATTCCCTGGACAACTTCAACCAAATCCTAAAGGGCAAGCTAATGCCATTTCCTTACGAAGTAGGACTACTTACGATGGACACAAGAATCCAGCCATGAGTACACCCTCATAACCTAAGACAAATGTTTTGCCTACAGACCAAGTGGAGGAACCAGAGGAACCCGAAAAGCAAAAAGAACCAGAATTAAAAGATAAAACTAATAAATCACCACCCCCGTATAAACCCCCAGTCCCATTTTCGCAAAGACTTAAACAAACCAAACTTGACAATCAATACCAAAGATTTGTTAAAGTTATAGAAAAACTCCATGTAGAGATTCCTTTCACCGAAGCCATCACTCAGATACCATCTTATGATAAATTCCTAAAAGACATCCTGACCAACAAGCGTAGACTTGATGATCCCAAACCTATCGAATGCAATTTTATTTCAGAAAATAAACTTGCCAAGAAAGAAAAGGATCCAGGAAGTTTTTCCATTCCTTGTATCTTAGGAAATCATACTATTGACAAATCCTTCTTAGATCTAGGAGCTAGCGTCAGCCTTATGCCTTTAGCAGTTTGTAGAAGGTTAAACTTAGGAGAATTGCAGCCGACTAAAATGTCTCCCCAGTTGGCTGATAGATCAGTTAAGTATCCTATAGGCATACTTGAAGACATACCAGTTAAGATCGGTCAGCTATATATCCTAACTGATTTCGTGGTTATGGATATTAAAGAAGACGAAGAAATCCCAATCCTCTTAGGTAGACCATTCCTATCAACAGCCGGAGCCATAATTGATGTTAAGAAAGGAAAATTAACATTTGAGGTGGGTGATGAGAAGATAGAATTTATTCTTTCAAAGTTCTTAATGGCACCAATCATATGAGATGCTTGTTATGCCATCGACGTCATTGACGAGTGTATATTGGAACTTAAGCGAGAGGAATCTAACAAAAATATTAAGTTACCTTCGACCCCCATTATGGAGGACGATGGATTTAAAGGTTTAGAACCTTACATCGATGACGACCTCTATGAATGTTTATCGCTTACTCCCGATCCCATGCCTTGCCCTTTGAAACCATCTTTAGAACTGAAGGAACTTCCCAAGAACCTCAGATATGAATTATTAGATAAAGAGATGAATCATCCTGTTATAGTTAACGCTATTTTAAGTCAAGACGAGACAACTCAACTCTTAGAGATCTTACGAAAATATCCCTAAGATTTAGGGTATAACATCTCCGATTTAAAAGGAATAAGTCCATCGGTGTGCATGAACCGAATCTTGTTAGAGAAAAACTCAAAACCCTCAAGAGAACATCAAAGAAGAATAAACCATATAATGAGTGATGTTGTTAAAAGAGAAGTTCTTAAGTTACTAGAGGCTGGTATAATTTACCAAATATCATATAGTAATTAGGTGAGCCCTGTGCATGTGGTGCCAAAGAAAGGAGGCATCACATTCATAGAAAATGAGAAAGGTGAGCATATTGCTAAACGAACAGAAGGAGGTTGGCGTATGTGTATAAATTATAGAAAATTAAACAAAGCAACCAGGAAGGATCATTTCCCTCTTCCATTTATAGATCAAATGCTCGAACGTCTAGCCAGACACTCGCACTTTTGTTATCTAGATGGATACTCATGATTTTTCCAAATACCTATTCACCCTGAGGATCAAGAGAAAACAACCTTTACTTGTCCTTATGGAACGTTCGCCTATAGACGAATGCCCTTCGAACTCTGTAATGCCCCTGCCACTTTTCAATGTTGTATGATGTCTATATTTGCAGATTACCTAGATGGAATAATGGAAGTTTTCATGGACGATTTCTCGGTGTGTGGACTCAATTTTAAAGATTGTCTCTCCAACCTCGAAAAAATCCTTGAAAGATGCGTAGAGGTGAACCTAGTGCTAAACTGGGAAAAATGACATTTTATGGTTAATGAAGGTTTAATATTAGGACACATTGTCTCCGAAAGAGGCATTGAGGTCGATAGAGACAAAATTGAAGTTATAGAAAACCTCATCCCACCTAAAACCATTAGGGAGATTAGAAGTTTTCTTGGACATGCTGGTTTTTATCGGTGTTTTATAAAAGACTTCTCTAAAATAACAAAACCTTTGACTAATCTTCTAATGAAGTACGTTGAATTTGTTTTCGACAAGAAATGTCTCGAAGGAATTAAATTTTTGAAACAAGCACTGATTTCAGCTCTGATCATGCAACCCCCATATTGGACACAACCTTTTGAAATCATGTGCGATGCCAGCGATTATTCAGTTGGTGTTGTTCTAGGACAACGAAAAGACAAGAAATTACATGTTATATATTATGCTAGTAGAACCCTAGATACTGCCCAGCTCAACTATGCAACAACAGAGAAAGAATTACTGGCAGTAATTTTTGCGATAGATAAGTTTAGGTCCTACCTAGTTGGAGCAAAGATCATTGTTTACACTGATCATGCTGTCATACGTTATCTATTAAATAAAAAGGACGCTAAACCTATATTACTTAGATGTATCCTGTTACTCCAAGAGTTTGATCTAGACATTAAGGATAAGAAAGGGACAAAGAATGTTGTCGCTGACCACCTCTCTAGATTAGAACACTTAAAACCTGACTTATTGCCTATAAATGATGATTTCACCTATGACAGACTTATAGCTAAGACTGATGATTTCGAGCCTTAAAGAGATAAAGATTTTGAAAAAATTTCAGTAATGAAGAGCGTACATTGGTACGCTGATTTTGTAAACTACCTAGCTGCAGATATCATACCCCCTGATCTAAATTACCAACGGAAAAAGAAGTTCTTCAAATATGTTAAACATTTCTACTGGGATGAAGCGCTCTTATTCAAGAGAGGAATAAATAATATTTTCAGGCGTTGCGTCACAGAAGAGGAAATAGAAGACATCATCAAACACTGTCATTTTGCACCTTATGGTGGACATGCAGGTATATCTAAAATGCACGCCAAGATTCTTCAAGCAGGCCTCTATTGGCCAACTTTATGACGCGATGTTCATGCCTACATTGTCAAGTGCGACCGATGCCAATGCACCGGGAACATATCGAGACGTGACGAGATGCCAATGAGGAATATCCAGTAAGTTGAACTCTTTGATGTTTGGGGTATAAACTTTATGGGACCATTTCCACCTTCAATGGGAAATAGGTACATTTTGGTAGCTGTGAACTACGTGTCTAAATGGATTGAAGCTATTGCATTACCCACAAACGACACAAGAGTGGTAGTCAAGTTATTTAAGAATATCATTTTTTCGAGGTTTGGAACACCCAGTCTCGTTATAAGTGATGGAGGATCACATTTCATATCCAGAATCTTTGATAAGCTTTTGAGTAAGTATGGAGTAAAGCACAGAGTAGAAACACTTTATCACCCACAGACTAACGGCCAAGTAGAAGTGTCTAACAGGGAGATTAAACAAATCTTAGAAAAAACCGTTTCAATTTCCAGAAAAGATTGGTCTCAGAAGCTGCATGAAGCACTATGGGCCTACAGAACAGCTTTTAAAACCCCTATTGGAACAACCCCTTACCAATTAGTCTATGGAAAATCTTGTCATTTACCCTTCGAGTTAGAGCATAAAGCCTATTGGGCCATTAAGACCCTGAATTTGGAATATTTGACTTCTGGTGAAAAGCGCATCCTTGACATTCATAAATTGGAGGAATTCTGCCAGTCTGCCTATGAGAATGCTATAATATATAAAGAAAGAACCAAAACTTGGCATGACAGAAGAATTATAAAGAAGGATTTCAATATAGGCGACCTTGTTCTCCTTTTCAATTCCAGGTTGCGACTTTTTCCTGGCAAGCTACGTTCAAGATGTGCTGGTCCTTTTGAGGTCTCTAGAATCCTAAGATCTGGAGCAGTCGAGATCAAGAACAATTCTTGTAGCCCATTCATCGTTAATGGGCAGAGGTTAAAGCACTACGAAGGAGGTGACATTCCCACCAACTACTCCAACCACACTCTGATTGATCCACCAGTACCAGTTTCCGATATATGAAGCTTACTCGTCAAGCTAACAACGTTAAACAAGCGCTGCATGGGAGGCAACCCATGAGTTTATTTTTATTTTTTGCATTTATTTACTTTTTACTTTATCAAATTTTATTTTTATCTTTATACTAACAGTTGCAAAATTTATGATTTCAGGCATCACCTGCTAGCCGTCTTTGTTAACTACATTTTTCAGGATGGAGCATTTCGATGACATGCATGTTTCCTTCCAAGATGACACTCAGAGACAACACTATGTGGTCCTTTCACAGCGGCCCATGGCACCGACCAGATATCTAGACCAGATTTGCATGGAAGCTCTTGGCTTTGAAGCCAGTATCAAGTATCTATGTAACCAGCTAAAGTGGGACGAGTATGCAGATGACCTAAATGTGACCTACAGGAACCTCACCTTAGAATTCCTCAGTTCATTCGAGTTTGAGCCCTATAATGGCCGGGATGGATATCTCACTTTTAGACTATTCAAGATAGAATACTGTTTTACCCAGAGGGAGTTTGGCGACTTGCTAGGCTTCCAGACCACACCCAATGCTATACCTGAGCTACCAGTTGGCTATTTCATGACTAGGGACATAGAGAAATTCCAGAGAGATATTACTACTGGAGGGAGCCTTGATCCTTCCACTCAGCTATCCCCTGTTATTCACAACCCCGCTTTCAGGTATATTCAGATGGTTATTGCTCACACTTTCCTAGGGAAGGACGACACTGATACCCATGTTAGCAAGGAGAAGATTTATTTCCTCTACTATGCGACCCAGTCTCGCCCTGTAGCCTGTGGAAATTTTCTGCTATGGAATCTCATGATGACTTCTAAGTCTGCTGAAGGTATCCTCTATGTGGGAGGGACATTGACTCAGATTGCTTCTGCTTTGGGTCATACAAGTAAGTTATCTCACCTTACCTCCTACTGTGGATATACTACAATGGACATTGATTTATGTTTGGATCGTGAGCTGATGAGAAGAGTCTACTTTAATCCCAACCAGTATAGACTCCTGATTAATAATGAAATCGTTCACTATTTTACCTTGCCTAATCCCATGATGACTAATGTCCATAACCCTGCCAATTGGACATATGCCTTAGAAGGTCTTGGAGAGACCGTGGACGAGCAAAAATCACCTCTGATACCTGAGTGTCATCCATGTCCATTGCCAGAAAGGACCACTGTATTCTCTAATAATTTCTTTGCAGCAACCCGACATCTATGCACAGGTTGCTGAGATGCGTAGAGAGGAGCCCAACTTCGTCAGACAGTTGAAGACCTCTCTCTTCAGGTTATGGTTTCCGATGCTACTCACTCTACTGAGGCAGACCTCCTACAGCAGGAAATTGATGATCTTCGCAGTAAGTTAGCTGCAACTCATGGTCCTGAGTCGACCACATACCCTACCACTCCTTGATGATGTTGATTCATATCTGCACTATTTTGTTGTTTTGTTGTTTCTTTTATCATGTTGTTTCCTTTTTCAGACTTATTTATTTTTATGCCTAACTCTTGCATTCTACTTTCTTTTTATTTTTTGTGACTTACCATGATTAAGTATATTTATTTTTATTTTTTATTTTTATTTTTTTCTCTTTAATTAATTGTTTTTTTTATGAGTTTATTATTTTCAAGTTATAAACATAAAAGAAAAGAATTCAATACACCAATCCTTGGAAGCACCAAATGAAGAATTGTTGTTTGCACCTACTTCTAACACTTTTGCAGGTACGGCTCCTGGCTTCTACATCACTGAAGAGATGTGGCGTGACCAGCTAGTCCGAGAGGAGAGAAGAGATGGTTTACTTTCTACCATCCAATAGCAGCTGGCAGATAACATGAGTTTCATGGAGGCGTCACGACAGCAGACAAACCGCTCTTTTCAAAGTCTTTTGGAATCTCAATTGGAGATATCTCGCGAGCAACATAGGCAACAAGCCCATTTTCAGAGGCACTCCGCCCTCATGGAGGCCACTCAAGGTTCCCTTTTTGGTAACTTTCGTGAGATTCAGAGTTCACAGATTGCCTTGCCCGCCAGATTCAACCAGTTCGAGGCTTCTCAGAGCAGTCGTCGTTGCAGCCGATCCCGTCATCCTAGACATTCACCGCATGATGGCGAGGGACCCAGCCAGCCTTAGTACTTTACCTGGTGACTCTTTCCTATTCTTATTTCATAACATTTGGGACAATGTTTGATTTAAGTGTGGGAGGAGATTTACTCGCTTTCTCGCTTTATTTTTTCTCTCGCTTTATTTTTCCCTTTTCCTGCATTTTCCTTCTCGTTATTTTACTTCTTTATTTGCTTTAGTTTGCTTGTTTGCTTTCTTTTCAAAACAATACATGTGTTTGATGAGTCATCTATATCTATATGGTCTAGTGTATGTCCACTCCTCCATTTCTTGAGCCTAACCGAAAATTTTTTTCCTAAGAAAAACACTGTGTTTTGAACTTAGTTGGGCTATAAGACCTGGTTGAGATAGGATGTAGTATGACTTGGGAAAGCCCTTTTGAAGCATCGGCATCGTTTTTACACCTTAAGCTTCGTAAATTTAGGAATTCGATCTCGATACCCCCTATACCGTGACCTTAAAATTTTCATTCTTAAATCCTTGAATAGTTTATCCTAGCAGTCAGCTCTGGTCTAAGCATGCTCTACGTAGGGGACCGAAGAGAAGTGAATGATCTATATGCTATGTTCTTATTATAAACTATAACCCCGGGATAGGTGATCCTTACAGAGTCATTTAACTCAACAAAAGTTGTATGTTAAAAAATAAAGCAAAAGCAAAAGAAGAAGAAAAAGAAAAAGATTTTTTTTTACCCATCTTTAGTTGGTTCAGAGGTATCTGGTGCTGAACTTGGTAGGGCGGATTATGATCCGATCCCCCGCAACTATAAATGGGTCAATAAAAGGGGTTACACCAACTTTTTGTACCAGAGCCCTGCGTTTTATGATCAGAATCACTACCCGGTCACTTTACTATGAGCATGTACGAATAACAGGCTTAATGTGATTGCGCCTGAATGAAAAAGGATTTGAAAAAAAGGAAAAATATAGGCCTAAGCATAGTGGCATGATATGGATTGGTTCGTAAAAGAACGAAGCTTATGTCCGTTTTACGGAAGAGTGTCACTACAATATCCTTGGTTTGAATCAGTCAGTACCTATCAATACATCTCTGTTTTAATTCCAGAGGCCCCTTGCAGCCCAACTTGTTCACTAACACCATTTTTCTTCTTAATCTATTTAGAGTTCTTGCTTGAGGACAAGCAAAGGTTTAAGTGTGGGAGAATTTGATAACACTTGCTTTACACTTGTTTTTTACTCTGATTTCACATATTATTTAGGTTTTTTATTATTTTTTTCTCGTATTATGCCTATCTTTTATTTCCTTTTCAGGTATTTCAAATATCTAGAGCTCCCTTGAAGAAATGAAGGAAAACTGGCTGAAAAATAGGAGTTTAGGTCAAATTTGCACTCATGGCGTCCACCACGGTGCCAGCCATAGGGTAGGTCATGACGTGGACCACCTCCTGCTGACCTCAACTGCCACGTTCCCCACTTCCTTTCATTTACAATCATGGTGGGCGCCATGGCCTCCATGGCGGGCGCCACCTTTGGACGATGTTTTCCCCCCCAAAAGGAGTTGGGGGGCATTCCTGTGATTTCCTGCATTCCTCATCCTCTATAAATAGAAGTTCTTGATTTCATTTCAATTCACCCAAGCTTAGTTGCAAACTTGATCCAACCATAGTTGCAAACTTAAGCCATATAATTTCACCATTGTAAAGCGATAATTCTTCATATCGGGGAATTATTGCATTGTTGATTGAGTCTGTGATCGAGTTCGTAGATTGAGTCTGTAATCGAGTTTGGAGCACTTCGGCAGAAGTTTATCTTGCCACATTTATTTTCAACTGCTGTTTATTTCCAGTCGCATTTTACTTCCAGTTTGTACCAGATTTAAAACCTCCCCGTTTGAAGCAGGTTTCTATTTATATATTCCACACTGCTTTTACTTTGTTTATTTCCCGCACTGCTTTTACTTTGTTTATTTCCCGCACCTGCTTTTACTTTGTTTATTTCCCGCACTGCTTTACTTTGTTTATTTCCCGCACCGCACTTTAAATTATTTACTTTCTTGCATGATTTATTTTAACATGTCTATTTATATTCCCATGTCAGGCTGAACCTTATTGGGCTAGAATGTAAGGAATCTAGTTAGATCGATATTCCAAATAATGTGTCAATAGAAATGCTTATGGGATATTTTGGTTTTTAATACGAGTTTTTTGTACTTTATTGTTGTTGGGTAAGATCGAAAGCCGTCCAACCCTTTGTTAAACTCGGTTAGTTCTAACTGGTCAAAGGAAGCGAAAGCGCTTTGTCTGGTTAGTTAGGGATTTTTTTTATCAAATAAATCAATTTTGAAACTATTTTCGGACGCGTTTATAGGGTTAAAGTTAGGTTCCCTTTTTATTAGAAATTCCAGATCAAAATACTTTTCAAATTGGTCAAGTACTCTATTTCTTAAAAATAGGTTTATTACTTTAACGCAATGCGCGCCTTTTTATAAGTGGCAATAAGAAGGTCTAATTAGAGAGCAAACTCGGTTCTGATTACGCGAAAGCGACAATTCCTGTTAAATTAGTTCTTTTCTTTAGTAGAAAATATTGCCCTATAAGTAGTTTTATTCCGAAGCATTGCGAATATCATCTGACTACGTGAATTACATTCGACCCTGCTTTTATATCTGAAGTTTATTTCGCTGCACTTTACTTTCTTGCATGCTAAATTCCCTATTTAATATTGACTTAGCTAAACACCGTAACAATAGGAAATGATAGATTGACGATTGGTCTCTGTGGATCGATAATCTTTTATATTACTCTGACACGATTCGTACACTTGCGAATACACCGCATCAATAATCCTCGCTTTGCAGGCCTCAAACTTGTTTGTCACTCCATAATTAAATGTTTACACAATTGTTAAGGCTTTGATCCAAGCAATTGAGCTATTATCCAAGTTGCATTTTGATCAGTGCATTTTGATGCACATCTTTCCACGATTGTACTAATGCATTTCTTTAGTTTATTGTGTTTATTTTTATGTTTTAAATTGTTTTGCTAATTTATCTTATTTTTGCATTTAATTAATTTTCGTATTTTATTTTTCAGCATGTGCAGCTTTCAATAAAAAATTCATAACTGGAGCTACAGGACTCGGATTGAGGCGTTCTAATATTGGTTGGAAAGCTAAGAAAAAGACCTACAACTTTCATGAAGGAGTCGAGAGCCAATTCGGACTGTAGCAAGGTTGAAAAAATTGTTGAAGTTGCAGCACTAGTTTTAGTTAAGTTTCGGGTCAATTAGTTTTGGGCCTGGGTCGTTTGTTTGACCCAGTTGGGTTGTAAAACGGGTCGCTCTCTTTCCCCTTAGGGTAGCAGCCGTGGTACTGTAGCATTCCATTCGAATTCACTGTTCACGAAATTCCATTCACGATTTGGAAAAGCTAGGACGAATGACTATGGAGAACTAATTCCTTTGGGTTGATCTACTGTAATTCAGGTTCCAATACTTGAGATTATTATAATGTTAATTTAAGTTTAATTCCTTTCAATGATATTTTGTGTTATTGTATGCTTAATTCGACTGCATAAAATATATTGATTCAATTTGGTTGATTGTATGATCCTAACATAGACTCATCACGTTTGCTTAATCCGTTGTTGTGTCTGATCAGTCATGTTTGCTTAATCCATGAAAACTTATCCCGTTTGCTTAATTCGGACAATAGGATCGTACATCTCACAAACTTCACCGCGCTTGTCATTGAGTTTGTACCCAAATAGGAATAGACAATCCGCTTCGGGTATTAGAATTATAATAATCGATGATAGTAGGAACCCAAAACAGTAGATCGACTTATTCTATAATCACTTATTTCCAAACAGCTTATTTTATAATCACTTTTTATAATTAGCTTATTTGCCTAAACTCGAACCAAACAACCCCCCAATTTTGATTTTAGTTAGTAAAACCCAAGAGTCCTTGAGAGACGATACTCGAGTTACCGTTACCGTCGTTACTACAATTTGCAATTTAACTCGTTTTTGACCCGCGCGCGACAGCGGATCAAATTGGCGCCGTTGCCGGGGATTCTTGATTTTATTAACCAATTTTAGAGTCATAGGTTTAGTGTTATCGTGCTTAGGTTCTAGATTTCCTTCGGTTTAAGCCAAATCGCGTTTTTTGCGTCATAGTAGTAAAAAATTCGGTTTTTTTGAAAATTGAATCCGATTTGAAATCTGTTTCGACCAGTGGAGGGGAAAAAATTCACTGATCATTTGTCCCATACTACGGAGTAGTTACGGGACTTTGGTCTCAATTTCCCAAATTCATCATTTTTCTATTTTTAATGATTTATTTACTGATTTCATAGAGTCGAAAAAATTATCAAAATTCTATTTTTCACCCATTAGATGAATTTCGTGTTCAGTTTATTTTTTTGAAAAAAATTTAATCGTTTTCTTTCTTTGTGTTTGTTTTTGCTATTTAGGGACATAGTTGGCATTTTCACGATTGTTGCTGCATTGCTGTGCACTAGTCCTGGCTACTAGGTCCTCTTGTCCTGAACTTGTTGCTTTTGATCCTGAGGTAGAAAGAACCTTGCACACACTTCGTAGAGCAGGCCAGGCTAGCAATAGTTCACCTTCACCGACCATAGTTGAGTCTGATTCTGAGTCCGACTATTTGCATAACTTGTTTGCTTCTGATTCTGAATTTGTTTTTGAAATGGCTGACAATAGAACTTTAAGACAACTTGCAGCCCCTGATGTGAATTATAATGGCTTGTGTATTGAATATGATGTTGTTGCTGTTCCTTTTGAATTAAAATCGGGTTTAATACACTTGTTGCCAAAGTTTAATGGTCTTGCAGGTGAGGATCCGCATAAACATTTGAAGGAATTCCAGGTGGTATGCTCTACACCATTGAAGCCTGAAGGGATCACTGAAGATCATATCAAACTTCGTGCTTTTCCTTTTTCTTTGCAGGGTGCAGCGAAGGATTGGATATATGATCTCGAACCGAATTCAATCGCAAGCTGGAATGCTCTGAAAAGAGTGTTCTTGGAGAGATATTTTCCTGCCTCTAGAGCTGCTTCAATCCGAAAGGAGATTTGTGGCATTAGACAAGATAACGAGTCATTGGCTGAGTATTGGGATAGGTTCAAGAAGTTAGTTTCAAGCTGCCCTCAACATCAGATTACCGAGCAACTTCTCATTCAGTACTTTTATGAGGGGTTGTTACCTATGGATAGAAACATTCTTGATGCTGCTAGTGGTGGAGCACTTGTTGACAAAACTCCAGCTGCTGCCAGGGCCCTCATTGAAAATATGTCCTTAAATTCCCAGCAGTTCACCACTCGAACTAATTCTGTCCAGACCAAGGGTGTACATCAAATTCAAGGTTCCTCGAACAGAGCTTTAGAAACCAGAATTGATGAGCTGACCGCTTTAGTCAAACAACTTGCAGTAGCGAAACCTCAAACAGCAACTGTATGTGGCATTTGTACAGCTCATGATCATCCCACTGATACTTGTCCTCTTCTGAAAGATGATACTGTTACCGAGCTGCCTCAAGCTTATGCAGCCAACCTTTACAACCAGAACAGGTACAACAACACCCCTGACTTGTCCACCAACAAATATCACCCCAATTGGAGGAATCATCCCAACCTTCGATATGGAAATCAGCAGCCCTCACAACAACAACAACTCACCGTTCCACTACCCCAGCCACATCACACCCCTCCAGCTACTGCTTCCGGACCGTCCTTGGAAGATCTTGTTAAACAAATGGCCGTGAACAACCTTCAGTTCCAACAAAGAACCGACACTAGCATTCAGACCTTGACCACACAGATGGGACAACTTGCTACTCAAATAAATAATATGCAAGCTCAAGGTTCGAACCAACTTCCAGCACAAACTGTTGTCAATCCGAATGGTAATGCTAATGTGAGCGCTATTTCTTTGAGATCCGGAAAGGTTACAGAAACAGGCCCTGAAAAAAATAAAAAAGTCATTGAGGTAACTTCTGAACTTTCTCCATCTGAACCTTCTCCTTCTGCACTTTCTTCTCCTTCTTCTGTTATGGTTGAAGCTGGAAAAATTAGAGAAAAGGAGTATGTGCCACCTGTCCCCTTCCCACATAGAGTTCTGAAAAATAAAAGAATTGAGGAGGGAGACAAAGAAAGAGAGATTTTGGATGTGTTTCGAAAGGTGGCGGTAAATATTCCGCTACTTGATGTTATAAAACAGGTTCCTAAGTATGCAAAGTTTCTGAAAGATTTGTGTACTAACAAGAGGAGGATTAAGGGAAGTGAAAGAGTGAACTTATGACGAAATATTTCTGCCTTTATTCAGCCCAAACAATCATCTGACAAGGCTGTAAGTGAGCAAAATGTTTCAGCCCTCACTACTCAGGTGCTGCCACAAAAGCAGAAGGATCCGGGAACATTTGCTATTCCTTGTACCATCGGAGATAGTAAATTTGAGAATTGCATGCTTGATTTGGGAGCGGGCATTAATGTTATGCCTACTTCTGTTTATAATAACCTTTGTCTTGGCCCTTTGCAGCATACAGGTTTAATTATTCAATTGGCAAACAGGAGCAACGCTCGACCCGCCGGGGTTGTCGAAGATGTCCTTGTTCAAGTTAACGATTTGATTTTTCCTGCAGATTTTTACATTCTAGACATGGAAGGCGAAACCAAGACAAGCAGAGCTCCCATAATTTTAGGCAGACCGTTCATGAAAACGGCAAAAACGAAGATTGATGTTGACGATGGAACCATGTCCATGGAATTTGGTGACATTGTCGCAAAATTCAACATTTTTGACGCCATGAAACATCCCTTGGAGGAGCATTCCGTTTTTCACATTGAGTTGATTTCTGAACTAGTTGATGATAGTTGTTCTGAATTATTTGCACTTGATTTTCCATCTCTCTCTGATTTTGATGATACTTATTCATGTCCTGATTGCACTGACACTAACGTTTGTGTTCTTTGTACTGAGATTGATGCTTCCTTGCAGCCTGATACATTTCCTACAGGTGAAGTTGTTACCGATGAGGCTGTTTTTGTCGTCGATTCTCTTGACATCCCAGCTACCCCAAGCATTCCATCCATCGAGCAGCCCCGTCCTTAGAGCTAAAAGAGCTCCCTGGGAACCTGAAATATGCTTACTTGGAGCATAATGAAAAACTTCATGTGATTATCTCTTCTAACCTTGATTTCAATCAAGAAGACAGACTTTTGCAGGTATTGAAGAGGCACAAGAAAGCAATCGGGTGGACATTAGCCGACCTTCCAGGTATTAGTCCTTCGATGTGCATGCACATGATTTTACTTGAGGATGGAGCGAAAACAGTAAGGCAGCCCCAAAGGAGGCTTAATCCTTTGATTCTTGATGTTGTAAAGAAAGAGGTAACCAAACTCTTGCAAGCAGGTATCATTTATCCTATCTCTGACAGTAAGTGGGTAAGTCCAGTGCAGGTTGTACCTAAGAAATCTGGACTCACAGTGGTAAAAAATGAAAAGAATGAACTTGTTCCCACTAGAGTCCAGAACAGCTGGAGAGTTTGTATTGATTACAGGAGACTGAACCAGGCTACTAGAAAGGATCACTTTCCTTTGCCGTTCATTGACCAGATGCTTGAACGGCTAGCTGGTAAATCACATTATTGTTTTCTTGATGGTTTTTCAGGTTACTTTCAGATTCATATTGCACCTGAAGATCAAGAAAAGACCACTTTCACGTGCCCATTCGGTACATTTGCTTACAGGAAGATGCCTTTTGGCCTTTGCAATGCTCCTGGCACTTTCCAACGATGCATGATGAGTATTTTCTCTAATTTTATTGAAAATTGCATGGAAGTGTTTATGGATGACTTTACTGTCTATGGTTCTTCTTTTGATGCATGCTTGAACAGTTTAAGCTTGATTTTAGAAAGATGCATCGAGACTAACCTTGTGTTGAATTATGAAAAGTGTCATTTTATGGTTGAGCAGGGAATTGTCCTTGGTCACATTATTTCTGAAAAAGGAATTTCTGTTGACCCTGCTAAGATTGATGTGATTTCTACACTGCCTTACCCTTCTTGCATTCGCGAGATTCGTTCTTTTCTTGGTCATGCAGGTTTTTACAGGCGTTTCATCAAGGATTTCAGCAAGATAGCTCTTCCGCTGTCGAACTTGTTGAAGAATGATGTCACTTTCGATTTTGATGACAAATGCAAACAAGCGTTTGACTTCTTGAAGAAAGCATTGACCTCCGCTCCCATCATTCAGCCCCCTGACTGGACACGTCCTTTTGAGCTTATGTGTGATGCTTCGAATTATGCTGTTGGGGCTGTCCTTGCACAAAGAGTTGACAAGGCTGCCCATGTTATTTACTATGCTTCTAGGACTTTAGATTCTGCACAGTCAAATTACACTACCACTGAAAAAGAACTGCTAGCTATTGTTTTTGCTCTTGACAAATTCAGATCTTATTTGCTAGGTTCCAAGGTTGTTGTTTTTACTGACCATGCAGCTTTAAAGTACTTGCTGAAGAAGCCGGATGCAAAACCGAGATTGATTCGGTGGATGTTGTTGCTCCAGGAGTTTAATGTCGAGATAAAAGACAAAAGTGGAGCTGAGAACTTAGTGGCTGACCACTTAAGCAGGATAGAGAGAGATGAAGACCCTTTTCCTATTCAGGATGACTTTCCTGATGAGCAGTTGTTTCTTTTGCATGGGATTACACCTTGGTTTGCTGACATTGTTAATTTTCTTGTTGCTGGTGTTTTTCCCACAGGTGCATCTCGATCACAAATCCACAAACTCAAGAGTGATGCCAAATATTATGTCTGGGATAATCCGTATCTATGGAAGTTTGGTAGTGATCAGGTAATCAGGAGATGTGTCCCCGACAATGAGATTGAATCTATTTTGAAATTTTCTCATGCATCTCAAGTCGGCGGACACTTCGGTCCTCAAAGGACTGCAAGAAAAGTCCTTGATTCAGGTTTCTACTGGCCAACTATTTTTAAGGATGCTTTTGAGACTTACCGCACTTGTAAAGAGTGTCAGATAGCAGGTACAAACATCACTCGCAAGAGTGAAATGCCTCAGCAGCCGATGCTTTTCTGTGAGGTATTTGATGTATGGGGAATTGACTTCATGGGTCCCTTTCCTGTATCATTTGGTTTCCTTTATATTTTACTTGTTGTTGACTATGTTTCAAAGTGGGTGGAAGCTATCCCCACTAGGACTAATGATTCTAGAGTTGTTGCAGATTTTGTCAGGTCTAATATCTTTTGCAGGTTTGGAATACCGCGAGCTATCATAAGTGACCAAGGCACTCATTTCTGCAACCGCACCATGGAAGCTTTACTCCGGAAGTATGGAGTTGTGCACAGAGTCTCTACTGCATATCACCCACAGACTAATGGGCAAGCTGAGATCTCAAACAGGAAGATCAAACAGGTTTTAGAGAAAATGGTGCAGCCAAACAGGAAAGATTGGAGCCGTCGTCTAGAAGACGCACTTTGGGCTCAAAGGACAGCTTTCAAGACACCCATTGGGATGTCTCCTTATCGACTTGTTTTTGGTAAGGCATGTCATCTTCCTGTTGAGTTAGAACACCGTGCTTATTGGGCGGTGAAAAGTTGTAATTTGGAGATGCAACAAGCAGGTATAGAAAGAAAACTCCAATTACAACAGTTGGAAGAGCTTAGATTAGAGGCTTATGAGAGCTCTAGGATTTATAAAGAAAAAACTAAGCACTTCCATGATAAAATGATTTCTAGGAAGAAATTTTCTGTGGGCCAACAGGTTTTACTGTTTAACTCCCGCCTTAAGCTTATGGCTGGGAAACTTCGATCCAAATGGATTGGCCCCTTTGTTGTCACTAATGTTTTCCCTCATGGTGCAGTAGAAATAAAAAGTGCAGGTACTGACAAAATTTTCAAGGTTAACGGGCAGCGGCTGAAGTTATTCCATGAAAGTTCGGTGCCTGAAAATGTCAGCATAGAGGAGCTTTCTTTGGAAGCACCTAGCTACACTGCAACTTGACCAGGAAGTCCTTCTTTCCTTCTCTCTACTTTATTAGTAATGTCCTTTCATTGAGGGCAATGCTTAGTTTAAGTGTGGGGGAGGAAATCGTGTGTTTTATTTGTTTTTGTTTGTTAGTTTTTATTTTATTTTTATTTTCAACCAATAAAAAATGCATCTTCTTGAAAGTTTTAGGCTATAGACTGATTTGAGTCGGGTTTGCGGAGACGTGGGAAAGATTCACAAAATCGGTATCGTTCTAACACCGTAAGTCTCCTACATATGGAAATTTATTTGAATTTGTTATTATGTTTTAGCCTTAATTTCTCAATCTTTGACAGCTCTTGAGTAGTTTATTTCAGCAGTCAGCACCATCTCTCACACACTTTACGCAGGAAAACCGATGAATATAAGTGAATGTTCCGAAAAGAAAAAAAAAGAAAGAGAAAAGAAAAAGAGAATACACCTTCTAAGTTTGGTGACCCTCACCCGGTCACTTAACCCAACGGTTGTGTAATCTTCAAAAAAAAAAAGAGAAGAAAGTTTTCAAAACTCTTTGTTAGTTGGTTCAGCGGTTTCTGGTGCTGAACTTGGTAGGGAGGATTACGGTCCGATCCCCCGCAACTACATCTGAGTAAGTAAAGGGTTATGCCACGTAAGTACCGGAACCCCGTGCAAAAGGATCAGAGTCACTAACCGGTCGTCCTGCTATTAGTGTGTGGAGATAACGGGCTTAATGTGATTGCGCCTGAATGAAAAAGAGCAAAAAGGATGAGTAAGTTAGGCTATGGTATAATAATATGATTTGAAATTGGTTTGTGTATTTAGGAGGCTTATGTCTGCTTATCTGTGGTTAGTGTTCTTACGATGTTTTTAGTGTGCAAGATTAGTACCTGTTGATGCAAACCTACCCGAAGAAGATTTGTAGCCTAGGATGAGTAACTGACGATGCTTTTGCGTTTCTTTTGATTGCATTTTGCTCGGAGTGCAAAAGTTCAAGTGTGGGGGATTTTGATCAGTGCATTTTGATGCACATCTTTCCACGATTGTACTAATGCATTTCTTTAGTTTATTGTGTTTATTTTTATGTTTTAAATTGTTTTGCTAATTTATCTTATTTTTGCATTTAATTAATTTTCGTATTTTATTTTTCAGCATGTGCAGCTTTCAATAAAAAATTCATAACTGGAGCTACAGGACTCGGATTGAGGCGTTCTAATATTGGTTGGAAAGTTAAGAAAAAGACCTACAACTTTCATGAAGGAGTCGAGAGCCAATTCGGACTGTAGCAAGGTTGAAAAAATTGTTGAAGTTGCAGCACTAGTTTTAGTTAAGTTTCGGGTCAATTAGTTTTGGGCCTGGGTCGTTTGTTTGACCCAGTTGGGTTGTAAAACGGGTCGCTCTCTTTCCCCTTAGGGTAGCAGCCGTGGTACTGTAGCATTCCATTCGAATTCACTGTTCACGAAATTCCATTCACGATTTGGAAAAGCTAGGACGAATGACTATGGAGAACTAATTCCTTTGGGTTGATCTACTGTAATTCAGGTTCCAATACTTGAGATTATTATAATGTTAATTTAAGTTTAATTCCTTTCAATGATATTTTGTGTTATTGTATGCTTAATTCGACTGCATAAAATATATTGATTCAATTTGGTTGATTGTATGATCCTAACATAGACTCATCACGTTTGCTTAATCCGTTGTTGTGTCTGATCAGTCATGTTTGCTTAATCCATGAAAACTTATCCCGTTTGCTTAATTCGGACAATAGGATCGTACATCTCACAAACTTCACCGCGCTTGTCATTGAGTTTGTACCCAAATAGGAATAGACAATCCGCTTCGGGTATTAGAATTATAATAATCGATGATAGTAGGAACCCAAAATAGTAGATCGACTTATTCTATAATCACTTATTTCCAAACAGCTTATTTTATAATCACTTTTTATAATTAGCTTATTTGCCTAAACTCGAACCAAACAACCCCCCAATTTCGATTTTAGTTAGTAAAACCCAAGAGTCCTTGAGAGACGATACTCGAGTTACCGTTACCGTCGTTACTACAATTTGCAATTTAACTCGTTTTTGACCCGCGCGCGACAGCGAATCACATTTCCATTAATGGCACAAAGTTGACATTGTCATTCTTGTAAGGCAAGATTTTTGCATAAAGTTCATTATTGAGCCTCTAACTTGTTCCCTCTGGTCACACTCCATCCACAAAGTCAGAAGCAAGCTTGTTTAAAGAATAACCACTCTATCTTAGCAAGTACACAAAGCTTTGAAACTTGAATTTCTCAAAAATCACATGTTATGCATAAACTTGTGATTTTGAATTCTGATCAACAAGAGGTCTCCAAACTTGTTGCTTATAAATAGAGTCACTATTTGTGAGCTAGAGGACGAGCTTGAACACCCTGAAATACACAAAAACTCTCTCAAATCAGAAATTGCCCAAAAACTCCATTGTTGCACAGTTTCTGACCTTGAACACCAAAATCACAATTCCCTCGTGCGTTTCTTGGCCTTTTAGTTTCTAAAGCTTCGTTACATCAAGTGTAACCTATCCCTGTCCTTGTTTCATTATTGTAACATCATTTACCATATCTTCCATAACCAAAAACAGAGCATTGCACATTGACTTCTCCAAGTCATTTCAGCCACTCTCAACTTAAGCAAACCATTGCATTAGCTTCCTAGGACCTCAAGAAAGTTAACCTGATCATCACCATCACTTGAAAACAGGCTCAAACTCAAAACACGATTTCCAGTTTTGAGGTAAGTTTTCTTAACTTGGAGCTCTTCATACATGCATCATCAATAGTTTATTTGTGAACAAAACATGTAGATATCATTGCCCTGAAGCTAACCATGTCCATAGTTTCCATTAATTTTGCTTGAGCTTAGAGAATTTTGAAACTGAAATTTCTGAAATTTTTGGGGTTCATATTAGGGACTTTAAAATTCATGCTTATCTTTGCTCTATAATTTTAATACTTTACATTTTTGGAATCATGAGAAAATTTTCTACAAGTTTCATGTTTACAGTTTTCATTTTTGATGAGAAATGAGCAAGTTACAGTTGGTCTGGCTGGAGGTTGAAGATGAAGTCTTCAGGGCGCGTTTTGCCTTGTATATTTATTGTTTTGCTTATGTTAACAGATGTATAGCCACCCCAGTGGTAGAAGTACGCACCTGTAACCTATGGGACCTGGGTTCGAGCACCAGTGGTACCCTTTTCATTTTTTATATTTTTGCTTTTCTGATTTTTATGTTTTTGGCAGGCGCTGGGCGCCTTTGGGCCTGGCTTATTTTTGTTTTTGCTAGCTGACCTCCATATTGACTAATGGCACCCCTGGCTCAAGTTTGTTTGTTTTTTTATTTATTTCATTTTTATTTTCTTAAATATTTTCTAAATAACTAAAAATCATAAAATACAAAAAAATAATAGATTTATGTCTTGACTTATTTTATTTTATTTTTTCCACAAAAAAATATTTTTATTTATTATAATTTATTTATCTTATTAAACTAATCTTGTAAACTTAATTAATATTATGTTATTTTTATTTATTTCACCATTTAAAAATACATTATTTTTTAATATAAAAAAAGGGCCAAAAATATTTTATAATACTATAAATATTTTTAAGATAAAAATACCAAAAAATACTTTTCTTAAACTTATTTTCTTTTGATTAATTGATAGAACTAGGGTTTTACTTAGAATCTTTCCTTAATAAAATTTCAATTTAATTAATTATTTTCTTTATTTAATTAGGTTAAGACAAAATCCCATTTTTCATGAAAATCAAACAAAGTTACATTTTTTTTTTATATTTTGAATTTTTTGTACATTTATTCATTTTATACTTTGTATTTATTTATTTCCTTGTACATTGATATCAATTCAATATGGTTGTAATAGACTAATTAGGTTTAAATTCTTGCAATCCCCATTCATGAATTTGTATAACATGCTAGTAATAGCGTAGTAACTTTAAATTTCGCAATTTATCGCTTTTATATAACATGCTAGTAATTAGGGTTTGTACGGAAAGACTAAAACCAATACTTAGAAAACCCTAATTCAAGACAAAAACAAATATGAAAATGATACACTTGCACACAAACACCCCTAGGGTTATTCCACTTGGTTGCCTTGCAAAAATTGCCATATTACACATGTAAGGTATCTTAGTAAAAACAAGATCATAGTCCCTCGATGACACTATCTAAGTTGCCTTACAAATGATCTTAGTCCCTAAAAAAGAATGCTAAGATACCTTGCAACATTGCTAATCATGGTTATACGATGACCCACACCCGTCCTGTTTACATCCAAAGATAAGGATGCTTATCAAATCAATGGTAAGACAACAATGTCAAAGGAAAAGAAAATGAACAAGAAAGACTTCCGAGTAGGTAGAATGCTCTTAATTACTTGCTCCATTTCAAAATAAAACATCCTTGCTATTTTCAAAACAAACACATACACTTTTAAACATCTTAAAAAATTGAAAACATTTTCAAAAGATTAACATCTTTGCATACATTCTTACGAACAAGAATCATTACAAAGATTGCCTAAACAATGACCTCTTTACAAAATACTTTCAAAAACCATACAAAGCACAATTTCAACCAAAAGCAAGTGATATAGTAAGTAACTAGGAGCCCATGGAAAACCATGGATGAAATGGGTGCTAATACCTTCCCTTTTCATAATCTACCCCCGAACTCAAGAAATAATCTCAAAGGTCTTTCCTGTACTTTTTCACCTTTCCTTTTGGATAAAAGAAAAGTCGGTGGCGACTCTTGCTAACCGCAACATTTGCGATCAAACGCAAAACAAACAAGTAAGTTCTCCCACTGTATCACACCTGGGATCGAACCCAGGCTCCTTAGGAGGGAATATCTTTGCACGCTTACTCATCACCGTTGGGCCAATCAGCTTAATTGTTATAATAATAAAACAAGAATTATTTAATAAGAAATTAGTCAAATGTCCAGATGTCCAAACGTGCGCCAGAAGTATTTCAAACGGACCAATCATGGAACGACATTGGGCCACCGAAGTCCACACCAGTCAACGGTGCCAAAGTCAAACTCCGGTCACCTTCTCCGCTCGACCACGCACCATAGACCTGCAAAATCGAGCCCTTAATCCGATTATGGTCTTAAATTGGCATGAAAGTAACTGTATCATGAGATCTCATGAACTCAGTTCATGTTGCCCTAACAATGGAAACGTGCATTTGTGATGTCGAAGCTCTCATCTAAAGGATCAAACCTGTTCCAAACTCCATCACAAACACAAATGAAAACACACAAATGGTTAAGTATGCATGAGTCATAAGATACGAATTCAAGAAAACCTTACCGACTGGCTTGTTTAGATAGACGAATTTTGGCGTGCTTCAGGCTAAGGTGAGGATTAGAGATGACTCCTGGGAACCTTAGGAGTGTAAAGATGGCAAGAGTTTGGATGGAGGAAGGCTGGAACCTTGGTTTCGAATTTTGACAATTTTGATATATTTTTTTGGAATTTTGGAAAGCTCTCTCTAGGCTACATCAGCGTGTGTCTTGCTTGTAGTTAGCTTGCATATTTATAGAGGCATGTAGAGGTACACAAACATGGCAAGAATCATAGAATTAATGCCCCCTTTCAAAGCAATATCAAATATATTAAAATGTTTCCAACATTGTAAAAAACTTGCCTTCTTGAAATGAAATGAACCTGACCTCTTTTGCACGAAATCTTAGGCCCAATGTTGATTCAAAACATCAGCCCATGTGTCCAAACCATTTATCTATTATTTTATGCATTTTATTTTGTATTTATTTGAATAAAAACAAAAATAAATATGAATAAAATATAGGAAAATTAAAAGTAAGGTGAGAGTGAATTTAGGAGTCTTTGAGTAAGTGATAAACATATTTGAATCCCAAAAAATAGTTCTATGAACTTAAAAATGCATTTTTGCTCAAAGTTGACTTTTTGCATTTTCACCAATTTGCACTGGTCATAACTTGCTCAATTTTTATCTTTTAAGACGATCTTGGACTTTTTAGGAAGCTCAAGATGTCCCCTACAATATCTATGTTGACCATTTTTGCATTTGGAGAATTTATTTTGATGTAACTTGCCTTGACAAAAAATGCCTTTTTGTTGACTTTCAAAAAGACCTGTAATGTATTGGCTCATATCTTTCCAATGATGCATTTTTTGAACTTGAGAACAAAAGAAAAGTTGTAGGAAATTGAACTTTCTTCATAATGAGATTTGGTTGGGGCAAAATGGATGAAGCATGTGAACATTATGCCTGGTCAAATTTCAGTTGACTTTCTCTAGGAAACCCTAATTTAACAAGTTTTGATTCTTGATGATTTGAGAGCATTCCTTGAGGAATCATGATCAACCCTTGATCAAATGATGGATATCACTTCAAAATGTTGATGTTGACCAAAAACCTTGAAGTTTGACTGTATATTAGCCACATTTGACTTTTGAACTAATACAATTGATTTCTAGTCATCTGAGCAATTGACTGAGCAAACTTGTAATGCAAGGCATGAAAATTGGCATGAGCATTCTTGAGGACATATTAGGAACCATATAAATCACTTGAGGCCTTTGAAACCCGAACTTCTTTGTGAAAAATAAAACCCTAGTTAGAAATCCATTGCTTGGGAGGAGAATTTGTCTGGTCAATTCTTGGTCAACCTTAAGCACTTGAGGACCTCTAGGAATATGTTTTGAATAAAATGAGAGGACAAATTTTTGGGGTACAACAAATAAAAATTAAAAATGGAGATGAAAATGATTAAAACCTAATTACTATTACAACCATATTGGATAATAGAATGTACAAGAATATAAAAATGATACAAAAGAAAAATATTTTTTATGAGTTTTGGTAGAAAAAGGATTTTAACCTAATTAGCTAAATTAATAGAAAGAAAGAAGTTAATTAGTTAAATTCCTAAATTCTAAGTTAATCTAATTAGAAAAGAAAACTAAAATAAAAACTAAGTTTAAATTAATTTTCCTAGAAAATAATTTTGTTAATATTAGTTTAGAAAAGAAATTTTTTATAAAAAGAAATAATAAAAACCTAATTTAATTAACAAAATGAAATAAAGTATTAAACTAATTTTAATTTTAGTTATTTTAAGAAACTATATATATATATATATATATATATATATATATATATATATATATATATATATATATATATATATATATATATATATATATATATATATATATATATATATATATATATATATATATATATATATATATATATATATATATATATATATATATTTTCGGTTTTAATCAAATAGATAGATAAATAAAAAAAACAATATTGGAAATATAAAATAAATGAAAAAAAATGGGCTGAGAGTTTTGAAAAGTAATCTGTCACTTATTCGGTGCAAAATTCATCTAATCTGTAACACTTTGGTTTGTCTTTTATCATTTTGTTTAAGTTACTTTATATTTTGCAAATTTATTTTTGTATGGTTTTTATTTGAATTTTATGCCTTCTAGATGCTTTTGATAGTTTGATTTGGTAGTTGTTGGTAATCTTAGGTGCAAGTAAAGATCTCCAAAAAATTCATGCAAATGTGAAGGAAATATGAAGCTACAGGGGCCCTGACACGACCACTCGTGTCAGGAGAAGAGAAGAATGCAATCATTGACACCAGGCAAAGGGTGACACGGGCGCCTATGTCACACGATACGGCCCGTGTCAATTCAGCTGAACAAAAAAGGATGCAAGGGACATAACAGGCGCTGACACGGGTGCTTGTGCCTACTGACACGACCCGTGTTAGCTTAGGCACTAAAAATCCAAATTTTTGTGATTTTTAAGTGTTTTGGAGCATTAAGAGTATTCTGAATATTGGACACTGCTGAAAGATAACCTAATACTATAAAAACCTAACTGAGAGAAAGAGAAGAAGACTTTTTGGAACGATTGAAGAAATTAGATGATAGAAGAATGGAGATTGAAGAGCTTGGGAAACGAAGAATCCTTCATGCACGATAGCAATTGAAGGTCGACGAGACCATAATTCTTGTAATGTCTAACTCTTTTATGTATCTTATTTTTCTTTTGAACACCATGAGAGGTTAAACCCTTCCAATGATAGGTGGTGTCCCTAATTTGTCATGATAAGAATATTGATCTCTTTGTTTTATTCAGTACAATAGTTCTTCCACATTAATTTTATTGTTCAGATTAATTTATCGGTTTTCTCTATCGGACCAATAGGGTTTCACTTTTCTTGACACAATAGAACTGGACAGTCGTATTAAGGTTTCCTAAACAATTATATTATAAAATATTTCACTTAGGACTAAGACAATCCTATATTAATCATGACAACTCTTGATGAATGGACATTGAAATTAGGGTAGAAGATCAAAGGTTTTTCACTAAGGACTTAGGGAAAGATATGCTTAAGAACTGATAATTGAGTTGATGAACTTGTTGAAAAGATCAAAGAGTGAAAGTTATCTTATTGCAAATCATATAACCATCCCTAACATATTTAATTAAATAGAAAAAGTCATATTTTACATTCTATTATTTTACATATTTGCAGGATTTATTCCAACAAACTAAAACGATAGTTTTTGTTCAATTGAATTAATAATAATACTCAGTATTTTCAAGGCAGTCCTCGTGATCGATAGACAATATAAAATTAAGTATAAAATTGTGCAAATGAATACTAAAGAACTTACTTGATTCACACAATTTCAGACTTTCTCTTTGTTCGAATCCACTACCAATGTTGAATGAAGAAGAGAAGATGAAGAACGACGAAGGAGAAGAAAATATAAAGAGAAAAAGAAGCTAGCAGTTAGGATTAGGAAGATGAGAGAAAAAAACATTTGAATATTTAATAAATAAAAATAAATATAAAAAAATCATTTACAAAAGCCATCTCAAATTTTACATGTCCAACCAAATAACTTTTAATATTTTCTTCAAAAACTAACGACAAGACCAAAATATATAATAAAAAGAAAAGAGTACTTACTATTTTTGGATAAAGACAACAAATCAAAAGTACTAGTACTTACTTACTCCAATGCAAAGAGTTTAAGCTAAATGCAGAGATAGAAACATGGCTAACCAAAACAGAGAAGAAGTTGTGTGCGTAACCGGAGCAAACGGTTTCATCGGTTCATGGCTAGTTCAAACCCTATTACACAAACAAAACCCGCACTACACAATCCACGCCACAATCTTCCCTGGTTCCGACTCTTCCCATCTCTTCACACTCCATCCCGAGGCACAATCCCGCATCACCATCTTCCCCGTCAACATCCTCGACTCCACCGCCGTCTCAAACGCCATCCGAAACTGCTCCGGCGTCTTCCACGTCGCATCCCCATGCACACTCGAAGACCCAACCGATCCACAAAAGGAACTTCTACAACCCGCTCTACTCGGAACCCTAAACGTTGTAGAAGCATCAAAGCGCGCGGGAGTGAAGCGCGTGGTTCTCACCTCCTCCATTTCAGCCATGGTGCCGAACCCTAACTGGCCGGAAAACAAACCGATTGACGAATCTTCGTGGACGGACGTTGAGTATTGTTCGTCGAGAGGGAAGTGGTATCCAGTATCGAAAACAAAAGCGGAGAAAGCCGCGTGGGAGTTTTGTGAGAGGAACGATGGTGACGGTGGTATTGACGTGGTGGCGATTCATCCGGCGACTTGTTTGGGGCCCTTGCTTCAGAACGAGATGAATGCGAGTTCTGCTGTGTTGCAGAGGTTGATGATGGGGTTTGAGGATACGCAGGAGTGTTATTGGTTGGGTGCTGTTCATGTTAAAGATGTTGCTACTGCACATGTTTTGGTTTATGAAACTCCAACTGCTGCTGGGAGATATCTTTGTACCAATGGTATCTATCAGTTTTCCAGTTTTGCTAAAATTGTGTCTGAATTGTACCCTCAATTTCCTATTCACAGGTTAGTTTCTTGCTTCATTTCATTCCCATGTCATGTTATGTTTTCGTTTTGTTTAAAGCCATTCATCATATATTCAATAGCTTTTTGTTTAAAGTTCAAAGTTAGTTTAGTTTTACAAGAGTAGGATTTGATTAGTTTAGATTCAAATCACTTTTGTCATGGTGTGTGAGCCATCATTACCTAAATTTGAACTTTTACTGTGGCTTGATATCATCAATGAAGTAATGAACTATTTAGCACCCATACTTTAATGGTGTGTCCATGTAACTTCGTTTGATTGTTCTATATCCCCCAACAAATTATTACCGGTGTTTGTGTCATTGTTTTAAAACATAAATAACAATTCCCATACATCCTAAGTTGCATGGATATATGTACAATTATGGGATTATGATTTTCAAAATAACTAAGGTATGAGTATGTTAAAGATATATAATGAAACATCTTTCATTACTCATAAGTACCACCAGAGTTGTGAATCGCGGCCGCTAAGGCTGTTATCCCGTGTGCGCCGGTCGGGACAGAACCTTCACGTGAGAACTGGGTGCAGTTACGCCTTTCGAATCGCGGGTGCAATTCACACTAAACCAGGTCACAGGTCTTTCCCGGACTGAGCGGATTTCGTTTTTTTTAATTTTTCTGGGAAAATTACTATAATACCCCTATTTACAAAATAATTTTAAAGTAGAAAGTTTTCTGCTTTCTCTAATTCGTGCCCTAACGTTAACCTTTTTCTTCCGCCGTTCTGCTTCCACCTTTTGCTTCCGCTGTTTTGCTTCCACCCTTTTGCTACTTCAGTCTCATTTTCTCCTCCGGCGCGGGACCGGCTACTCACAACCTTCAGGTAATGTTCTCTTCTTTTTGTACTGTGTTCTACTTCTGAGCTTCTATGTTCTGTTGTATCATGACTGAGTTTTGTTTCTCTTTCTATTCTAGAACAATATGGCAACTATTCTTCTACAACGAATTCTACCTCGATTGCTTTATGTGCTCAAACGTTCAAACCAACTGCTAGTAATTTAGACATAGGATGACAATATAATTGTTGGAAGGATTTGAGTAATAAGAAGGTGACATGTGATTTTTATAATGTAACAAGTAGTGGAGGAATAAATAGAGCAAAAAGACATCAACTAGGAATTCAGCGTGATGTCTTATTTGAAAAAACCTGCGGATGTTAAGGCTATATTACATGCTAACATGGTTGAGAAAGAGAGAATTAAGAAAATAATACAAGAGGTTTTCGTGCAATTAGATGCGTATCATACAAATGATATTGAGGAAATAAGTAGAATTCGAATCGGAAAAAGTCTTGCTGAGACCTCTTCAATAGTCGTCAAGAGCACTAAAGGACCATTGGATTCGGTGTATAAGAAGAATAAGGATACAAACATCAATGATGCATGTAATAAAGAAGATAAGGCAAGAATCGTCCAATATATTGTATAAACAAAGCGAACAATATATTGGACAATTTTTGCCCTCGCTTCTTTATCACACGCATCATTGATCCTTGTGTCTCTAGTCTTCTTATACACCAAATTCAATGGTCCTTTAGTCCTCTTGGCAACCTTTGAAGAGGTCTCAGCAAGTCTCTTTTCGATTCAAATTTTACTCGCATGTGTTTTCAAGCAAGGAATTACATCACTCTGAATTTCTAGTTGATGTCTTTTTGCTCTACTTATTCCCCCACTACTTGTTACATTACAAAAAATCATATGTCACCTTCTTTTTACTCAAATCCTTCCAATGATTATATTGTCATCCTATATTTGAATTACTAGCAGTTGGTTTGAATGTTTGAGACATGAAGCAACCGAGGTAGAATTCGGTGTAGAAGAAGATGCTGCCATTTTGTTCTAGAATGGAAAGAGAAACGAAACTCAACCATGATACAACACAACATAGAAGCTCAAAAGTAGAAGAGAAGATGATAGAAGAAGAACTTAAAAAACAGAACATAAAATAAAAGAGAACATTACCTGAAGGTTGGTAGTAGCTGATTCTGTCGCCGGAGAAAATGAGAGTGAAGTAGCGAAAGGGTGGAAGCAGAACAACGAAAAGGTGGAAGCAGAACGGCGAAAGGTTAATGTTAAGGCACGAATGAGAGAAAGCAGAAAAATTTCAGCTTTAAAATTATTTTAAAACTAGGGGTATTATAGTAATTTTACCCGAAAAAATTAAAATTTAAAACCGGAATCCGTTCGGCCCGGGAAAGACCCGGTTTAGCGTGAATAGCATCAGCAATTCGTAAGGCGCAACCGCGCCCTGGTTCTCGCGTGGGGGTGCCGCCCGGGATAGCGGCCGCGATTCACAACTTTGGAGTATACATCATTTTCCTTTTCTTTTTTTGTTGGATGGAAACTCTTGTTTGCTGTGCTAATGCTGTTTGAATCACATAGAAAAGAAAAAGCTACATCTTGCATGCAATACGCATTTACACATTTTAGCGCATCTTTCTTCTTCTCTCCCAGTCAGGCTCCATCCTTGCTTAAAAGGCTATAAATCTTATACTTTAGATATGTGAAAGGTTAGAAATGTTAATAGGTTATGGAAAAAAATCTACGCAAAGGCAACAAACTTTGCCACTCTTGCTTACACTCGAACCTCAATCAAAAGGAGAACATGGTTATGAAGAATGTACCAAATACATCAATTTCTAAAACCTAGGTTTGGAACCACAAACTCATTTTTACCAGCTCAAAACGTGTTTGCCAGCAGTATGATGAAACAATGAGCAAGGTAGTTTAAATCAAGATTTTAGGCAAATTTGGGGCGGGAAAGTAAAATCGTAAATCATAGAATCGTAACACTAATAGTAAGATTATACAAAATTCTTAAACTCAAATGATACATACTATGATAAAAAGATAGCAATTTTTATAGTCAAATGAATCAAGGCCAATGCATAAGGACCTTACCTAAACATGCAAACATATAAAGAAGTAAATTTAGAAACAGTTCAATCACCATATACTTTCTATAAAAAATCATATAAACATCAACACAAATTAACTTTATATTTACAAAATTACCTTAAAAGTATTTGTTATGTTAAGGAACCGGAAATGTATGGGGAAGCATGTGCTGTGCTGTATCCTAGACGTCTGTTAGCTTTTCAGTCTGATCTACTAATCTAAAAATGTTTCAATTCAAATCTGGATTTATAATTCATAGGGTATAGTTTTAAGTCTTTTTTTGGTCATAGTTATTGAAAATTGTTCATCAAATTTGGGTTTAAATGCACAGAGTTGGATCAAAAAGAGAAGAAAAAAAACCATTGTATTGTTTCCCAATCGCTGTCTTTAGGACAGAGAAATTATTACACATGATTGATTAATTTAGAGAAAAGTGATGCTATGACATACTCTATCATAAATCTTGGTAATTGTTTAAGGCAATCAAGATCAGATAGCTACCTATATCATGTAGGAAAACAGGACAGCCTGGATACCAATGATTTATATTGATATCGATATTAATCCAAATAGATTTTCTAATTAAGCCGATATTAAATAACTCATTTAAATTTTTGTTTTGTACATTTGTTCTAAAGTTTCTCCTACATAGTATGCTAGTTTTCTCTGAACAAGAATTTGGTGCAGTTTCCCAAATGAAACTCAACCTGGTTTGACACCATGTAAAGATGCAGCAAAGAGGCTAATAGACTTGGGCCTAGTCTTCACACCCATTCAAGATGCAATTAGAGAAGCCGCCGAAAGCCTCATGGCTAAAGGATTCCTGCAGAGAACACCCTCAGCCTCACAGAATTAAAATTAGATTTCATATAGATCTTCTCGAGGAAAAAATAGTCTTCATTTTTTTCCTTCTCTCATTTAAGGTATCAGCAATAATGAATGTAATTATTTAAGGTATAAGCAACAATGAATGTAATTATATTACACTATGTTTATCTAGTAAATAATCCCTTTGTCCTCTCACTTTTGTTATACTTCTTCTCCAATATTTTCTTAGCATTCATTTGATTTCCACCATAACAATGTAGGAATTTTCAATTATTATTACATTAAAAGCAAGTTCCAAATCTCACATGGAATCAAGTTAATCACTGAAAAAATTGTCAAACAATGTAAGGTTGACATGAAGTTCCAAGAATAATTGTTGACTAACTTACCTGCTGTGTGAGATCCGAAGATAGTGCACAAGTACAAGAAGCCAAAATGAAAGGAATTTGTAACATGCAAGTTCTACAAAATGTCATTTAATATAGCCAAATTATGAGCCATTACATTCCTTCAACACCCATACCGGCGCTTCACAATGACCAATGTGCATATTTATTATGAAAAATGCATAGAACGTGGAATTATTTGAACTTTTCTTGGATCTACACATCTGAAAAGTTCCCTTACTATAGCAACCTTAAATTGCACAAACACTTTTGTACATTTTAGTCTACCTCTTCGTTGTTTCTTTTTCTTAAGCCATTGAGAATAAAAAACATGGGGAATGAAACTCATGACCAACAATACTCAAAAAAGCTTCCATCTTATAATCAACAGAGTCATTCTCAGACACAAAAGCACAAGCTGAATTCTTTTATGCTAATCATATTTACCAACCTTGTAACAATTTACATTTTCACTGGTCCATTTAGTTTCATGTATAAGTACTCCTCTATGAGTACAAGTGACTCAAACTCCATCTTGCAGGAACTCAACTCCACCAAAGCTCAACTAGCTGCAAGCCACACAATCTTATCTGAGCTGCATCAGAGACTCAACTCAACTAACTTACTTGTCCAGGCTCTTCTTATTGATCTTACCCGCGAACAAGAAAAACAACCCAATCACGCAGAGGAGAATTCTTCGATTGTGAACCTTGGAAACGATTATTCCACTATATCTGACGAGCTTAGTGTTGCACTTGGCCCTCACAAGCTCCCTTTCGGGTACTCACCAAAGATCGGTTCAGGTGAAATTCATATGCCTATTGGTGAAGCCTGTTTGAGGCTCCGCGAGGAGTTAAAGCAGTACATGACATACGACATCGGAGGGGAATGTCCTGGAGATGATGTACTTGCACAAGGACTCATGCTCAAAGGATGCGAACCATTACCTCGTCGGAGATGCCGCACAAAGTCTCCTATAAACTTTGTCGAGCCAACGCCTTTGCCGGATAGTCTCTGGGCGATTCCACCAGACACAAGCATTATCTGGGAGTCCTATAGTTGTAAAAGCTACCGATGTCTTGTTGATAGAAATAATGAGCCAGGTTCTTATGACTGCAAAGGTTGCTTCGACTTAGAGAAAGAAGAGAAGATTAAGTGGATCTTTGATGACAGCGGACTTGATTTTGGAATTGACCAAGTTCTTGCAACAAAAGCGACTGGAACAATTCGGATCGGACTTGACATTGGCGGTGGAACCGGAACATTTGCAGCTAGAATGAAGGAGCGAAACGTGACGATCATTACAAGTACACTGAATTTGGATGGTCCATTCAACAACGTGGTTGCATCAAGAGGTTTGATACCAATATATATTACTGTCTCTCAAAGGCTTCCGTTCTTCGTAAACACACTGGATATTGTGCACTCTATGGATGTCATTGGCAATTGGATGCCAGACACCATGCTTGAGTTTTTGTTGTATGATATATACAGGGTGCTGAGGCCAGGAGGTCTATTCTGGCTTGACCATTTCTTCTGCTTCGGTTCACAGCTCAACCAAACTTACGTGCCAATGTTCGATCAGGTTGGATTCAATAAACTGCGATGGCATGTTGAAGTGAAACTTGATCCCGGGGTTCGAAAGAATGTATGGTACATTTCAGCTCTAATGGAAAAACCATTGTTTTGAGGTAGGCATATGAATGTATTATGTACATGCTATATTTAATCGAAAAAGTTTTTTTCCGTTTTAAAAGTGATTACGCAAGAAAAAAATGCAGAGATCTTGAGTTCTTGACGCAACTAACTAGATACTAATAAACTCTGACAGAGGAAAAAATCGGCTCCTACGCACACCAACCATCTTGAATAGAATCCATTTCAATATTATGTTCAAAAGTAATATATGTTACACAACTCATCCAACAAAAAGTCTGAAAGTAAACAAGAAACTAATATCAAACTTCACCTTCAATCATCTTAAATCTTAAGCTAACAATATAACACAGAAGATCCACACCATCCTTCCTTTATACATATATCAACAAGTTACTTTTCAATTGAAAAGTGAAAAGAAAATCCTACATATGTACACTTTATGCGCGTGGAAGTACCACACTTGAATCAAAGTACTCATTTTCATAAGGATGCATAGAATTTCCACTAGCATTATAACTAGATGACGGAGATGCTGAATCAGCATTAGGGTTTGTGCCAGCCAACAGCAACATGTTTTCAATTTCTTTCAGTGCATAATTCATTGAAGGCCTGTTTGAACTCGACTCTTCAACACATTTCATTGTAAGATCTATAAATTTTTCAAAACTGTTCAATGATGCCTTAAAATCAATGACAGGATCAAGGATTTCAGTAAGACCGTTTAACTCTTTTGTCTTGTCAATAGCATTCTTAACAACTTTCACAATATATTTCCCTCTTTCTATTGGCCTTTTTGCTGTTATCAACTCTAACATTAAAACTCCAAAGCTATAAACATCACTCTTCTCAGTCAATTGTTGTGTCATGTAATATTCTGGATCCAAGTAGCCCTATATGATTGATCAAATACAAAAATTTACCATCGTCACTTAATTCATTATTTAAGCTATGATTTTTTTCAGGTAATGTTTAAAGGTTTAGAAGATTAGTTATATAATATACTAACCATTGTCCCTTTGACTTGAGTTGTAATATAACCTTTTGCACCATCACCCAAAGGCTTGGAGAGACCGAAATCAGATACTTTAGCATTCAAGCGCTCGTCGAGTAAAATGTTTGTCGATTTGACGTCTCTATGTATGATAGGAGGATTAGCATGTTCGTGAAGATAATCCAACCCCCTAGCAGCACCAAGGGCTATTTTTAGCCTTCTAATCCAGTCCAATCTAATTCCTGACTTCCCTGCATTGATAGGAGGATTAGCATGTTATGAAGATATTATATTGTTTGGTTTCTACTTTAAATAATTATCGGAATACTATATGGTGATTTCAAGCAAATGTTTAACTGAAAAATGACGCAAAAAATACTATTGGGACGAATAAGGTGAAGTTGTGAAGAAAAATATACCTGAAAGAGCATCTGTCAGAGTACCATTTACAACATACTCATAAACCAATATTTGTTCGCCTTGCTCGAAGCAGAAACCAATAAGGCTAACAAGATTTTTATGGTGGACCCTTGATAGAAGTTCAATCTCAGTTTTGAATTCCAACCCTCCTTGGATTGATTCCTTTTGAGCTCGTTTTACTGCAATTAGTTGTCCGTTGAGAAGAGTTCCCCTATAAACCTGTCATCAGTATTATAGATTCAAGACACTTTTGTAAAATAGCGGTTGTATTATTGTAGAATATCCGAATATGAACAAACCACTACTTTCCGGCAAGGAAACATTCAATACCTTCCCATATCCCCCAGATCCTATGTAATTGATTTGTGAAAACTTTTTGGTGCAGTTCTGAATCTCTTCGAAACTGAAGCGCCTCGCACCTTTCAACTGTGGGATGCTACTATTGCTCTCATCAGGACCCCATTGTTCTGCATTTTGTGAAATGGAATATGTAATAAACTACAAAATGCAAGCGCACTCTCGTTCAAAAATTCCCTTGATAAAGTTATCTTACCAAAAAGACTGCTTTTCTTAGCTTCTCTTTTTGCCTTGTTCTTTTGGCGGAAACCGTAAACAACTGCAAGGAGAAATAACACAACCAGGACACAACCACCAATAGCAGCTCCAGCGATGATGCCAATATTTGAGGATTTACTTGATTTCACAGGACCTTCTTCTATTACTAAATGACAAGAAAAATACAGTGTTAAAATGAAGAACTTGATATAACATAACTGATTTCATTACTAAATGTAGATCCAGATATATACATACCTGAATCATTCAGATAATGTTCATACTTATCGGCAATGAAATAAAATGGTCCAAAAATGTCAGCACGGGGCTTGTATGTTTGGTTGCTAAGCATAAAGCCTATGCTAGAAATACCGGTTCTATTAAAAGAATCTTGGTCTGATGGAAATATTTCTAAACTCAAATCAAGATACTGATACACATTCTTCCTTGGATTGCTTAAAGAAACTGAATCCACAGGTTTGTCATGATTTCTAAAAGACTCCATAAGAGTAAAACCTAGCATATCAAACACTGTCTTGTTTCCCAAGTCAGAGAAAGAAGGAGCTCTAAGAGTTAAAGTTCCTGTATAAGGGTATGCACATTTGCAATTCGGGCTTAGTATCCGATTCGAGTCGCAGGAAACTGGCACACAGTTATTTAGCGGCGTTATGTACGAGTCACTGTTTTTTGCAATGGAGCAGTAGGTTTGTTTCGCTGCTGGGAGTCCTTCATCGCAATAAGGATTTTCTACAAGTCTGCAAATAAATATGCATTCAATAATATACCTTAAAAGAGAAGAAACATAGATAAGGTGGAAAAATTGAAATTTATGCATCACAAATTGAAATAAAGTAACTGCTATAATTATGACTTACGTTATTTCCACTTTAGAGACATTGATTTGTGGTTCAAAATTTTCAATAAAATTAGTCTGCAAATCAATGACTCCCAGTTGGTCACTAATGGTCGTGCCAATATCTAAAGTTCCATTCAGCTGGTTGTTTTTCAGCATCCTATGAGTCAATAAAAAAATTAGCTTATGCGGCAAAATATACTACATCCATCCCTATTTATGAGCCCCTTTCGATACTTATCAAAAAACATGGTGTCTGTCTGGCATCGAAAGTGAGCTTGTAATTAAAGACAGAGGTAGTAACAAATATGAAACGGGAAAAAAAATACTTGAAACGGTGTTTAAACTTTGAGAACCCTGTACGATTTTTCAGCATTAATCCTCATCTTAAGGTAGAACTGTCAAAATCAATACAGTTGGTGCTTACACTGTTTGTAACTGTACCAGGCTAAACAAAGAAACCGGAATAGGTCCTTGAAGTTGTGTTTTCTCCATCATTCTGTCGCCAAAAAAGAAAATCATGAGAATTTAGCCGTTGAATCCTTATAGAGAGAGGGAAAAGTTGTAGCTTAAAGAGTATAGAAAGAAAAACATACATTGTTGTTAGAGATTGAAGAGTTGATAACCATGATGGAAAGTCTGATTGATCGAATTGGTTATAACTCATATCCCTTCGAAATAATTTAAACAACCAACTAAGCCATGACAAAAGGTTACGCAGAAAATATAAAATTATATTAAATTAATGGTTTGCTAATTACAGGTAACTGAGGACGTTCATTCCAGTAAGGTTTGGCAGGGAACCGGATAGGTGATTCGACGACAGGAACCTGACAGACATAATTTCAAAAACCTCTATTAACATATTTGAAATTCATCGCCTACTACCATTACACATGAAGGAAAGGAGTAATGAAATTCTTTCGGTAAAACATGTGTTTTTTGTACTTACAATTCTCTAACGTTTGTAAGATTGTTAATGTTTTGAGGCACAGGTCCATTTAACGAATTGTTATCCAAGCGCCTGCAGATGCAAAATCATATTTCAAGACAAAATAGAAACACAAATTGTAGTTATTAATTTAAAATATGAAATACAGACACTCACACCACTTCCAGTGTCTTCACAAGTCCAAGTGTAGATGGAATGCTGCCATTAAAATTGTTGCTTTCAAAAAGCCTGCAAAAAATATATTACTATTGAAATGTCTTTAGGAAACTGGTTAGGAAAAATCCTACTCGAATTTGTTCAATAATGTAAACAAATTCTTGATGAAAACCTTTGGGATGAATCTTACACATGTATCAACGACATTTCAGAACTAAAAAGTTGAGCTGGAATAGTCCCTGAAAGCTTATTCTTCCCAAAATGACTGTGGAAAATGGAAATATGTTACAATGAGTTTGATAGATATGAAGTAAATATGTTACAATGAATAATAAAACAATGTCGCATACAAGTGTTTTGTTTTGTGCAGCATATCGAGACCGGGAGTAGTTCCACTAGATATTGGGATAGGACCCTGAAGCTGGTTTTCTGCTAAGTCTAGCCAATTAATACTTGAGAGATTACCAATAGAAGCTGGAATTGTTCCACTAAATCTATTAGAATTCAAAGATCTGCCATTGAAATTGACTTAGTTATCAGTTGCATAATAAAATATAAGACTGCAAAAACAAGACATGGAAATATTGTACTCAAAATATAAAGATCAACATAGGATGTACAAAAACTTCAAATGTAATTATATTGCTTGAGTCTTAACTGTTCGGTTTCCAAGGGAAGAGACCCTGGTAATCTTGAGTTCGGACAAAAGGCAAGTAAATTTTGGTCAAAGATTGTTCCGATCAAGATTCGATTTCGTACCCCATTTTAAAAAAAATAAAAAAACAGTCTGAACGATTTGTCCTTAATTAAAGTTCATTAAGCACTTACAGGAATACAAGCTGTTTTAGATTTCCTATTGCATCTGGGATAGGACCGCTGAAGCCGCAGTTAATAAGCTGTCTGGAAGAGTAAAAAAAAGCACATAGTTAAAGTTGTTGATCAAGTGTATGGATTCTAATCTGAACAACATTCAATACTCCCTTACAAGTTTCTCAGTTTTTTCAAGTTTCCAATTTCGGCCGGAAGCGGTCCTGTTAAATTCTTATTGTAGGACAGAACCCTGCAAAGGAAAAATCATGAAAAATTGTTTCCAATACTCAAATCAGATATTAAGAAAGTAGAATACATACAAAATCTGCAACTCAGAAAGTGATCCAATTTCTGATGAAAGCTGGCCAGACAAATCCATGCTTGACATTGATCTGAAACACTAACAACCAACTGTTAATCTCACACAAGACATTTCAGGAGAACCTAGGTTGAAATTATGCAAGAACTTAAGGAAACGTACATGGTGATAACGCGCGAATTGAAGCACTCAATGCCCTCCCATTGTCCACCACAAGGATCCTGCGAGCGCTCCCAACTCGGCGGCGTATTCTTCCACTCATACTTTATAGCCGAAAGCGCAAGGTCTGCAATCAAAGCCAAATTTTAATCACTAAGGTCTTGTTCTCAACAAAAAACGAGTAGAATATTTCTAATTTCATGATGTTATAGACTGAACTTCGCAGATGAATGATTCGAAAAACATTAAACATAGAGCATAGCCTTGAGACAAAAAAACTTACAATCTTCATTTGATGTTTTTGTTACCACAACAACAAAGAAATAACAGAAAAGGAAAAGTAGGAACACTAGAATTCTTTCACCCATGATCAACCTAAAAGATGACACAAAACTTGGCTACTCATAATAAAACTTCACAATGCTGAACAGAAAGATTAAAATCCTCATTTAAATCCATTCCATCACTTCATTACATCAATAGAAAATAAAAGTCAACATAATCAAAAGTTCTTTTATTTATCCAATTGAGAATCACAACTAGAAAACAATGATGCTGATTCCAATATTTGAACAGAAGTATAAAATAATGAACCAATTGGATTAAGAATATATAAAGTCAACAATCACATTAATATAAAAGTTATGCAAATTCTAACAAGAGTTGAAACGGCTTTGCCATGGGAGACTAATGAGATTATATTATATGGAAAATAGAAATTTAGACCAAGTGTGAAAGGTTTTTCTAAACCATGGCAATAAGCAAATGTAGTTAATGGTGCATCACTACATGCAACTTGGTTACTTGAGTTTATCAAATTTTGAATGTTTCCAAGTTGACATAACTAGCTTACACCTGCAGACAACCTTAGTGATTAGTGATTGTGAATTCATTATTATTAATAATATATAGTGATTGTCACCAAAAAATAGTACAGTTACTGTAGTAGGGAAGGGAAATAGTGAAAGAGAAGATCGTAAGGGCAAAGCAGAAGTTTGAAACGGCGGAAGATGAGACCTCCCAGCGGAATCAGCAACGTCCGTCGTCAACCCAAAGACTCGTCCTACTTACCACCAACTCCCCTAAACACTCACCGCGACTCCGACGTCAGTTTAGCCAGTAGCCGCCAATCCTCCGTCGGAATCCCTTCTTTCGACCATTACAAAGACCGTTCCTACCAACAGAACGCAGCCGCAACCATCAATTCGTTCCTTGCTTCTCAGGATTTCAACGTCTCTTTCAAACCTTTTTCCTCTCCTTCCGCTAAACACATTCACCAAACCCTAATCTTCCTCGCCGGACTCCTCGATTTCAATATTAACAAAATCGAAGATCTTCCGCCACTTCTCAAATTCATGAATTACCCTCACAAACTCAACATATCCGTTCTCAAATCCCCCGCTGCACCTCATCAATGGCCTTCCATTCTCGCCCTCATTCATTGGCTTGTTCAATCTTGTCAAATTCATCTCTCTTTTTCTTCTCCCTCCCACACCACCACTCTCCATACCGACAACGTCGTCTTCCAGTACTATCTCAATGCATATCTCAATTTCATTAGAGGCGACGATGAAGCCATCTCCCAACTCGACCAGGAAGTTCACAGCAGGATTCTCCATGAGAAGACTAACGCTGACAAGACTCTTGCTGCCACCGAACAAAAGGTCTCTGAATTGGAGGCTCAATTGGAGGGATTGAGGTCTGCTCCTTCTCAGAAGGATTTACTCGACAAAGAGAAGGAAATGCTTCAAGGTGATGTCATTAAGTTTCACAAGATTATTGACGAGTTTGGGTTGCGGATTGAGTCGAAAGAGAGGGATTTGGTGGAGAAGGAGAAACAGTTGCAGGCTAAGGTCGTGGAGAGCGACAACATATGTCAAGAGAATAAAATGCTAAAGAAGAAGGTGGAGTCACAGCCTTTCAATACTAGGGACGTTGAGAGGATGAAAAGAGAGTTGCAGGCTGCTGAGAGGGATGCTGGAGAGGCTGAACTTGCTAGGAATGATTGGGAGGAAAAGTGTTGGGAGCTTGACCGTACTCTCGCAAATAACATCAGAGACTTAGAACCTATCACCAGGGATTGCAACCAAGCCCTTAAGAGGTTCTTTTCTTTTCCTCTTGTATTGTATTCTATTGCACCCCATTTGTTTTCTTAGCGTAATTGTATCGACTATTTACATCTAAAATTAGATAACTTCATTCACCGCTGTGCCGATGCTAATAGGGAATCAATTATTAAGCAAACTCTTGCTTTCATGTGCTTCACGTGCTTCTAGGTTGAAGATTGGGAATGACATTCAATATGTGTTGAATCCCAAGGGAACCGCGCCTGCGGAGATCATGGGTATTGATTACAAAGTCACGCTGAAGCCTGCACTTAACTCATTTGCAGATGACATCAAGAAAAGTACTGTGCTGAAATTGGAAGAGGTGATTGCTCTTCAGCAAAAGTCAAATGAAAGTGCTGCTAGGATTGAAGGGAAAAGAAATCAGCTTGCTGCACTGCAGTTGCACATCGATCAAGTAAGTCTATTGTGTCTTTCTTAGCACTAATTGTCTGATTTTAATGCTTACGTCATGCTTTCCGTAAAGGACACAAATCTTTATTTTAACTTTTTGGTTGTGCAAGTGGAATATTTAGTTTAGGTAGAGATATTCATTATTGTGTGAATTGGTATTGAGATTGATAATCCGTTGTATCTAAGTGGTGTGCAGGAGTTATTGCGTAAGTTTTTTTTTCCAGTGATTTATAGGAGGACATAATAATCATCAACGCACAGAATACTTTGGAACAATTTTACTGCTGCAACGCAACTATATGTCAGTGGTAAAATCCCAAGCAATAGCAGGGATGCATATAAGAATTAAGATGTTTTATAATACCAATCATTATATATATAGGATTTGATTATTTCAATATAACTAGCAAAAGTGACAATTAGAGCCTCATGGTTACACAATATCAGAGATTTAGACTCTTTTCAGTTTCTTTGTATTGGATGCGGGACAGTGTAGATTTAGGTATTGGGTGTTACATCAAGGCTTTTGAGCTGGAGGAGGTGTTAGAGTGTAACACACACAAGTGCTTTCTAGGAGATTTAATGTGAGGACTGGAGGAATGTGCTTTTCTAGGCTCAATAAAGAAGAGATGGAGTAATGTGTTCTTAGAGATGCCAAATCCAAATGTCTTTTGTGGGAAAAATTAATAATAGATGATGTGTCAGCCAGAGAATTTGAGGTTTTGTTTAAATTAGTTATAGTTGATGCCTCTGTTTCCAACTTGTTAGTTAAAATAGATCAATAATATGCAATCCGGCAAAAATACATTTGAAAATGATATATTATAGATAACAAAAAAATTAACAGATAATCATAAAAATAAATAAATAGTCAAAATATGTTAATAATAACGGATAAATACATTGATTGTAAATTAGTGGCAAATTGAATATCTTTTATTTTATGTATTGTTTTATTATTATGTAAGGTTTTGATAGATGGATGGGAGACATTGTTCATAATGTCTGATTCACTGATAAAGAAGTTAAAGACAAAAGAGGACACAGTGCCTTATAACATTGCTGATAACATATTTTAATGGAAAGAATTAGAAGTTGAATAAGGCAATAGCGATAAAGTTGAAAGTAAGGTCTGTTATAGGAACCATTATGTTCATCGTAGTACCCTTAAAGGTGAATTAAGATTTGTTACTCTAGGGTGAAGGATTCACATCACAGGGGTCATATAAAAGTATATGACTCAACCTTCGAAATTGTGGATGCAGGAATACTCAATATAGAGGAAATTTGGCAAAATGTAGGCCTTTGTTAAATATAAATAGTAAAACAGTGGAGAAAGTGTTTTTACAAAGATGGGAAACCGATTTAGGTCGCCTTAAACAGAATCAAGTAAAGGAAGAAGAGCATTTGAAGGAAAACACAAATTGTTCCTTTGAACAACACCGTTGAGTGCATTCTCGCTTATTTGCCACTAGGGTTTGAGAATGAGTGGTCTAATGAAGTTGGAAAGCTTGAGGTGCAAGATCCACTTAAAGAAGTTAACTTTACATAACAAGGTGCAAGTCCTAAACCCAATTATATGAGTGCTTAGTTAGATGAAGAGTTAAAGAAAACGATTATACTCATTCTTGATGAATACAAAGATTTATTCACATGGAAATACAAATATGTGAGGACCGAATCAATAATTTGTAGAGCACACGTTGCCTTTAAAAAGTGTTTTTGGTGTAAATACAATTTTTTTTTTTTAAGATTTCTAATTTGAGAAAAATAGTTAACAGAAGCACGATACTTTAACAGAATATAACAGTTGAATTGCATTGTGTATTTATTTCTAAAATTAAATCCCTGGTATTATTACCCGAGATACTGATTAGTAAAAGAGAGATTATCAGAAACAGATAACAATATGTTGAAGATTAGCACATATCAAATTATAATCATTTGATTCTGATTTGTCAAGCTGTTACAAAACAGTGGTGTAAATAGATTTATTATCTTTTATTCTGATTTCCTTATTTAGGTAGCAGCAATTATAGGAAATTATTTCTCTATTTATTAACAAATTAGTGTACTGTATTCTATATATACCTCACAATGTAATAGTTCCAATATAATGAAATATACAACGTATTTCTATATGGTATCAGAGCATAAGATCTGAACCATCCCTAAACCTTGAGCACCACCCATGGCAGATACTAAAGCAGAAAATTCAGCCAACAGTTTGACCGAAGGACATGCTCTTCCTATCACTGGTCACAAACTGAATGGCCAGAATTACAATCAATGGGTGCGCTCAGTCAAAATCTACCTTCAAGGAAAAGGTAAGGAAGGTTATATCACAGGAGACTCCATGTGTCCAAAAAAGGGGGATTCCAACCTTGAAAAATGGCAACTAGAAAACAGTCTAGTAATGTCATGGCTGCTAAACACCATGACAAATGAAATTGGAGAAAATTTCTTGTACTATGATACTGCCAAAGAGATGTGGGATGCCGTAAAGGAAACCTACTCTAATGTCGACAATACATCTGCAATATTTGAAATCAAGAGCATACTCCATGACTTGCGTCAAGAAGACCGCTCAGTCACAGAGTATTTTAATACTCTCAATCGTCACTGGCAGCAAATGGATGTATATGATGAAGTTGAATGGAGCTGCACAGAGGATAAAAAGAAGTACAAAGAATTGGTGGAGAAAGATAGAATCTACAAATTTCTCTTAGGTTTGAACACAGAACTTGATGAAGTTCGTGGGAGAATCCTTGGAACCAAACCTCTTCCAAAAATTCGAGAAGCATTCTCGAAAATACAAAGAGAGGAAAGCAGGAGAAAAGTGATGCTTGGAAAATCCAGTGCAGCCCCATCTATAGAAGGATCTGCAATGGCAGCAAGGGGAGATCATCGATCTTTCCAAAAGAAAACACGGCCATGGTGTGACCACTGCAAGAAACCGGGTCATACCAAAGACACATGTTGGATCATTCATGGAAAGCCATCAGAGCTAAAATGGAGCAAAAACCGGGACAGCAGAGGGAACACAGCTGAGGTAAATTCTCACTCATCACCATTCAACAAGGAGCAAATGGAAGCCTTACAAAAATTGCTTCAACAAACAATTGGTACAACTACTGTGACACAAAAAGGTAATTTTTTTGCATGCTCTAAACACTAGCAGGGGAAAACAAAAATCATGGATTATTGACTCAGGAGCATCTGATCACATGACTGGAGATTTGACTGTCTTTGATAGCTATTCTCCATGTCAAAATAATTCGACTGTTCGAATTGCTGATGGTACCCTTTCTAAGGTCATGGGTAAAGGTTCAGTCATTATTTCGCAAAATATTACTCTTAGTTCAGTACTGTATGTGCCTAAACTTGATTGTAACTTGCTGTCCATAAGTAAACTTACAAAGGATTTGAAGTGTATCACTAAATTCTTTCCTATCCTGTGTGAATTTCAGATTTTGGAGTCGGGGAGGACGATTGGCAATGCTAAAGAATGTGCTGGACTCTATATCCTTCAGGCTGAAGCATCTAAACCAGAGTTCGAGGCAACCTCTTGCGCTGTAGTTTCTGCATGTAGTGAAAATTCTGCAATGCTGTGGCACTATAGACTAGGCCACCCAAATTTTATGTACTTGGAAAAAATGCTTCCTAAACTATTCAATAAAAATCAGAAGTTGTTTCAATGTGAAATTTGTCAATTGTCCAAACATACACGCAGCCCCCACCCATCTCAACCCTATAAACCTTCCCAACCTTTTTATGTTATTCATAGTGATGTATGGGGACCATCGCGGGTCAGAAATGTAACTGGAGCAAGATGGTTTGTCACATTTATTGATGACCACACACGGATCACTTGGGTCTACCTTATGAAAGATAAATCGGAAGTTGGTAGGATATTTTAATGTTTCCATACCATGGTGCAAACACAATTTCAAAGCAAAATTAGAGTGCTTAGGAGTGATAATGGTCGTGAGTACTATAATTCTGCACTAAGTTCATACTTTATGCAACATGGAATAATACACCAAACCTCATGTGTGGATACACCTCAGCAGAACGGAGAACGGGGTTGCCGAGAGAAAGAATAGACACCTCCTAGAAGTAACCCGATCTCTCATGCTAGCTACAAATGTACCTAACCAGTTTTGGGGAGAAGCTGTCCTCTCTGCAACCTATCTAATAAACAGAATGCCTTCCCGAATCCTTAATTTTCATACGCCTTACTCCACTCTCCAAACCTTATACCCAACCAATCGTATTCTTACATCTATTCCTTTGAAAATATTTGGATGCACAACCTTTGTCCATAATCTTGATCCCCAACGCAGTAAACTTGACCCGAAATCCATTAAATGCATATTCCTCGGCTACTCTCCTCACCAAAAGGGATACAAATGTTATTCACCTCAAAACAAAAAATTCTACCACACCATGGATGTAACCTTTTTTGAGAATCAGCCATATTACCCCAAAGTTGGCATTCAGGGGGAGAACACATATCTAATTGAAGTGGTAGAATCCCAACTTTTGAAACTTGAGCTAACTGAACCCAAACTCACTGCAGAGGCATCAAAACCCACACCTGAACCAAATGAAAATGCAACAGAAACTGCAGAACTTACATGTGGACCAGAAGAAACTACGTTAGAAAATACAGAGGAAATTGCAGTAGAAACTGCAGCCCCTATAACAGAAACTGCACCAGGAAACAACATGAAAGTGTACTCCAGGAAGAACAAGAAGGGAATAGAGTCCTGCACAACTCCAAGGCAGAACCAAGAAACCTCCAAGACTCCAGAAAATGGCGTTCCCTCAGGTAATACTGCTCCTAACTCTGTGAATGTTGATATTGATATTCCTATTGCGTTGAGAAAAAATGTAAGATCCTGTACCAAACATCCCATTGAAAGATTTGTATCTTATGGAAAATTGTCCCAAAGTTACAAGACTTTTGTAACAGCTCTTGACAATACTCATATTCCAAGCAACATCCATGAGGCACTCCAAAATTCTGAATGGGCAGTAGCTGTAACGGAAGAGGTTCAGGTCTTAATTAAGAATGGCACTTGGGAAATCACAAGCCTACCTGCAGGGAAGAAGCCGATAGGATGGAAATGGATATTCTCCATGAAGTATAATGCAGATGGGAGTGTAAATCGGTACAAAGCTCGACTTGTAGCAAAGGGATTTACTCAATCATATGGAGTAGATTATGAAGAGACTTTTGCACCGGTGGCAAAACTAAACTCCGTTAGAGTTATTCTCTCTTTGGCTGCAAATTTAGATTGGCCACTCCATCAACTAGACATCAAGAATTTCTTCTTAAATGGTGACCTAGAAGAGGAAGTTTATATGCAGATTCCTCCTGGACTCGAATCATCCAGCACCGCAAATATGGTGTGCAGGCTCCGAAAATCCCTTTATGGCCTCAAGCAGTCCCCAAGGGCGTGGTTTGATAGATTGACTCGAGTTGTCAAGAAAGACGGGTTCAACCAATGCCAATCAGATCACACTATGTTTGTTAAACACTCCATGGAAGGAAAGGTAGCTTTGTTTATTGTTTATGTGGATGATATCGTTATTATAGGAAATGATTATGATCAAATTGATCATTTAAAGGGACTCTTGGCAAAGGAATTTGAAGTTAAGGACTTGGGACAACTTAAGTATTTTTTAGGGATGGAAGTTGCTCGAACAAAGGATGGTATCTATGTATCACAAAGGAAATACACCCTTGACTTACTTCAAGAAACTGGAATGCTTGGGTGCAAGGCAGCTAATACACCAATAGAACAAATAAAAGGAAGAGAAGATGAAAGTCCACCAGCCGACAAAGATAGATATCAAAGTCTAGTTGGGAAACTAATCTACCTATCTCACACTAGGCCTGACATTGGGTTCGCTGTAAGCTTGGCTAGTCGCTACATGTCAAATCCAACCGAGTCTAACATGAAAATGGCGAATAGAATCCTCCAATACCTCAAAGGCACACCAGGTCGAGGCCTCCACTTCAAGAGAAATTCAAACAGGGACATTGAAGTTTCAGATTGGACAGGATGCTCCACAGACAGAAAATCGACTACAGGTTATTGTTCATTTGTGTGGGGGAACCTAGTAACTTGGCGAAGCAAGAAACAAACTGTAGTGGCGAGGAGTAGTGCAGAAGCAGAATTTAGAGCTATGGCCCTAGGTATTTGTGAAGGAATGTGGCTTAAGAGCATGCTAGATGAAATCAAAATTCCAGTGAACCATACTGTGAGGTTACTATGTGATAACAACGCTGCTATAAGCATTGCAAAGAACCCAGTCCAACATGATAGAACAAAACATGTGGAAATTGACCGACACTTCATTAAAGAAAAAATTGATCATAAGATTATAAGTATTGATCATGTCCCATCATGCAAGCAAACTGCAGATATCTTAACCAAGGCTCTTCCAAGGAATACTTATGAAAATATCAAATCCAATCTGGGTATGATAGACATCTACCACCCAGATTGAGGGGGAGTGTTGAAGATTAGCACATATCAAATCATAATCATTTGATTCTGATTTGTCAAGCTGTTACAAAACAGTGGTGTAAGTAGATTTATTATCTTTTATTCTGATTTCCTTATTTAGGTAGCAGCAATTATAAGAAATTATTTCTCTGTTTATTAACAAATTAGTGTACTGTATTCTATATATACCTCACAATGTAACAGTTCCAATATAATGAAATATACAACGTATTTCTATAATAATATTAACTGCTTTTGTGATCTCTTAAGCAGAAGAAAGGAGAGAAAAAATCACTCATAAACAAATAAAAAATTGGAATAATCCAACATGAGAATTGTGCTGAATCAACATAAAAGCAAAGATAGAACTGCACAAGAATAAAATCAATCATTGAGTAAATTGGTAATCTTTCAGAAATAAAATCTATTATTGAGTTGTAGCCAAAGAGTAAGGAGCTTAATATGAATACACCATAAAAGTTGAAATAAGAGCGTTTTGCTCCAACAAAATACACTTTCATATGGAACCACAAATTGGTATCATTCAGCTCATGTAAAAGCTTACCTAAATAGGAGTATAATAAATAAAAAGATATGAAAAAGGGAAATGTATACTTTATAAGTATGGATGTATAAACTATTTATTCAAACCAATAGTACGAAACTTTCAATCAATTTCAGTGTCATATTAACAATGCTTCCAATAAAATTATATTCATGGAACTGTTCAATGCACATATCATTATAGAACATCACACTCGCAATTACAAAGAGAGAGGAGGGGTATTATGATAATAAATAATCAATACATTAACTCTTCTAGCATTCAACAGAAGTAAGTAATTAACTTAAATAAGTTTTGTTGATACACTATGAAGACATGATGAAGCTTCTTGTTGTGGTAACTTCTAAGAACAGTCTACTGCAGGAACTGTCGCCTAAACAAATTGCAGAGATGACTCACCCATTAAATGAAGCAGTAGCACACTAAATTGCAGTCAGCACGTCATTCAAAATTAGACTTGGTTCCCAATACTATGTCCTCTTTTTTGTTCCCAATCAATGTTCTAATTCAGAGTTTTACTGCCTTCTTTCCATTATATATTACTATTAGCTTAGAATGTGGAAGCTGGTGTTGGAGTAATGTTGTTGAATTGATGGCTCGTGCCTGTGTTTCTAGCTTGTACTAGTTCTTATGTGTTCTTATCTCCTTAAATTGAAATCGCCCCTTATACTTGTCACCTGATTTTAGTATGACTCCACGTGACCATGTGTAAATACTAATAGTAGGACAATGGTTCATTCCAAAGTATTTATTTTAGGTAACTAACTTTTTTATTTATTTGACATCTTTACACTTGAGGAGAATGATATAGTATATGACCGAAAAACAAAATACTGTTAAAATGTTGTATCGATGACAAATCAAGTTTATAATGATTCTTCATTTTTCTGTCAATGTTTATGCTAAACTGTTTGTTGGAGTTAGACGGGTACTGGAAACATGAATTATCTTGCGTTGGAAAGATTGTTGTTTGACTTTTTTTTCTACTATTTATTCTTTAGCTGGAAACTCAAAAGGACATGATAAAGAAGGAAACTCAGGACTACACAAGTAGATGTGCGGCTGAAGTTAAGAACATGACGGAGGATATTCAGATAGTAGATCATGATATGAGTATTATGGAAAGAGAGTCATTTGATATTTTAAAGGTAAAATCTGGATACTTATTTTTTTCTTTTAATATTAAACTCAATTGTATTTAAACAACATTGTTGGAAACAAGTTTGATAGTTGTTGAATGTTTAAATATTTGTTGGTCATTGTTATCTTTGTAAACTTAATATCCATATTCATTGGGCAATTTCTTGCCGGTCAAGATTGAATTAATTTTTTTTCTAACAAGCTCTCCATTTATGTTGTGTTTCAAATTTTAATTGGTTTGTATTGCTTGCAGTGCAAAGTGCTTGATTACGAGCATTTTTAGTTCATAATTTCTCTGCTTGTTATATTTTCCTACTTTATGTTTACGGCTTTGCTCAAGTCTTCTGAGGAAAAGAGCCAGTATTTTTTTTAATCTTGCTTTCTGCGTCGAGCTCACTCATTTTCAAGCTCACTCATTTTCAATGCAAGTTTGGGTAAATGTTATTCAAACTGGGAAGCTTGTAGAAATAAAACACTAAAAGCTAATTGCATGTGTATATTTATGATTATGTAACATGTATGTTGTTGCTTTATATTTGTTAAAGGGATATTTCATTTTTAAATCTAACCTGATGTATGTGACAACATTGCATCTAACGGTGAACTTTTGTTGTTGTTCTTAAGGCATCTGAATTGAAATTGGAGGAAACGAACAGACAATGTGAAGAAGAGGTTCAAATGCATGGTCTAGAACTCTATAAGGTGATTGATTCAGTCACCAAATACAAAGAACAGTTGGGGTCTAAAGTCTCAAAGATTAAAAGGGAACTCTTGAAAACTGTAACTGAAGTTGCAAATATATATAGAGAGGCATTCCCAGAAAAATATAGTTATATATTGGAGGCATGCCGCCAGATTGAGAAAATTGAATGAGCGTAGCTCTGTGCTTACACAATCTTTTTATCATCTATTTTCTTGTGCATACTTAGTCTATATGATTGTGTGAACAAGTCAATCTAACAATTTTCTAGTTGTAGGTCGTAAAATGACTGTCAAATCCTTGTCCATTCAGCTCTATATTTTGCCCTTTTATTCATCTTGTTATCAGCTCCATTATTAATTATTTTTCTTGTGCATACTTAGTCTATATGATTATCTGAACAAGTCAATCTAACAATTTGATGATGAGATAGCACGACCAAGTAGTAAAAAAGAAAATATCCTTTTTAATAGTCTCTTTTTAACTTTGTGCATATCAATAAAGTTAATAATTTTCACTTCTTTTTGGAAATGATTGTCTTTTTACCTAAAATAGTTTTAATTATTTATTAATTCATTTAACTTTTTCTCTTTCTTCACTAAATAATTAATTATTTATTAATTCATTTCACTTTTTCTCTCTCTTCACTAAATAATTAGGGGTAAATTTAACAAAATGACAATTAATGTTATTTTAAACTTTGAAATGACAATTAAAAAGGATACGTAAGAAGAGAGGTATATATTTATAGTCTAGTTCTAATCATTTAGCAGTTGTCCTAATCAATTAGAGCAATTATGCAATCATCAAGTAGAGCAATTATGCAATCATTAAGTAGCTGAACCACTCATACAGCCTTCGAAGTCAGAGAACAACTCAGCCGCACTAACATCTGCATCCATGAAATTTATGACATAATAAATCAACTATTTACATCTGAACCAACTCTGAGAAGCACAAGCTTCTCCCTCACTTGTTTCAATCCCACTCCTGCAAACAAGTGATTAGAAAATCAAGAAAGTATCAACTGTTTCACACATATGTCGCGTACTAAAGGATAATACCTCGACAATATGCAGTTGTCATACTACACTGACTCGACAACTTGGTCAGATGGACCGACCTGCTCTGATACCAATTGTAACACCATATTTCCCCGTCGGTAAGATAAGTAAAATCAAAGTAAATTAATTTCTAAAACAAAACATCAAGAATAGGATGCAGCATATTCATACATCATACATACTCTTGAAATAAGATACGCAGCACAATGACATACTCAATAGTCTTAAACTTCATTGCATTCATTCGCAGCGGAAAACATCAACAACAATTACTTTCAACTCTTCAACATGAGTGATAAAAATTATCTTTCAAAAGTTCAGCATAAACAATAGTTAAATCTCAACAACATAGTTATACAAAAGTTTACTCCCAACATAAACAAAGCAAGCATAAAACCTCTCAAGTTTTACGTATCAGAGCTGACACCGACTCAGTCTATACAAAATAAGGAAACTCTTCGACTAACCTCGACCTCGAGCTACTTCGGATCATCTGCATGTTACCCGCATAGAAGAAACATTCAAACAGAAGCGATGAGATATCACAACCATATAATAAGTCATATAATAATAAGTATGCGACAAATATATCATGTAAGATTTCATGCTCAACATCATCAACCACAAATTCACAATGATTATACAAATATATATAATTATCGTCATCCATCATACAACGCATACCAATTATGCAACTCAACAATATCATCGTATTAATAATTCAATAATATGCAATTCAACTGACACTGATGCAAGATGCATGTGGTACCATCAGAGCATAAGTCCTCTCCAAAAATTTTCCATATAAGGCCAGAGCGTAAGCCCTCAACAAATTATCAATACAGGTCAGAGCGTAAGCCCTCAAAGATGTATGAAATGCAACACGCTACAACAAAATTATGCAATCACAAGCATAATCATCAACATCACGCTAATTTCAGGCCAACATCATCTTCTTAATACCTCAATATCACCTGTAATTCCTTCACACATCATCGATACAACACCGATACAATTAATCACAATATTTTGCGTTACAACACATACAACATACGCACACATCAGAATTATTCCAAATAAAATATTATTCTAATGTCATAAAAATTATCACCACATTGTAGAGAATATTTTTAGATTTCCAACGGTCCATACGGCGCGTCAAACGGATACCCGAGTCAAAAGTTATGGAGTTTTCAAGTTTTCAAAAATACTGTCAAATAGTGAGCAATCGATTGCACTAACAGAGCAATCGATTGCACCTTGTTCCAGAGGCAAAAAATCATATTTTAAGCAGTGAAATCGATTGATATTCTATAGCAATCGATTGCTTCTTGAAACAAAAGCAAAAATCTCAATTTTTAAGCAGTGCAATCGATTACTCTTCTGCTGCAATCGATTGCACCCTGTGAAAAACAGTTTTACAAATTCTGTAAAGTGCACTACGAAAACCCTTTTGTCTCAATTCAAAAAACAGAAACTTCATGAAATAATACACAGTAAAACATTCAATTATCTTTGCTATCAACATACTGTTTCCAGTGATTTCTGGTAAACAACCGCTAGTCTTCCAAACTATCGAATAATCTTTCTGACTGTTATTCAATTCCTCTGGTAACTCACAGGATCGACTAGATTGATCCTAGGATTCCTTGGTCATTAGGGTAACTCTCATGATCGAACAGATATTCATGGTTGATATTTGAGTGTTGTATAGGTGTTTGGCTTATTTCGATTTCTCTCTTAAAGGTCTAAAGATGTAATCAAAATGTGCGTGTACGAAACTAAGTTGCATGAATAAATGTTAATTGTAAAGACATGTAAAATTGCATAAAAGGCAAGCAAATGGTTTCGAATTATAAAAACAGTTAATGTAAAGGATTTATGGAACGTAAAAGGTTTGAAATATGAAGAAAGCGTTTAATACAAGAAATCTGTAAATGACTTTAAGTAAAAATAGGCGTTCGAAGGATAAAGCTTGAAGGTAAAGGCATGGAAAATATGACAGTTTTCTGAAATGTAAAGTGCTTGAAATGTGAAGAAAGTATTGAAATGTAAAACTTTAATGAAGAGATTTCGAAGTGAAAAGACTGTAAATGAGAAAACTCATAAATGTTATTTGACAGAATGATAAAGGAAAGTGCTGGAAATGGTAAAAGGTTTTCATTAAATCAATAAATATATGGTGCTATCATACGTACATTGCTCTTGCATTCGTTTCCCTTGCCATGTGGTAGTTTGAATGTTACTGAGTATTTAGTACAATAGATATGACACACGAAATTCTAATACTAAGACTTCTATTTATACTAATTCGACCATAACGGTCTTGCTATAGGATTATGCCACGTTCAGAACATGCAGAACAATGCCTCTTTCTTCTTTCCACGTGTCTCCAAATGCTCCAGCACATAAATTTCAAACTTCGAATGTCCCGCTTCCATTTGAATTTCAAATGCTTTGGTATTTCTCCGTTTCGAACGCACTTCCCAGACACAGCCTTGTTGTTATTTCTAGACTTCTTTAGATATGTTCCCATAATTGCCACTCGAAGCTCCAGCTTTGACATGCTTATTCGAAACATTGCTTCTGCTACTTCGAAACATGACGCTTTACTTCATTTCGATCGAAACGTTTAATTCATTTGACTCCTAATAATATTATCAAAATCTTCATCCAACAAATTGCCCCTTTAAAATATGTATTTCGATTTCTCTGAGAAATACCTATTTTAAACATCTACACAAGATTTTGATGTGACTTTCGAATCATCGTAACATTTAATGCATTTGACTCCAGTCACGTCAATCATAGCGCTTTTTGGATTCCTTAACCGCCTGGAGCCACTTCACAGTATGGTGCGGTTACAAATAATGATTATCTTTAAATCACGCCTATTACCCATGTTAACTTTACGCCACCTCTTCATCACACCAACCCATGATTTCCACGTATCACACCCTTATTCAGTGGATATTTAAACTTCCCCATTATAAAACATCACCAACTTAATCTTTTCTTTTCTTTTCACACTCTGAATCTTTTACCCTCCTTCTCTCGTCAAAAACAAAAAAAACCCAAGCTTTTAACATCCTTCAAAAATGTCTTCTTCTACTTCATCCCAACTCAAGAAAGTCTCCAAGAAGAAAGGAAAAACTGCAGGAACTACCATGGAAAGTAAGATTATCACTCACCAAGGTCAATCCGTTCTTGCCCCTCAGATGATTTCAAAGGAAAAAGAAATGTTGTATGCATCACAGGTACTCATTCCTACCACCGTTGCTGGTAAGAGGTTAGCTTTAAACGGCCCTCTTACGGTTTTTGAAATATTAAAAGACACCAGGACGATTTTCCCAGTTTCTTATAGTTTTAAACCCTTGTTTAACAAAATGGACGCCCCTAAGGCAATAGAATCTTCTAGTTCAAACACCATAGAAAACCCAACTGTTCCTCCTAAGGACCCCTTTGTATTGGATTATGTAAAAAGCAATTTTAAGCCATTTCGATCTTGCCCCACCTCTGATATTGCTTATCAAAATTGGTTCAAGAAAGTAGAAGCTAAGAAATCCCAGCAATGGGAAGAATTAGGTATTTATAACCTGATTAAGCTATTGAAGCCTGGTTTCACCTATAGCCACCCTCTGCTATTGGCGTCCCTCTATTTCTGGGACAATACCTATAACACTTTACATCTCCCAGGTGGAATGATCACCCTAACCTTCTTCGACATAGCGGCCATCACTGGGCTATCGCCAGTAGGAGAAACTTATATCCCCAACAACGAAGAACATTCAAGCATAATTGACTTCGAAGTCAAGCTAGCAAGTTTTTCCAAGTTTATCAGTCATTACCATGCTGAGGGGGACAATGTGTCTGACGTAGAATACATTGCTTTCTTAACCCTGTGGTTGTCAAGATACGTTTTCTGCAGTAGATCCCTACAGGTAGCTAGCAGGTTCATTCCTCTAGCTAGGGACTTGCATGAAAATCGAAAAGTGTGCCTAAGTGAACTGCTCTTAGTTGACCTTTATGAAAGCCTGAGGTCAGCTGTTTCGAGCCTCAAATCCCATACCCCCAAGAATATTCTGTTGGCTGGCCCTTTTTGGTTACTTCAATTATGGCTAAATGCCATGTTCGAACCCTCCTTGTCAACCGCCAACACCATTGATGAGCAAGATCTTGAGATAAATGATAGGATAGTCGAAGGCACTAGGCTTCGAAGATTAACTCCAAATGACGACAAAGATGACTTCAAAGTCCAATTCTTGAAGTACATCATGATATTCTCCAAAAGGCACAAGTTCGAAGAGAGCATGGCGCCTTTTGCTTCGAGGGCTCATGGACCTTCTTGGTTCACCATGGCTCTCTCAGAAGCTATCAAGAGCAAGGAGATTCAGGATGTATGGAGAGCTTTTTTGCTACCTAGACTCATTTCTTCAAGAATAACTCCAGCCAAGAACCAGATTTTTCTTTTTGCTTACCAACCAAATTTTGTTTCGAGACAGTTTGGCTTATGCCAACTGATTCCTGAACCTTTATTTCAAACTGAGAGTGCCATCACTTCTGGACGAACTTTCAAGGCACGGGAAGCCAAAATACAGCAAGAACAATATCAAGGCTTTGCCCAGTTTGAGCTGACAACCTTCGAACCTACCCATCTCACAGCTAAAGGGTTTCTGGAATGGTGGACCAAGTTTTATCAAACTTATATGTTCGATACACTTACAATTCAACAGAAACTAATTGATGCCTTCGATGTGCAGGTACCAGCAAAGAAAGGTATGTTTACTCATGCCAAAGAGATTAAAGCTTTCCAAAATTATTTTGAAACTACTTATGACCCCACGCGCTTGGACTCCACTGTGCATCAAGCGGCTGAGACCTTGAAGGAAAAATTTAAACAAAAAGTTTCTAAGTTAAAACTTCCTTCAGGGTTGTCACCTGAGGATAGGTATAGGTTGGCATTCGAAATGCATCCACCTAAATTTCCCATATTACCTACCTCAGAACTGGCTCTGGCTTGGTTTCCCCCATATCCTTGGTGGTTCACTTGCAAAGAGATGTTCAAACATCTTCAAAGGAAACCAAAGCCATCTGAGACTGTGACATGGGCTAGACACTGGCTTCATGATTTCCCAGGACACCTTCGATACGACCTTTCTGCCATGTCAATTAAATCTGATCAAGGCACAGGTGCGAATGCTTGGGAAAATCCCAAACGTCTTTTATTTTCCATATCTTTAACCTTTGCTTTAATTGTTTCGATTTTCAGCCATCAGGATAAAGACAGCTGCCTCGAAGTCGAAAGAAGGGAGTGCCTCTCAAGCCTCCGTCGAAACTACTGACAAAGTGACTCCACCCGAAACAACCACTATTACTGCAACCACAACAACAACAACAATGCCAACAACAACCAGTGTTCCAACTCCAACGGTAATCACTTAGCCTTGATGTTTCGCATTCACTCATGTTTTATGGTTTGCATCTAACTCTTCGTTTAAATCCTTTCAGACCAACAAGCTTCCTCCTACTACTCCCAAGAAGCGGAAATCAAGCACCACTGGGGGAGACCCAAGGCTGGAGGAAACTTAACAACTGCTTCGAAGAAGAAGCCAAAGAAAGATATTTCGAAAAGTACCGTTCCAACTAGTGTCTCTGGACTTGATTCCAGGGATGCTGCTCCCTCACCCAAATCCAAAAACCCACCTTCGGCCTCCAACACAACGTTGGAACGTATAACTAGTAACCTCTCCTCCGAGAGTCCACAGGTAAATTGAACCTTTAAATTTTTTGACAATAATAACTTCTTATTACCTTGGTGAATGTTTTTTTAAACATTATGTTGCTCCTTGCAGAACATCTTGAATCCAGCTTTCACTACTTCGAACTCACCATCCAAAGCTACTGCTCCACTCAACTCCTCTCCTCAAGGAGATTCCAGCAACCTCGTTCAGAATAAAGGTTCGTCTAATATGGCGGTTCTGACTGGAACTTTTGAACAGCAGGATGATCAAGGTACCTCCATTCCTCTGAAAGAGACAAACGAAACACCACTTCAAACATCTACAGAGGATTTGCAAAGAGCTTCTCTTCAAAAGTCCCCTCTTGAAACTCTTCAAGAGGACCCAAAGGACACTTAAACTGAAGGAGAGAAAGCTGATTCTGGGCAAAGAGACGAAGAATCTGAGGAGGAGAATTCCAATGACGGTTCGATTGCTGGGACGGAGTCCAACGCAAATAGCAGTGAAAGGGATGGCATCGAAGTGGTGGACTTGGATGAGGACGAAGAAGACCAAGAGCACGAAACGAATGAAGGGGATGGTAATGCAACCAACGAACCCATGGAGGTTGAAATGGACGTGGCTCCCCTACGTGTGGAACTCCCTCAATCCTCTTTGTCTCGAATGACTGACGAGGAACTGGCACTTCTGAGACGAAATGACCCTATTGGGTACATGAAGGCAAAGTTGGCTCAGAGGGGCGTCCCACTTGCTAGGGCTGGCACAAGTTCGACCAGCTATCCTCTTCCCACAGATGAAAGAATTGTACTTCTTAACAAAATTAGGAAAACAATTCTCAATGTGGATATATTCGAAGTGCTCAAGCAAGATAGTACTGCTTGCTATACTATGAAGGAGCTGCTTACAAAGGTCAATCTTTCTACCTGCTCCTTGCCAGTTAGTACTCTCTTGTTCGATCTTCAGGCTTTGCTGGACAACATAACTGGTTACCTTCTCCAAGACGAATCTGCTGCCAAGAAGGTTCAAGAGAAACGCATTGCCATGGATGCTGCTTATGAACAAGCTTCGAAACTTTCTCAAGAAGCCGAGGATCAAGCTATGCATCGGAAGTAGGCGAAAACTGATTATGAGGCTCGAGCTGAGTCCATACTTCTTTGGGAAAGGAAGATTCTGGAACTTCAACAGAAGGTTAAGGAGGCTAAAGAACAACAAATAGCCTTCGAAACCAATACTGCTGGTAACCAATTCGAAGAGCTTCTCAACCAGGGGCTTGCAAAAATGGAGACTGCAGAACAACTTAAAGGAGAAGTGGCAACCTTGGAAGGAGCCAGGCGTTTCGCTCAGCAGAAGCTTGAATCATTTCGAAGCACTTTCAATCGATTGAAAAATAACTTATTTCTAGATTTTAATGTTTATTTGACTACAATTTTGGTTTCTTATATGTAATATTCGAACAACGCCATTTTGGCATTTTATCTTGCCATTTTGGCCTTTTTATAACATCTTAGTTACGTTGTTACTATTCGAATCTCCTGCAGGCGTGGCTTATATTTCTTTAAATATTTCCCATTAACCTTTAGGATACGTTTATCATCCATGAGTTCTTCGATTTCGTATGCATTGTTTGAGAATACTTTTAATATTCGAAAAGGTCCTTCCCAATGAGGTGACCATTTACCTAATGCTTTATTTTTCTTGTCCATAGGCAATATGACTCTCCAAACTAAGTCATTAATAATGAATACTTTTTTCTTCACTCTTTTATTGTATGTTCTGGCCACTCTTTCTTTTTGTCTCGTCAAAATTTCCAAAGCATGTAATCTAATTTCGTCCAACTCAACTAATTCATTCATCATCATTTCCCAATATAATGCAGCTGGGATTTCGTTTTGTCTCTGAATTCGAAGTGATTGTAGATGAATTTCTACTGGCAACACTGCATCATGACCAAATGTGAGTTGGAAAGGCGTAGTGTTAGTAGCTTCCTTAGGAGATGTTCTACAAGCCCATAATATTTGGTCCAGATTTTTGTGCCAGTTTCTTGGATTTTTGCCAATATGCTTCTTGATTAATCCTATTATTACTTTATTTGCTGCTTCGACTTGACCGTTTGCTTGAGTATAATATGGCGTTGATGTTAGCAATCTAAACCCCATTTCTCGGGCAAATCCTTGCATCTTTCTACCAGTAAACACAAAGCCTTGGTCTGTGGTTATGCTCTCTGGCAATCAGAACCTATAGATAATGTGCTTTTGTATAAATTCAATAATAGCCTCTTGATCAGCAACTATCAGTGGTATAGCTTCGATCCATTTGGTAAAATAATCTATTCCCACCAAGATGTACTTCTGTCCTTTGGACGAAGCAGGATTTATTTCTCCTATCAAATCCAATGCCCATCCTCTAAATGGCCATGGTTTGATGATCGAATGCAACTCACTTGCAGGGGCATGTTGAATCCCTGCATGTTTCTGACATTCCTCACATCCTTTAGCAAAGTCTATGCAATCTTTGAGCATGCTAGGCCAATACAAGCCGTATCGAAATAACAGCCATTTCATTTTATGGCCTGCCTGATGTGCCCCACATGCCCCATTATGGACTTCTGACAATGCTAAATATGCCTCACTTTCTCCTAGGCATTTCAATAATACACCCTCTTGGGTCTTTTTAAACAATTTGTTCCCCATGAGGAGATATGACAATGCTCTATATTTTGTCTTTCTATCCACGTTTAGAGTTGGGTCTGCTAGATAACTCTTCAGTGGACTTCGCCAATCTGCATCTGACAAAGTATTTATGGCTAATATTTCGAATCCCTGTTTCTCAGTATATCCCAATTTCATACTTTCCATATCCGATGGTGTGAATCTAGTAGCCATAACTCTACCCCTTAATTCCACCAAATCCTTAAAGTTCTTGGTAGACACTTTATAACCCGAAGCCAACTGCGCTAAGTCATTTGCTTCTTGGTTCTCTATTCTTGGTATGTGTTGAATATCCATGTATTCAAATTTCCTCAATAGCCTATTGACTATGACGAAGTATACCATTAAGTTTCCTTTATGCACTTATATTCCTTTGTGATTTGTTTGACCACTAATTCAGAGTCTCCTTTAATTTCGACTCTGGTTGCCCCCAACTCCAACAAAGCTTCAAGTCCGACAATGAGCGCTTCATACTCAGCTTCGTTGTTCGAGCAATGAGGACCATCTAATTTATACTTGAATTTTATTGGAATTCCTTCAGGAGAAATCAGAAGGACTCCAACGCCACTTCCATTCCTGTGGGTTGAACCATCAAAGTACAATTTCCATGGTTGCGTTTCGACGTAACTCATGACAGTCTGCTCAACCAACGAATGGTCCACAATGAAGTCAGAAATCACTTGACCTTTCATAGCTTTTAAAGGCATGAAGGTCAAAGAATATTCTATTAAGGCTAAAGCCCATTTACCAACTCTGCTATGCATTATTGGTTTTGAAAGCATATGTTTAATAACATCGAAATGAGATGAAACATAAACATCAACAGGTTTTATATAATACTTGAGTTTCATACAAGAGACATGCAAACAGAGACATAGCTTTTCTAAATTGCTATATCTGGTCTCTGCATCATTTAGCACTCTACTTAAATAGCATATGGCTCTTTCGATGCCATTGTTATCTTCTTGTGCTAGCATACTACCTATACTAACTTCAGAGGCAGATATGTACAATCTCATGGGCTTCCCCCATGAAGGTGGAGACAAAATAAGAGGCTGAGAAAGGTATTCTTTTATCCTGTCAAATGCCTCCTGGTGAGCTTCGTTCCATTCGAAGGCTTGGCCTTGCTTTAGACGAAGTAACGGAGAAAAAGCTTGGGTTCTTCCACTCAGGTTCGAAATGAATCTTCTGAGGAAGTTAATTTTCCCTAGTAGAGATTGCAATTCCCTTTTTGACGTAGGTGCTTTCGTCTCCATTATGGCTTTGGTTTTGTTCTGGTTGATTTCAATCCCTTTCTTGTGAACCACAAAACCAAGAAAATCTCCAGCCTGCACAAAAAATGCACATTTAAGGGGATTCATCTTTAAGCCATGTTTTCTCATTCGTTCGAATGATTGGCTCAAATGATGCAAATGTGTTTCTGCAGATATAGATTTGATGACTATATCATCAATATACACCTGCATGAAGGTTTCAATGAAATCATGAAAAATTGAATTCATTGCCCTTTGATAAGTTGCCCCAGCGTTCTTTAAACCAAAAGGCATCACCACCCATTCGTAGGTGCCTAAGGCTCCTGGGCAACGAAATGTCGTCTTTGCAACATCTTCTTCAGCAATGAAAATCTGATTATACCCAGAGTATCCATCTAACATACTCAAGTATTCGAACCCTGCAGCAGAATCTACTAGCATTTCTGCCACATGCATGGAATATTCATCTTTAGGGGTTGCAGTGTTTAAATCCCTAAAATCTATGCAAATTCTTAAAGAACCATTTTTCTTAATAACAGGTACTATGTTTGCTAACCATTCGACGTACCTTGTTGTTCTGATGAATTTGCAACGCAGCAACCTTTCGATCTCAGCTTTAATTTTTGTGAGAACCGCTGGTGCGAATCTTCTGGGAGTTTGTTTGATGGGCCTCTTACCATCTTTGATTGGCAGTCTGTGTTCGACCAACTCCCTCTTTAAACCAGGCATCTCGTCATAATCCCATGCGAAGCAATCTTTATTATCCTTGAGGACTTCGATTACTTCCTTCTTGAGGCCTGGGCTAAGTTTTGCACTTATGTGGGTTATTCTTTTCGTTTTTTCATCCCCTAAGTTGACTTCTTCGAGTGGATCTTGTGCCAACATTTTGGCACCTGAGTTTACGGGGTCCCTTTCGAAGCCTAAGGGTTCTTTATCATAGATGGCATCCAACCTTTGATCCATCTCAAACTCTTCGAAGGGTGAGCATTTCGAACCATCCCCACTTACTTCGTTCATCTTTATAGTTGATTTATTTATTTCAGCCTCTAAGGCCGCTTTTGATTCGTTCTCAGCCATATAGGCCGAAATCCTTTCGAAAAAAGTGGACTCAGTCATGGATAAGGTTGTCGAAGTCCCAGCCTGCTGGCCGTTTTTGTATAGTGCTTTCGACTCCCTCTTCTTCACTGATTATTTTTCTATCCCAGTAAAGGCCATCATGGCGAAGGGTCATGTAGTAGTGGGCGTTTCTGGTTTCATTAATCTCATCATTTGGAACACACAGAGCAATCTTTGCCAGATTTTTATCATAATCCCTCTTGTCAACTAAATTGACCGTTGACATAAAGTAACTCTGGTCTGCTTCGATGTTTTCTACGATTCCATCATCTCTCCACAGAACTAGTCGCTGGTGCATTGACGAGGGGACTGCCCCCACGCCATGGATCCACTCCCTTCCCAGCAGTAAGTTATAGTTGGCCTTGGCTTCGATCACCATAAACATGGTGGGCCTACAGCTTGAGCCTATTGTCAATTCCAACTGGACCACTCCCAGTGTTTTGCCCACTTTTCCCTCATAATTGGACAGAACCATATTATGGGGCTTGATGTCTCCTTCGCGGATCTCTAATCTTTTTAGCATGAAATGGGGTATCAAATTGACTGCAGCACCCCTATCCACTAGAACTTTGTTCACACCATGGACACCAACTTTCGCCCGAATAAAAAGTGGCTTGAGATGGTTCTTCATAGCAGGTTCTGGACGTTCGAAGAACGCATTTTGTTCCTCAACAGCCCCATTGTCCATCACATAGTAGCACACAGGCCTATGTTTCATCAAATCTGTGGTGTCTTCCTCCTCATATTCATCGATTTCGGTTTCCTGCCCAAATTCGCAGGGAAGCACAAACACCACGTTACAGTTCAGGTTGAATGAAGACTCCCCCTCCGATTCGAAGTTATCTGTTATCATGTCTTCGTCCTCTTCTGGGCCTGAAGTGTATTCCTTTGGTTCATCGCGTTGTACTTCAGAGAAAAGCCTCCTATTGACTGGAGGTTTGTCTTCAGTTTGATTTTTTGGTTTGTTGGTGCTAGATTCACCTTGGTTCTTTATTGAAGTAACCCCTTTGTTTGCCACAGCTTCCCTCTCAGCCTTTCGAATCCTTTGCTGTCTGCGCCACTGGGATCTTGACATGGGGTTCCTTCCTTTGTAATTTTCTAATCTCACCTCTTCCCTTTTTGCTGTGTTGAATTGCCTCCTGTATGTCACAGCATGACGTACATTTCGTTCGGCGTTTCTCCATCTATCTTTGCCTTTGTCATTTCTGACCTGTAACCATCTATCGGTTGGCACTTCAGCAGGGAGTTTGAAAGTCACTCTTCGAGCAGCCTTGGGGTGAGGGCTATCAGGCCTTTGCTGTTTGTGTCTGCTGTCGAAACATGGGCCCATCTGGACAGTTTCTAGATGGTTCCAGCAAGGGGCGAAGGGAATCGTTTCGAAGGCTCTGGCCATGCTTTGGTCATACACAGCAGAACACCTTGGGCAAATCAAGCACTTGGTTTCCCCTTTGTAGCAGCGAAACACAAATTCCAGCAAAATTTCTCCAACCTTGGGATAACACCTAAAAAGCTGGTTATCCTGGCGCCAATTGTTGCCAGTTCGAGTCCTCTGTACCCTTTCGAAATTCGCAGCGATTCTTTGATTGCAGAGGATGCTGCACCTAGGGCACAATATCATGCCTGAATCTCCTTTGTGGCATGTCATGAGGTAATCCTTGAGACTAGCATCTCCAGCGTGATTATCCTCCATTCTATACTTTTCTTTTTCTAAGTATTTTTCTACTTCCTCCATCTCAGAGCGAGGCCTCTCCATATCCACCATATTTATTTCAACATCTTCCCCCTTAGCTTCATCATCGCCCCATCCTGTGGGCTTTATATCCTTAATCTGAACCTTCGAACTCTCTGGGGCAGAATATTTGACCAAATAGTCAAATTTTCCACTGGGTTCCCCTAGAGTGTCCCATATTTCCTTCTGAGGGGAAATTGGCTTCGTGATTTGGACTTTCTCCAATTCCAGCCTCAAGCCTTCAGTGACTTGTGTTAGTTCTTGGTTTTGATTTCCCTGGCCTTCAGTAGCCTGGGTTTCTCTTGCAACAGCTACAGGTGCGGCAATCGAAGTCTCTGGCGTATTCTGGATGTCTTCAGTGACCTCCTTATTGACTTCGACCATCACCCAGTTTTCAGTTTCAGTACCCTTCTCTCCTGTTAGGGCGTCACTTTGATCAGTTTCCACCATGTTGATCTCTCCAATGCACGCAGGCTCGGAGTAGTTGGTGTCTGCGACGTCCAAGGGATCTTCGTCCACTTTCATCTTCACCTTATCAGCAAACTTTAGTCTGCCATCTTTGATCGCGTTTTGAATTAGGTCCCTGAAAAGAAAACATTGTGAGGTTTTGTGGCCTAGGAAACTATGATATTTGCAAAATCCTCTCTTCTTTCTCTGATCCAAAGGAGGTATTTTGACATTTGATGGCACAATTAGTTGGTCATCTTTGACAAGTAAGTCAAAAATCTCGTCACATTTAGTGACGTCGAAGGTGTAAACCTTCTTTGGGAATTTGTCACTTTTCTCATTTTCAACAATCTCTTTCCCTTTTGTGGGAACCAATAATTTGTAGGAATAAGGCGGAGCCTGTTTTAATTCAGCGAGATCGATTTCGACCTCTTCGAATTCGAATTCAGGATATTCTTCTGCTTCCTCAGTCCCAACATAGGAAATCCTTTCTTTCTTGCTATTCTTAAAGACTCTGGCTTTTTCGGCCTTTAGCCTTTCGACCTGTCGAACCCTATCGGCTAACTGAGCCATATCCCTCAAATATTGAGTGTCTAGTTTCTTTCGAATAGAATAATCCGAGCCACCAGCGGCCATTTCGACTAACTCATGTTCAGGCACTACTGTGTAACATCTGGATTTCAAAAGCCTAAATCTATTCAGATAATCATCTATGGGTTCGGTGAACTTTCTCTTAACACTGGCCAATTCCTTCAAGCTTATTTTCGACTGTCCCATGTAAAATTGTTCATGGAATAATCTCTCCAAGATAGCCCAAGTATCAATGGACCCAGGAGGCAAAGTGGTAAACCATGTGAAGGCGTTTTTAGTCAAGGAACTTGGGAAGTATTTGATCCTGAGATCTTCATTATTGGCTATATCTCCCGCTTCGGTTAGATATCTCGCTATGTGTTCGACTGTTGACTCATTGGTATCCCCAGCTGTTGTACCCCAAAATTTGCCCTCCCATATTCTCCAATAAACTGCCAAGCCAAGCTACAAAATTCCCCAAGAATTGCACAATGCAAAAGTCTCCCATACAGTCAAATTAGGGTTTTGAGTCTGATCAAGAAAAGGAAGTTTTCAAAGGCTCAATCAAGCCTCATACGCTTACAAACATGGTCAAGCATCCTCATATCAAGTTTCAAGGCATTCAGCTCAAAATTGCACAGTCAAAACCCTAAATTGCACTACAGTCAACTGTAGGGGCAAAATGGTCATTTGGCAGTCAAAAGTTCAAATTTTTGGTCAATATATCATTTTGAAGCCACAAACATCATTTGATCAATGCTTGATCATGATTCTCAAAATTTGGCTCAGAAATCATCAAAGATGCAAAAGTTGCTATATTTGGACAGCTGAAAAAGTCAACTGAAATTGACCAGGGCATAACTTTCACATGGATTATCAGAAAAATTCCATCCAAAGCTCATTTTGAAGAGGAAGACATTTCCTACAACTCATCTTCATACTTCAAGTCCAAGAAATGCTCTCACAAAAAGTTATCAATTTCTACATTACAGGTCATTTTCAAAAGTCAACAAAAAGGGACTTTAAGTCAAAGACCATAACTTGAGATTGGTAAATCAAAATGACATGGGACCAAAGGCATTGGTTAAAGGACTCAAAGACCTTTCCAAAATGTCCAAGAACATGTGAAAAGCTTAAAAATTGAGCAAGTTATGCCTTGTAGAAGTTGGGAAATTTTTGTGAAATGGCAAAAGTCAACTATCCTTGAAAATCCAATTTTTGACAAAAGGGCCCCATTTTTTCCACTTGGTCCATCCTTGTCATGCCACACACGTGTCCCATGGTTAATTTCAAGACCAAATATTGATTTTTTTTATTTTATTTAATTTTTGATGATTTAATTCATTTTAATTCTTTGAAAATTCAAATAAAATTTAAAAACCAATAGAATAGTGTCAAATGAACTTGGACAATTTCTATGTATCATGAACCAACTCAAGAAATCAGGCTAGGGTTCATTTGCACACTAGGTCTAGGTTTTGGCTAAAAAGTAGGAAAATGGTTAATGGAAGAAACCCTAAGACCAATTCTTTCCCAAGCATGGATTAAGGTCAAATAGCAAGCCTATTCCATTCCATGAGGATCACTGAGTCCAACCCTAACTAGAACATAGCAAAAGGCTCGCTCAAAAGCCATTGGACAATTTGAAATTTTGGCCATATAATGCAAAACTGAAATCACTACTAGGGGACTTTTCAAGGCTTGATTCATATACCATTAGCATCCTGAGGCGTCACTGAACACATTCCAACCCTTAACCTCAATCAAAACACCCTGAAACGGTAGCTACAAGTCCAACTGTACAGCATAATATTTGAAATCGTATTCTCCATTTTAAGCATCTTCATTGCATTTTAATTACATATTCGTGTTCCTTACAAAGTTTCCAAGCTAACCCTTATATTCAATTTGATTTTTGCACTGCATATAAGAATCCACCATGCGCGTTTTTTAGGTTTTCCAGCTTTTTGAATTAGGGCTTTTAGAATGGAGTAAAATCAAGCCTCAAGATCACTACCATCACAATCAGCATGCTCCAATGAACAAGAAGCATGCCTCGCGAACAATTTATATCAAGCAGGATCCTATTCGCTATTTTCTAAAAGGCCTTCTATAGCAACGGGTTAAAACCGTTGCTTATTGCTTGTGTGTTTCAGAAAAAAAAAAGGGGGAACGAGGACGATGATGTGCTGGCATGCAATGGTTGGATGTTTTAAATTCTGCGCGCCCAATTATTAATGCGTTTAGTTTTTCCTTTTGTTTTTTATGCACTATAATATAGTAACTAACGCGTGGTAGCTCAGCTGGCAGGGACATACGCTATTGACCTTCATGACCTGGGTTCAAGTCCCAGGTCTACACAATTTCATATTATTTTTCAACTTGAATTCACATGCAGCGTTCATAGTGATGTCCACCATATTCCATCCTCATCCAACCTCCACGCGTCCAGAGGGCATTAGATCCATGGCCAAGATGAAGAGTGCACCATACATCAAGTCAACACGTTGGCACATGATCCAGAAAAGTCAATGATTCACAATGCAAATGGGCCAAAATCACCAGGCCTACACCTCCAAATTTGGGACCACACCCCCCTGGTTTGCTTTATCATTTTTATTTTTATTCTTTCTTTAATTTTTTTCTTTTATTTCTTTTACTTGCTATTTATTTAATTAATAAATTTTTTTACAAAAAACACAAAAACATCAAAAAAAATCAGAAAATATAAAAAATATGATATTTATTTTATTATGATTATTTTCTAAATAAATACATGTAAATCATTTAGTTTAATTAGGTTTTAATCTCAATTCTTTTTCATAATAAAAATCAAAAACAAAAACATAGAATTAGGTTAATGACTTTTTCCTTTTAACTTTCCTTGTTTTTTGCCATAGTATTAGTGTTTTTCATAATTAAACTAGGGTTGCATTTTAGGTTAGATTTTAATTCTTTTAATAACTAAAATCCAAAAAAATAGAGTTTAGGTTAAATAACTTTTTATTTTCTTTTTTTTTAATAATAATATTATTTATTTATTTAATGCACATAAATTAATTTAGAATTAAATTAGGTTAAAAGTCAATATTTTCATAATAAACTTAAAAAACATTAGAATTAGGATTTTAATTTTAATTAACTTTCTTTTTTTTTCTTTTAAATCTAAAAAACACAAAAATACCATTTTTCATTTAATTTTAATTTTAGATAACTTAATTATTTTAATTCTTTTAAAGGGTTCAACGCCCTCGCATTTGATTATTTTCTTTTTTTCGCGCGTTTCATTTATTTCTTTTGTAAATAATTATGTATATGTACCAAAGCCGTGTAATAGCTATTAGACATTTCTTTTCTGCAATTTATTTTAAAACGGGTCTGGATTAATTTGGCGTTGTAGACCCTCGCCTTTGTAATAGCGTAGGACTTTTATCTTTTCCGCACTTTAAATTCCCGCACTTTTAACTGTTAAACAATAACATGAAAGAATGAATGCCCAAAAATAAAATCGAATCGTTAGATCACCAATGCATGACAAGACAAACAATAAACTGAAAATGACACACAATTCACACACCACCCCTAGGGTACGCCTCACTGTTGCCTTTCGAAAGGTGATCATCGAGTAGAGGATATTTTAGTAAGTCCTTGTGTCTATTGATCAAGTTGCCTAAAACAAAGTTGCCTCGAATAAGTTGCCTCGGAATAAAAGATCAATGGCATAAGGGTAGCTTCTAAGGTGTCTTCCCATTGCTCTGGTGATCACCATGTCCCTATAAACTCGAATTGACCCGAACACCTCCAACGGTGGTGCTACCTACCTCTCAATGGTGGGATGGCACTACTTTAAAGGACATTTACACAGACGAATTCCTTAGGGTAGGTAGGTTCTCAAGGATACTTGCTCTAATTTCAAACAAATCAAAATACTCTTTACACCAACCCACTTTCAAAAAAACTTTCAAAAACAAACTTTTCAAACACTCTGACGTACGAGTTAAACTGAAACTTTTCAAAGAATATTTTTGAAACCCACATTGAAAAGCAAACAAACAATTTTGAAAACACATTGAGCAAGTATCTAAGAGCCCATGGATAACCATGGATAGAAAGGGTGCTAACACCTTCCCTTTCTATAACCTACCTCCCGAACCGAGAGCAATCTCTTTAAAGGAATTTTTCTGTGCTTTTGTCCTTTCCATTTGGAGAAAATAAAAGACGGTGGCGACTCTTGCTTACCGCGACATTTCGCGAACCAGCTTTAAAACAGTCAGTTCCAGATCCACCGATCACAGAACTGGCGACTCTGCTGGGGAGTAAAACTTAAAGTGGGGTGTACCTTAGGATTAAGATCACTGTGTTTTCAATTGCTTTCTTTGCTTGCTTTATTATTGTGGGTTGCTTGGGAGTTCTATAGATCCTAACCCGGATCTGGGGATACCTTCTTAGAAAGTAGCAACAAGACTGTGAGGGAACTGTGCGGGGTATACCGACATGGTTGAAGCAGTCTGCTACGTTGATGTGGCACTTTGGTGTGTACCGGTAACCCTTGAGTCAGTCAAGGAGAGTACGGGGCCTCCATGTGGTGTCATGAAGCATCAACAGACCTTAGGAACCTTAATTGAACCATCTTGGCCTCTTTAGGGTAGTGAGATAACTGACTTTGGTGCAGTCCGAGGTTGGTTGATACTCGATACTACACTCAATTGAGGGTTGCTTTCCTGGAATATTTCGGTCGCCAGTTCAGTGGCTAAATCGAAACGATGAACAATGAAAGCAATCCCGTGATATTGGGAACCTTAGAACCCGGTTACTTTGATTAGGACAGGTTGAACCCACCAACTTCAAGAGGGTACTACCCAGACTCCATGCTGGCCTAAACTTTAAGGGCTTCTCTTGTGTGACTTGTGTGCCTTCCTACTTGAACTACTTGCATGCTTATTACCTGACATTTGCCTCTTGCAGGTTGTGTTTGTAGTCTTTAATTAGGACTCATAACAGGGTATCCTAAGTTTCTTGCAGGTTTTTGCAGTCCTTAATTTGGACTCATAACAGGGTTATTCACATTACCCCATGCATATCATGACATCATACCATTGCATACATCCTAACCCATTTCAAGGATCTCAAGGGCTTGTGATGCAGGTCATATAAATCAAACATCTAGCAAGGGGCAAAGAGGATTTATTTTCCTCTAGCCAATGTTGTCAGGGGCTATGACCCACTTGATATGGTGAGCTCTGACTCCTGAAGAAGGTTCCCTAACCAAGGTTGTTTGGAAATCAAAACCAGACATGATGACTAAAGTCAGGGGCTATGACCCACTTGATATGGTGAGCCTTTGACTCTTGAAGAAGAGTTCTCAATAACATGGGTGTCCTTCAATCAAGCTCTAAATTCCAATGCTAACAAATTTTCTTGTTTACCCCGCGAGATCCTTGAAAACATTGCATGCATATCATACACATCATTGCATCACAGGTATCCCTTTTGCAGGTCACTCACCTTTCCCGCTGTTTATTTCAGCCATGGTTTCACGACAAGACAACCAGGACTTTCTTGCTCAAGAGACTCGGTTCGGGGAAATCCTCCTGAATCTATCCAAGGGGCAGGAAGAGCTAAGGACACTTATCATGGAGACTTTTGTCAGGAACAGTGCAGAGGATGAAAGGCTAGAACACCTACAAGCTGAGGTGGATGCATTGAAAGCCCAAATGCTGGGGCAGAGGAATGCCATTCAAGGTTTAGCTCAAAGACAAGATGAGCTCGGGATTCTCATCAACAAACTGCTTCAGGGCAACCAACTGGGGCAAACATCTAAGGGTAAAAAGCCAATCATCGTTCCACCACCTTTGAGACAAAGAGGCAAGGAGAAAGCTCCTCATATGGCTCCAGTATCACCAATTCAGCAGCAACTTCACCAACTTCAGACAGACAAGCCCAGGAGGCAGTTCACCTCGCTCAATATGTCGCCGTTTCAAGCTTTACAACGCCTGTTGAGATTGAACCTGATCACGTTAAGGGATCATCCCCAGAACCCCAACACAGCACATCCTGCTTATGATCCCAATAAAAGGTGTGCCTACCACTCTGCCTGTCCAGGACATAATGCAAACGAGTGTTGGGCTTTGAAAAACAAGATCCAGGACCTGATTGATGAAGGAGCACTGGAATTCACACAAGATGGTCAGGCTGAATTTTTCTACCATCCCTCCAAGGCTCACCATTTGAAGTGACAAGCCCTGAGACTAGAAATTTTTGTTCATTCGAATGTTCAAGTTGCAATTTTCTTTTGTTCAAACATTTACTCATGGTTAAAACATTGTTATTTCATTAATGCATCGCTTATGTCTATTTTGAATCAATATATTCGTATTCACTATACGCAAATTATTTTCATATTTGTTCTGATGTCAACTCTCAATCAATAATTCTAAGCCTCTTGAGGGAGGATGACGAAAACGATACCATAATTTACAGTATGCTTTTGAACAGACCCCGCTGATGAGGTACAGGCATTGTTTCAATTCCTAAACACTGGAGTAATAAGGAAGATAATCCCTCGTCAACCCCTTTGAGCCAAAGAAGTAGGAGTTTTTCTTTTCGAAAATTAAAACCCTTTATCATAGCCTGGGGCAGGGTAGTTCTCTCAGTTGATCCAAGTGCATGACGAATAGCACCGAAGAGATCTTTACAAAACAAAACGAAGAAAGACAGTGATGGTTCCGAATAATCAATAAAGAAAGGCAGTCATTATCTCAAAAACGAAAAGCCCAAGAAGTCAAAACCTATGAAAAGAGACTTACGAAACTGGGGCATCCCGCTGACTGTAATTCCAAAAAGGAAACAGTTCAGGCAAAAAAAAGAAAGGGATAACAAAAATCAAGAAAGAGGTCTCACAAACCCTCAACAAAAAGTGACTGCCTAGTCAGAATAAATCATCAATGTTTGGACCATCACCGGAAAATCAGAGCAAAGACTCAAACAAGGTCTAACGTATGATCAACTGAGTTTAGGGTTGGAGAACATCACGAAAGAGCGGGTGGGTACAAATAGTTTGGGCCTTTATCCTTTGTTTCTTAAACCGTGAACCAGGCCACGATATAACCCTTAAAAGTCCTAGCTGAAGCATGGGTTAGTTCGAAAGCATACTGTTACGAAGGTATCCTGACTCCTGAAGGTTTGCTGTAAAATCTTGAGTTGACACCATATTGTATTACAACAAAATGCATTTTTAAAATATTCAAGACAGACATAGACTTTTGCATTCTTAAAATAACTTTGTTTGCATATGAATTTTTGTCTGAACAACAGGGAAATTCGCACGATGAATATCTTGTGAACAGAAGTACCTCCAATCAAGAGGCACAGTAGGAGCATTGCCCATTATCTGGGGCATGACAAAGTATTTCCAACAGGGGCAACTCCCCACATTCTGAGAAATATGGACATAGTCGAAAGAATACTACGCAAAATCAAAGACCCGCTAGGTTGACACACCTAGGCAAAAATAAGGGATTCCCGGCGAACCAAAAGGGTTCGGGCAAAAATAAGGGATGAAATGAAAAAAATCTGTACACCCGGCAAGTCGAAAACCTGAAAAGGCGGCTTGGGCAAAAATGGGTATCCCGGTGGACTGAAAACCCGAAAAGGCGGTCCAGGCAAAAGTTAGGGATCAAAGCGTACGAGTATGTCCCAGCATCTCGGCACCTGCCTACCAGAAGACTCGTCAAGTACTCCCACAAGTGCCTCCTCCCACTGAAACTGGGGCAATAAGGAGTTGTCTAAAAGATCTGGTTGCTCTGTCCATCATAGGTTCGGCTAAAGAATGCGACCCAGATATTTTCACTCCCCGCAGAACACGAACGCGTCGTCCGGCTTTATTCAAAGAGTTATTTCCTTAATAAGATATAACTGGGTTATCCTCAGCCAATAGCCACGGAAAAGACCGTCCTCAGTAAAGTCTTATCATCCCCAGCGGAAGCAAAAGCTTATTCTCCAACACCAGCCCAGGAGTGATTTCCCGGCACCCGTCAAGGATTTATTTTCCTAGACGAAAGCATACATTCATAAACATCACATTTTCGTACATCATGACACATGCATGTACGCATCATGTCATACAATTGCATTTATGCCGTTGCTTGATTCATATCACGTACTGCATATAACTGACCTTTACCTTTCAGGAAGGATACAATTGAATGATCAGCTATGTCAAAATAGACAAAACACCGTCAGAAAAGACAAATCCCGTCATAAGAGACAAATCCGGTCAAAGAATACAAATCCAGTTTAAGTCAATGCCTAAAGATTCCTCTGATACAACTCGTCGTGATAGACACTCGTCGTGATAGACACTCGTCGTGATAGACACTCGTCGTGATAGACACTCGTCGTGATAGACACTCGTCGTGATAGACACTCGTCGTGATAGACACTCGTCGTGATAGACACTCGTCGTGATAGACACTCGTCGTGATAGACACTCGTCGTGATAGACACTCGTCGTGATAGACACTCGTCGTGATAGACACTCGTCGTGATAGACACTCGTCGTGATAGACACTCGTCGTGATAGACACTCGTCGTGATAGACACTCGTCGTGATAGACACTCGTCGTGATAGACACTCGTCGTTATAGACACTCGTCGTGATAGACACTCGTCGTGATAGACACTCGTCGTGATAGACACTCGTCGTGATAGACACTCGTCGTGATAGACACTCGTCGTGATAGACACTCGTCGTGATAGACACTCGTCGTTATAGACACTCGTCAGTGTAGACACTTGTCGTTATAGACATTCGTCATAGACACTAGTCGCTATAGACACCCATCGTTAAAGACCACTCGTCCTTGGAAACAACCTGTCAGTAGAGACAACTTCATCACCGTTTGAAGATCCAGACCCAGCTCCTGTAACCAGTCAGGACATATCTATACCAAGCATCTGAAAACCAGCTCCTGCGACGTGTCAGGTACTCATTTTCTTTTGCAGGTATGCAGGTTCTCGCTAAGGAATCTCTTACGCGATCAACATCCAGATGGCATCTATAAGCCCATCATCCTACCCATCAATCTCTAAATGGCATCTATAAGCCCATTCCCCCACCACACTGCTACCATGTGAGCGCAAATTTCTGGGCACTCTAGTGTCCAATCATCTTCTACCCTCGGATTACAAAAGGCACGTCAGCCAATCTCCATCCTCAGGTCTAAGAAGATTGAACAGGGGCAACTGTTGTACCCCAAAATTTGCCCTCCCATATTCTCCAATAAACTGCCAAGCCAAGCTACAAAATTCCCCAAGAATTGCACAATGCAAAAGTCTCCCATACAGTCAAATTAGGGTTTTGAGTCTGATCAAGAAAAGGAAGTTTTCAAAGGCTCAATCAAGCCTCATACGCTTACAAACATGGTCAAGCATCCTCATATCAAGTTTCAAGGCATTCAGCTCAAAATTGCACAGTCAAAACCCTAAATTGCACTACAGTCAACTGTAGGGGCAAAATGGTCATTTGGCAGTCAAAAGTTCAAATTTTTGGTCAATATATCATTTTGAAGCCACAAACATCATTTGATCAATGCTTGATCATGATTCTCAAAATTTGGCTCAGAAATCATCAAAGATGCAAAAGTTGCTATATTTGGACAGCTGAAAAAGTCAACTGAAATTGACCAGGGCATAACTTTCACATGGATTATCAGAAAAATTCCATCCAAAGCTCATTTTGAAGAGGAAGACATTTCCTACAACTCATCTTCATACTTCAAGTCCAAGAAATGCTCTCACAAAAAGTTATCAATTTCTACATTACAGGTCATTTTCAAAAGTCAACAAAAAGGGACTTTAAGTCAAAGACCATAACTTGAGATTGGTAAATCAAAATGACATGGGACCAAAGGCATTGGTTAAAGGACTCAAAGACCTTTCCAAAATGTCCAAGAACATGTGAAAAGCTTAAAAATTGAGCAAGTTATGCCTTGTAGAAGTTGGGAAATTTTTGTGAAATGGCAAAAGTCAACTATCCTTGAAAATCCAATTTTTGACAAAAGGGCCCCATTTTTTCCACTTGGTCCATCCTTGTCATGCCACACACGTGTCCCATGGTTAATTTCAAGACCAAATATTGATTTTTTTTATTTTATTTAATTTTTGATGATTTAATTCATTTTAATTCTTTGAAAATTCAAATAAAATTTAAAAACCAATAGAATAGTGTCAAATGAACTTGGACAATTTCTATGTATCATGAACCAACTCAAGAAATCAGGCTAGGGTTCATTTGCACACTAGGTCTAGGTTTTGGCTAAAAAGTAGGAAAATGGTTAATGGAAGAAACCCTAAGACCAATTCTTTCCCAAGCATGGATTAAGGTCAAATAGCAAGCCTATTCCATTCCATGAGGATCACTGAGTCCAACCCTAACTAGAACATAGCAAAAGGCTCGCTCAAAAGCCATTGGACAATTTGAAATTTTGGCCATATAATGCAAAACTGAAATCACTACTAGGGGACTTTTCAAGGCTTGATTCATATACCATTAGCATCCTGAGGCGTCACTGAACACATTCCAACCCTTAACCTCAATCAAAACACCCTGAAACGGTAGCTACAAGTCCAACTGTACAGCATAATATTTGAAATCGTATTCTCCATTTTAAGCATCTTCATTGCATTTTAATTACATATTCGTGTTCCTTACAAAGTTTCCAAGCTAACCCTTATATTCAATTTGATTTTTGCACTGCATATAAGAATCCACCATGCGCGTTTTTTAGGTTTTCCAGCTTTTTGAATTAGGGCTTTTAGAATGGAGTAAAATCAAGCCTCAAGATCACTACCATCACAATCAGCATGCTCCAATGAACAAGAAGCATGCCTCGCGAACAATTTATATCAAGCAGGATCCTATTCGCTATTTTCTAAAAGGCCTTCTATAGCAACGGGTTAAAACCGTTGCTTATTGCTTGTGTGTTTCAGAAAAAAAAAAGGGGGAACGAGGACGATGATGTGCTGGCATGCAATGGTTGGATGTTTTAAATTCTGCGCGCCCAATTATTAATGCGTTTAGTTTTTCCTTTTGTTTTTTATGCACTATAATATAGTAACTAACGCGTGGTAGCTCAGCTGGCAGGGACATACGCTATTGACCTTCATGACCTGGGTTCAAGTCCCAGGTCTACACAATTTCATATTATTTTTCAACTTGAATTCACATGCAGCGTTCATAGTGATGTCCACCATATTCCATCCTCATCCAACCTCCACGCGTCCAGAGGGCATTAGATCCATGGCCAAGATGAAGAGTGCACCATACCTCAAGTCAACACGTTGGCACATGATCCAGAAAAGTCAATGATTCACAATGCAAATGGGCCAAAATCACCAGGCCTACACCTCCAAATTTGGGACCACACCCCCCTGGTTTGCTTTATCATTTTTATTTTTATTCTTTCTTTAATTTTTTTCTTTTATTTCTTTTACTTGCTATTTATTTAATTAATAAATTTTTTTACAAAAAACACAAAAACATCAAAAAAAATCAGAAAATATAAAAAATATGATATTTATTTTATTATGATTATTTTCTAAATAAATACATGTAAATCATTTAGTTTAATTAGGTTTTAATCTCAATTCTTTTTCATAATAAAAATCAAAAACAAAAACATAGAATTAGGTTAATGACTTTTTCCTTTTAACTTTCCTTGTTTTTTGCCATAGTATTAGTGTTTTTCATAATTAAACTAGGGTTGCATTTTAGGTTAGATTTTAATTCTTTTAATAACTAAAATCCAAAAAAATAGAGTTTAGGTTAAATAACTTTTTATTTTCTTTTTTTTTAATAATAATATTATTTATTTATTTAATGCACATAAATTAATTTAGAATTAAATTAGGTTAAAAGTCAATATTTTCATAATAAACTTAAAAAACATTAGAATTAGGATTTTAATTTTAATTAACTTTCTTTTTTTTTCTTTTAAATCTAAAAAACACAAAAATACCATTTTTCATTTAATTTTAATTTTAGATAACTTAATTATTTTAATTCTTTTAAAGGGTTCAACGCCCTCGCATTTGATTATTTTCTTTTTTTCGCGCGTTTCATTTATTTCTTTTGTAAATAATTATGTATATGTACCAAAGCCGTGTAATAGCTATTAGACATTTCTTTTCTGCAATTTATTTTAAAACGGGTCTGGATTAATTTGGCGTTGTAGACCCTCGCCTTTGTAATAGCGTAGGACTTTTATCTTTTCCGCACTTTAAATTCCCGCACTTTTAACTGTTAAACAATAACATGAAAGAATGAATGCCCAAAAATAAAATCGAATCGTTAGATCACCAATGCATGACAAGACAAACAATAAACTGAAAATGACACACAATTCACACACCACCCCTAGGGTACGCCTCACTGTTGCCTTTCGAAAGGTGATCATCGAGTAGAGGATATTTTAGTAAGTCCTTGTGTCTATTGATCAAGTTGCCTAAAACAAAGTTGCCTCGAATAAGTTGCCTCGGAATAAAAGATCAATGGCATAAGGGTAGCTTCTAAGGTGTCTTCCCATTGCTCTGGTGATCACCATGTCCCTATAAACTCGAATTGACCCGAACACCTCCAACGGTGGTGCTACCTACCTCTCAATGGTGGGATGGCACTACTTTAAAGGACATTTACACAGACGAATTCCTTAGGGTAGGTAGGTTCTCAAGGATACTTGCTCTAATTTCAAACAAATCAAAATACTCTTTACACCAACACACTTTCAAAAAAACTTTCAAAAACAAACTTTTCAAACACTCTGACGTACGAGTTAAACTGAAACTTTTCAAAGAATATTTTTGAAACCCACATTGAAAAGCAAACAAACAATTTTGAAAACACATTGAGCAAGTATCTAAGAGCCCATGGATAACCATGGATAGAAAGGGTGCTAACACCTTCCCTTTCTATAACCTACCTCCCGAACCGAGAGCAATCTCTTTAAAGGAATTTTTCTGTGCTTTTGTCCTTTCCATTTGGAGAAAATAAAAGACGGTGGCGACTCTTGCTTACCGCGACATTTCGCGAACCAGCTTTAAAACAGTCAGTTCCAGATCCACCGATCACACCAGCGAACTTTGTAAATTTAGGGACTTTATATCCCCTTGGTAAATCAGTATGCATTATGCAATCCAATATAGGAGAAGCATAATTTGGCCTTCTCATTCCTGTGTTGAGGCCATTCTGGGCCATGACTCTCTCTATCATGGTGGTTAGATTGTTTTCTGCCAAGATGTTATCGTTTCGAATTCTATGAACGACAGCATCGGCATCTTGATTTCGACCAACCAAGACAACTCCCCTAGGTTGTTCTTCTCGAAACTCTGGGGCTTCTAGCCTTTCGACCCTTGCCCCTGGTTCCATAATTTCTCTTTGTGGGCCTGGGATTATTGGGGCTTCTAACCTTGGTGCCCTGGCCCCTAAGTTAACTTCTTCTCTGGGTGGTCAATAAATTGGGTCGTTAGCAATTTGTTCTATAACAAGCATGTTTGCTCGAAATCCCGCCTGATTCTGCCTACGCCTTTCTGGGGGAGCAAAGAAATCTGCTATTCGACTCATATTGTCAGCGTTTTCCCTGTTTGTCACAGTCACATTTTGCACTATTGGGGAAAATATCTCCTGCATGGTTTGTGCTAACACCCCTATCATATTATGGTTACTGTCATCCATCAATTGCCTAAAAGCCAACTGGTTTTCTGTGGTTAAGATAGGCATTATGCTATAACCCACTGACCCTTGGTTATTTGTCATAAACTGATTCGCCCCAGACCCAGACCCTAGTTGTGGGGATGAATTCGATGTGGAATTGTGTAAACCTGCCATAAAAGATGTTGGCATTCTATAAGAGGAATTTCTGGTTCTATTTCCATCGAAACCGGGTGGTCTAGTTAATGGAGTGGCGAAATGGGATTGTGTCCCTGGTGGTGGAACGAATCCCCCAGGGTAACCAATGGTTCCAGTATTTCCTAAGATCGAACTATTAGTTGATATGCCACTTACTCCATTGGTGGCTATGTTACTGGTTGAAGATGCAACAGACTATGCATTCGAAGGGGTCACATTAGATGTTCCGATCGAAGTGGACACATTAGTGCCTGTTGTATGTGGGGCATTTTGTTCCCCTTGCTGATTGTCAGAATTAGACATTTTGTCCAAACGTTTTCTTCTGGATAAAGGTTGGTTGTTGTTGGTTATTTTACCACTTCTCAGGTTCATAAAACAGCAAACTTCTTAGGTTCCAACGTTTTTATAATGGTTATGTCTCAACAATCTTTATTTCTAATATCCAATTATTGGTCCCACCAGGTGTGCCAATTTGTTTCCAGTGATTTCTGGTAAACAACCGCTAGTCTTCCAAACTATCGAATAATCTTTCTGACTGTTATTCAATTCCTCTGGTAACTCACAGGATCGACTAGATTGATCCTAGGATTCCTTAGTCATTAGGGTAACTCTCATGATCGAACAGATATTCATGGTTGATATTTGAGTGTTGTATATGTGTTTGGCTTATTTCGATTTCTCTCTTAAAGGTCTAAAGATGTAATCAAAATGTGCGTGTACGAAACTAAGTTGCATGAATAAATGTTAATTGTAAAGACATGTAAAATTGCATAAAAGGCAAGCAAATGGTTTCGAATTATAAAAACAGTTAATGTAAAGGATTTCTGGAACGTAAAAGGTTTGAAATATGAAGAAAGCGTTTAATGCAAGAAATCTGTAAATGACTTTAAGTAAAAATAGGCGTTCGAAGGATAAAGCTTGAAGGTAAAGGCATGGAAAATATGACAGTTTTCTGAAATGTAAAGTGCTTGAAATGTGAAGAAAGTATTGAAATGTAAAACTTTAATGAAGAGATTTCGAAGTGAAAAGACTGTAAATGAGAAAACTCATAAATGTTATTTGACAGAATGATAAAGGAAAGTGCTGGAAATGGTAAAAGGTTTTCATTAAATCAATAAATATATGGTGCTATCATACGTACATTGTTCTTGCATTCGTTTCCCTTGCCATGTGGTAGTTTGAATGTTACTGAGTATTTAGTACAATAGATATGACACACGAAATCCTAATACTAAGACTTCTATTTATACTAATTCGACCATAACGGTCTTGCTATAGGATTATGCCACGTTCAGAACATGCAGAACAATGCCTCTTTCTTCTTTCCACGTGTCTCTAAATGCTCCAGCACATAAATTTCAAACTTCGAATGTCCCGCTTCCATTTGAATTTCAAATGCTTTGGTATTTCTCCGTTTCGAACGCACTTCCCAGACACAGCCTTGTTGTTATTTCGAGACTTCTTTAGATATGTTCCCATAATTGCCACTCGAAGCTCCAACTTTGACATGCTTATTCGAAACATTGCTTCTGCTACTTTGAAACATGACGCTTTACTTCATTTCGATCGAAACGTTTAATTCATTTGGCTCCTAATAATATTATCAAAATCTTCAGCCAACACATACATCAATTACTACACAATTCAAAGCATCAATTCATCGATTATAGTCAATTTCAACGGATCAAACCAAAAAATCTACATCAAAATCTAACATGCATATCATTACATCCCGACCATTATAACACTTATTAGAGAGTCAAAACCCCACATTTACCTTAGGTTGTAGATTCCCAAACCTCTACCGAAAATTCTTCCCATTCCGAACGATTGCCTCTTCTTCTCTCTTTCTCGTTCTTCTCTTCTCTTCTCTCGTTCACAGAAAAAAAATGTCACAATCTAACTTTTAATTTTCCTCTTATGACCACTTAACCTATTGGACCCTTAAATTCATATTCCAACTTTGCATTTCTATAATTAAAATAATAATAATATAATTATAAAAACTATAATTATTATTTTAATTCACATGATATTAATATTAAACCAACATTCTCCTTCCACCTCTATGTTTTCTATATTTTTAGTCATACACCCCCGACACATCAAAATATAATAATTCATATATTCACCAAAATCACCAATATTCACACTAAATTAATTAAATAATTAATCTAGAGTTTTGGGGTGTTACATCCACCACATGAAAGGAAAAGCAGGTGAAGACCTTCATATTCAACCTTATAGTGCCCGCCCTTTATCTTGAACATTGCTAATAATGGCTTCATCAAATCTACTTGGATGCACAACTGCACATACTTTCCTTTTTCCCCTGACAAAGCATTTTATCCACCTTGATTGTTCTTCCCATATGGTTATCAATAAAATATAGAACTTTGTTGTCATATATTTGACCAGTAACCCAGAGATCCTTACCCATACTGCAAGTTGTTCAATAGCATCACTAGATAGACAAAAAATTGGACTCCACTATCTTACTAATAACTAGTGATTATATATGAGACAATTCCCCTACATTAACGCAATCTAATGATCCTCTTCACTCGTAAAAGTGATCAAATATTATTCTTGCCTAATATCCATTATGCTTAGGGTTCCATGTTGTGCACACATTTGTTGAAGACGGTTTCTAGAGCCTTGTAGTCAATCTTTCTCCCCAGCACTTTCACGATCACACCCCTCTTTCATGATTTGGTAATTATGTTTTCTTCCTTATCCAATAGAATGAATTATGGACATTCAAATTCTCCAAACTGTTTTTCTTTAATTTTCAGACCGTCCAAGATATCAGCTTTTTCATTTATCTCAAGATTCTGTTATTCGTAGCTAACATCGTCTTTCCTTGCATTAGAAACCTCTCCAGTCACTATGTTTTAGTAAGAGATACTGACTTTGCTTATGTTCACATTGATTTCTCCACCTTGGTTAATGTAACAATTTGCATGGGAGAAGGGTTGTCATCTTCATTTCATTTGACTTTCTTGGTACTGCGTACTTTGAGAACATCTTCTTCCTCCATGTTCTTTTGGTTTGCATGTACAAACCCTAGCAAAGGGCCACTTATTGAAACCCTAAATATAAAGGTTATATTATTGTTATTACATTACAGCTTTAAGAGTCAATAAACAATAAAATATATAAAAAATTGTACTATTTTACTAAACAATAATAATAAAAAGTTTACTATTTCATTAAAACAACATTAGACGTTAGACAAAACAACATTAAAACAAGTTTAAAATAAGTTTTCAATTCATGGTGACATTAAATGTAATTATTTAAATTCCAATTTTTTATCAATAAAAAGAAAAAAATAGAAGATTGACCACCTCAATGTACTGTCTAATTTTTATTCTAAATAAAAAAAGTTTTAATAAAAAGTCCGCGGGAAAAACCTGCTTACCTTGTTTTTAAAGTGGGATAGACAGAGCGTGTCAACTTAAAACACAGTGTCAAAAATCTCGATTTTTTTAGTGCGTGAGACACTTTTATTGAGGAGAGAAAGAGAGAATATTAAGTAAATAAGGATTATATTATTCACTTGAATTGTACAAATAATGATACAAACTATGACTATCTATATATAACTCTAAACGAACATGGACTTACCAACTTGGATTATATTTGATATTATATCTAATATCTCAACATAAATTGGATTATATTTGATATTATATCTAATATCTCAACATACCCCATATAATCCAAGTCGTCGAACCTACGCTAATCATAGTCAATCTGAACTATTCCTAATTTCTTTCTCAAATTCAGGAATCTGTCGATCTTCAATCCTTTGGTGAAAATGTCGGCCAACTTTGCTTCACTTGAGCAATGAATAACTTCAAGTTTACCTCGATTTACCTTTTCCCTCAAGAAGTGAAATCTAGCTTCGATATGCTTACTTCTTCCATGCAAAACTGGACTCTTTGCCATATTTATGGCTGACTTATTGTCGATTCACAATACAAGAGGTTTCTTCACTTCGACCTCCATTTCTTCAAGTACCAATCTGATCCAAATTGTTTGACATGCAACATAGGATCCTGCTATATATTCAGCTTCACACGATGATAATGCCACCACAGGTTGCTTTTTTGAACACCATGAGATGTGGCACCAAAAACTTGAAATAAATATCCAATTGTACTTCTTCGATCTTCCTTATCTCCACACCAATCAACATCTATAAAATAATTACCCGTAGCTTCTTTGCTTTCAGATTCTTGTCAAAATAGTATTCCACAATTTATTGATCCTTTTAAGTATCTCATGATTCTTTTTGCATCTTTCATGTGTGACACCCTTGGTTCACTCATGTATATGCTCACTAATACTTCTGTGAAACTTATATCAGGTCGGGTGTTGCACACATACCTCAGAGATCCCACAATTTGCTTGAACAAAGTTACATCAACTTTGTCTTCCTCTCCATTCTTATCCAACTTCACATTTGGTTCGACAGATGAGGATGCATGATTCGAGTCATTCATTCTGAATCTCTTGAGTATCTATTTGACATACCTCCTTTGATGTAGCACCATACCAAAAAGTCTGTAGGAAAAATCTGCCTACCTTGTTTTTAAATTGGGATAGGCATAGCGTGTCAACTTAAAACACCGAGTAGAAAATCTCGATCTTTTTCGTGCGTGAGACATTTTTATTGAGGAGAGAAAGAGAAAATAATAAGGAAATAAGGATTATATTATTCACTTTAATTGTACAAATAATGATACAAACTATGACTATTGATATACAACCCTAAACGGGCATAGGCTTATCAATTTGGATTATATTTGATATTATATCTAATATCTCAACATAACTTGGAGTATATTTAATATTATATCTAATATCTAATTTCCCCTATAATCCAAGTCGTCGAACCTACGCTAATCATAGTCAATCTGAACTATTCCTATTTTCTTTCTCAAATTCAGGAATCTGTCGATCTTCAATCCTTTGGTGAAAATGTCGGTCAACTTTGCTTCACTTGAGAAATGCCTAACTTCAAGTTCACCTTGATTTACCTTTTCCCTAAATAAGTGAAATCTAGCTTAGATATGCTTACTTCTTCCATGCAAAACTGGATTCTTCGCCAGATTTATGGCTGACTTGTTATCGATTCACAATACGAGAGGTTTCTTCACTTCAACCTCCATTTCTTCAAGTACCAGTATGATCCAAATCGTTTGATATGCAACATAGAATCCTGCTATATATTCAGCTTCACACGATGATAATGCCACCACATATTGCTTTTTCGAACACCATGAGACGGGGCACCAAAAACTTGAAATAAATATCGAGTTGTGCTTATCCAATCTTCCTTATATCCACACCAATCAACATCTATAAAACAATTAACCGTAGCTTCTTTGCTTTCAGATTCTTGTCAAAATAGTATTCCATAATTTATCGATCCTTTTAAGTATCTCAGGATTCTTCTTGCAGCCTTCATGTGTGAATCCCTTGGTTCACTCATGTATATGCTCACTAATCCGACTGCGAAACCTATATCAGGTCACCTGTTGCACACATACCTTAGAGATCCCACAATTTGCTTGAACAAAGTTACATCAACTTTGTCTTCCTCTCCATTCTTCTCTAACTTCATATTTGGTTCGACATATGAGGATACAAAATTCAAATCATCCATTCTAAATCTCTTGACTATCTCTTTGACGTAGCATCATACCTTGCTTCAACATTTGAAATTCTATGCCTAGGAAATAAGACAATTTTCCCAGATTTGACATTTCAAATTCCTTCATCATCAGCTCTTTGAACTTCGACAAATTCTCCAAGCTATTTCCAGTTACTAGTAAGTCATCTACATATAAACAAGTGATTGTTATATCCTGTGCTACAACTTGAACATAGAAACCATACTCTGATTTGCATTTTAAAAATCTCAATTCGACTAAGTATGAGTCGATCTTCTTGTTCCATGCCCTAGCTGTTTACTTGAGGCCATAGAGCGTTTTGTGCAACTTATATACTTTACTCACTTCCTTCTGAATCACAAACCCTGGAGGTTGTGTGACATAGACCTCTTCGTCTAAAGGACCATTCAAAAATGTTGATTTCATATCTAAATGAAATGCCGACCAGCCTTGGTTGCATGCCAATGCTACCACTAGCCGAACAGTCTCCAATCTTGCTACTGGAGCAAATACTTCATAATAGTCGAGTCATGCTCTTCGAAGAAAACCTCAAGCTACTAATCTTGCTTTATGTCTTGCTATCGATCCATCAACATTGTGTTTTAACTTGAACACCCAGTTTACTTAGATAGCTTTTGTATGTGGAAATTCGACTAATCCCATGTATTATTTCTTTCGATTGTCTGTAACTCTTTGACCATAGCAGAGTTCCACTGTTTAATCTTCAAACCCTTACTATAGTTGATTGGTTTAGCACCTGCAAGCAAATCAGAATGACCTAATTCTCCATCTGGTGTGACTTCATCATCACCAACTACTTCATAATCATGAAGTCTTGCTAGAAGAATCTAGTTCTTTGAGGTCTTTGGCTTGTACCAGCAGCACCCACTTCGACTTCGACTGTGTCGAGAATGTTAGCAACTGCTTCGACATCGACTTCAACTGGAATATCAACAATTTCTTCGACTTCATCAGTTTCTTCGTTGAAACCATTGCTCATCAATGACTTGTTAATTACATCAATCACAATATCTCGATGCAGCACAATCTTCTCATTGATTGGATTGAATAACCTGTATGCACCAGTTTTATGATATCCTACCAGAATTATAGGTTCACTTTTGTCATTAAATTTTCTTCTCCTTGCATTAGGAACATGCTTGTAACGCATAGAGCCAAACACCTTCAAATGATTTATTGATGGTCGTGTTCCACTCCACTTCTTCAGGAACCTTGTTCTTCAATTTTTTGGTAGGGCATCTGTTCAAAATATGAACTGCAGTCGAAACAACTTCTCCCCATAAAGATATCTCAACATATCTAATTTGAATTATATTTAATATTATATCTAATATCTCAATAAATTTTAAATTAATGGGTCAAACACATCGGTCATGAGAGTCTGATTCGTTTTTCCACCTCTATTTGAGGGTGTGTAATCCATCTAGCTAACTTGAGAAATTTTTTCCATTTTGTATAGTTCATTATTGGTTAATTATTGTTAATTTTCTTTTGATTTGATTTTAACAAATTCTCAATCCACATGTTAATAATCTCAAACATATCTTATTATTCAAATCATATTGAAAAACTACACATATCTTATGGACTAAAATCAAATCTACTATGAAATTTAATATTTTGGTGTTCGCTAGAATATTTTAAATAGTATCCGATAGACCTAGCTCAACCAATAAATAGAAACTAACTCCGAAAAAATTTAAGTAGTTCTCACTCAACTACCTCAAGATAAAACTAAATGATTAAGCGATGCATAAATATATTTTATTAAATTAATTTTGATAATTATTATACTAATATAAAAATAATCTAAAATAGAAATAATAATTTTTTTATATTGATCGTATTTTTTATGAAAATAAATTGACAATAATCTTATAATTTTATTTATGAAAAATAAAATATATTTGTAACATGATTAAGAAGAAGAAAAAAAAATTAAAAGAGTGTAAAATGATATATATATATATATATATATATATATATATATATATATATATATATATATATATATATATATATATATATATATATATATATATATATATATATATATATATATATATATATATATATATATATATATATATATATATATATATATATATATATATATATATATATATATTAGAAATTTTTGAAAAATGAAGATGGCTATTTCGTCATCTATCTATTTGATATACTCATAGAAAATCTACACATAAAACATCATAATTTTTAAATGGACTAAATTATTATATTATACATCATGTATAATGATAAAAGATAAAAATAAATTTGTAAATCAACAAACAAGAAGGAAAAAAAAATAGAAAAACAAATTTTCGAAGGAATAGTGGAAGAAGAAAATAAAAATAATAATAAAATAAAAAAATTGATGGAAAAGGGAGAAAAAAATAAGAATATTAAATTATTTCAACTGAAGCTCTATAATATATTATTTATTTTGTCCTTTTTTTTTGGATTAACATATATTTAAAAAATTATATATAATTAATAGGTTATAAGTAGTTGTTGAATATAAAAAATTTATGAATAAATTGCGAGTTAATGGAGTAGTGGAATTGTACATAAGATGACTAAGGAAATTACATTTTCTATCTTTTAAGTCATGAGAAGAAAATTATATATCTTATTTTTTTAGTTAATATTTAAATTATTTAATTATTAATGAGTATTGACAGTAAAAAGTAATATCGACTTATAATAATAAAAATAATAAAAATAATCAAATATAACACATAGTAAGTGGATATATTTTTCTATTTAAAAACACAAATTTAGTATATTAGGTTTTTTTTTTATTTAAATATTATTTAATCAGAAACATAAATATCAAAAACAGAAAGAAAAAAAATAAAAAATTATAATGTCAAAGTTTATACTATAAAAAACATAATTATCGATCTTTTATAAAAATTACATAAAAAATTTTCAATAATATATGTACTTCAAAAATATACCAAAAATTTCAACCTAAAAAATATTTATCAAAATTAAATATTATATATTATCAAATAGAATTGAATATATAATAAATAAATTTAGAGTATGATTAAAAAATTATAAATTTTTTAGAGATTATATGGATTAGTTAAGGAAGGTTAAGATATAATTGACATCAAACCAACAAATTTATCGACTCTCAATTAAACCGAACGATTTGATCTAATATATATATATATATATATATATATATATATATATATATATATATATATATATATATATATATATATATATATATATATATATATATATATATATATATATATATATATATATATATATATATATATATATATATATATATATATATATATATATAATATATATATATATATATATATATATATATATATATATATATATATATATATATATATATATATATATATATATATATATATATATATATATGAAAATAGTTGTGCATACATTATATTGATAATTTGAATGTAATATAGAGTAAAAAGAGTGGTGAACGGTTAGTAAATGAGGAATATTTCAAATCAACATGGAATATAAAAAAAAATTTTAAACTTTAGAATCACTCAAGACTCATAAACAAACTTGAGATTCAATTTTTTTGACTAAAAATACTATCATATTTCCTTCTTAAACAAAGAAAAAAAAAACAAAATACTAACAAATAAAGTAAACTTAAAAAGAAACATTACAACATTCTCTTCTTTTTGGTTTAATTAAATAGATATCTCCTATTTTTTTAGTAATTTTTAATATCTTATTTAATTAAAATGATAAATAGATATTATGAAGTTATTGAATAAATAAACTGTATTTTTAAGGTTTGCATAGGTGTTTAAATATATATTAGTTATTAGTTTTTAATTTAATAATTTAATTAATTGTTTTCAATATATTAATTAATTAAAATGATAAGTTAAATAGATATATTTTATATTTTAGCCATTTCTCTCTCCTATTTTTTAACCATTTCTAATATATTAATTAATTAGAAATGATAAATAACGAGGGATTATGGAATTATTAAATTAAAATTAAAATAAAAAATGAATTAATATTAATAATTACTAAATTAACTTTAATTTTGACTCTAAATTTAATAATTTTAATTAATAAGACTAGACATCCACCCGTGCGATGTACTGTAAATTCTATTAAATTATTATAAATTAAAAATATATTTTTGAATTGAATCAAATAATTTATTTTAATAAAAATGATGATGATTAGATAGTTACACACAAATGTATCAAAGTTATCAAAGATAAAAACATCATATCCTTTCCCATGATGTGACTACTTTAAACAAAAATCACATAAAAATAAATAAATCACTTTTAAGTAATATATTTCATCTCAATTGAAAACAAGTGGATTACAAAAAAGATAGCGTTGTGAAATTAAAATAGAAGAAAAACAAAAACAAACATCATATGATAAAGACATGCATAAATGATAGTAATAGAAAGTAATGATAAAAATTATAAATTTTAATGAGATAATTTATAACTTAAGAAAATAAAATAAATTTGATTGTGACTTTTATATATATATATATATATATATATATATATATATATATATATATATATATATATATATATATATATATATATATATATATATATATATATATATATATATATATAAATATATATATATATATATATATATATATATATATATATATATATATATATATATATATATATATATATATATATATATATATATATATATATTATATATATATATATATATAAAAGACAAATATTTGATTGTAACATCATTCTTTTTATAAGAATTATTGTGTAATGGTGAACCAAATATATTAATTATTATAGTCGGTTCAATCAACTCAGATACTCGATTATAATTTAAAATATAGGTATAATAATTTTTTTAAGAGTAAAATTTTAATAATTAAAATTGAACACCAAAAATACAATTATGTATTTAATACATGAAACACTAAAAAACTCAAAATTATTTAATATGTAAATAAATATCATTTCATACGACTTAAAATTTCTAAATATTTAAAAAGAGTCTTATTCCGAACACTTTTAAAAGTGATTCATGAACTAAATATATTTTTGAAGTAAATTCATCAATTAAATATTCATATTATAGTGTCTCCAAAATATTATTTTTGAACCGCTGCTTCAAATTTGTGTTTTTGATTGTTGTATGTTTTTTAAAAATATTTTTCTATGTAATAATAATAAAAAAATTAGACCCCTATAAATTTGAAACCTAGTGCTATAACTTATTGCACATGTAATTATTGAGCCTGTAAATTATATTTGATTAGCTTTTGTTTATATTTGAGATGAAACATTAACAAAAATATTATAATTTTAAGTCGTAAAAAAATAAGAATAATAAAAATAATAAAGAAAAAGAGTTTTTTAAGCCACCCTCTCCCAAAATTTAACTTTTCCAACAATACTTTTTGTTCTGGACTGGGCCCGACAGGCCCAAAAGCATTACTAAGGCCCAGTCCAAAGGGACTCACTAAGGACCACACTGGGCAAAGGGGGTCGCGTCCATGCCCGACACCTGATGTCCACCTCGACATCTCAATGTCCAGCCCCACGCAGTGAAGTCATGCTCGACACCCTGCCGTCCGACTCTATGTCCTGACGTCCAGCTCGACACTCGCTGTTCAGCTCGACGTCTTGGCGTCGAGCTCGGCACCGTGCAGCGCAGCTCGACATGATCTCGAGCTACCTGGCTAGGGCAGACTCAGTCCACCGTTACCCCAACGATACTCCGGAAAGACCGCGTCTCTGTCCGCCCGCACTTCACGCAGCACATCCAGGAAGGGGACCACGTGCTGGTCCCCACTACCCACGTAGAACCTGGCAGTTCCTCCATTGGGCCAAATCCGCCCGGCCCAATGAAGGAACCTTGGCCCAGCGCTGGGGGCTATAAATACCCTCTGTTTCCAGAGGGTCAGGTATTCATCATTCTAACCTCAACTCTATTATCTGCTCGTACTCCCACTGACTTTAGCATCGGAGTGCCTTGCAGGTACCCCCCCCCCCCCCCCCTCCTCGTTCAAAAAGCCTTCAGCTCGGAGTAAGCCGTGACGGTCCAAACCTTCTGATCAGGTCAGATCAGTGGCGCCGTCTGTGGGAAACAGCTTCCCCGTCTAACGAACAATTCCAAAGACCAAAGCTCAATCCATTCACTGTCATGGCTGATCCAGCTCGTGAAGAACAGCACACCCGCGTCCTCGACACCAACAACGGTCCCGCGGACAAGAATGGGCACCTAGACAATCCCAGTGATGCCGGCCACAATGCCGTCCCCGTGACAACCGCCCCTGGACCTTCCACCCGCAGGGACGGGAACACTGCGTCCTCCTCGACAACTCCTCCAAGACTCGAAGACGACCCGGAAGCCCTCGCCTACCGCAGAGCTGCCCGGTTCCATGAAGTCCCAGTTCCTCCTGGGGCAGATGCCACGACTCAGGCACTGTTCGCGGCCATCAACCAAACAAATTATCTCCTATTCGCCCAAGGAGAAAGACTTAGGGCACTCGAAAATGACCGACGACCCCCGAGGAGGCATCAGAGGCCACCATCTCCACCTCCTCGGGTCGAAGAAGTTCGACACCCTACTCCCCCGCGGAGACATTACAGGGAGAACTCTAGGAGCCCCTCTCCCCCACCAAGGCAGAGGCGCCCCCAATATGAAAGACATCCCGTCATCCCTACCGAAGAGCCCAGTCGCGACCCATCAAGGCACGACAGGAGGCACAACAGAGACGGGCGTGTGACCTTCAACCACCGAGCATCACGCTCGAGGGAATCTCAGCACGACCAACGTGCCAGACATCACTACAGGACCCCTTCTCTTTCTCCAGAAAGGAGCGACGAGGACGACCCCCGCGGTCCCCTGTCGCAGGCCATCATGGACGCACCCATTCCCCCGGGCATGGAGAAGCCCCCACATCTGAAGGAGTATGATGGAGTGGCAGACCCAGTCGACCACATTGACGAGTTCGAGGCCATGCTCCACTATCACAATGTCGGGGGCCCCATCAAGTGCCGTCTCTTCCCCACAACTCTCAGGAAGGCGGCCATGGACTGGTACAAAGGACTCGCCCCGGGCTCCATCACCTCGTGGCGGAACTTGAAGAACCAGTTCATCAGTTCCTTCACAGCTTCTCGTCGCCACCCGAAGACCGAAGCAGCCCTCGAGGCCATCATCCAAAGACATGATGAGACCTTGAGGGAATTCATCAACCGCTTCAACCGGGAAGCAATACAGGTCCCCTGCGCGGACCATATGAAAAGGTACTTGCTGGAGAGGGGCCTCCTCTCCGGCACAGAATTCAGAAAAGCTGTGGGTATTGAGCCACCTGCAACTTTCGATGCTCTCCTCGACAAAGCCCGAGCATACATGGACTACGAGGAGAGAGAAGCTGCCAACAGGGCACGAGACTCCAGGGCTCGCAATCATGGCAGCAGCTCGAGACAAGACCCTCCTCCCCGACGGACCGGAGAAAAGAGGAAGGAAGATAGACCCCGGGAGGTCCGGGAACAAAGGGGCCCCTCGGGCAGGTTTACTGAGTACACTCCGCTCACGGCTTCCCGCGAGCGTATTTTGGCGGAGTGTGCTAGCACAGATTTTAAAGATGATGGCGTCAAGCGTCCCCGACCAGCTCCTGCCAAGCCAGGAGTAGACAAAAACAAGTACTGTCAGTACCATAGGAGTCATGGTCACTTGACAGAGGACTGCGTCCACCTGAAGGATGCCATTGAAACCCTCATCAAAGGAGGGAGACTTGCACAGTACAGGCGAAACGATGCTCCCCGTCGTGAAGCCCGCGAGGCAAAGGAGCCCGAAGAAGATGCCCGACCATCTGACGAGTCGGTGCCAATCTAGACCGCCTTCTTGGTAACCAGGCCCGAGGATTTCGAACTTCCCGAGCTCCTGCAGGAGCCCCTGACGACACACAGCAGGTGGGAATACTTCCCCTCCGCCATGGTCATCAACGGGGGCGGGTTCAACGACCTCACCATCAACTCAGCCAAGAGGAAGTTGGACGAACTGGTCGACAAAGCTCCTCCACAAACTGTGACTTTCGAAATGGTGAGGGGCAGATCAGAGCCTATCACCTTCTACTTGGAAGAGCTCCCCGGCGGAGCACCGAACGCAGTCATCCCCTTGCTGATAAGGGCAAAGATGGCCAATTTTGACGTACATCGCATCCTGGTCGACGAAGGGAGTTCCGTCGACGTGATGTACACCCAGCTGTTCCGGACCTTACAACTGGACGACTCACATCTGTCTCCGTATATAGGTTCGGACCTCCAAGGCTTCAACGGCTCGACTTCCAAACCTTGGGGATATGTCGAGCTCCTCGTGACGTTCGGGGAAGGAACTGCTACAAGACAGGTGAAGGTCCGCTTCCTCGTCATTGACTGCCCATCCCTATACAATTGCATCTTGGGGAGGCCGACATTGGCGGAGCTGACAGCGGTTCCCTCAACTGTCCATCTAAAAATGAAGTTCTACACCAAACGGGCAAGGGTAGCCACCATCCAGGGCGACCTCGCTGCTGCCCGCAGGTGCTTCAACGCCACTTCAAGGGGACGGGATACTGTCGACGTAGGTCCCAGCACAAGGCCCATCAAGAAGACAAAGCAAGAGCCCGACAGAGCATCTCCCGAGGTAGAAGTTCAGAAGGCTCCACCAAAGGTCGACTCCATAGCCCTCGACGCCCGCTTCGACCAGGACGAGCCGGCCAGCAGCGAGCAAATCCCCCTCCGACCTATTCCGGACGGCGATTTCGAACTCGTTCCCCTCGGAGCAGACCCGACCAAGGGAGTGAAGATTGGCAAGGACCTCCCCGACTTGGCCAGAAAGCAAATCAAGGCCTGTCTGCGCGAGAATGCTGATCTCTTCGCCTGGAGCGCTGCAGAGATGCCCGGACTCGACCCTGAGGTCGCCTGTCATCACCTCGCCATTGATCCAGCCGCCAAGGCCGTAGTACAACGTAGGCGTAGGCAGTCTCCAGAAAAAACGGAGGCTGCTGAAAAAGCTGTAAAAGACCTCTTAGAGGCAAATTTTATTTCTGAAGCCCGGTATTCCACCTGGCTGTCAAATGTTGTACTTGTCAAAAAGAATAATGGAAAATGGAGAATGTGTGTTGACTATACCGACCTCAACCGGGCTTGCCCGAAGGATGCATTTCCTCTACCTAACATCGACATGCTGGTCGACAACTCGGCCGGCTACAAGACTTTGTCGTTCATGGACGCCTACTCGGGATACAATCAAATCCCAATGGCCCTGGGCGACAAACGCTGCACGGCATTCATGACCAGCTCGGGCAACTATTACTACAACGTAATGCCCTTCGGACTAAAGAACGCCGGCGCGACGTACCAGCGCATGACGAACAAAGTATTCGACAAACAGATCGGCGACATGCTCGAGGTATACATGGACGACATGATCGTCAAATCTCGAGCAGACACCGATCACGCAGCTCATCTCAAGACTGTCTTCGCCCAAGCAAGACAATGCAAAATGAGGTTCAACCCCGAGAAGTGCACGTTTGGGGTCAAGGCAGGAAAATTCCTTGGATTCTATCTAACAGAACGAGGGATTGAAGCCAACCCCGACAAGTGTCGAGCATTTGCCGACCTCCCGACTCCAACGTCGAAGAAGTCGATCCAGATCATGAACGGCATGTTGACGTCACTATCACGCTTCGTCGCGAAGTCCGCTCAGCACGCCCTTCCCTTTTTCAAACTCCTTCGAAAGGAAGCAGCCTTCGAATGGACCGAGGAATGCGAACACGCACTTCGCCATCTGAAGCAGAGCCTGTCTCAACCGCCCGTGTTGTCTCGACCAGATGACGACGAGCCACTATATCTATACTTGGCAGTATCAAACGAAGCCATCAGTGCAGCTCTTGTCCGCGAGACTCCTGACGGGCAGAAACCTGTCTACTTCACGAGCAAAGTCTTACAAGGCCCCGAGAGCAGGTATCAACAGATAGAAAAGGTTGCTCTGGCCCTCGTCAACGCTGCGAGGAGGCTCAGACACTACTTTCTAGCACACACCATCATCGTGCGAACCGATCAACCGGTGAGGCAACTCCTGGGTCGGCCAGATATGGCGGGCAGAATGCTGAAGTGGTCCCTAGAACTCTCTGAATTCGACATTCAGTACGAGAGCAGGAAAGCCCTGAAAGCACAAGCCTTGGCCGACTTTGTCGCCGAGATGACCCCTAACGACATTCCCCCGGGAAAGGAACACAAATGGACCATCTTCGTCGACGGAGCTTCCAGTGCGTCCGGAAGCGGCGCGGGGATCCTCCTCGAAAACGAAGAGGGTATGGTAATCGAGCACTCCTTGGTTCTCTCCTTCCCGACGTCAAATAACCAGGCAGAATACGAAGCCCTGCTCGCAGGACTGAGACTAGCCGAGGACCTAGGAGCCCGTGAAGTTCAAATTTACACCGACTCCCAGCTCGTCGCTTCCCAAGTACAGGGAAGCTACCAGGCCAAGAATGACAACCTCATTGAGTACTTGAACTTAGTCAAAAAACTCATGGCAAAGTTCGTACGAGCAGAAATCTCTCACGTTCCCCGCAAGCAAAACACGAGGGCGGACATATTGTCCAAACTCGCGAGCACACGAAAGAAAGGCGGGAATAAATCCGTCATCCAGGAATCTCTGGCACGACCGAGCATCGAACCACCCTCGACTACGGTCGAGGTTCACGCCATCGGGGACGCCACGTCTTGGATGACCCCGGTCTATAATTTCCTAACAAAGGGAGAACTTCCGACGAACCAGGCCGACGCTGCCATAATAAAGCGACGAGCATGTTCCTACGTTGTTCTCGAGCAGAAACTGTACCGAAGGGGATTCTCCATTCCCCTCCTGAAGTGCATTGACGAGTCCTCCATCCCCGACGTACTACGGGAGATACACGAAGGCATCAACGCCCAGCACATGGGCGGTAAATCCCTGGCAAGAAAAGCCCTTCGAGCAGGATACTACTGGCCGACGATGCAACAGGACGCCAAGGAACACGTGAAAAAATGTGACAAGTGCCAGAAGCACGGGGATATGCACCTCGCCCCCCCGCACGAGCTAAACACATTGTCGTCCCCATGGCCGTTCGCTTGGTGGGGCATGGACATCCTCGGGCCCTTCGTGCAAGGGACCTATCAGAACAAGTTTCTAATCGTCGCCGTGGATTACTTCACGAAATGGATCGAGGCCGAGGCACTCGCAAAAATCACCTCACACAACATCCTCCGTTTCTACAAAAGAAACGTGCTCGCCAGGTTCGGAATTCCGCAGGCACTGGTGACCGACAACGGTACCCAGTTCACCGACCACGGATTCCGAGACTTCGTCACCAAACTGGGGACCAAACAACACTTCACGTCGGTCGAGCATCCTCAGACCAACGGGCAAGCCGAAGCCGCGAACAAAGTCATCCTCCGAGGGCTCAAACGTCGACTCGGCGAAGCCAAAAGAGGATGGGTCGAGGAGCTCCACAGCGTCCTGTGGGCATACCGCACCACACCCCACTCAACGACGGGGGAAACACCGTTCCGACTGACCTACGGTACCGAAGCCGTCATCCCGGTCGAAATCATGGAACCATCCCGTCGAACGGAGGAGCCCCTCGACGAAGAGATGAATGACGAAGCACTAAGGGATGAACTCGACCTAGTCGAGGAAATCCGATCGGGGGCTGCCCTGCGCGAAGCCACCCTAAAACAACGAGTGGCTCTATGCCACAACGACAAGGTCATCAAGCGCGAGTTCGAAATAGGCAGCCTGGTACTACGCAGAAACCAGAAAGACTCCCGCGAAGGGAAGTTGGCCGCGAACTGGGAAGGACCTTACCGCGTCCACGGCACCACGGGTACCGGGGCGTACTACCTCGAGCAGTTAGACGGAGAGCCATTACCAAGACCCTGGAATGCTGCTAAGTTGAAGCAGTACTACAGTTAGAAACTGTCAACACCTAGGACCCTCGACCAAAAGCAACCACGCTCGGGCAACGAGGAAAAACGTCCAATCTCGTTTAAGGCTAAGGTACAGGCCCGACACACGACCAAAATGGCACGGCATCGCGCGGTAGACGTTGACGATCGATAGTGCCCGACGTGGACAGCTGTACCGAGCCCCACCGTCGTCGTACCCATAAGGCAGAACACCCAGCTCGCGATGGGCAGTTCACGCCAAGGGCGAATCGTCCCTACGGGCTCCACGCCCGACTGAGCAACCCCGCTCCGAAATGCCCGACATTCCATCAAGAATGACGGGACATCTACAAGGGTCAAAAGAAAATCTCTCCCCTCGAGCGCAACACTTAAGCAACCCCGGCCAACCAAAATAGGGCCGAGATTGCACACAAATGGAGACGAGCATATTCGCTCTCCAAATCAAAGCCACCTACGGGCACTCCTCGGGCCCGGGACTTGAGCTAAATTCATACAAGCATGTGAGTTCATACAAGGGCAGAAAATCCAAAATAAATAACAAGGTATAAACGCCCGAAGGCAACAAGCAATATTAAACCGACCAAGAAGGCCGGCGGTGTTCAAAACATGCAATAAACGGGCACGCAGGCCCAAAGAATACGAATACAAATATCAAGGGCACGCAGGCCCGCTATCCAAAGAATACAAATATCAAACTTCCACATTATCATCATTGTCGACGCTGGGAGAGTCGGGCGGAGGAATGATCGCGCCACCTACAACCCGGTGTGTATGACCGATACCCTCGGTGACCAGGCCAGGGTTTAGCAATGAGAGCTGGTCGACTGCAGAATTGAACCCGTCTTCCAGAGCACCGACGCAGTCCGCCTCGAGGAGCCGGATATGGGCAATAAGCTCAGCCCGACTCTTCAAAAGCACTAGGTCCTCGGGCTCATCTTCGGCAGGTTGCTGAACAGCATTCAGTTCCTCAACCTGTTTACCCAGGCGTTCGACTTCAGCAGCCAAGCGATCCCTGTCGGTCCGGAGCAACTCCCCTTCCTCAGTCAACCTCCCAGACTTCTCCTTTTCCAAGGTCAGCATCTCCCTCTCGGCATCAAGTATCGCGGTCTGCTCTCGGAACATCCCCTCGGAGCGTTCCAGAGCGACCTTGAACTTCCGCGAGCTCGCAGTCAAGGCCGCCTTCTCTTGCTCGAGCTCTTCAACGCGAGCAGCATCCCCTGCATCCTCAGATAACACCAGAGCCATTTCGGCCATTTTAACCAGCCCGTCCACGCTGGCGGCCAGATAGGCCTTCCTTTCCTCCTTACTCATCTTCTTTATGGCCTCAGCTTCATGAGCGACCACTGTCGGAGGGAACCGCTCGAAAAAGCCCGCCTCTTCGAAGCAAGGGGGGAAGGCAAAAGATTGAACAGCTCCGACATCCTCCCCGACAGTCGAACCGCCTTCCACGCGGGTCCTCTTCCTCTGCGTCAAAACGGCGCTGGGGTCAATCTCCTCGACCTCTGGATCTGACGCTGCTCCCGAGCTCGACGTCGAATCCACCCTCACCGGCTGAGGAGCGTTCAGACTTGGTGGTGGTCCCATTCTCGTCGTCTGCGGGGCCTGCACGACCCTCTTGCCTCGCCTCTGGCCGGTTGACAATTTCAGGAGCCTTTCATGTCGGCTGGCCATCGTACCTGCACGAAGTAAAGGAAAAGTCAGTATCGAGCAAACCGCGTAAATAAATGACGAATAAAGAATTTCAAACAAACAACCTAACAGGCGGGCTGCCTGCCTATATGTCGAACATTCCACCAGCGCCTTGGTGTCGATCGGGCGAGACTCGAATGTCGGGTAACCGTCTTTGTCGAGGATATCATCCCCTTCCCGCGTAACCCACTGGGCGGGATGAAAACTGTCGACAAACCGGCAAAGAGCCTTGTACGACCGCTGATCTTCCGGGCACATGTCCCCGACAGCGGTATGGAAATAACCTGTCCCATGCTCGTAATGTCGGGACATCCAGTACACCGGGAACTTAGCCCGACGTCCTAACACGGGGCTCCCGTCGTCGGCCACCATCGCTTCCCCGTCATCATCGCTGACTGGCCCTTCCTCCTCGAAGAGGGAATCTACAGCAGAGTCGGTAACAGGGCGTACCACATACCACTTGTCCTTGAACCCCCTCACAGAGTCCATATACATCTTAAACAGTCTCCTCGACTGCTTCAGGGACACCCAGCTGTGCTTCCCTCCTCGGGACTGACGCTGTAGGTGAAAGACCCGAAAGAAAAGAGGGATGGTCGCCCCTATCCTCAAGTAGCGACACGTCAACTCAAACGCCCGGATGAAGGCGAGAGAGTTTGGGTGTAGCTGGGACGGGGCCAGCTCCAAATGCATAAAGACTCCGGTCTGAAAATCTGTGAACGGCAGCCGCAGCCCTAAGTCCTTAAACGCGATCTCATACATCGCAAAGCTGTAGTCCGGGTACATTGAACAAATTCTTGCATTGGTCGACGGAAGCATGACCACGAAATTCTGCTGGAAGTCGGGCTGGTCCTGACCCTCTTCAATAGCGGTGAATGGATGTCGGTCATCCCGACTGTATATCGACGCTGTCCCCCGAGGCTCGACACCCACCCATTCCAGCGATGGGTCGGTCACGGTATCTATAAGGGTGGCCGACTCGTCGGCACTCTGTTCTTCGCGATCACGACGACCGGAGGAGCTCGGCTCATCCGCCATGGTTACCTGCAGAGCACGGGAAACCAATCAGATTGAGCATGAAGTCCTATGCTCGACATAATCATGTCGTCCATACACTACTACACAAGTCCGTTTTCACAAGTGGAAGTCTCCCCGAATCTCCTGAACCCAGTGTTCTTCCTCAAACCAACTGCGCGGCCACTCTCCAAGCATGTCGACCCGAGGTATGAACATGGCGAGCCGCACTATGAAGCCCACGGCCACGACCATGAACATACCGGGCACGGTCATGAATTAGGCGCCCGGATCATGAAGACCCCGGGCAGCTCTGAAGTTTTTCACCTAAAACTATGAATGTGTCGGCCACAAGTATGCGTTTGCCGGTCCTAGACATGAATATGTCGGGCAAAACACGAATCTACCGGGCTAATCCCACGCGCACGATCCTAAAACATCTACAAATTCCAGGAATCATGCATTCTAAAACGGAAAGATCAAGAAAGTAGATCACTTACTTGGATCAAAGTTGGGATTTGGCTAAGAAATGAAGAATCTGAGACGAGAAGTCACAACTGGAGAAAGTGTTGAGAGCGGCAACGGAGAGAGCACGGAGAACGGAAAACGTATTATGGGGCCCAAGGACCCTATTTATGGTGGTGACGTGGAATACCAAACGTCACCTCGTTCAAACACGGACTCCATCTCCTCGACGCAATGCTCCCAACGCAATGATGGCCCTACCCCCCTAGGGTGGCGGCATAACTCCCGAAAGATGCCTCGTGTGCTCGACTGACGCGCCCGGTACGGATCCTCCACGCATCTACCACCGAGGACGTCTCCGAGCACGACACGAGGAGACCCCTCGAGGGTCCACGCCTCCATCCCGGGCACGAGACCTCAGCGACGGAACAACTTTGTTTCAAGTCATGGCTCCTCGCAAAGGAACCACGACTTGGGGGGCTCCTGTTCTGGACTGGGCCCGACAGGCCCAAAAGCATTACTAAGGCCCAGTCCAAAGGGACTCACTAAGGACCACACTGGGCAAAGGGGGTCGCGTCCATGCCCGACACCTGATGTCCACCTCGACATCTCAATGTCCAGCCCCACGCAGTGAAGTCATGCTCGACACCCTGCCGTCCGACTCTATGTCCTGACGTCCAGCTCGACACTCGCTGTTCAGCTCGACGTCTTGGCGTCGAGCTCGGCACCGTGCAGCGCAGCTCGACATGATCTCGAGCTACCTGGCTAGGGCAGACTCAGTCCACCGTTACCCCAACGATACTCCGGAAAGACCGCGTCTCTGTCCGCCCGCACTTCACGCAACACATCCAGGAAGGGGACCACGTGCTGGTCCCCACTACCCACGTAGAACCTGGCAGTTCCTCCATTGGGCCAAATCCGCCCGGCCCAATGAAGGAACCTTGGCCCAGCGCTGGGGGCTATAAATACCCTCTGTTTCCAGAGGGTCAGGTATTCATCATTCTAACCTCAACTCTATTATCTGCTCGTACTCCCACTGACTTTAGCATCAGAGTGCCTTGCAGGTACCCCCCCCTCCTCGTTCAAAAAGCCTTCAGCTCGGAGTAAGCCGTGACGGTCCAAACCTTCTGATCAGGTCAGATCACTTTTTATTTATAAAAATGCATTTTGTGATGTCAAAATTTATATATTTTTTAAAATTAAAACAATAATAAAACTGAGAATATAAATAAATAAAAATTTAAAAGTTAATAAAATACACAATATAATCACCATTCATATATAATGTCAATCACACAATTATTTCAATTCGCTTTCTTTCATTAATTCTTCTTTTATAACAAATTTATACCTAAAAAAAATTTAATTCTCCGATAATCAAAAAATTAAGAATAAAAAAAAATAAAAACAAAAAAACAAAGACAAATTATAAAATATTAATAGTAATGAGACAACATAATCGAAAAATATCTTAATTATGTGTTCATCCGTTGCACTATGTTAATCCTTGAAAAACACAAAATATATAAAATAATCGAAAATATGCTTAAACTTTGGAATGCTAAAACGACGATTTTTCAAATCCACAATTTTAAAAAATAAATAAACAAATTCGCCACAATTTCAGAAAATTAATAAATTAATTAATCTTTAAATTATGGGAATGAGTGGTTTTAGTTAATAATAAATAAAATAAAAAATAAATTCTTAAATTATGAAAATGAGTGATTTTAGTTAATAATAAATAAACAAATAATAAATAAATAAGTAAATAAATAAATATTAATAATTATTAAATTAATTTTAATTTTGACTTTAACAAATTTCTTAAGAGACTTAAGAACTTTAATAAATAAGAGATTTAAAATGTTGGATGCGGGAATGATGATTTTTTAAATCCACGCTTTTAAAAAATTAATAAATAAATAAATCTTTAAATTATTAAAAATTAGTGATTTTAGTTATTAATAAATAAAACAAATGATAAATATTAATAAAATAAATTGTGACTAGTGGAAAAAATACTTAAATTTTAGAATGTTGAAATGATGGTTTGTCAAATTCATAATTATAGAAAATAAATAAATAAATAAATAAGTTTGCCACATTTTAAAAAATTAATAAATAAATCAATTCTTAGATTATGAGAATTGATGGTTTTAGTTAATAATTAATAAAATAAAAAATAAATTCTTAAATAATGAAAATGAGTGATTTTAATTAATAATAAATAAAACAATAATAAATAAATTAACTAATATTAATAATTACTAAATTAATCTAAGTTTTGGTTTCAAAAAATTTCTTAAGAGATTTAATAACTAAAATTAATAAGAGACTTAAAATATTGGATGTGGGAGTGATGGTTTTTCAAATCCATATTTTTTGAAAATAAATAATTAAATAAAATTTTAAATTATGAAAATGAGTGATTTTAGTTAATAATAAATAAAACAAATCATAAATATTAATAAAATAAATTATGAAGATGACTCGTGACAAAAAGTGTTTAAATTTTAGAATGTTGAAATATTTTTTTTTTTAAATTCACAATTTTAAGAAATAAATAAATAAGTTTGATAAAATTTTAGAAAATTAATAAATAAATAAATTTCTAAATTATAGGAATGAATGATTTTAGTTAATAATAAATAAAAAAAATTCTTAAATTATAAAAATGAGCGGTTTTAGTTAATAATAAATAAATTAATAACAAATAAGTAAATTAATATTAATATTAATAATTACTAAATTAATTTTAGTTTTGATTTCAAAAAATTTCTTAAGAGATTTAACAACTATAATTAATAAGATTTTAATATATTCATTAATAATGATAAATATTGCAACAATATCTACTAAGATTTATGTGAATCACTAACGTCATTACCTTAATTGCTACAAAAAAAACATTATCACTTGTTCATAATTTGTTCTCTTGTTCATAATTGCCCCTTCACCAAGGCACGTATCCTCTTTTGTGTACAACCAACAATGTGTATGTGTCGTTTCACCAACACTACCAGGATACTCTATTATCTTTGCACTAAATTTCATTTTAGTGGTCCATAACTTCTTAACCCGTTTTTGTGATCCTCATATTTCTAACTTCATTTCATCATGGGTTCCACAAAGTTGTTATCTTTTTCCTTCTCCCACTTAGTATTTCTATATGTTGAGTTCTTTATCAAGAACTACATTGGAGTATAACACTCTTTACTAATTTGAGCATTTTCTTTTTTCCATGGCGAAAAACTCTCTTGATTATAATAGTCCTTTGCTTTCTAAACAAGCTGATGAAACTGATTATGGTTGTGTCAGAAAGATGTCACCTTTTGTTCTGTCAGCTACCAAATGGACTCTTAGGACTTTGATTTTCATAATCTTTGTTTTATGGGCTGCTTTCATTTTTCTGTTACCATCAGAACCTGTTCATAAATTGTTCGTAAACTGGCTTATTTTCAGCCGTGGAACTTCCTTTGGAGTTACAGGTTATAATATACTTATGTTCCTCTTTTCTGATTTATTGCTTTTTGTTTTTTTGTTTTACCATGTAGCTTGAGTTCAAAGCTAACTACTACCTGTGTGTTGTTTATGCAGGAAGCATTTTAATGAGCCACAGTGTTCCTGTTCTTGCAATTGCATTCCTTGCCATTGCACACCTGATTATTTCTGGGGAGGATCAGCTTCCTGAGTATGTCACTTCTACAACCTTTTCTATTTCTGTAATGATTCGATACATCTTTGTGTTTTGCATTTTGATAATGTTTTGGATTTTTATGGTAGGAAGAAGAGTTCCAAGTATCCAAGATTTCGCCTATGGACTTTTCCTCTGCTTATCAATGGACCGTTTGGGGTGGTTTCTGCTACAGAATTCATTGGGATTGTTATTTTTGTAGCATATGTTATTTGGGCTTTCTCTGCTTATGTTATGCAGGCTCTTGCAGATATGTCTGATCAGTTATCTTTTAGAGCCCAGAGGTACTACTGCAGTTTACTCCCATTTATTATTTGCAATCTTGGCTAGTTCTGGCCTCGATCCACCGTTTTGTGATCACCACCATTACAAGCTGAGAAGGACGACAAGAAGTTGAGGCACAAAAGTTACGGTTCGGTGGAGGCCATTTTCCCACAAATACACTTGCCAACCTACCAAAATATCATGGAAAACACTTCGAATATATAGTATTACTTTTTGTTTTAGAAATATCTTACGATTTTTGTTATGTTTTACGATCTTGTTACCCCTCCTGATCTTGCAAAAATAATTGGGTAGAATCTTCCGATCTTAGTTATGATATTATGTTTTAGGATCTTACTATCCCCTCCTGATCATATGCAAGATCCCGATCTTGACAATCTTGCTGACAATAGTTGTTGGCATGAGTGAGTGTTTGGCATAGAACCTTTACAATGATCATGTAGTTTTAAACTTGAAGCTAATTTACCTGGCTTACTTGCTTTTTTTCAGCTTGCTCATGTTGGATGTTATGGGATCTCGTTTGGGTGCAATTGGATTAGTGTGCTTGGCGTTTTTATTTCTTCCGATTTCAAGGGGATCGGTTCTTCTCCGTTTCATAGATATCCCTTTTGAACATGCTACAAAATATCATGTATGGCTAGGACACCTCACAATGGTGCTTTTTACTCTCCATGGACTCTTCTTTGCTATTGTGTGGCTAATGGAAGGTCGACTAATTAAAGAAGTGAGTCTTCTTTGATGGATCTGTTCATTTTTTTATGTATAATACTTCATATTTAGTTTCTGATTAGTGGTGAAAATCAAGATAGTTATTTCCTTATCTTTATACAATTTGGTCTTTCTTTGCAGTTATTAGAATGGAAAGATATTGGTGTTGCCAATCTTGCAGGAGTTATCAGCCTTGTAGGTGGTTTGTTGATGTGGGTGACCTCGCTTCCTGGAGTGCGAAAATGGAATTTCGAGTTGTTTTTCTATACTCACCAATTATACGTAGTCTTTATCGTCTTTATGGCTTTCCATATTGGCGACTTTATTTTCGCTATGGCTGCTGGACCGATATTTCTATTTGTGCTCGACCGGTTCCTGAGGTTCTGCCAATCAAGAAGGACAGTTAATGTTATCTCGTCGAGGTGCCTGCCGTGCGGTACCGTGGAAATGGTTCTATCAAAACCTCAAAGTAATTATACTTCTCATAGCATTTTTTATGCTCAAATTTGTGTACCATTATTTCCATATCAGTGACAATATATCTTTTGAAAATTGTAGATTTGAGATACAATGCACTAAGCTTCATTTTCCTTCAAGTTCGGGAACTATCGTGGCTGCAGTGGCATCCATTCAGTGTTTCTTCTAGCCCTTTGGATGGAAATAATCACATTGCAGTTCTCATAAAGGTTCTAGGAAAATGGACTGGGAGATTAAGAGAAAGCATCACTAATGTTGATGCACCAGAGGATTTATCTGTTAAGCCTAATACCGTGGTAACAGCTTCCGTTGAGGGTCCGTATGGACATGAAGTACCATACCACTTGATGTAAGTTTGCTACATGTCCATTTTGTTAGTTCTTACTTCTTCAACTAACGAATTGATATGTTCGTTTTGTGCTCTTAGGTATGAAAATCTTATATTAGTGGCTGGTGGTATTGGACTTTCGCCTTTCCTTGCTATATTGAGCGATATTCTCCACCGTGTGAGGGAGGGGAAACCTTGTAGACCAAGAAATGTTTTAATTGTTTGGGCAGTGAAAAAATCAAACGAGCTTCCACTTCTTTCGACCGTTGACATGGAAACAATCTGTCCAAACTTTTCTGATAAAGTGAATATCAATATACATATTTTCGTCACTCGAGAATCAGATCCTCCATTGGTTAGTCTAGCTTTCTATATACAGTTTTTTAGTTTTCTATGCACAATTAGCCTAACTTTGTGATTCTCTTATTTTCATTTTTTCGTATTTGTTTATTTTTGAACCACAGTTGTTGTTCTAACAACTTGATTGTTATCATCTGCAGGAAGAGGGATACATTTTCAAACCAATAAAATCTTCACTCTGTCCCTTCCCAATGCCTAGCGATTACGGAATGTCGGGTTTGGTTGGTACAGGAAACAATTTTTGGTCAGGACTATATGTCATTTCATCTACCTTGGGCTTTGTGATCTTACTTGCCTTGTTGAATATTTACTATATAAATCCATTTGGTGTGTATAAATGGTGGTACAAAGGGCTACTATTTGTAGTCTGCATGGTTGCAAGTGTTGTTATCTTTGGTGGCATAGTGGTTGGATTTTGGCATATGTGGGAAAAGCAAAGTTCTCTCAAGGATAATTCCAATAACATTAAGGTTGATAAAATCGCGGAAAATGGCAATGTAGCTTCCAAGGATCCAAGTCGAGACAATCTTGCAAAGTTAACCGATGTTCGATATGGTTCTAGGCCAGACTTTAAAGGTATGTTTTCATGATAGTTTTGATTTTTTAAAATCTACAATACAAAACTCAAAACCTTATGAGACGATTACTAATAATGATGCCTATGTTGCAGACATTTTTGAATTGATGTCAGAGAAATGGGGGCATGTTGATGTTGGTGTTATAGTTTGTGGTCCTCCAACTCTTCAATCAAGTGTTGCACAAGAAATCAGGTCACATAGTTTGACAAGACAAAGTTATCATCCCATCTTCCATTTCCACAGTCATAGCTTTGATCTTTAGCTTCCTCCCTATAATGGAAAGATCAAACATGGAAGACATGACATGCCTTCAATAATGGAATAGCATGCATAGCAGTTAGTGAATATTTTGCACCTTTAATATGGCAAAAATAAAAATATTTGTGCCAAATTGCAATTCAATTATGCAGTCCATTACAAGATAAGGTATTAATTATAACCTTTAAAAGGAAGTCTACCAAGGATGATACTGATTACTCCTAATGTGAATATATTATCACTACATATATACTATGTGCAATTTCACTTGTACTATATATTCTTTATTATTCTTCTGTTTTTCTTTCTTTTTTATTCCAAATTATAAATTATTATAGTGTTTATCTTAAAACTATTCAAAAGTGGTTCTTTAGTACTTGAATTGGTAGGACGGTCTTTGAGGAAAAATAAAATAAGTAAAAGTAATAAAATACAACATGATTAACAATTTTACTTTTAAATCATAATATATAATTATCTAATCTTCTATTTTTGATTCTTTAGTTGCTCCGTCTTGTCGATATTGAAATCTCGTTCCTGAATTAAAATAATAAACAACGTGGGATAAGAATTATTTCTCACTTGATTTTTACTAGAAATTTCAAATTTTATTCACTTCATCTTACCGAATTCTCTAATCAATATTTATCTAGACTTGGTGAAATTCTCATAGTAATTTGTCTGAAATTTTAAAAACAACTTGATCAGATCTAAAGAATAACATAGATGAGACTCTAAGAATAACTATGATTCTATTTTAATTTTAATTTAATCTAAACATAATTTAAGTATAAGTGTTTAGACAGGGCCAAATCAATTAATTTGGAGACCTTATTCTAATTAAAAAATAGGTTTAAATAAAAAAATATAATTTTAATAATTAAAAATAGGGTTAATAGTCATTTCGTCTTATGCCATTTAGACGAATTTTGAAAAATAATCCTGTAAAAAAAATTAAATTCCCACCGTGTCATTTAGAGATTCCACTATTTTCATCCTTCATTAAACCAGGTCAGCCAAATGACTTACGTGGCTTTGTTGAGATGACTATTTTTTTAAATTAAATCCTTACACCAATTTCACATGTCATTTATTTATCTTTATTATAACCTTTTTTTTCATTTAAATTAACATGAACCCTAATTTGATTTCTTCTCATCGTGTTCTTCTTCTTCCTTCTTCATACTATATTCGTCCACCACTTTCCTTATGCAATTTCGCTTTCACTTCCATCGCGTTTCTCTGAGTAATGACTGGGAGTTCGAGGAACATCATGTCATCTAATGCCAGAATATCTCTTAAATATGGACACGAAATGTCAATGAAGGTTTTTGTTTCCAAATCTGCTGCAAATCCAGGGAGAAAATACTGGAAGTGCAAATATTTGGGGAAAGAAGAAGATTGTCAGAAATTTTATTGAGATGATGAATACTTTGACTCAATTGATAGGAAACGAATTGTACAAGCTGATGATGGATGCAATCGTGTGATGTAATGATTGAGTATTTGAGACAATTTGGGCGAGATTTTAGAAAGGAATTTGGATTCAAAATCAGTTCAAAGGAGATGGAAAGTTTGAAGAATAAGCTGGGGAACCCAAGGAAGAAATTAGTTTTTGTATTGTTGTACTTATATGTTCCTGAGTTTACTTTGGCATAATGTTAGTGTAATCTTATATGTTGTTGTTGTATTGTAACAATCATTTGTAAACAAAAAGTTTGATTTGAAATGAATTAGTGATTGATCCAAAATCTAAGTTATGAATGTTTGTTATGCAATAGTTTTGTTTACAATTTGAATGGTCTGGGTTTATTTTGTATCAAATAAAAGCATACCATAACAACATAATATGACACAACTTGGTCCAAATAAAGGCATAATACCATATATTTACAACAAAATTGATGACACTAGTTGTTACAAAATACATTAGGTCTCATTGATAAATAAAGGCATAATACCATAATAGTTGTTACAAAAAATATGGTTTTCCAAGATGACATTACAACTAGCATAATACATTTGTCTAAAATAACATCATAAGATAACAGTTGACATTACATATTTGTCCAAATTTCAATGAGTAGTACTGGTCATTTGGATCTCTGACTACAACAACCAACAACTGTCCACCATACTTTGTTTTGAGGTGACACCCATCAACTCCTATGAAAGGTCTACATCCCTTAACAAATCCCTTCTTGCATCCATCAAAACAAAATAGAATCTCTCAAACATTAGTGGAAAATTACTTGGAAGTGGCCTATCAATATTTATTTTCACTTTATTCACAGCACATTGCTTTCTCAACTCTGCAGCATAGCTCCATAACATGGAGTATTGCTTCAATGCATCCCCTTCAACTACTTCATCAATCCTATTTTTATCCTCCCATGCCTTACTGTGATACGGTGGGAGAACTGACTTGAGGTTTTTGCATTTTATCGCAAATGTTGCGATTAGCAAGAGTCGCAATCGACTTTTCTTTTATCCAAAAGGAAAGGTGAAAAAGCACAGGAAATACCTTTGAGATTATTTCTTGAGTTCGGGGGTAGATTATGGAAAGGGAAGGTGCTAGCACCCTTTTCATCCATGGTTTTCCATGGGCTCTTATTTACTTGCTTAGATCACTTGCTTTTGTTGTTTGAAATTGTGCTTGGTATGGTTTTGAAAGTATTTTATAAAAGACGCCATTCGTTTAGGCAATCTTTGTAATGATTCTCGTTCGTAAGAATGTATACAAAGATGTTTGTCTTTTTGAAAATGTTTTCAATGATCATAAGATGTTTTGAAATGTGTGTGTTTGTTTTGAAAATAGAAAAGATAGTTGTTTGAAATGGAGCAAGTAACTAGAAGCCATCTACCTACTCAAATGTCTTTCTTGTGCATTTTCTATTCCTTTGACATTGTTGTCTTACCATTAATTTGGTAAGCAACTCTATCTTTGGATGTAAACGGGACGGGCGCGGGTCATTGTTTAACCATGATTAGCAATGATTGCAAAGTATCTTAGCATTTTGAGGGACCAAGATCATTTTTGTAAGGCAACTTTTTGAATAGCGTCATCGAGGGACTATGATCTTTTTATGTTTGTTTGTTTTGCCAAGATACTTCGCATGCGTAATATGACCATTTTTGTTTTAGGCAACCAAGTAGAAAAACCCTAAGGGTGCTTGTGTGAAAGTGTATCATTTTCATGCTTTGATTTTGTCTTGTATTTAGAGTTTTCTATTTTGCTTTGTTTTGTTCTTATCATACAAATCCTAATTACTAATCATGGCATGTAAAGCGATAAATTGCGTAATGTAAATATTTCTAAGCTATTACAACAATTTACGGGAGGGGGGAATACAAATTTGAATGGGGATTTGCAAGAATATAAACCTAAATAAATTATTACAACCAAGTCGAATTGGTACGAATTAGGATAAATACAATACAATATTTAAAATACAATGCAATGTATATGTAAGAAAAGAATTTTTGCTTTGTTTTTATGTAAAGAAAATTTAAATCTAAGCCTAAAAATATAAGGAAAATGGATTAATTTTTAAAAGGGGTTTAATCCTAATTATTATTTTAAGAGAAAATAAAGTTTTTATAGGTATTATTTTGTGTATTTTCTTGTATAAAAATATAAAATTATATATATGACAAAAATAAGTATTTATAAGTATGAAATGAAAAATAAATTGAACTAAATATGTTTAATCATATTTACAAGTTTATTAAGAAAATAAATGATATCCTAGTCAAATAAAATATATTTTTATGTGAGAAATAAACTAAAAAAATAAAATAAAAAGTGTAATATTATTAATTCACATTTTTAGGATTTTTATGCATTAAAGACTATATTTAAAATATTAAATATGAAAATAAAACAAATAAAAAAAATAAAAAAATAAAAGTTGGCATGGGGGGTAATGCAACATATCTGATGGTAATGTGTTAGCAAAAAGGATCCTCGCCCAAAAGACTAAGCCCAATCTGCAAAAATGTCAAAACTGAAAAAAAAAATGGCAAAATGTAAAACAAAAGTAGCGCGCCCAGGTTCGAATCCAGGACATGGGTCTCACCAGCGCGCTACTTTGCCACTGGGGTGGCTATACTTCCATTATCTTAAGTGAAACGAAAATAACATATCATGAACCAAGTCCTTGCCTTGTTTCATCTTCTTCCTTAAGCTTGGCCAGACATCCTGTAACTCTCTCATACTTCCATAAAAATGAAAATTCATAACATGAAAGTTGTAGTACTTGAGCACACGATTCCAAACATATAAGTTATGTGAACTATTAATCAAAGAAAAAAGAGAATTTTAATAGTCCTAAATATTGACCTAATATTTTCAGAAACTTCAAGTTCCAAATTCTCCCAGCTCAAGTAAAATCAATGCAAGATAATGGTATGTACAACTTCGTTATGATGAGGACTACATTTTTTATTCACAAATCGTGGCCTAAGGTTGCCTGTACAAGGAGATAGAGTTTGAGATTTTACATCCTTCAGTTGAAATCGTGGATGAAACTGGGATGAGTTTGATGGAGGCCTGATGCTTGTTTGAGCTTCCTTGAACTTCCCTGGATGTATTCCAACCCTTGCCTTGCTCTGAAAGTAGCTGGAACTCCTTGGCCAAGTCAAACTGCAAGCTCTGAAGTTAACAATGGCAGATGGTGGAAGATTGATTACAGAACAAGGATGAAGGTCTGGATTGGCTAGGTATCAAGTATGTAAGATGTTTGAATGATCCAAACTCAAAACGCACGAGTCAAAGGGAAGATGGATGTGCTTATGCAAAATCTGCAATTTTGGACAGATTTTTGGTGTTTTGCTGGTTGGGAGTGTTTCAGGTCTTTTTCAAACGTGTATTGTGTTGTATAATGTTTGTCTATTAGTATGGAAATGGCTTGATGTCAACCCTCTAACAGCTATGCTTGTTTTCACCTTTTTGCCACTTTTCTTGTATTTAAAGTAAAGTGATAAGACAAAACCTCACATGCTTGTACTGGCTGGCTTAGGGTTGGTATTTCTTCTCTACAAGTTGCCTTAGGTCTATGGTACTTGTATGTGTCAAGGGGACAGGTCCAATGCTCAAGATTGTAAAGTTTGCAAAAGTTGATCTTTTTCAAAATGACAATGGTTCCTTTTTGCCATAAATGGAATTGCAAGTTGGATAATGGTTCTAAGGCATGGATAGAAGCTTTGTCAACTGAGTAAGCATTTAATTAAGGAGTGTGGAACAAGATTGGGACCTGTAAAGCATGGATTATCCAGCATAGGTACTGATTGGAACTTTGTTCTTCATGAAATGGCTTGGACAAAAAGTGAGAAATTACCAACTTCATCTCTTCGATTCTCCCAACTCAAAAATTATCTTGAGGAGTTCTTGGACATTTTGGAAAGCTTTCAATGTGCTCTATAATTTATATTTGAAATGCATTTTGATATACCTCTTGAAACTAGGTGAAAAATTGCCATGAAGTTGGGTCCAAAACCTGCCTAAATTAGGGCAAAATTTCACTAAGTTAACAAGTTCATGACCATGTATTCACAAATTTATATCTTGTGATCCAAGCATCTTTATGGAAAAGTGTGTGAAGAAAAGTTGTATATTTCATGGAGGTCTACAAATTTCATGTTGGGAACTTTCCTTGAATCATTATGCATCATGGTGAAAAAGTGGCTTAAAGTTGAGAAAAAATAAGAAAATTTTCTATACTTAGAAAATTTCTAAGTTAGGAAAATTTTCAAATTCAAGCCCTAATTTTCAAATTTGGTTTTCTTGATAAACAAGTTTCAAATTTTGACATGTTTTTATGAATTATGACTCTTGGCACTTAATTTTGACCAAAAAGTCAAAGTTTAACTTTTCAGTGTACAGTTGACTTTTGATCAGTTGACTGCAAACTTCATATGTCAATCCAATGAAATTGAAATGTTTTGAGACATGTAATTAAGTAAATATGATGCCATTGAATCCTTGAAATCATGCTTCAACTCAATTGGTCATTTGCTAGGTTAAAAATCAGAAATTACCCTTCCTCAGTCAAAACCCTAATTTTGACCATTTTACCCTTTTGATGATTTGATCAAATTTCTTGAGGAATTGTGATCCAAACTTGACCAAATGATACATGTGAGTTTAAAATGTTGATGTTGATAAAAAATTATGAAGTTTGACTGTAAATTGGCCATGGTTGACTTTTTCCCCAATATAGCTGATTTTTAGGTCAACTGTCCAATTGACTGATCAAAAATGTGGTCCAAGGCTTGAAAGTTGTCATGAGTGATCTTAGGGATCCATAATGATGTTTGAAAGTCACATGAAGCATTGATAGTCCAAAAATCCTTGTGCAAACTTAAACCCTGATTTTGGATTATCAGTGCAAGATGAGATGTCTTGAGCTGACCAAACCCTAATCCAGTCTTGAGTCAAAGAGATCTTGTGAGAAAAGTTTTGATAAATGAGAGGGCAAATTTTGGGGTACAACAACTGCCCCTGTTCAATCTTCTTAGACCTAAAGAGTTAGATTGGCGAGTTTTGCCATTCGTGACTCGAAGGTGAAAGATGATTGGACACTAAAGTGCCCATAAATTTTCACTCGGCGATATGTAGTTGAGGAAATGGGATTAAAGATGCCATTTGGAGAAGTGATAGAGTCTTGTTGGAGATGGGCTTGTAGATTCCATCCAAGAATGTTTGTTGAATTGTAAGTTGTAAGCTGAAAGAATGAGTATCAGAATGGTATCCGTGTCTAGAGCATATCTGAACTGTATCTGGGCTTGGAATCTGAATGAGTAACAGAATGGCATCCGTGTCTGGAGCGTATCTGAACTATATCCGAAAGCTGAATCTGAATGAGTAACAGAATGGCATCCGTGTCTGGAGCGTATCTGAACTGTATCCGAAAGCTGAATCTGAACGAGTAACGGAATGACATTCGTGTCTGGAGCGTATCTGAACTGTATGTGAATGCTGAATCTGAATGAGTAAAAAAATGGCATCCGTGGCTGGAGCGTATCTGAACTGTATCCGAAAGCTGAATCTGAATGAGTAACAGAATGGCATCCGTGTCTGGAGCGTATCTGAAAGCTGAATCTGAATGAGTAACAGAATGGAATCCATGGCTGGAGCGTATCTGAACTGTATCTGATTGTATATTGTTAATGGTAGCTTGTTAATCTTATCCTGAAAAGGGTAAAATGTTAGCCGGAACACAAAATTATGTTGCATGAAATGTATGATGCAATATATGTATTTTATCAATGTTTATGATATGTGGATGTAACGTATGCGCATGTAAGCTGATTTGCTGTATTGCTGCATGATTGAGGAAAATAAATCCTTGATTTATGCTGAGAATATGTGGATTCTTCATGTCTTGAAGTTGGAGTATTAACAAAAAATTCTGTTGTGAGAGCAATGTCGTATACTGCTTGAGGAATCTGCTCGGGGAATCCAGAGAATCTTGCTGACTTCTACTGGGGATTAATAATGGGAGTCTTTGTTCCGTTGGGGAGTATTAGAAGTCAGCTGTTATCCGGTTGGATTTCAGGCTTCAAAATAACTTGCTGGGGAATTTGGAGAAACTGGACGGTTTCCACCGGGGATTAATAGTTTGAAGTTCTGGTTCTGTTGGGGAACTAAACGACGTACTGTGGGGATTGCTCATGGAATAGCCTAAAGACATTTTCCTATTCTTTCAACCTGTCAGTAATTGTCTTCTTTCATTTTGTTTATTTGTAAACAATAATTATGTTCAAATGCATATGTTCATTAATGAATCATTGGACGTTTTTGCAAATAAAACACAAGTGTAAAGAAAAAAGGACAAATATTTTTCTGTACTTTAAAGAGATATCTTTGTATTTACTTTGAATAAGTATTTTTTACAAAGGAGACATACATCCTAGTAAGAGGATAATGTCATAACAATAAGAAAAATTTATACAAAGGAAGATAGCTATGCGCGATAACCCCATGGGGTTCCCATTCTGCTATAGCCTTCGTATCTTCGGATATCTTGTCTATTTGTTGCTTCGTCCGAAGATGATTGCATTGATTAGAAGCTCCGAGTTTGTCAATGAAGAGATTGTCCTCAAAGTGATCCGACGGGACATAGTCATACGCTTTAATTCTCTAACTGTTGCCTGGACCTCCCTTTCGGGTTTTCAGTCCACCGGGAAACCCTTTTTTGCCCAAGTCGCCCTTTCGGGTTTTCAACTTTCCGGGTATACAGATTTTTTTATATATTTTATCCCTAATTTTTTCCCGAACCTTTTGGTTCGCCGGGATGCCCTTTTTTCCCCTAGGTGTGTCAACCTAGCGGGTCTCTTATGCGTAGTATCTTTTGACTATGTCCACGTTCGCAGGGTGTGGCAAATCATCACCGTCCATGGTGGTTAAGATCATTTTCCCACCGGAGAAGATGTTCTTAATTACAAATGGTCCTTCATAGGTAGGAGTCTATTTGCCCCCGGGATCACTTTGTGGCAAGATAATGTGTTTGATCACTAGATCTCCAACTTGATATATTTTGCGTCTGACTTTCTTGTTGAAAGCTTTGATCATCCGTTTCTGATACATCTGACCATGGCAAACATCAGTGAGTCTCTTTTCATCAATTAAGTTTAGTTGATCAAGTCGAGTCTGGATCCAATCATCCTCATTCAAACCTGCATCCTTCATGATTCTCAAAGAGGGGATCTAAACCTCAATAGGCAAGACAACCTCCATGCCATAAACCAAAGAATAGGGTGTTGCCCCAGTTGATGTGCGAGCCGTGGTACGGTACCCATGGAGAGCAAATGGAAGCATCTCATGCCATTCCTTGTAGGTGTCTGTCATTTTCTGTATGATCTTTTTAATGTTTTTATTAGCAGCTTCGACTGCACCATTCATCTTTGGCCGATAGGGGGATGAATTGTGATGCTGAATCTTGAACTGCTCGCATAAGGCGGTGATCATAGTATTATTAAGGTTTGTACCATTATCAGTGATGATCCTTTCTGGGATACCGTACCGGAAAATGAGATTCTGCTTGATGAAGCGGGAAGCAACATTCTTAGTGACGGATGCGAAGGAAGTTGCTTCGACCCATTTTGTGAAATAATCAAGGCCACTAGAATGAAACGGTGTCCATTGGAGGTTGTAGGCTTGATCTCCCCAATCATATCGATTCCCCACATAGCAAAGGGCCAAGGAACTGTCAAGACATTTAGAGGAACCGGAGGCACATGCACCTTGTCAGCATAAATTTGACACTTATGACAGGTCCGAGAGTGTTGATAGCAATTTGCTTCCATGGTCAACCAATAATAGCCTGCCCGTAGGATTTTCTTTGCCATCATATGCCCACTGGAGTGGGTGCCAAAAGTTCCCTCATGTAGCTCAGCCATGATCTTTTCAGCCTAAATCTTATCCACACACCGGAGCAGAATGGAGTCATGATTGCGTTTGTACAGGATTCCATTACTCAGGAAGAATTTAGCAGAGAATCTCCTTAAGAACTTTTTATCATTGATTGAAGCTCCTTCTGGATATTCTTGAGCCTCGAGATACCTCTTGACTTCATGAAATCAAGGCTGGTCCACTACTTCTTCAGTATTAATCTCGTGACAGTGTGCTGGTTCATCCATTCGTTCAATGGTGATCTGGGGAGCCTCGCTATCCCAATTAAGTTTAAACATAGATGACATTGTGGCTAGAGCGTCTGCTAGCTGATTTTCTTCTCGCGGGAAATGCTCGAAGGTAATCTGCTCAAAATGTGGTAACAATGTCAAAACATGTTCTTTGTAAGGGATAAGGTTTGGATGTTTATTGTCCCACTCTCCTTTGATTTGACTGATGACCAAAGCTGAATCTCCAAACACATCTAAAGATTTGATTCCCAAGGCTATGGCAGCCTTAAGACCAAAGATTCATGCTTCGTATTCTACCATGTTGTTCTTACAGTTGAAGCAAAGTCTGGCATTAAAGGGAGTATGACACCCTTCCGGAGATATGAGTACAACTCCGATACCATTACCAAGTGCATTGGATGCCCCATCAAAGAACAGGGTCCATCGGGATCCTTGTTCAGGTCCGTCATATTGCCTGATTTCTTCACAGCTGTCTAATGTCATGATGTCTTCATCCAGGAATTCAAATTTCATGGACTGATAATCTTCTACAGCTTGACGAGCAAGATGATCAGCTAGCACACTGCCCTTTATAGCTTTCTGGGTAGTGTACTGTATGTCATACTCTGTTAGGATCATCTGCCATCTAGCTATCCTCCCAGACAGAGCAGGATTTTTAAAGATGTATTTTATCCGATCCATCTTAGATATCAACAAAGTGGTATGAGTCAACATATACTGTCTTAGCCGGCGAGCAGCCCATGCCAGAACACAGTAAGTTTTATCAAGCAGTGAATATCTGGTTTCACAGTCGGTAAACTTTTTGCTCAGGTAGTAAATAACGTGCTTTTTTCGGCCAGACTCGTCATGCTGCCCCAATACACACCCCATTGAGTTCTCTAAAATGGTCAGATACATGATCAGTGGTCTTCTCTCGACTGGTGGCATCAGAACAAGAGGTTCTTGTAAGTACTCTTTGATCTTGTGAAAAGCAATCTGGCATTCGTCGTTCCATCTGACTACTTGATCTTTCTTCAATAATTTGAAGATTGGCTCACAAGTAGCTGTTAGGTGAGAAATGAATCTGGAAATATAGTTCAGGCGTCCCGAGAATCCTCTGACTTCCTTCTCAGTACGAGGAGCAGGAATTTCTTGTATCGCTTTAACCTTGGCAGGATCAACCTTGATGCCTTTGTTGCTAACAATGAAACCTAAGAGTTTACCGGACCGGACTCCGAATGTGAACTTGTTTGGATTCAACCTTAGTTTGTACTCCTTCAATCTCACAAACAAATTTTGCAAGTGATCAAGGTGCTGCTCTTCATTTTGTGATCGGGCTATCATGCCATCTACATAGACCTCTATCTCATGATGTATCATATCATGAAACAAAGCTACCATGGCACGTTGATAGGTTGCCCCAACATTCTTCAGTCTGAATGGCATCACTTTGTAGCAGAACATGCCCCACTGTGTGACAAATGTAGTTTTCTCCATGTCCTCAGGTGCCATTTTGATTTGGTTATAGCCTGAGAATCCGTCCATGAAGGAAAACACTTTGTGCTGGGCCGTATTGTCAACCATGATGTCGATGTGGGGAAGTGGAAAATCATCTTTAGGTCTAGCCATGTTTAAATCTCTATAATTCACGCATATTCATATCTTACCGTCCTTTTTAGGTACGGGAACAATGTTGGCAACCCATTGAGGATAGGAAGTGACGGCCAAGAATCCAGCATTGAACTGCTTCATGACTTCCGCTTTGATCTTCTCTGACATGTCAGGTCTCATGTGACGGACTTTTTGCTTCACTGGTGGACAGTCTTCTCTTGTGGGTAGACGATGTACCACGATGTCTGTATCAAGTCCTGGCATGTCTTCATATGACCAGGCAAAGATCTTAACATAATCATGCAATAACTGAATTAAGAGCTCCTTGACACTCGGCTCTAGATTGGCACCCACTTTAATTTCCTTTTTATCTTCCTCGATACCCAAGTTGATTGTATCCAAAGGTTCCTCATGAGGCTGAATAGCTCTTTCCTCTTGTTCTAGTAGTCTGGCCAATTCCCATGGCACTTCACAATCTTCCTCACCTTCGTATTCGACTTGATAGATTGGATCTTCAGAGTCACTAAAGGCCATAGCAGTATCGTTACCCATGGGATCTGGAATGGAGGGGTACCTGCACTTATGAGTGTGGGTGTGTGTAAGGGTATAGCCATCTTTAAACAATAAAATGTAAAAGAAAGACAATGAGCACAAAAGGTTTGTATGTGAAAAAGCGTCCATGATTCATTGAATGTCATATGAAGATGAAATAAAAACCCTTACAAATGGACCATTGTGCCTCGGGTAAGACACAAGGTTTTTAAAGTGAGAATTGTTTGTGAATATTACAAGTCCAACAGAAATGTAAAAGATAAATTACTGAGAGATGAAAGTTATTGGGACAAAGTATCTGGCTTCCCAATTGCACAGTCCTCTGTTGACAGTAGGAAATATCCAATCTTCCAAGCTTCCATCTTCTTCAACATCTTCCACTGCGTTAACCTCCCGGTTACTAATCTTCAAAGGTGGCCCTCCAACACGGGCACGACGCACAGCCTTCTGAGCAGTTGAAGTAAACCCCAAGCCAAACTTGTCTGATTTATATGGGATGTCCGGAAGCTGCCCCCAGATGGTGCATCCACCCTCTTGTACTACTGCCTTGGCGTTCTTTAGAGATGACATCCGAAGCGGAGGTCTTGTGATCTTGGGAATCGGGGATACCGCCTTGGTTACCGCTACTTCTTGAGAGACCTCTTCGAAATGTTGAAAAGGAGTTTCAATTAAATCTCCATCCAACTCCACATATTGGAAGGAATTTAGATGACTAATCATGTACTCCTCCTCTCCATGGACAATTATGATCTTTCCTTGGACCGGGTACTTCAGCATCTGGTGTAGCATGGAGGTGACAGCATCGACATTATGGATCCAGGGGCGTCCTAGTAGACAGGAGTAAGAGGGGCGGATGTCCATCACATAGAAGGTTGAGTTGAAGGTCTGGGTTCCCACCTTTATCGGGATGTCCACCTCCCAGTGGACCATCCTCTTTAAACCAGCAAACACTCTCACCACTATATTACTGGGTTTCAATGTCAGCCCTTCGCAATCCAATCTGTCAAGAGCTTCCTTTGGTAAGACGTTCAAAGATGAATTCGTGTCCACCAAGACATGGGCCAGAGTCGTTCCTCTACACTCCACAGAGACATGCAATGCCTCATTGTGCTTTCTCCATTTGGGTGTCAAATCAGCATCAGAGAAGGCTAGGCCATTATCAGCTGTCAAACTGGCCACACAATCTTGGAAATGGTCAGCAGATGTCTCTTGTGGCACATGGGCTGTCTTCAGAAATTTTACCAGAGCTTTCGCATGTGCCTCAGAGCACAGCAGCAAGGCTAGCATGGAGATCTTGGAGGGAGTTTGCCCCAACTGTTCAATCACGTCATAGTCACTCCTCTTTATTATCCACAGGATCTCTTCCATTTCCTTCTTGGATATTTCGGGGATAACTAGTGATTGAGCCTTCGTTCGGACAGGCTCTTCTTAAATGCTTTTTCCTCGATTTTCAACAGTAGAAGTGTTGGTAGGGATAACAACATGGGTCGCGTCGTCTTTATCGGTAGGTGCACTTGCAGGTATGATTATTGGTACAGAGGTAATCTTCGGAACGACCACGGGTCCAAAAACTGCCTTTGGAGGGGCAATCTCTGGAGAGAAAATTCTACCGCTACGGGTAATCTTACTAGTTTCGACAATATTGCTAATGTCAGAATCTTCTTCTTCGGAGATCGCTTCTTCGGTGGTCAACCCATCTTGTTTAATACCATGGTAGTAGATTTCTCCACCGTAATTCCACGGTACTGTTTTGTCTGATTCGTATGGGACCGGCCCGAGCATTGTAATTATGAGAGGAGTAGTCTTTGGCACTGATGTAATCCTAACGGGTCTTTTGGGGACTCTGGAAGGATTGGCGGAGATGGTTATGATTGAAACGTCTTTAATAAGTAATGGATGAAACAGGAGCATTTTTTAACAGAATTTCTTGGTTATCTATCAGGCGTTGAATACATGTCTTCAACAGAGGGCAATCACTTGATGAGGATAAGCAAATATGGCAGTCTTTATTACAACCTGGGAATATACCAGCTTTCAACAAATTCATCTTAATGATCGGGAGCGGAGTCAAGAGTTCATCCACTGTAGAAACAAACAAATCTTCCTCAATAGCATTGGCGTTGTGACTATGTCTAGGCATAGGAGCGGAAATGACATTTGTTTTTTCGGGCGCCTCAAACTCAATCTCTTTTGCATCTATAAGGTCTTGGATCTTGTTTTTTAAAGCCCAGTAGTTGTTGGTGTCGTGGCCCAGACTTTCGGAATGGTATGTGCATCTGGCATTCGGGTGATACTGAGGGGATGCAGTGTTGGGATTCTTTGGAGCTTCCTTCAAAGTCGCCAAGTTAGATTTCAACAGATGTGGTAAAACCTGGGCTAGAGTCATATTAATTCTGGTGAATTGTCGGACTGGCCTTTCCACCCCATGTTGGTTACTTCTTGGTTGATCAGATGTAGATTTTGGGATCATAACGGCCCCTACCATTGGTCGGTGTTCAGCTCTCCCTTGGTTCCTTTATGGATAAACAACAGATACCTCCTTCTTTCCAGTGAAAGGCTTTCTCACAGCTGTAGAGGCAGATGAATCCTTCTGAATCTTTCCACTTTTTATGCCGGCTTCCACCCTCTCTCCGGTTAATATTAACTCAGTAAACCCAGCAGATGAGCTCCCAATCAAATGGTTGAAGAAAGGGCCCGATAAAGTGCCTAAGAACATATCCACCAACTCCCTTTCAGACAGAGGGGGTTGCACTCTCCCAGCTAGATCTCTCCATTTTTGCGCATAATCTTTGAAACCCTCATTTGAAGCCATAGCCATACTCTGAAGTTGAGTACGGGTAGGCGCCAAATCTGCATTATACTGGTATTATTTATAGAAAGTTGCGGCAAGGTCTTCCCAGTTGTGGACGTCGGCCCTTTCTAATTGATAAAACCAATCGAGTTATGTTCCGGATAAACTATCTTGGAAAAAATGCACCCACGGGTCTTTATCGGTAGAGTGCGGCTGAATCTTACTTACGTATGATCGGAGGTACATTTTAGGACATGACACCCCATCATATTTTGCAAACAACGACACTTTGAACTTTGGTGGGATTACAATTCCTGACACCAACCCTAATTCTTCAAAGTCTAGACCTGGTACCCTTTGTATTTCCATAGCGCTTAAACGCTCTTCAAGATGTCTGTACTTATCATCAGCCGGAGGGTATTGTTCCTCCGAGCAGTATTCCTATTCTTCCTCCTCTTCGGATTCTGACGGAACCGCTGTTTCTTTTCCTTTCCCTTCTCCTTCCCCGGAAGTGGTTGCAAAATTCAGTGTCCTTCTAGTCTGTCCCTGAAATCTTCTCCCCATATTCAAAACCCCGGTGGCTTTCTTTGGTTTCTTCTTTCTTTCTTCAGCTAACAGAGTCTTCAACTCATCTTTCCCCTTGGCTAGGGTCATCAGTAACTGTTGAAATTGCGTGTTTTGAGCTTGAAGATCTTTGACCGTCTGTTCGAGATCCATCTTACTGAAATAAATAGTAGAGAGATGAGGAAACTGGTTGCGAAAGACCTATTTATGTCATGATGAATGATATGTATACATGCAATGCTTTCAAGGATTTAAAAATTCAAATTTGTTTTAAACAAAAAGAAACACACGTTATATTAATAAGATAGAATTTGAGTACATCAATGCCCCTTGGGCAAAATAATACAAAATTCTAAGATAAAAAAGTGTTGCGCATCCTCTTTGGTGCTATGTAGGTATTTAGAGTCTGCTCCTCATGAAGTAACCTAGTGAGTTCCAAAACCTTCTTCTCGCTTGCGTAGAATTGGGCTTCGAAAGTATCTCGCTCTCCTTTGAGTTGTATCTAATCCCTTTGTAGATCCTCGAGTGATGTGGGCATGTCAGGATGTAGGATAGTGTATGGAACTTCTCCTTCCTTAACAGGCTCAATAATCACTGGGAGAATGGAAGGATAAGGCATCATAAGACTTTGAGCGCGGGTTCGTACCCACTTGAGGTAAGGTTCAAGAGGGATGGAATTATTGTGTCCCAAAGTCTTGCTATCCACCTTGTTTAAAATATGTTGTACCCCAAAATTTGCCCTCCCATATTTCTCAAAATATTTCAAGAAGGATCCCCAAGTTGCTCAAGGTAGTCCAAGGGTTGACCAGACAAGCTCTCTCCTAAGGCAGTCCATCTCAAATTAGGGTTTCATGTTGCATCAAGATACTTGAGTCCAAGGGATCTCAAATTCTCACCAATGTCCTAATATGTTCTCAAGATCATCCATGTCAAGTTTCAAGCCCTACAGAGGAAGTTTGCTCAGTCAATTGCTCAAAGGCCTGAAAATCGACTGTGCTAGGGCAAAAGTCAACTGTGGCCCACATACAGTCAAACTTCAAGATTTTTGGTCAACATCCTAATTTTGAAGTATATTTAATCATTTGATCAAGGTTTGATCATGATTCCTCAAGGATTGCTCACAATTCATCAAAACTCAAAAGTTGCTAAATTCGGGTTTTGTAGGAAAAGTCAACTCAACTTTGACCAAGCATAACTTTCTCATACTTTATCAGAAATGACCCATCCAAAGCTCATTTTGAAGATGATGAAATTCCCTACAATTCATCTTCATCTCCTAAGTTCAAAATATCAACTCACAAGAAGATATGAATTTGGACATTATAGGTCGTTTTGAAAAGTCAACAAAAACACTTTTTTAATCAAAGCTTCATACATGAACATGGAAGACTCAATTGAGATGAAACCAAAGAGGTATCTTAGGGGACATCCTAATATTTCTAAAAAGCCCAAGAACACCTTCATAAGGTTAAAATTGAGAGAGATATGCATTGTCAATGTTGGACAATATTTGAAAAAATGCATGAAGCAAATATTGACCAAACTTGGATTTTTTCCAAATGGGCCTATCTTTTCAAGTTTGAAACTCATTCCTAACATGGTCCACGACCTCTAAGACCACCCATACATTTTTCTACTATTTATGATATTTATTTTGATATTTTATTCATTAAAATTCAGAAATAAATAAATAAATAATGGAAATAATGTAAATTTTGATGTGAATCCATTTTGGGAAAGTTTTATGCTGGTTTATGTCAATTTATTTCATGCAATAACTTTTAAAATATGTCCAGGTTCATCCACATGTGAAAATGGCATAAAATCATCAAATATGGCATTTTTTCAAATCTTGATCATGGTCTTAAAACACATTATGAGGGAGATTCTTTCCATGCTTTCTTGTCTCCTCATCCTCATCTATAAATATAGAGCCATACAAGCTTGAAAGGGACGAAAATCCTCTCTAAAAAGCTCTCAAAAAGCTCTTCAAAAAGCTCTCTAAAAGCTCTTCAAAAAGCTCTCCAGAAATCAAAGAATTGGTGCAAGTCATATCTCGAGGTTCCGCTCTCTCTCAATTGACATCAAGCCTCAAAACATACTCTTGAAGTCCTCAAGAGTCTTACAAGGCCCAAGAGCAATCCATCACACGCCTAGCACGCCCCCCATTTGACAACACCAATTTGATAAAATTTTAAACTTTGAATCTCTAATTTTAATCACATTTTATGGTATGCTAACGTTTGTTTGAGTTTATATAGAAAAATTATGGATGGTTGAATCATAGGTTCCACGCAAGAATAAAAAAACACCATAGTTAGAGCATGAAGCTTTCGAAGATTCGGGCCTAGGGATTTCTGATGATTGCACCCCCTGTTTACTTTTGCTACTAGGCCCATCTTTATTTTCATGTTTTATTCGTTTTATTTATTTCTTTTAATCCCTTTTATTTTTTTATCAATAAACAAATATAAAAATCACATAAAAATATATTTAGGATTTTTTCTTAATTAAATTTTAATTTTAGGTAAAACTTTAATTTCTTTTTGTAAATAATTAAAACTAATTAGAATAATTAGGTTTTTATTTCTAATTTAATTATGTTTTTCTTTTTCTTAAAAAATAATCAAAAAAACCAAAATAGGTCATGTAATTATTTTTATTAATTAATTTAATTAACTAATTAATTGCATATTTAATTTAGAAAACTTATTTCTTTTATTAAAAACAACAAAAAAACAATTTTTCTTTTAATTAGGTTAGAAGGGTCAAAACCTTAAATTCTCGTCGATCTTAATTCTTCTCGCGCGCTTTATTTTTATTATTTACCATATTGATGTAACTGCCTACAGTTTGTAATAGTTTAATTAGGACATTTATTTACATTTATCGCTTTATTTTCAAAGGGTTTGTTTTTGGCTATGTAAATACCCGAAGCCTTGTAATAGCGTAGTTTAAATTCCGCACTTTAAATTCCGCAAATTATTAACTGTTAGATGTATGATATAGGGATGCATGACAAGAATGTATGATTAATTTTAAAACAGTTAGATCACCATAAATGTGCAAATATAAATAAAGTGAATTTGAATCATTCGCACATGCGCACTCCTAGGGTACACTCCCACTTGGTTGCCTTCGGTAAATGGTCATTGAGTATAGGATGCTTTAGTGGTCATCCTTTTGTCTAAACAAAGATCGAAGTCCCGATTCGGAAAAAGTTGCCTCAGATTTGTTGCCTCGGAATTGTTGCCTCGAATAATTGATCTAAGACATTAGGGTTATTACTAAGATGTCCTAACATTGCTTTAGTGACCGTACGTCCCTTTCGAATTGACCCTCAAACTCCAACGACGATTCTACCTACTCACTAATAGTGGGATAGAGTTTTCTAAAGGAAACGAATACATAACGATTCTTTTTTCGAGTAGGTAGATTAGTTCTTAAGTACTTGCTCATTCCAAACAAATTTTTCACACTTACACTCCTTTATAAACAAAGTTTTCAAAAACACTTCATTACACTCTTGAAGACAGAAGCAAGAATTAAATCGAAGTCAAAACAAAAACTTTTCAAAGCGCACAAACACAAAGAAAACAATTTTGAAAATTACGAGCAAGTACCTAAGAGCCTGTAGATAACTACGGATAGAAAGGGTGCTAATACCTTCCCTTTCTATAATCTACCCTCCGTACCTAGAAATATCTCGAAAAAGGAATTTTTCTATGCTTTTTTCCTTTCCTTGTTGGATAAAATAAAAATCGGTGACGACTCTTGCTTACCGCGACATTTTGCAAACACAAACGCAAAACGCAAACCAACAAAATTTCCTTAACAAAATAGGGAAACCACGTCCCGGTTCTGGCCACCGTATCACAGCATCCTCCAAGCTCGGATGAATCTCTAGCGAAGACCTTGATTGTCGTTGTCGTAATCGAATACCAAGCCTTGAATCAGCATATCACGTGGGCCATCCCTTCGGGCATAACCAAACTGTCTTAGAGCTAAACATGGGTTGTAGATGATGCCTCCCCTAATGCCAAGTAGAGGGACATTAGGGAATTCCCCACAACGGTCAATAATGATAACATTCTCTTTGGATCGAGAGCACCAATGAATATTTGAATGTTTGAGCATCATTAACCTTTGTGACCACCTTAAACCTTGCTCATTCTTTAAGACTAATTGGGGAAGATGAGAAATAAACCATCTTGCCAGGAGGGGAGTGCAACACATAAGGACACCTCTTTTCCTCATTGTACGAGTGTGAAAAGAGTGCAGGATGTCCCCTAGTAATGTAGGCACCGAATTGCGTAACATTAAGATTTTGATGGCACTCACATCTATGAGTTGGTTAGGATTTGGGAAAAAGACCATCCCATAGATGAGGAGAGCCACAATTTCCTCAAAAGCTTGCAAGTCTAGGGAATTCCAACAGCTTTGGGCTCTCTCAAACAGAAACTTCGCTAAGAAGCCTTTGACACCACTTCTAGTTTCCCAATGAGTTGTGACATCAGATGAGTGCAAGTGCAGGGCTTGAGCAATCTCTTCTGGATTTGGATCTCTTTCCGTACCGTTGAAATGTAGTTGAGTGAGATTAGGAATCCTCAAGAGTTGAGAGAATTCTTCCAAAGTAGGCACAAGCTGATAGTCAGGAAATGTGAAGCAATGATGCAAATGGTCGAAGAATTGGAAGAGAAGCTTCATCACATCCTCCTCTGTGTTGGAGGTGACCAAGTTGAGTATACGACCATGCCTCTTGGTGAATGGAGATTTCTCAGGGATCATTGAAGCTAGATCCTTGAGTTGTGGAGGAATTCTTACAAGGTTGATTTGGATATTTTTCCTGTGAAGTGAATCCATATCCTACAAAACAAGAACAAAGATGAATCTCCAAAATCCTTGAAATGGTTAGTGAATGCATATGATGTTCATGATGTCCATGATGTTATGTACAAATATGCATATACAAGCAAATCAAACAAGTTCTTAGTTTAGGCTTGCATGGGGTTTTACAGGTAAGTACCCTCTTGAAGTTTAGTTGGCTCAACCTGTCCTAATAATAGTAATCGGGTTCTAAGGAGCTCAATATCACCGGATTGTTTCCTTGGTCATTGTTTCAGCTCAAGCCTCTTTAATGGCGACCAAAATATCCTAAGAAACCAAACCTCAATGAGTGTAGTGTCGAGTATCTACCAACTTCGGATTGCACCCAAGCCGGTCATCTCACTACATCCTAAAGGCCAAGTTGGTCAAGTAAAGGGTTCTAGAAGTTCATTAGTGCTTCATGACATCACTCAGCGGCCCTGTATTCTCTTTGATTAACTCAAAGGCTACCGGTACCCACAAATATGTCACACTAACATATCTATTGCTTAGACCATGTCGGTATACCCCACACAGTTTCCACAACATATTTCTATTTACCTATAATGTTTCCCAAATTCGGGTGGAGGATTCAAACCCAAACAAAGAACCATAATGTAAAGCAAACAAGTCAAACAATGTAAGCAAATAAATGTGATCTAAACCCTAAGGTAACCCCACTTTTATAATTCTCCCCAGCAGAGTCGCCAGTTCTATGATACAGTGGGAGAACTGACTTGAGGTTTTTGCGTTTTATCGCAAATGTTGCGGTTAGCAAGAGTCGCCACCGACTTTTCTTTTATCCAAAAGGAAAGGTGAAAAAGCACAGGAAAGAACTTTGAGATTATTTCTTGAGTTCGGGGGGTAGATTATGGAAAGGGAAGGTGGTAGCACCCTTTTCATCCATGGTTTTCCATGGGCTCTTAGTTACTTGCTTAAATCACTTACTTTTGTTGTTTGAAATTGTGCTTGGTGTGGTTTTGAAAGTATTTTGTAAAAGAGGCCATTCGTTTAGGCAATCTTTATAATGATTCTCGTTCGTAAGAATGTATACAAAGATGTTTGTCTTTTTGAAAATGTTTTCAATGATCATAAGATGTTTTGAAATGTGTGTGTTTGTTTTGAAAATAGCAAGGATAGTTGTTTGAAATGGAGCAAGTAACTAGAAGCCATCTACCTACTCAAATGTCTTTCTTGTGCATTTTCTATTCCTTTGACATTGTTGTCTTACCATTAATTTGGTAAGCAACCCTATCTTTGGATGTAAACGGGACGGGCGCGGGTCATCGTTTAACCATGATTAGTAATGATTGCAAAGTATCTTAGCATTTTGAGGGACCAAGATCATTTTTGTAAGGCAAATTTTTGAATAGCGTCATCGAGGGACTATGATCTTTTTATGTTTGTTTGTTTTGCCAAGATACTTCGCATGCGTAATATGACCATTTTTGTTTTAGGCAACCAAGTGGGAAAACCCTAAGGGTGCTTGTGTGTAAGTGTATCATTTTCATGCTTTGATTTCGTATTGTATTTAGGGTTTTCTATTTTTCTTTGTTTTGTTCTTATCATACAAACCCTAATTACTAATCATGGCTTGTAAAGCGATAAATTGCGTAATGTAAATATTTCTAAGCTATTACAACAATTTACGGGAGGGGGGAATACAAATTTGAATGGGGATTTGCAAGAATATAAACCTAAATAAATTATTACAACTAAATCGAATTGGTACAAATTAGGATAAATACAATACAATATTTAAAATGCAATGCAATGTATATGTAAGAAAAGAATTTTTGCTTTGTTTTTATGTAAAGAAAATTTAAATCTAAGCCTAAAAATATTAGGAAAAGGGATTAATTTTTAAAAGGGGTTTAACCCTAATTATTATTTTAAGAGAAAATAAAGTTTTTATAGGTATTATTTTGTGTATTTTCTTGTATAAAAATGATAAAATAATATTGTATAAAAATATAAAATTATATATATGCAAAAAATAAGTATTTATAAGTATGAAATGAAAAATAAATTGAACTAAATATGTTTAATCATATTTACAAGTTTATTAAGAAAATAAATGATATCCTAGTCAAATAAAAAATATTTTTATGTGAGAAATAAACTAAAAAAATAAAATAAAAAGTGCAATATTATTAATTCACATTTTTAGGATTTTTATGCATTAAAGACAATATTTAAAATATTAAATATGAAAATAAAAAAATAAAAAAATAAAAAAATAAAAAAATAAAAGTTGGCAAGGGGGGTAATGCAGCAGATCTGATGGTAATGTGTTAGCAAAAAGGATCCTGGCCCAAAAGACTAAGCCCAACCTGCAAAAATGTCAAAACTGAAAAAAATGGCAAAATGTAAAACAAAAGTAGCGCACCCAGGTTCGAACCCAGGACATGGGTCTCACCAGCGCGCTACTTTGCCACTGGGATGGTTATACTTCCATTATCTTAACTTGAGCACACGATTCCAACCATATAAGTTATGTGAACTATTAATCAAAGAACAAAGAGAATTTTAACAGCCCTAAATCTTGACCTAATATTTTTAGAAACTTCAAGTTCCAAATTCTCTCAGCTCAAGTAAAATCAATGCAAGATAATGGTATGTACAACTTCGTTATGATGAGGACTACATTTTTTATTCACAAATCGTGGCCTAAGGTTGCCTGTACAAGGAGATAGAGTTTGAGATTTTACCTCCTTCAGTTGGAATCGTGGATGAAACTGGGATGAGTTTGATGGAGGCTTGATGCTTGTTTGAGCTTCCTTGAACTTCCCTGGATGTATTCCAACCCTTGCCTTGCTCTGAAAGTAGCTGGAACTCCTTGGCCAAGTCAAACTGCAAGCTCTGAAGTCAACAATGGCAGATGGTGGAAGATTGATTACAGAACAAGGATGAAGGCCTGGGTTGGCTAGGTATCAAGTATGTAAGATGTTTGAATGATCCAAACTCAAAACGCACGAGCCAAAGGGAAGATGGATGTGCTTATGCAAAATCTGCAGTTTTGGACAGATTTTTGGTGTTTTGCTGGTTGGAAGTGTTTCAGGTCTTTTTCAAGCGTGTATTGTGTTGTATAATGTTTGTCTATTAGTATGGAAATGGTTTGATGTCAACCCTCTAACAGCTATGCTTGTTTTCACCTTTTTGCCACTTTTCTTGTATTTGAAGTAAAGTGATAAGAAAAAACCTCACATGCTTGTACTGGCTGGCTTAGGGTTGGTATTTCTTCTCTACAAGTTGCCTTAGGTCTGTGGTACTTGTATGTGTCAAGGGGACAGGTCCAATGCTCAAGATTGTAAAGTTTGCAAAAGTTGATCTTTTTCAAAATGGCAATGGTCCCTTTTTTCCATAAATGGAATTGCAAGTTGGATAATGCTTCTCTCCTGAGATTTCCCCTCTGACCGTTCAAAAGCCTGTCGCCATTCCATCTGCCAGTACATCATCTACTGTTCTAATTCTTACTCCAATTATCACCCCTGTCGCCGAGTCATCTGACGCTCGGGGCAAAGAGATCACATGTGAGCCTGCCCGGACGGAGGCGCCTAAGAAGATTGTTGTAGAAACCTCTAGGCAGGAGATAGAGGAAATTCTGAAGATTATCAAGAAAAGCAACTACAATGTAGTCAAACAACTGGGGTAGACCCCGACGAAGATCTCCATGTTATCCTTATTGTTGTGCTCGGAAGCCCATGCAAAGGCTTTAATTGCTTTCCTTAAAACCGCGCATGTGCCGCAGGAAACATCTGCTGATCAATTCAAGGACTGTGTGGCTAGTTTGACCATTGACAACGGGTTGGGTTTCTCCGATGCAGATCTGACTGCCAAAGGAAGGAATCACAATGATGCTCTGCATGTCTCGATCGATTGCAGGGGCACTACTCTGGCCCATGTACTGGTGGATACTGGGTCCTCATTAAATGTTTTACCCAAGAAGGCATTAGATCAGCTGGACTGTGAAGGGTCGGTTCTGAAGCCAAGTAATATTGTGGTTAGGGCCTTTGACGGGTCCAAAAGGATGGTGCACAGGGAGGTGAATGTTCCTGTTAAAGTTGGATCTCATACTTTTGCATCTACGTTCTATGTGATGGACATCCGACCATCCTATTCTTGCTTGCTAGGTCGCCCGTGGATTCATAAAGCTGGGGCAGTGACTTCTACGCTCCATCAGATGTTGAAATATCCAGTAAAGGGGAAGATTGTTATAGTACAAGGAGAAGAGGAGTACATGGTGAGCCACCTTAACTCTTTTCAGTATGTGGAGATGGATGGGGAGTTCATTGAAACCCCGTGTCATAACTTTGAAGAGGTCCCCCAGACTCTGGCGTCGACTGAAATTGCTGTTGAAGAACCTCCAATGAAGATGGCTTCCCTCAAGGATGCCAAGGTTGTGATTGAAAAAGAGGCTCAAAGGGCTGTTCGGCGTGCGCGGATTGGAAGACCTCCCCTGCGCATCAGTAATCCAGGAGTGAATGCAATTGAAGACAACGAAGAAGAGTCAGAGTTCGATAGCTGGATTTACCCGACTACCAACGGAGGATTGAACAATTGGACGACAAAGGACTTCATGCCTGTTTCTTTTATTACACAGTAATAGACTTTTGTTTTTAAATTTGTAACAGATAGTTTAAAACTTCACGGCCCGGTGCCTTGCCCGAGGCACTTTGGCTTTGTTTGTGAGGGCTTATTATTGGTCATTTTCACAATCATTAATAAAGCATTGGATGTTTTCTTGCATTGTAAATTTTACGCTCCTTGTTTTTCTTTTCTATCTCACACTTTATCAAAACAGCTATTGTCTTACACACACTCACATATTATAATGAAGATCCACATTCACTCTGGATCCCATTGATAACGACTCTGCTATTGCCAGTTATGACTTCAAAAATCCGATCAACCAAGCCAAGGACGAAGGTGATGATGATTGTGAAGTGCCTGGGGAACTTGCTAGACTGTTACTACAGGAAGAGAGGGCCATATAACCTCCAAGACCCGACAATTCTGATGCCTCCAATTGAAGGGAGACCTTTGATCTTATACTTGACAGTACTCGACAACTCAATGAGGTGTGTGCTGGGGCAGCATGACGAGTCTGGCCGAAAAGAGCATGCTATTTACTACCTTAGCAAAAAGTTTACCGATTGTGAGACCCGATACTCACTGCTTGAGAAAACTTGCTGCGCTTTGGCACGGGCTGCTCGCCGGCTGAGACAGTATATACTGACTCACACTACCCTATTGATATCAAAGATGGACCCAATCAAGTATATCTTCGAAAAGCCTGCCTTGTCCGGAAGAATAGCAAGAGGGCAGATGATCTTAACTGAGTACAACATCAAATACACAACCCAAAAAGCAATCAAGGGGAGTGTGTTGGCAGATCATTTGGCACATCAGGCCGTGGATGATTACCAATCCATGAATTTCGAGTTCCTGGATAAGAACATCAAGAGGATTGTGCAGAAGATGATGGTGACATACAAAGACTGGCATGAGATGTTACCATTTTCTCTTCATGGGTACCGTACCTCAGCGCGGACTTCAACTGGGGTAAGACCCTACTCTTTGGTATATGGCATGGAGGCAGTCTTACCCATTGAGGTCCAGATACCCTCTCTTCGGATTATGAAGGATGCGGGTTTGAGCGAGGACGATTGGATCCAGACCCATCTTGATCAGCTGAACTTAATCGACGAAAAGAGACTTATTGCTATTTGTCATGGTCAGACGTATCAAAAGCGGATGATCAAGGCATTTAATAAGAAAGTTAGACGATAAGAATATCAAGTCGGGGATCTGGTGATCAAGCGCATCATACTGCCGCAAGGTGATCCCAGGGGAAAATGGACCCCTATGTACGAAGGGCCATTTGTGGTTAAGAACATTTTCTCAGGAGGAGCTATGATTCTAACCACCATGGATGGTGACGACCTTCCTCACCCCGTCAATGCAGACATAGTAAAAAAATACTACGCATAATCAAAGACCCGCTAGGTTGACTGGCCTGGGAAAAAATAAGGGCTTCCTGGCGAACCAAAAGGGTTCGGGCAAAAATAAGGGATGAAAATATAAAAAAATTTGTACACCCGGCAAGTCGAAAACCTGAAAAGGTGGCTTGGGCAAAAAAGGGTATCCCGGTGGACTGAAAACTCGAAAGGGCGGTCCAGGCAAAAATTAGGGATTAAAGAGTAACACTATGTCTCATTGAATCATCTTACAACCAGACTTCAGTATCGACTATCAAGCTCGGATGGCACTAATTAATCTGATCCACCTTCAACCAAGTAGCAAAGTGATGAGACGCTCGAAGATATAAAGGCAATAGCAGAGTTGGAACCCAGTGGGATTATTCACATAGCTGTTTTTCTTTGTTTTACACAAATTATATGATTTCTATCATTCGGCGGCGTTCTCTTACTAGGACGTTAGCCTCTTGTACAAAAACGCCTATTTTCAGGCCAATTTCATAATCAATACAATTCATTTTCACAAAGAAATTTCAAATTGTTTTTCTTTTTTCTGTTTTGTTTTGCAAGAACGTCCAATGGTTCATTTTTGATGTATGCATTTGACAATAATTGCTGCTCATAAATATTTACATGCAGAAAAAAAGGCGATTACTCGTAATATCAGAAACAGGGGCAAACAAGAAATGTCCAAAACTCGCAGTTTCTTTATTCATCAGGTACAGGGATAGACCCAGTTGAAAAAAATGACTAAAAATATGTACACTCCCCGCAGAGTAAGAAAAAGACGGTGATGTTAGCTGTCCCGAACAGGACACAACTCTTCCAAGCTGAGGTTCGCAACCGCGAATGAGTCGGTAAGATTCTCCCCAAGAAGAGTTTATCTATCACCCACATTAAAAGATTATCCCCAGTGGAGTTTATTTCTTCCGCAAGCGGAAACTGAATTCCTGACAGGTTTCTTTATCGCCAACAACGGTAATTCATCCCCAGCCGAGGTTATTCCTCCAAATCAACAGATCCTCTAGAAGAGTATCTCCTCCCCACAAAATCATTTTCTCGTTAGTTTATTCTCCAGCAGGATTATTCTCACAATCATCTTCGATCGTTATTCCCAGCGAGAACAAAGAATTCAACTCTTTTTCTCCAGCAGCAATTCGGGATTTATTTTCCCCAGCTAGAGAACATCATAAAAACATTGCATGTCCATACATCTTGACATATGCATACGTATCATACAACACAATCTCATTTATTTTGAGAACATCTTTTGCTTGATACATGTCATACATTACTGTGATCGGTGGAAATAGAACTGACTGTTTTGGAATGCTGGTTCGCGAAATGTCGCGGTAAGCAAGAGTCGCCACCATCTTTTATTTTCTCCAACAAGGAAAGGACAAAAGCACAACAAAATTCCTTTTCGAGATGTTTCTCGGGTTCGGGAGGTAGATTATAGAAAGGGAAGGTGTTAGCACCCTTTCTATCCGTGGTTATCCACGGGCTCTTAGGTACTTGCTCACTATGTTTTCAAAAATGTTTTGCTTTTCTTGTGTTTGTGGGGTTTAAAAAGAGTTTTGTTTTAAAACTTCGTTTTAACTCTTGTATCAGTCCTCAAGAGTGTACGAATTGTTTGTTTGAAAACTTTTGTTAGAAAAAGTGTAAGTGCGAAAAGTTGTTTTTTTGTTTAGACAGAGCAAGTACTTGAGAACATCTACCTACTCAAAAGAAATTAAGCTGTGTAAATGTCCTTTAGACAGTACTATCCCACTATTGAGAAGTAGGTAGCACCGTCGTTGGAGTTATTCGGGTCAATTCGATTAATGGGACATGTGGTCACCAAAGCAATAGTAGGACGCCTTAGCGGTAACCCTAATGTCTTAGATCCTTTTTTATCTGAGGCAACCGTTTCGAGGCAACTTGGATCTTTGGACAGGAGGGCGACCTCTAAATCACCCTATACTCAATGACCACGTCGAGGTAACCAAGTGAGGCGTATCCTAGGAGTGGTATGTGCACGTGTGTCAGGATTCAGTTAAATTATCTTGGCACATGTTATTGTGAGCTACAATTGATTTTAATTTTCAGGCAAGTCTTGTCATGCATAATTAACAGTTAATAATTTGCGGAAAGTAAATTGCGGAAAGTAAATCTACGCTATTACAAGGCGTCGGGTATTTACATCACCAAAAACATAACCCTTGAAAAGATAAATTGCGGAAAATAAAGAAAGCGACAAAAAGTCCTAATTACGCTATTACATCCTCGGAGCAATTACATAAATATGATCAAAATAATATGCGCGCGAGAGAAATTAAATCGGAGAAGTCCTTAGGGTTTTGACCCTTTTTGAGAAAGAAAGAAGTTTGGTCCTTTAATGAATTAAGTCAAATTAAACCTAAAACTAATTAGTTAATAAAAGAAATATTTTTTTAAGTTTTTTATGTTTTTAATGAAAATAAAATAAATTAAAATTATCAAGAAAACCCTAATTCTATGTTGATTTTAAATTATTGAGAAAAAGTTAAAATTAACCCTAATTAACTAAATAGATTAATTATGTATTTATTTACAAAAATAATAAACTAAAGGTGAAATTAATAATAATAAAAATATTTTAGTTTTCTAAATTTATTATGAAAATAATTAATTAAATAATAATAATAATAATAGTTATTAAAATAGTTAAATAAATAAAATAGAAAATATAAAGAGAAAAAAGAAACCAGGGGGGTGTTGGCCCAAAGAGGAGGTTTGTTAGAAATTCTCAGGCCCATTAATCTCTCAAGCCTGTTTGACTTTAATGATTGCCCACACGTGCATTGACCAGGGGGTATGGTAGTCCTCCACTGATGACCACTGGATTGCTGCTTGAAGCCACAAGGCGCTTGGACGTTTGAGGCACATGGTACACTCCTTTTGGAAATCTGCACACAATTATGTTAAGAAAAATAATATAGGAGTTTTGGGTGGACCTGGGATTCGAACCCAGGTCTCAATGATTCCCAGCCAGCACATCAACCACCAAGCCATTTGCACGCGTTTGTCATAAGAATGGATAATGAATATTATATAGAAAAACAACAATTATGCTGGAAAACAACAAAATCGCGCGCCCTTTTTTGAATGGTCCAATGATGCATCACCACATAATCATCTTCTTCGCTGATGCCTGCAAAATAAAGGTTAGATAGCGGGGGGTTTTAACCCCCACAACCTGCAACGACGAAAAATAGCGAATAGCTCTATAGTTTATATAAATGTTTCGCGAGGGTGGTTTTGTGTTCGTCTGAGTATCCTGAATTCAATCATGGGTCTCACAAGGCTTAATTTTTCCTGTACTGTAAAGCCATATTTTGACAGCTTATGAACCCTAAAATTCATCAATGGCATCTTTCGATTCTGTGCATTATAATCCAATTAAACTATGCCAATAGCTTCATGTGGTCTCTAGCAACACAAAACAACCAAGAAATCATGTCAAATGCTTATGAATCATGAGTTACGATTATGAAAAAAAGTGACAAACCGTGCGACTGTAAGTGATGATTTCTTGAGCTTTAGTGCTTGGTTTTGATTGCAATACGTCTCTGGGAACCCCTGCAATAAATTAGAATCAATAAAAGCCTTTGAATCGTGCTAGAATATGGAAATCAGTTTTCAAGTTTTCTTGAATTTTTCCAATATGCTTATGGCTTTTTCTGCAATGCTTTCACGTGTGCATGATTAGGGTTGGCTTGCATATTTATAGAGGAAGGGAATTAGGTCAGAATCTTGCACAAAAATCCCTTGGAATGATGTTTGAATATTTGATTGAAAATCAAATATTTTTGAATCTTCATGATTGGAAAAAGTTGCCAATTTTGGAGTTTTGATATCCTTGATTTGTACACGAAATTGCCAGCCTTTTTAGGTCATCTTTGCTTCACAAAAAGATTTAAAAATCAAATCTTTGTATTTCCTACAATTTAAATTAATTAAATGAATTAATATTAATTAAAAATCCAATTAATTAATAAAAAATAAGAAAATAATTCAATTAAGCTTGATGGGTCGTGCATAGGCCATGGATAAAGTTTCAAGAAGAAATTTGAGGCCCATTAGCAAAAACAAGGTGTTTTGAGCAAAGTTGACTTTTGCAAATTCATGAAAATTTCCCAACTTCTTCAATGCATATCTTGCTCAATTTTGATCATATGAACATGTTCTTGGAAATTTTGGAAAGGTATTGAAGTCCTCTAACCAATGCCTTTGGTCCCATGTCATTTGGATTTACCAATATCAAGTTATGGTCTTTGACTTGAAGTGCATTTTTGTTGACTTTTGAAATTGACCTATAATGTAGAAATTGATAACTTTTTGTGAGAGAATTTATTGGACTTGGAGTGTGAAGATGGATTGTAGGAAATGTCATCCCTTTCAAAATGAGCATTAGATGGAATTTTTTTGATGAACCATGAAAAAGTTATGCCCTGGTCAAGATACAGTTGACTTTTCTGCTGTCCAAAAATAGTAACTTTTGCATCTTGATGATTTTTGAGCTATCCTTGTGGAATCATGATCAAGACTTGATCGAATGATGATTGTGTGCTCAAAATAAGATGTTGACCAAAAATTCTGACTTTTGACTGCAAAATGACCATTTTGCCCTTGCAGTTGACTGTGGATCAAATGGAGCTTTTGGCTGTACAAATTGGCACTGTGAGTCTTGAAACTTGACATGTAGGTGCTTGAGAATGTATATAAGCCTATGAGACTTGATTGAGCCATTGAAAACCTCAAATTCCTTGAAAGAACCAAAACCCTAATTTCAACTGGCTTAGGAGGTATTTGGACTGTGCAATCCTTGAACAATCTTGAACCATTTGGAGATGATTCTTGATAAATCTTGAGGAATATGGGAGGGGAAATTTTGGGGTACAACAGTTTCCCCTGTTCAATCTTCTTAAACCTGAGGATGTAGATTGGCTTGCGTGCCTTTCGTGATCTGAAGGTGGAAGATGATTGAACACTAAAGTGCCCAGAAATTTTCACTCGCATGGTGTAGTATCAGCAATAAGATGTCGGGAATGGGCTTATAGATGCCATTTGGAGATATGATGGATAGGAGGATGGGCTTATAGATGCCATCTGGAGATGTGACAAAATCTTGTCGGGGATGGGCTTATAGATGCCATCTGGGGATTGTAATGGATAGTTGTGGAGATGGGCTTAAAGTTGCCATCCAAGGGTGATTGTTGAATTGTTTGAGCTGGTCGAGTAGATAGTTGTCCTGGCTGGTTTCAGGTATAGATCTACAGTCAATCGTCCACAGATATTTCCTGGCTAGTTACAGGTGTTGATCTGGAAGTTAAGAAAGGTTTTTTTTGATAATGATGTGATGAAGGAATCTGAGACGATTGCCACTCCAAATAGATGATGAAGGGATCTGGGACGATTACTACCTCAACAAGATGATGAAGGAATCTGGGACGATTACTACCTCAGCAGGATGATGAAGGAATCTGGGACGATTACTACCTCAGCAGGATGATGAAGGAATCTGGGACGATTACTACCTCAGCGGGATGATGAAGGAATCTGGGACGATTACTACCTCAGCGGGATGATGAAGGAATCTGGGATGACTTCTACCTCAACGGGATGATGAAGGAATCTTGGATGATTACTACCTCAGCAGGATGATGAAGGAATCTGGGACGATTACTACCTCAGAAGGATGATGAAGGAATCTGGGACGATTACTACCTCAACGGGATGATGAAGGAATCTTGGATGACTTCTACCTCAATGGGATGATGAAGGAATCTGGGACGATTACTACCTCAGCGTGATGATGAAGGAATCTGGGACGATTACTACCTCAGCGGGATGATGAAGGAATCTGGGATGACTTCTACCTCAACAGGATGATGAAGGAATCTTGGATGATTACTACCTCAGTAGGATGATGAAGGAATCTGGGACGATTACTACCTCAGCAGGATGATGAAGGAATCTGGGACGATTACTACCTCAACGGGATGATGAAGGAATCTTGGATGACTTCTACCTCAACGGGATGATGAAGGAATCTGGGACGATTACTACCTCAGCGGGATGATGAAGGAATCTGGGACGATTACTACCTCAGCAGGATGATGAAGGAATCTGGGACGATTACTACCTCAGCAGGATGATGAAGGAATCTGGGACGATTACTACCTCAGCAGGATGATGAAGGAATCTGGGACGATTACTACCTCAACAGGATGGTGAAGGAATCTGGGATGATTACTACCTCAACGGGATGATGAAGGAATCTTGGATAACTTCTACCTCAACGGGATGATGAAGGAATATGGGACGATTACTACCTCAGCAGGATGATGAAGGAATCTGGGACGATTACTACCTCAGCAGGATGATGAAGGACTCTTGGATGATTACTACCTCAGCAGGATGATGAAGGAATCTGGGACGATTACTACCTCAACAGGATGATGAAGGACTCTGGGACGATTACTACCTCAGCAGGATGATGAAGGAATCTTGACAACTTCTACCTCAACGGGATGATGAAGGAATCTGGGACGATTACTACCTCAGCAGGATGATGAAGGAATCTGGGATGACTTCTACCTCAGCATGATGATGAAGGAATCTGGGATGATTACTACCTCAGCAGGATGATGAAGGAATCTGGGACGATTACCACCTCAGCAGGATGATGAAGGAATCTGGGACGATTACTACCTCAGCAGGATGATGAAGGAATCTGGGACGATTACTACCTCAGCAGGATGATGAAGGAATCTGGGACTTCTACCTCAACGGGATGATGAAGGAATCTGGGACGATTACTACCTCAATAGAATGATGAAGGAATCTTGGACGATTACTACCTCAGCAGAATGATGAAGGAATCTGGGACGATTACTACCTCAACAGGATGATGAAGGAATCTTGGACGATTACTACCTCAGCAGGATGATGAAGGAATCTTGGACGATTACTACCTCAGCAGGATGATGAAGGAATCTTGACGACTTCTACCTCAACGGGATGATGAAGGAATCTTGGATGATTACTACCTCAGCAGGATGATGAAGGAATCTTGGGCGATTACTACCTCAGCAGGATGATGAAGGAATTTTGACGACTTTTACCTCAACAGGATGATGAAGGAATCTTGGACGATTACTACTCCAAAAGGTAATGACTTTTATCTGTCGATTGATCTTTCCTGAATAGGTAAAGAGTTAGTTGTATGCAATGTCGTGATGCATGATGTCATGATGTTCTCAAGAATAAATGAGATCGTGTCGTATGCACTTTATCATGTATGTAATGTTTATGAATGTATTTTCGTCTGGGAAAATAAATCCTTGACAAATGCCGGGGAGTTTGTTAAATCCTGGGCTGATATTGAAAAGTAGAGTTGAATTCTTCGTTTCCACTGGGGATGATGCACAAAGATGATTGCAGGAATAAACCTGTAGGAGAAGATGACTCCGTTGGGGAATAAACCTGGTGAAGAGATTACTCTGTGGAGAAGAGATGTTCTGCGGAGATTTTAACGATAACTCCGTTGGGGATTCTGTTGATAAGCTCTGTTGGGGATTTTGATGAACTCCGCTGGGGATAGGAAGAACTTTGCTGAGGACGGTCTTTCCGTTGCAATTTGCTGAGGATAACCTAGTTAGACTCTGGTGGGGAATAACCTTTGTACTCTGCAGGGGATAAGCTTCCAGAATCTACTGGGGAGATGATTCAACTCTCCTGGGGAAACTTTTGAGGAAATGGCTCCACTGGTGGTATCTTGTATTCCGCCGGGGAACAATCTTATATTTCTGTTGAGGAATATTAAGACTGCCGGGGATGCTTGCTGAGGAATATTTGTATACTCTGCTGGAGAGTATTAAGATCTTCTGGGGATACCTAACTTCCTTTTAGGGCTGACAGTAGACTAACTCTGCTCGGGGGAGAGTATTGCTGACTTGTTGGGGATACTGTACCTTTTTAGGGCTGATGGGAGACCAACTCTGCTTGGGGGAGAGTATTGCTGATTTGTCTTACTCTGCGGGGAGTGAAGGTATCTTGGTCATATTCTTAATCTGAACTTACCTTGGTACCTGGAGGATAGAGCAGCTTGTACAGTTTGGACAATTCTTATTGCCCCAGTTTTTGTGGGAGAAGAAGGCCTATGAGGTGCTTGATAACTGCTGATTGACAAATCTTCTTCTGGTAGGCAAGTGACGAGATGACGGGACATAGTCGTACGCTTTGATCCCTAATTTTTGCCTGGACCGCCCTTTCTGGTTTTCAGTCAATCGGGATACCCTTTTTTGCCCAAGCCGCCTTTTCAGGTTTTCGACTTGCCGGGTGTACATATTTTTTCATTTTCATCCCTAATTTTTGCCCGAACCTTTTTGGTTCGTCGGGAAGCCCTTATTTTTGCCTAGGTGTGTTAACCTAGCGGGTCTTTGATTATGCGTAGTACTTTTTTTCGACTATGTCCACGTTCTCAGGATGTAGGGAGTTGTCACTGTCAGTAGTGTTGTGTCTCCGTACCAGAAGATATTTGATCATGCAAGATTCGTTGTTGGAATTCATGTTCAATGCCCCGAGTGACCCCGACGGGGATTTTCCCCTGGCTATTTGGCATCTTGAGAGATTCCTTGAATCTTGACTTGGCTGCCCCAGATGATGGGAAATGATCATGTCTGCCCCTTGGTTGGAAGTGTTTCTTCCGCTTGAGGTGACCCTTCTTATTGAGAAGGTTTTTGTTCACTAGATATTCGTCGTGCGAATTTCTCTGCTATTTGAACAAATAATCATGCAAACAATGTTATTTTAAGAATGCAAAGCTTATGTCTGTCTTGAAGTTTTTGAAAATGCATTTTCAGTAAAACAAGCGAATTTTTTGTAAAATGTGATGTCATCTCAAGATTTTACAGCAAGCCCTACAGGAGTCAAGATACCTTTTGTAACAATATGCTTTCGAACTAACCCATGCTTCAACTAGGAATTTTTAAGGGTTATAACGTGGCCTAGTTCACGGTTTAAGAAACAAAGGATAAAGGCTCAAATTTTATTTGTACCCACCCGTTCTTCATGATGTTCTTCGATCCTAAACTCAGTTAATCGTGCATTAGATCTTGTTTGAATCTTCGCTTTGATATTCCGGTGATGGTTCGGATACTGACAATTTATTTTGAATAGGCAGTCATTTCTTTTTTTGTTGAGGGTTTGTAGGACCTCTTTATTTTTGATTTTCGTTATCTCTGTCTTTTGCCTGAACTGTTTCTTTTGTGATTACAGTCAGCGGGATGCCCCGGTTTTGTAAGTCTCCTTCATAGGTTTTGACTTGTTGGGCTTTAGTTTTTTTTTTAGAGATAATGACTGCCTGTCTTGACGATTATAGGGAACCATCACTGTCTTTTGTCTCGGAAAGGCTTCTTTGATGCCATTCATTGTGCACCTGGATCAACTGAGAAAACTACCCTGCCCCAGGTTATGATTAAGGGTTTTAATTTTTGAAAAGAAAAACTCCAACTTCCTTGGCCCAAAGAGGTTAACGAGGGATTATCTTCCTTATAGCTCCACTGTTTAGGATTTGAAACAATGCTTGTACCTCATCAGCGGGGTCTGTTCAAAAGCATACTGTAAAGATCGTGGTATCGTTTTCGTCATCCTCCCTCAAAAGGCTTAGAATTTTTAATCGAGAGTTGAACATCACAAAAAGTGAAAGCAATTTGAATATAGTGAATACGAATGGATTGATTCAAAACATACATATGCAATGCATTGATAAGGTAATAAAGTTTGACATGAGTAAATGTTTGAACAATCAAAAGGAAATTACAAATTAAAAATTCTAATGAACAAAAAAGTCTTCTCTTGTCAGAACTTGTCACTTCAAATGGTGAACCTTGGAGGGATGGTAGAAGAACTCAGCCTGACCATCTTGTGTGAATTCCAATGCTCCTTTATCAATCAGGTTTTGAATTTTGTACTTAAACTTCCAACAGTCGTCAGTATCATGCCCCGGACTGTTAGAATGGTATGCACACCTTGCATCAGGATTGTAGTTGGGTGAAGAAGTCTTAGGATTCTGATGAGGTCCTACCAACGTCACCAGATTCAATCTCAACATATGTTGCAAAGCTTGGGACAGCAGCATGTTGAGCTTGGTAAACGGCCTCTGATTAACCCGTTGTTTATGGCAAGGTTGTTGTTGGACCCGTGAGGTAGTGGCACCCTGGAGAGGTCCGTTCTTCATCAAACCAAATCTTTGACTTCTCGGAAGTTGATTAATGACTTGATCCTCAACCTTGACTATTTGCTTCATACTGTTGTATCTGTCTTGATGAAGCTGGTTGATCACGATTCTCAACTCTTCTTGCTCCCGAGCTAAGCCTTGGATGAGAGCCATCTGCCTCAGCATCTGGGTTCTCATTGCATCTACCTCAGCTTGCAGATGTTTCAGCCGTTCGTCCTTACTGTCTTCAGGACTTTTCTTGGCCAAATTCCCCATGAGGAGTGTTCTCAACTCTTCCTGCCCCTTGGATAGGCTTAGGAAGATTTCCCTGAACTGAGTCTCTTGAGTATGGAGATCCTGGTTGTCTTGTTGGGGAGTCATTGCTGAAATAAACAGCGAGAACATGAGAGACCCGTATCGGATGACCTGTTATGCAATGATATGTATGTATATGTATGCAATGTTTTCAAGGATCTCGTGGGGTAAACATGGAAACTTGTTAGAATTTGGATCTGGTAGCTTGATTGAAGGGACTTCATGTTGTTAAGAGTCCTTCTTCAAGAGTCAACGCTCACCATATCGAGTGGGTCATAGCCCCTGACTCAAGTTGTCATTCTTGGATTTCTAGACAACCTTGGCTAGAGGAAAATAAATCCCCTTTGCCCCTTGTTTGACGTCTGGTTCATCATGACCTGCATCACAAACCCTTGAGATCCTTGAAATGGTCAAGGAAATGCTATGGTATGATGTTATGATGTGTATGCTATGCGTGTGAGGTGATGTAAATAAGCCCTGCAATAAATCCAGATTGTTGGATAAGGACTGTAAACAAAACCTGCAAGGAACTCATGCTGTCAGATGACAAGAATGTGCAAGTAGTTCAAGTTTGAAGGCACACAAGTCACACATATAGCCTTAAGTTTAGGCTGGCATGGAGTTTAGGTATTACCCTCTTGAGTGTAGTTGGCTCAAAACCTGTCCTATAAATAGTAACTGGGTTCTAAGGAGCTCAATATCATTGGATTGTTTTCTATGTTCATTGTTTTGATTTAGCCACTTAACTGGCGACCAAAATATTCCAAGAAAACAACCCTCAATGAGTGTAGTATCGAGTATCTACCAACTTCGGACTGCACCAAAGTCGGTCATCTCACTACCCCTACAGAGGCCAGGATGGTCAAGTAAGGTTCTAAGGTCAGTTGATGCTTCGCAACACCACATGGCGGCCCCGTACTCTCCTTGACTTGACTCAAGGGTTACCGGTACTCACCAAAGTTCCACATCAACGTAGCAACTACTTCAACCATGTCGGTATACCCCGCACAGTTCCCTCACAGTTTGTTGCTACTTCTAAAGGTGCCCCCAGATCCGGGTTAGGATCTATAAAACTCCGATACAAGCCCACAATATTAAAGCATTCAAGGCATACAATTGAAAACAAGAGTGATCTAATCCTAAGGTACACCTCACTTATAGTTTCCCCAGCAGAGTCGCCAGTTCTGTGATCGGTGGAAATAGAACTGACTGTTTTGGAATGCTGGTTCGCGAAATGTCGCGGTAAGCAAGAGTCGCCACCGTCTTTTATTTTCTCCAACAAGGAAAGGACAAAAGCACATCAAAATTCCTTTTCGAGATGTTTCTCGGGTTCGGGAGGTAGATTATAGAAAGGGAAGGTGTTAGCACCCTTTCTATCCGTGGTTATCCACGGGCTCTTAGGTACTTGCTCACTATGTTTTCAAAAATGTTTTGCTTTTCTTGTGTTTGTAGGGTTTAAAAAGAGTTTTGTTTGAAAACTTCGTTTTAACTCTTGTATCAGTCCTCAAGAGTGTACGAAGTGTTTGTTTGAAAACTTTTGTTAGAAAAAGTGTAAGTGCGAAAAGTTGTTTTTTTGTTTTGACAGAGCAAGTACCTGAGAACCTCTACCTACTCAAAAGAAATTAAGCTGTGTAAATGTCCTTTAGACAGTACTATCCCACTATTGAGAAGTAGGTAGCACCGTTGTTGGAGTTATTTGGGTCAATTCGATTAATGGGACATGTGGTCACCAAAGCAATAGTAGGACGCCTTAGCGGTAACCCTAATATCTTAGATCCTTTTTTATCCGAGGCAACCGTTTCGAGGCAACTTGGATCTTTAGACAGGTGGGCGACCTCTAAAACACCCTATACTCAATGACCACGTCGAGGCAACCAAGTGAGGCGTACCCTAGGAGTGGTATGTGCACGTGTGTCAGGATTCAGTTAAATTATCTTGGCACATGTTATTGTGTGCTACGATTAATTTTAATTTTCAGGCAAGTCTTGTCATGCATAATTAACAGTTAATAATTTGCGGAAAGTAAATTGCGGAAAGTAAATCTACGCTATTACAAGGCGTCAGGTATTTACATCGCCAAAAACATAACCCTTGAAAAGATAAATTGCGGAAAATAAAGAAAGCGATAAAAAGTCCTAGTTACGCTATTACATCCTCGAAGCAATTACATAAATATGATCAAAATAATATGCGCGCGAGAGAAATTAAATCGGAGAAGTCCTTAGGGTTTTGACCCTTTTTGAGAAAGAAAGAAGTTTGGTCCTTTAATGAATTAAGTCAAATTAAACCTAAAACTAATTAGTTAATAAAAGAAATATTTTTTTAAGTTTTTTATGTTTTTAATCAAAATAAAATAAATTAAAATTATCAAGAAAACCCTAATTCTATGTTGATTTTAAATTATTGAGAAAAAGTTAAAATTAACCCTAATTAACTAAATAGATTAATTATGTATTTATTTACAAAAATAATAAACTAAAGGTGAAATTAATAATAATAAAAATATTTTAGTTTTCTGAATTTATTATGAAAATAATTAATTAAATAATAATAATAATAATAGTTATTAAAATAGTTAAATAAATAAAATAGAAAATATAAAGAGAAAAAAGAAACCAGGGGGGGTGCTGGCCCAAAGAGGAGGTTTGTTAGCAATTCTCAGGCCCATTAATCTCTCAAGCCTGTTTGACTTTAATGATTGCCCACACGTACATTGACCAGGGGGCATGGTAGTCCTCCATTGATGACCACTGGATTGCTGCTTGAAGCCACATGGCGCTTGGACGTTTGAGGCACATGGTACACTCCTTTTGGAAATCTGCACACAATTATGTTAAGAAAAATAATATAGGAGTTTTGGGTGGACCTGGGATTCGAACTCAGGTCCCAATGATTCCCAACCAGCACATCAACCACCAAGCCATTTGCACGCGTTTGTTATAAGAATGGATAATGAATATTATATATAAAAACAACAATTATGCTGGAAAACAACAAAATCGCGCGCCCTTTTTTGAATGGTCCAATGATGCATCACCACATCATCATCTTCTTCGCTGATGCCTGCAAAATAAAGGTTAGATAGCGGGGGTTTTTAACCCCCACAACCTGCAACGACGAAAAATAGCGAATAGCTCTATAGTTTATATAAATGTTTCGCGAGGGTGGTTTTGTGTTCGTCTGAGTCTCCTGAATTCAATCATGGGTCTCACAAGGCTTAATTTTTTATGTACTGTAAAGCCCTATTTTGACAGCTTATGAACCCTAAAATTCATCAATGGCATCTTTCGATTATGTGCATTATAATCCAATTAAACTATGCCAATAGCTTCATGTGGTCTCTAGCAACACAAAACAACCAAGAAATCATGTCAAATGCTTATGAATCATGAGTTACGATTATGAAAAAAAGTGACAAACCGTGCGACTGTAAGTGATGATTTCTTGAGCTTTAGTGCTTGGTTTTGATTGCAATACGTCTCTGGGAACCCCTGCAATAGATTAGAATCAATAAAAGCCTTTGAATCGTGCTACAATATGGAAATCAGTTTTCAAGTTTTCTTGAATTTTTCCAATATGCTTATGGCTTTTTCTGCAATGCTTTCACGTGTGCATGATTAGGGTTGGCTTGCATATTTATAGAGGAAGGGAATTAGGTCAGAATCTTGCACAAAAATCCCTTGGAATGATGTTTGAATATTTGATTGAAAATCAAATATTTTTGAATCTTCATGATTGGAAAAAGTTGCCAATTTTGGAGTTTTTGATATCCTTGATTTGTACACGAAATTGCCAGCCTTTTTAGGTCATCTTTGCTTCACAAAAAGATTGAAAAATCAAATCTTTGTATTTCCTACAATTTAAATTAATTAAATGAATTAATATTGATTAAAAATCCAATTAATTAATAAAAAATAAGAAAATAATTCAATTAAGCTTGATGGGTCGTGCATAGGCCATGGATAAAGTTTCAAGAAGAAATTTGAGGCCCATTAGCAAAAACAAGGTGTTTTGAGCAAAGTTGACTTTTGCAAATTCATGAAACTTTCCCAACTTCTCCAATGCATATCTTGCTCAATTTTGATCATATGAACATGTTCTTGGACATTTTGGAAAGGTCTTGAAGTCCTCTCACCAATGACTTTGGTCCCATGTCATTTGGATTTACCAATCTCAAGTTATGGTCTTTGACTTGAAGTGCATTTTTGTTGACTTTTGAAATTGACCTATAATGTAGAAATTGATAACTTTTTGTGAGAGCATTTCTTGGACTTGGAGTGTGAAGATGGATTGTAGGAAATGTCATCCCCTTCAAAATGAGCATTGGATGGAATTTTTATGATGAACCATGAAAAAGTTATGCCCTGGTCAAGATACAGTTGACTTTTCTACTGTCTAAAAATAGTAACTTTTGCATCTTGATGATTTTTGAGCTATCCTTGTGGAATCATGATCAAGACTTGATCAAATGATGATTGTGTTCTCAAAATAAGATGTTGACCAAAAATTCTGACTTTTGACTGCAAAATGACCATTTTGCCCTTGTAGTTGACTGTGGATCAAATGGAGCTTTTGGCTGTATAAATTGGCACTGTGAGTCTTGAAACTTGACATGTAGGTGCTTGAAATTGTATATAAGCCTATGAGACTTGATTGAGCCATTGAAAACCTCAAATTCCTTGAAAGAACCAAAACCCTAATTTCAGCTGGCTTAAGAGGTATTTGGACTGTGCAATCCTTGAGCAATCTTGAACCATTTGGAGATGATTCTTGATAAATCTTGAGGAATATGGGAGGGCAAATTTTGGGGTACAACAATTACATATGACTAACCTTTACCTTTCAGGAAGGATACAATCAAACTCTTACAAAGTTCAAGCTATGAAGCCCAGATCCGACCGGATAGTATCTTGATTTCTGCATCATATTATGAAGCCCAGAGAATGACCGGATAACAGTATCTAACACCGCGAAACCTGGATTCAACCAGATAGTGGTTTATCTCTAAGCTATAAAGCCCGGATTCGATCGGATAATAGTTTAATCCCCAGCAAGCCGTGAAGCCCGGATTACGACCGGATAACAGCTCAGTAAGCACCATGAAGCCTGGATTCGAACAGATAGTGGTATATCATAAACACAAGCCGTGAAGCCCGAATTACGACCGGATAACAGCTCAACAAGTTATTGTGAAGCCTGGATTACGACCAGATAGCAATACAAGTTTCTGTGAAGCCTGGATTACGACCAGATAGCAACCAAAGATACCGCGAAGCCTGGATTACAACCAGATAGTGGTATATCTTTAATACAAGTTATGAAGCCCAGATTCGACCAGATAGTGTCTTGATTTCTCCGAACACCATAAAGCCTGGATTCGACCAGATAATGGTATGAGACATCGCGAAGCCTGGATTACGACCAGATATCGGTAAAAGACACTGAAGCCTGGGTTACAACCAGATAACATTGAGGGACATGGTGAAGCTTGGATTACGACCAAATAACAGTTCACCCGGCCAATTACTATGAAGCCCGAATTCGACCGGATATTAGTAGGCCCAACAGTCAAAGGGAAGCCCGGAGGCGACGGATAATTACTTGATCTCTTTTGAAGCCTGGATTACGACCAGATAAGAAGTGAGGTATTGTGAAGCCTAGATTACGACCATGTAGCAGTACAGAATACCATGAAGCCTGGATTTGACCAGATAATGGTATAAAGCATTGTGAAGCCTGTATTACGACCAGATAACGATAAAAGTGGTAAAGCCTGGATTACAACCAGATAATAGTACAAGACATTGCGAAGCTTGGATTCGACCAAATAGCAGTTTTACCTGGACAATTACTAAGAAGCCCGGAGTCGACCGGATATTAGTGTACCCTAAGTTCAAGTTGAAGCCCAGATCACGACCGAATAACAACTTAATTCCTTCTGAAGCCTGGATTACAACCAGATAAGAATCGAGAAATTGTGAAGCCTGGATTATGACCGGATATCAAGTTTAATCTCATCTCCCTAGTAAGTCACTATAAAGCCTGGATTACGACTAGATAACAGTCAGTCTTATCACTACGAAGCCTGGATCACGACCAAAGAGTAGTTCATTTTCACCTCCTCGACAAAGAGACGATCCCCCCAGTAGAATAACGGACGACTGAAGCTCATAAAATTCAAATTTTCTCAAGACAGAGATCAGCATTCCCCAACGTAGTCTTCCTCAACAACATGTATACATACTCTCGCTAAGGAATCTCTTATGCGATCGAAACTCCTTCGGATGGCATCTTTAAGCCCATCTCTTGTGATTCATTTCCAAATGGTATCTATAAGCCCATTCATGATATCGCAAGACGGATACCACTTCATGCGAGTGCAAATTTTTGGGCACTCTAGTGTTCAATCATCTTCCACCTTCGGATCACGAAAGGCCGAAAAGCCAATCTACATCCTCAGGTTTAAGAAGATTGAACAGGGGCAGCTGTTGTACCCCAAAATTTTCCCTCCCATATTTCCCAAAACATTTCAAGTGAGGTCCTCAAATTTCTCAAGGAAGTCCAAGGGTTGACCAGACAAGCTCTCTCCTAAGGCAGTCTACCTCAAATTAGGGTTTCATGTTGCATCAAGATACTTGAGTCCAAGGGATCCCAAATGCTCACCATTGTCCTAATATGTTCTCAAGATCATTCATTTCAAGTTTCAAGCCTTGCAGAGGAAGTTTGCTCAGTCAATTGCTCAAAGGCCTGAAAATCGACTATGCTAGGGCAAAAGTCAACTGTGGCCTACATACAGTCAAACTTCAAGATTTTTGGTCAACATCCTCATTTTGAAGTATCATTAATCATTTTATCAAGGGTTGATCATGATTCATCAATGATTTCTCACAATTCATCTAGAATCCCAAAGTTGCTAAATTAGGGTTTTGTAGGAAAAATCAACTCAACTTTGACCAAGCATAACTTTCTCATGCTTTATGAGAAATGACCCATACAAATATCATTTTGAAGAGGATGCAATGCTCTATAATCCATCTTCAGATCCCAAGTTCAAAATATGAACTCACAAGAAGTTATGAATTTGGACATTATAGGTCATTTTGAAAAGTCAACAAAAACACCTTTTTTTTTGTCAAAGCTTCATACATGAACATGGAAGACTCAATTGAGATGAAACCAAAAGGGTTGATTATAGGACATCTCAAGATTTATAAAAATGTCCAAGAACACCTTCAAAGATTCAAAATTGAGGAAGTTATGCATCGATGAATGGGCCTAATCTTTTACACTTGTTTTGAGTTGGTAGCATGGTCCACGAGTCCTAGCTCTTCCCACTTGTCTTTATATTATTTTTATTATTTATTTTGATTTTGATTTGAATTAAATCAATTTAAATCAAAACAAATCATGAAAAATCCAAATCATTGAAACCTCAAGATATGGTGCATGTTTCAGGTCCTATATCCAGCTAGCAAAAGATTGAATTCGTGCAAGGCAAAAGTGGGCACAAAAAGATTGATTTTGGCCTATTTTGGAAAGAATTTCAAGTGAATAAAATCAAGATCAAAAGAAATAATTGAAAAAGATTGAATGGACTTTTGTAAACCTAATTCATTCCTCAGTATATAGGGAACATTTGCAGACAAAAATCACAGGGTTTTGGAGGCGAAAAAAGGCAGAGCAAAACTTGAAAAAACAAAGAAAAGTGGCAATCTGTTTTGGTACTTCTAGGAATTTTCAAGGTCTCCTAGCCATCTCATTCGCTTCCTAGGATCATAAGCAAGCTATACCAATCAAGAACAAAGAGTTTCCAGCGCTAGAGCTCACTGTAAGTCAGCCACAACAATGGCTTCTTCTTGAAATCGAATTGCATGATTCTGGCATCTATAGCATAAAATACTTATATATTCTTGCTCCTTGATACATTTTCAAACTATCTATAACATTCAATTGCATTTTTTTGGACTGTATCATAATTTGCCATTATTAGTGTTTTATGCTTCGTTTTAGGATCTTTTGGTACAGGTAAAATTGGCCCCCAAGAAGGGCACCATCGTGCTCAGCAGGCCAAGACGAATAAATCCATGGCCTTAGACTTCATTTATCATGCCCATGGAAGATTTTGAAACAAGCCAGGGATGTAGTGACGGACGTTGTCCGTAGGTAAAAGTTTTTAACTTTTACCAATGGAGAGAGGACAGGGATGACTGGCGTGGCACCATCTTATTCTTTTATTTGAATTCTGGCGCAATTTTTATTTTTTATCTCCACTAACTCCCATTATTGTATATTATCAATTATTATTATTTTGTATACAAAGCAAGCGCGTGGTTCAGTTGGTAGTGGAGCAGTTGGAAAAGGTCTTAGGACCTGGGTTCGAATCCCAGGTCCCCCCATTATTTCTTGTTATTTTCATTCAGGTGATCAAGCGTGCACACAAGGCAAGACTCCACCATGTGCCCTCAGGATCCAACCATTGGATCTCCAGGAAGCCAGATCTGAAGGCCATTATTGAAGGATCCATCATGTGACCCAGTCAATGCAACGCATGAGATTCAGGAAGTCAACATGGACCTTTGATTTTGGGCCAAGAATTGCTAGCAACACACCCCTCCAATTGCTGTCCACAGGCCCTTTCTCTTTTACTTTTCTTTTTATATTTTCTTTATTAATTTATTTAATTTATTTTTACTAACACAAATTAATTTTTTCTTTTTATCAAAAAATCATAAAAATAATATTTTTCATCCAATTAGATTTAGGTTTATTTTTTATCAAAAAATTAATTAATTTAATTAGTTTATTTAATTTTAGGGTAACTTAAATTCTTTTGTAAATAAATTAAAAACAATTAGAAAATTAGGGTTTTAGTTTAATTTAATTCTATTTTCTTTTTCCTTAAAAATAACAAAAAAATACAAAAAATAGGCCATGTAAATTATTTTCTTTAATTAATTTAGTTACTAATTAATTTTGTATTTAATTTAAAAACCTTGTTCTTTTTCTTAAAAATAATTAAAAACAACAAAAATAATTGTTTCTTTCTATTAGGTTAGACGGGGTCAAAACCCTATTTCTCTCTCGTTCTCGATTTACCGCGCTTTATTATTTTTACCGTATTAATGTAATTGTTCACAAGATGTAATATATTAATTAGGACTTTTACTTTCATTTATCGTTTTGTTTTTACGGGTTGTTTTTGGCTATGTAATTAATACCCGAAGCCTTGTAATAGCGTAACTTATTTTCCGCTCTTTAAATTCCGCAAGTATTAACTGTTAGATGTATGAATATTAGGGATGCATGACAAGAATGTATGATTAACTTTAAAACAGTTAGCAAACCCTAAATGTGCAAAGATAATAATTTGAAATTGAATCACTCACACATGCGCACTCCTAGGGTACACTCCCACTTCGGTTGCCTTCGGTAAACGGTTATTAAGTATATGATATTTTAGTGGTCACTCTCTTGTCTAAATAAAGATCAGAGTCCCGTTCGGAAAAGTTGCCTCTGAATGGTAGCGTCGGAATTACTGCCTCGAATAATTGATCTAAGACATTAGGGTTATTACTAAGACGTCCTAACATTGCTTTAGTGATCGTACGTCCCTTTCGAATTGACCCTCAAAACTCCGACGATGGTGCTACCTACTCACTAATAGTGGGATAACGCTGTCTAAAGGAAACAAGAATAGAAACATTCTCTTTTTCGAGTAGGTAGATTGGTTCTTAAGTACTTGCTCAAACAAACAAACTTTTTCACACTTACACTCCTTTTCAAACAAAGTTTTCAAAACACTTCGTAACACTCTTGAAGACAGAAGCAAGGGTTAAATCGAAGTAAAACAAAAACTTTTTCAAATCAAACACATACAAGCAATTTTGAAAATGATGAGCAAGTACCTAAGAGCCCGTGGAAAACCACAGATAGAAAGGGTGCTAATACCTTCCCTTTCTATAATCTACCCCCATACTCAAAATCTCGAAAAAAGGAATTTATCTGTGCTTTTTTCCTTTACAGTTGGATAAAATAAAAGCCGGTGGCAACTCTTGCTTACTGCAACATTTTGCAAACACAAACGCAAAACACAAACCAACATTTTAAAACAGTTCGGTTCTGGCCACCGTATCACATATACTGTTTTAGAATAATGAACATGGAGAATGGATTGTTGGATTGGATTGGGCTGAAATGAAATCCTTCTAAGTCCATCACCACTTTTTTTGAAAGCTTTTGCCTTGCCAAAAATTGAATTGCTTGGGCTTCATTCAGTGGGCCTCACGCCTATGCCTCTTCTACTGACCATATACCTCATCTAGAATTTACACTCCCTGACTCTCTCTTTTTCTTTTTATATTTATTTATTTATTTTAATTTTTTTCTTTCCATTTTCTTTTTAAAAAAAAACAATTAAAAATATGAGAACAAAATAGAATTTTCTCTAGATTTTCTTATTTTAGAATTTTTGTCAGAATTTTCTATTATAGTTATGTTTAAATAATCATTTCATTGCCGAGACTTGTGATTCACCTTTGCATGTTGATTTGAGTCTTATGCACGATCATTATTTGATATACGGATGTGTTTTGGATTCCAATTGTGATTTATTTTCATATCGATGAAGCTTCGACATCTATTATGAATATTCGATCTCTGACTGTGTGTTTGTTAATGCCAGCTCGTGCGAAGTATCTCGGATTTCTTTACTTTGTGTTGTACCCCAAAATTTTCCCTCACATTTTATCAAGATTTTCCTTACAAGACTTCTTGGACTCCAAACAAGGATTAGGGTTTTCTCTGCTCAAGACATCTCCTTGCACTGATAACCTGAAATTAGGGTTTGAGTTTTCACAGGGATTTTTGGACTTCCAATGCGTCATGTGACTTTCATACTTCATGTTGGACCTATAAGATTTCTCATACCAAGTTTTAAGCCTTGAATCACATTTTTGACCAGTCAATTGGACAGTTGACCTAAAAACCAGTTGTATTGGGGAAAAAGTCAACTGTGGCCAATTTACAGTCAAGCCTCATAATTATTGATCCATATCAACATTATAGACTCATATGAACCATTTGATCAAGTTTGGACCACAACTCCTCAAGAAATTTGATCAGATCATCAAAAGGGCAAAATGGTAATTTTTAGGGTTTTGACTGTAGAAGGGCAATTTCTGATTTTTAACCTAGCCAATGGCAAATTGGGTTCAAGCATGGTTTCACGGACTCAATGGCATCATCTTGACTTAATCACAAAGTTCAAAAGATCTCAAATGCATTGGATTGACAGATGAATTTTCAAGTCAACTGATCAAAAATCAACTGTACACTGAAAAGTCAAACTTTGACTTTTTGGTCAAAATCAAGTGCCAAGGGTCATTTTCATAAAAATGTGTCAAAACATGAAACTTGTTCACCAAGAAACCTAATCTTGAAAATTAGGGTTTTGATTTGAAATTTTTCATAACTTAGAATTTTTCTAAGTTATAAAAATTTCTTATTTTTTCCCAACTTTTCCCAACTTTTTCACCATGATGAAATTGGATTCAAAGAAAACTTACAACATGAAAGTTTTATTCCTCCACAAAATCTAAAACTTTGATCACAAAGTTTTCCCAAAAGATGCTTGGATCTCAAGTTATGATTTTGTGAGTAGGGGTCCAAAAACTTTTTAACTTAGTGAAATTTTGCCCTAGTTTAGGCAGATTTTTGACCTAACTTCATGGCAACTTTCACCTAGTTCCAAGAGTAATCTCAAAATTCATTTCAAAGATGGATTGTAGAGCATGTTACAAGCTTTCCAAAATGTCCAAGAACTCTCAAAGATCATTTATGGTTAGGGAGAATCGAAGGAATGAAAATGGAAAATTATCACTTTTGTCCAAGGCATTTTTCACATTGGTTCAAGTTGCAAATCAGTTTGAATCACGTTTGTACTTGCATTACAGGTCCTAATCCTTTTTATAATTCAAAATTTAATGCAAATACATTGGACAATGGCTTTGTTCTGATCCTTGAAGCATTGCACAAGGAATTATTCCAAAAATGGCATAAAGGTTACAATGCTACTTCTATAAAGTTTGCTTTTAGCAACTTTGTTTATCTTGAGCCATGGACCTGATCTCTTGTGTCAATCAAGATCCATAAACATCAAAAAAAGTTCACCAACCCTATGCATACCTTGAGCTAGCCTGTACAAGCCTTTGCCTTTGTCACTTCCACCTTTCTTCAAAAACAAGTAATTTGGCAAAAGTCAATACAACTCTTCTATCTGATAAAACCAAGCATTGGTATCATTTCAAACAAGTTCAGCATATTGTAACAAGCCTAAGACACGATTTGCTAAGCTCTCAAACACTCCAAAACACAAAAATCACAAGTTCCTGCCCAAATAGGGCATCATCTGTAGAACCATTTCTAAAACCAAATTGGCTCGTGCGTTTTGCCTTGAACCACTTCAAACACATTCCATACATCACACCTAAACTATCCAGGCCTTTGTTCAGCAATTGTAACCCCTGTTTCAAGCTTCACCATTTTCAATTTCTGAGTTTGCATGTTGACTTCTATAGGAGGTTTCAAGCAACTTCAATGCCAGCTGAGTATTGGGAAAGGTTGAGGGAACATCAAACAAGCTTACACGACCTTCAGGCCTCACTCAAAGTTGCTGCATTGCCATATCCAAACTCAACTGAACAAGGTATTTTTCAAGTTTCTAACTCCTTATTTAGGCATCCTTAAGCTTAGGTTTGTGAAGCAAAAATGTAGTATTTAAGTTGCTTGAGTTGTACATATGCTTAGATTCCATTTATATTAACTGAGCTAGGAGTATTTGATAGTTGAAGTTGCTGAAAAAACTAGGTCAGAATTTAGGGGTGATAAAATTCTCTTTGATCTTTGAGAGTTAGGTCAAGTTTTTTATATCATTTGAATCGTGAGCTAACATGCTACAAGTTTCATGTTGCAAGATTTTGTTTTTATGCACGTATGCAAGAGATACAGGTTGAAGAAGAACACGCGTGTTTTTTTTTGTCTAGAGGAAAGGATGAAGTGAAGTGGGCTTGGGCTTGCTGCTTTTGCTTTTCACACCACCCTTTTTACTTATGCACCCCTTTTGCATTTCTTTTATTCTTTATATTTTCTTGCATATTTATATTTTCTGACTTAATTTATTTTTTCTAAACATTATAAAAATCATAAAAATATTTTCTTAAATTTTTGCATTTTTATTTTATTATTTTTTATTATTTTTAGGGCATAAAAATAGTTTATTAGGTTAAATAGAATTTATTTTCTTAATTAAAACTTGTAAATAATATAAAAATACTATATATATTTTTATTATTTATACATTAAAAATAATATTTTCATATAATATTTAATTTTTTAATATCTTGTATATATTATTACTTTTTCTTGAACAAAAAAATGAAATAAATAAATAATATAACATATATTTCTTTTAAACAAAATTAGGGTTTTCACCCTTTCAAAAAAATAATCATTTTATTTTTCTTATTTTCAAGACATAAATAAATTTATTTTTTCACATACATAAAAATTAATACAAAAATATTTTTGCATATTTACATTTTTATTGCATATTTAAATATTTGCCTATTTATTTATTTGTACAATATTTCAATTTGGTTGTAATAATATTTTAGGGTTTATTTTTGTGCAATATCCCCCTATTCAAAACTTGTATCCCCCTCCCCATAATAATATTGTAATAGTCTAGATTTATTTTACGCATTTTATTGTTTTCATATACCATGATAGTAAAACTAGGGTTTTGTATGCAAAGACCAAAAATCAAACAAATAGCATGACCTAAATACAAGACAAAATGCATGAAAATGACAACACCTTGCACACAAGCACCCCTAGGGTTTCATCCACTTTGTTGTCTTAAAATGGCCATGGTATGCACGCTAGGTATCTTGGCAAAACAAAACAAAACAAAAAGATCATAGTCCCTCGATGACGCTATCTTGGTTGCCTAAACAAAAATGATCTAGTCCCTCAAAAACTTGCTAAGATACTTGGTACCATTGCTATCATGGTCATACGATGACCCATGCCCGTCCCGTTTAACATCTAAAGATAGGGTTGTTTACCAAATGCAATGGTAAAACAACAATATCAAAGGAATAAAAATGTATAGGAAAGACTTTTGAGTAGGGTAGATAACTCCTTGTTACTTGATCTCTTTCAAACAATCCTTGCTATTTTCAAACAAAACACACACAATTTCAAAACAATTTCCAAACAACTTTCAAACATTAAAACATTTTTCAAAATACAAACACCTTTGTATACATTCAAACAAGAATCATTACAAAGGTTGCCTAAACAAAGGCCTCTTTTCAAAATACTTTCAAAACCACACACAAAAGCACCATTTCAAACAATTGAAAAAGCAAAGCAAGTGATCTAAAACAAGTAACTAAGAGCCCATGGAAAACCATGGATGAAAAGGGTGTTAGCACCTTCCCTTTTCATAATCTACCCCCCGAACCCAAAAACAATATCAAAGGTCTTTCCTGTGCTTTTTTACCTTTCCTTTTGGATAAAATAAAAGTCGGTGACGACTCTTTCTAAACCAAAACATTTGCAAACACAAACGCAAAACCTCAAGTCAGTTCTCCCACCGCATCACAGAACTGGCGACTCTGCTGGGGAATAGATATAAAAGTGGGGTTACCTTAGGGTTTTAGATCACCTTTACATGCTTATCTTGCTTGACTTGTATGCTTTACACTTTAGTTTTATTTTTTGGGTTTGAATCCTCTACCCGAATTTGGGAAACATTCATAGGTAAATAGCAATATGTTGTGGAAACTGTGCGGGGTATACCGACATGGTCTAAGCAATAGCTATATTAGTGCGACATATTTGTGGGTACCGGTAGCCTTTGAGTCAATCAAAGAGAATACGGGGCCTCTGAGTGATGTCATGAAGCACTAATGGACTTTTAGAACCTTTACTTGACCAACTTGGCCTTTTAGGATGTAGTGAGATGACCGGCTTTGGTGCAGTCCGAAGTTGGTAAATACTCGATACTACACTCATTGAGGGTTGTTTTCTTGGAATATTTTGGTCGCCAGTAAAGTGGATAAACTGAAACAATGAACACAGAAAACAATCCAATGATATTGAGCTCCTTAGAACCCGGTTACTATTTCTAGGATAGGTTGAGTCAACTAAACTTCAAGAGGGTACTTACCTATGAAACCCCATGCAAGCCTAAACTAGGAACTTGTGTGATTTGCTTGTACATATATACTTGTGCATAACATCATGGACATCATAAAGCATCATATGCATCCACTAACCATTTCAAGGATTTTGGATCTTCATCTTTGTTCCTGTTTTATAGGTAATGGATTCACTTCGCAGGAAAACTATCCAAGTCAACCTTGTAAGAATTCCTCCACAACTAAAGGAGCTAGCTTCAAGGATTCTTGATAATTCTCCATTCACCGAGAGACATGGTCATCTTCTCAACTTAGTCACTGCCAACACTAAGGAGGATATGCTAAAACTTCTCTTCCAGTTCTTTGACCCTTTGCATCATTGCTTTACATTTCCTAACTACCAGCTTGTGCCTACTTTGGAGGAATTTTCTTAACTCCTGAGGATTCCTATTCTCCATCAACTACCTTTCAATGGTACGGAAAGAGATCCAAAGCCTGAAGATGTTGCTCAAGCCCTACACTTGCAACCATCTGATGTTATAGGCCATCGGGAAACTAGAAGTGGGGTCAAAGGCTTCTTGTCAAAGTTCCTGTTTGAGAAAGCTCAAGAATGTTGGAATTCCTTGGACTTACAAGCTTTTGAGGAGATTGTAGATCTTCTCATCTATGGGATGGTCTTGTTCCCAAACCATGACCAGCTTATAGATGTGAGTGCTGTCAAAATCATCATGGCTCGCAACCCAGTACCTACATTGCTTGGGGATATCCTCCACTCTTTTCATACTCGAACAATGAGGAAAAGAGGTGTTCTCATGTGTTGCACTCCTCTAATGGCAAGATGGTTTATTTCTCATCTTCCCCAATCAGTTTTGAAGAATGAGCAAGGTCTGAGGTGGTCACAACGGTTGATGACCCTTACACATTCAGATATTCATTGGTGTTCTCGATCAAAAGAGAATGTCATCATCATTGACCATTATGGGGAATTCCCTAATGTCCCTCTACTTGGCATTAGGGGAGGCATCACCTACAACCCCTGCTTGGCTCTGAGACAGTTTGGGTATGCCCGAAGGGATGGCCCACATGACATGCTGATTCCATACTTGGTTTTTGACTTCGACAACGAAGATCAGGGACTTCGAAAAAGGTTTATCCGAGCTTGGAGGATGCCCAACAAGGTGGACAGTAAGACCTCGGGACACAAGAATTCCATCCCTCTAGAGCCTTACCTCAAGTGGGTACAAACCCGCGCCCAAAGTCTTATGATGCCTTACCCCTACATAATTCCTGTGATTATAGAGCCTGTTATGGAAGGAGAGGTTCCATACACCCTCCTACATCCTGACATGCCAACATCACTAGAAGATCTGCAAAGGAGTTAGATACAACTCAAGGGAGAATGCGATACTTTTGAAGCCCAATTCTATGCAAGCGAGAAGAAGGTTTTGGAACTTACTTGTCAACTTCACGAAGAGCAGACTCTCAACACCTACATTGCATCGAAGAGGATGCACAACGTCTTTTTACCTTAGAATTTTGTATTATTTTGCCCATGGGGCATTGATGTACTAACAAATTCTATCTTATTAATATGATGTGTGTTCTTTTTTGTTTAAAACAAATTTGAATTTATGAATCCTTGAATGCATTACATGAATACATATCATTCATCATATGCATAAACAGGTCTTGACACCAAGTTTCCTCATCTCTCTACTGTTTATTTCAACAAGATGGATATTGAACAAATGATCAAAGATTTGCAAGCGCATAATTCACAGTTTCAACAGCTACTTCTGACCTTGGCCAAGGGGCAGGAGGAGCTCAAAACTCTACTAGAAAAGGAAAAATAGAAAAAGAAGAAGAAGAGAGCTGGTGTGGCTACCTTGGGCAGAAGATTTAAAGGTCAAGCCAGGAGGGTCCTAGATTTCCCCTCAACATCTGATGAAGGGGTAAGAAAGGGAAAGGAAACTGCAGTGCCATCTGATTATGAGGAAGAAGAAGAGGAGGAGGATGAAGACTATTCTAAAAGCAGTACCCTCCCGCAGATGACAAATATAAGAACATGGAAGAACGTCTGGAAGCTATGGAGATACAGAGAGTGTCTGGGCTGGACTTTGAAGAGTTAGGGTTGGTATCTGGGATTGTAATCCCTACTAAGTTTAAGGTGCCTCTTTTTGCTAAGTACGATGGGTTGTCTTGTCCCAAGATGCACCTACGATCTTATGTCAGGAAAATTTAACCATATTCTTCTGACAAGGATCTGTGGGTCCATTTTTTCCAGGACAGTTTGTCGGGGACGCAGTTGGATTGGTTCTACCAGTTGGAGAGGTCTGATGTGCATAATTGGGAATATTTGGTGGCCTCCTTCTACAAACATTATCAATACAATGCGGACTTAGCACCAACCCATACTCAATTACAAAGTATGGGTATGGTATCAAATGAAGGCTTCAAAGAGTATGCCCAGAAATGGAGAGACTTGGCGGGATGAGTACAACCACCTCTATCTGAGAGGGATCTAGTAGACATGTTCTTGGGTACACTATCAGGTCCCTTTTTCAATCACCTGATTGGAAGTTCGTCTGCGGGGTTCACCGAATTGATTCTAACTGGTGAGAGAGTTAAAGCCGGCATAAAAAGCAGGAAAATTCAAAAAGATGCATCTGCTTCCACTGCCATCAAAAAGACTTTTCCAGCAAAGAAGGAAGTATCAACTGTCTACTCCCAAAGAGGTCAAGGAAGAATTGAGCGTCGGCCAGCGGTGGGGGCCGTAATGATTCAGAAGTCTGCAGCTGATCAGCCCAGAAACAATCAACCAAGAACCAACCAAGCAAGGGTGGAAAGGTCTGTACGTCAATTCACCCAGATAAACATGACTCCTGCTCAGGTTCTACCATATCTCTTGAAGTTAAACCTTGCCAGTCTGAAAGAGGCCCCGAAGAATCCGAATACAGCTTCTCCTTACTACCATTCGAACGCCAAGTGTGCTTATCATTCAGGGAGTATAGGGCACGACACCAACAATTGTTGGGCCCTCAAGAACAAGATACAGGATTTGATAGACGCTAAAGAAGTTGAATTCGACGCCCCTGAAAAGCCGAATGTAATCTCTGCTCCAATGCCAAGGTATGGCCACAATGCCCATGCTGTTGAAGAAGATCTTTTTGTTGCTACTGTTGATGATTTGATGACTACGCTACCAATAATCAAGTTGAATTTGCTGAAGGCTGGGATTTTCCCAGGTTGTGAAGAAGATTGCTGCCTTTGTTCATCCTTACCAACCGACTGTCCATTGTTGAAGTTAGGCATCCAACGCCTAATGGATAACCAATAAATCATTTTTGAAAAGACTCCTGTTACACCGACTCCTGTCAATGATGTTTCAATAATAACCATATCCTCCAATCTTTCCAAGGTCTCCAAAAGACTTGTTAAGATTACATCCGCTCTGAAGACTGTACCTTTGAAGATAACCATGCCCGGGCCCGTCTCGTACAAGTCCGACAAATCAATACCGTGGAACTATGGTGGAGAAATCTACTACCACGGTATTAAACAAATTGAATAGACTGAAGAGAGTTCTGATGAAGAGACTTCCGACATTAGAAACATTGCTGGAATAAGCAAAATCAACCGCAGTGGAAGAATTTTCTCTCCGGAGATTGCTCCTCCAAAGGCAATCTTCGGACCCTCAACTGCTCCTAAGGTCACCCTTACACCGGTAAACATATATGTGAGAACTCCAATTATTGAAGAAGTTGTAACTCCTGTGGTTGTCCCCTCTGTTGCTGCTGATAATAGAGGGAAAGGGATCCAAGAAGAGCCCTTCAGGACGAGGGCTTAGTCATTAGTCATCCCTGAAAATTCTCAAAAAGAAATGGAAGAAATTTTGAAAATAATCAAGAAAAGCGATTATGATGTTGTGGAACAACTAGGGCAAACCCCCTCAAAGATCTCTATGTTGGCCCTGCTGCTTTGTTCAGAAGCTCATGCTAAACCTCTGATCATATTTTTGAAGACAACCTATGTGCCACAGGAAACCTCCGCGGATCAGTTCCAGGAATGTGTAGCTAGCTTAACAGCTGACAATGGTATAGGATTCTTCGATGCCGATTTAACATCAAAAGGGAGAAAACATAATGACGCTTTGCATGTCTCAGTGGAATGCAGAGGGACTACCCTAGCTCACGTACTGGTAGACACTGGTTCATCGTTGAACGTCTTGCCAAAGAAAGCCTTGGATAGACTGGATTGTGAAGGCTTAACCCTGAAACCCAGCAACATCATTGTCAGAGCCTTTGATGGTTCTAAAAGGATGGTCCACGGGGAGGTGGACATCCCGATTAAAGTGGGAACTGAAACCTTCATCTCCATATTCTATGTAATGGACATCCATCCTTCCTATTCTTGCTTGTTGGGAAGACCCTGGATTCACAATGCTGGAGCCGTCACTTCTACTATGCATCAAATGCTCAAGTACCTTGTCCAGGGGAAAATTATAACTGTTCACGACGAAGAGGAATACATGATAAGCCATCTAAATTCTTTCCACTATGTAGAATTGGATGGTGAATTCATCGAAACCCCTTTTCAGCATTTTGAAGAGGTAGCTCAGGAGATTGCAGCAACCAAAACAGTGTCTTTTGTACCCATGATTACCAGACCTCCGCCTCAGGTGACGTCTCTCAAAGATGCAAAGGCTGTGATTGAAGAAGGAGGAAGCACAATCTGGGGGAAGCATCCCGACTTTCCTTTCAAATCAGATAAATTCGGCTTGGGTTTCACTTCGGCTAGTCAGAAGGCTGTGCATCGCTCCCGTGCTGGAGGGCCACCAGTGAAGATCACCCATCATGGAGTCAATGCTTTGGAGGATAGTGAAGAGGAGAGCAACTTGGAAGACTGGATTTTCCCTACTGTTGACGGAGGACTGTGAAACTAGGAAGTAAAAGACTTTGTTTCGATTACTTTCATATCGCAGTAATTTATCTTTCAAACATTTATGTTGGATTGTAATAATTCTCAAACAATTCGTACACTTTTAACCTTGTGCCTTACCCGAGGCACATAGGTCCATTTGTAAGGGTTTTATTTTTCATCTTCATATGCCATTTTAATGAATCATGGACGTTTTCACATATAAAATTTTGTGTTCATTGTCTTTCTTTTTACATTTTATTTGTTTAAAGGTGGCTATCCCTTACACACACCCACACTCACAAATATAGGTACCCTTCCATTCCGGATTCCATGGGTAACAATTCTGCTATGGCCTTCAGTGACTCTGAAGATCTGGTCTACCATGCCGAATACGAAGGTGAGGAAGATTGTGAGGTGCCGGGAGAATTGGCTAGGCTGCTACAACAGGAAGAAAGGGCTATTCTACCTCATGAGGAGCTGTTAGAGACAATCAACTTGGGTACTGAGGAAGACAGAAAAGAAGTTAGAGTGGGTGCCGACCTAAAACCAAGTGTCAAAGAGCGCCTATTTCAGCTGTTACATGAATATGTTGAGATCTTCGCCTGGTCATACGAAGACATGCCGAGACTTGATACAGACATTGTGGTTCATCGTCTACCCACAAGAGAAGACTGTCCACCAGTTAAACAGAAAGTCCGCTGCATGAGGCCCGACATGTCAGAAAAGATCAAAGCAGAAGTTATGAAGCAGTTCAATGCTGGTTTTCTTGCTGTTACTTCCTATCCACAATGAGTTGCTAACATTGTGCCCGTACCTAAGAAGGACGGCAAAGTGAGAATGTGCATGGATTATAGAGACTTAAACAGGGCCAGCCCTAAGGATGACTTTCCACTACCGCGCATTGACATCTTGGTTGACAATACAGCTCAACACAAGGTATTTTCTTTCATGGACGGATTTTCAAGTTACAACCAGGTCAAAATGGCACCTGAAGACATGGAGAAAACTACTTTTGTTACACAGTGGGGTACGTTCTGCTACAAAGTGATGCCATTCGGACTGAAGAATGCCGGGGCAACCTATCAACGCGCCATGGTAGCTTTGTTTCATGACATGATACATCATGAGATAGAGGTCTACGTAGATGACATGATAGCCCGATCACAAACTGAAGAAGAACACCTCGACCATTTGCAAAAGCTATTTGTCAGGTTGAAGGAGTACAAGCTCAGATTGAACCCTAACAAGTGCACTTTTGGAGTCCCGTCCGGTAAACTCTTGGGTTTCATTTTCAGCAACAAAGGCGTCGAGGTTGATCCTGCCAAAGTCAAAGCTATACAAGAAATGCCTGCTCCTCGCACTGAGAAGGAGGTCAGAGGTTTCTTCGGACGCCTAAACTACATTGCAAGGTTCATTTCTCACCTAACATCTACCTGTGAACCAATCTTCAAGCTCTTGAAGAAAGATCAGGTGGTTAAATGGAATGATGACTGTCAAGTTGCTTTCGATAAAATCAAGGAGTATTTGCTAGAACCTCCTATCTTGATGCCACCCGTCGAAGGAAGACCACTAATCATGTATCTGACTGTCTTAGAGAATTCAATGGGGTGCGTACTGGGCCAACATGACGAGTCTGGCCGAAAAGAGCATGCCATTTATTACCTTAGCAAAAAGTTTACTGACTGTGAGACCCGATACTCACTGCTCGAGAAAACTTGCTGCGCTTTGGTATGGGCTGCTCACCGGCCAAGGCAGTACATGTTGACTCATACCACTCTGTTGATATTAAGATGGATCCGATCAAGTACATCTTTGAGAAGCCTGCTTTGTCTGGAAGAATAGCAAGGTGGAAGATGATCCTAATGGAATACGACATATAGTACACGACCCAAAAAGCTATAAAGGGGAGTGTGCTAGCTGACCATCTAGCTCATCAAGCTGTCTAAGATTACCAATCCATGAAGTTTGACTTCCCCGACAAAGACATTATGACATTGGACAACATTGAAGATTTCAGACCATATGACGGACCTGAACAAGGATCCCGATGGACCCTGTACTTTGATGGGGCCTCCAATGCACTTGGCAACGGTATCAACGCGGTACTTATCTCTCCAGAAGGTTGCCATACACCTTTCACAGCCAGACTTTGCTTCAACTGTACCAACAACATGGCCGAGTATGAAGCTTTCATCTTTGGACTCAAGGCTGCCATAGACTTGGGAATCAAATCCTTGTTTGTGTTTGGGGACTCAGCTTTGGTCATCAGTCAGATCAAAGGAGAGTGGGATACTAAGGATACAAACCTCATCCCTTACAAAGAACATGTCTTGACATTGTTACCACATTTCGAGCAGATTACCTTCGAGCACTTCCCGCGAGAAGAAAATCAGCTAGCAGATGCTCTAGCTACAATGTCATCCATGTTTAAACTTAACTGGGATAATGAGGCTCCCCAAATCACCATTGAACGGATGGACGAACCTGCACATTGTCACGAGATTAATACCGAAGAAGTAGCGGACCGACCTTGGTTTCACGAAGTCAAAAGGTATCTTGAGGTTCAGGAATACCCTGAAGGAGCTTCAGTCAACGACAAAAAGTTCTTGAGGAGATTCTCTGCCAAGTTCTTCCTGAGCAATGGTATCCTATACAAGGGCAGTCATGATTGCATTCTGCTCCGTTGTGTGGACAAGATTGAAGCTGAACAGATGGATGAACTGCACAATGGTACCTTTGGCACTCACTCTAGCAGACATACGATGGCTAAGAAGATCCTACGGGAAGGATATTACTGGTCTACCATGGAAGCTGATTGCTATCAACATTCCAGGACTTGTCACAAATGTCAAATATATGCGGACAAGGTACATATACCTCCAGTTCCTCTAAATGTCTTAACAGTTCCTTGGCCATTCGCTATGTGGGGAATCGACATGATTGGAGAGATCAAGCCTACAACATCCAATGGACACCATTTTATTCTGGTGGCTATTGACTACTTTACCAAATGAGTCGAAGCATCTTCCTTCGCATCCGTTACAAAGAATGTTATTGCCTGCTTCATCAAGCAGAACCTTATTTGCCGATACAGTATCCCTGAAAGGATCATCACCGATAACGGTACAAACCTTAACAACACTATAATCACTGCCTTATGTGAGCAGTTCCAGATTCAACATCACAATTCATCTCCCTATCGGCCAAAGATGAACGGTGATGTCGAAGCTGCGAACAAAAATATCAAGAAGATCATACAAAAGATGACAGTCACCTACAAGGACTGGCATGAGATGTTACCGTTTGCTCTCCACGGGTACCGTACCACGACACACACATCAACTGGGGTAACACCATATTCTTTGGTATACGACATGGAAGTTGTTTTGCCTATCGAGGTTCATATTCCCTCCTTGAGAATCATGAAAGATGATGGTTTGAGTGAAGACGATTGGATTCAGACCCAGCTTGATCAACTTAACTTGATTGATGAGAAGTGACTTACTGTTGTTTGCCATGGTCAGACGTATCAAAAGTGGATGATCAATGCTTTCAACAAGAAAGTCAGACGCCAGGTATATCAAGTCGGGGATCTTGTAATCAAGCGCATCATCTTGCCGCAAAGTGATCCCAGGGGAAAATGGACTCCTACCTACGAAGGACCATTTGTGATCAAAAACATCTTTTCTGGTGGGGTAATGATCTTGACCACCATGGACGACGATGACCTGTCCACCCTACGAACGCAGACATAGTCAAAAGATACTACGCATAAATGACCCGGCAAGTTGAAATCCCGAAAGGGCGACTTGGGAAAAAAAGGGCATCCCAGTGAATCGAAAACCCAAAAGGGCGGTTCAGGCAAAAATTAGGGATAAATAAAAAAAATCTATACACCTGACAAGTTGAAAACCCGAAAGGGCGACTTGGGCAAAAAAGGGTTTCCCGGTGGACTGAAAACCCGAAAGGGCGGTCCAGGAAAAATTTAGGGAATTAAAGCGTATGACTATGTCTCGTCGGATCACTTTAAGGACAATCTCTTCACGGACAAGCTTCGGGCTTCTGATCAATTCAATCATCTTCGGACGAAGCAACGAATGGACAAGATATTCAGAGTTATGAAGGCTATAGCAGAATGGGAACCCCATGAAATTTTCACACATAGCCATCTTTCTTTGTATAAATTTTTCTCATTTTTATGACAACGTTCTCTTACTAGGATGTCTGTCTCCTTTGTACAAAATACTTATACAAAGTTAATACAAAGATACTTCAAAGTGCAGAAAACTATTTTCCTTTTCTTCTTTTTACACACTTGTGTTTTATTTGAAAACGTCCAATGATTTATTAATGAGCATATGCATTTGAAAATAATCACTGTTTACAAATAAATGAAATGGGAAAGAATAATTACTGACAGGTTGAAAGTATAGGAAAAAGTCTTTAGGTTATTCCAGGAGAAATCCTCTACAGTACATCATCTAGATCCCTTGCGGAGCTAAAACATTGAAATACATATCCCCAGCGGAATTATAATTTCAAACCCTTAATTCCCATCAGAGTTAAGTCTTCGAACTCCCAATCCTCAGCGGAGTAAAAACTTTGAACTACAGATTCCCAGCGGAGATGAAACCTTCTTCCCCAGTCAAGTCAAAGTTTCCAACTATCAATCCCCAGTGGAAACCATTCAGTTTTCCCCAAATCCCCCAGCAAGTTGTCTTAAAGTTTGAGAATCAACCAGATAATAATTAACTTTTATCCACAACCCAGGATAACTCCCTAGTAGAGTGGCATACAACCCAAACTCCTGAACTTTTTCCAAACAGGAATAAGCTTTTTCCCCCAGAGTCCTGAACTTGCTCTCCAGCAGTAAGCCTTCTTCCCCACAGAGTTTTTACTCCCCAACAGAATGAAGATTCTCATTCTTGATTCCCCAGTGAAGTTGCCAGAGTCTTCGTTACTCCTCACCATGAATTTGTCAGGATTTTTAATCCCCTGCAGATCAAAGATTCTCATTCTTGACTCCCCAACATGAAGTCCCAAAGGATTCAAATTCCCCAGGAGATTGAAGATTCTCATTCTTAGTTCCCCGTAAAAATCATCAGAGTTTTCCCTATTCCCCATCCGAGTAAGGATTCCTGTTGTGTTACCCCCAGTAGAAGTTATCAAAGTTCTCTGGATTTCCCAAGCAGATTGTTCAAGCAGTTTGACATTACTCTCACAACAAATTTTGTCGATACTCCAATTTCAAGACATGAAGGATTCTCACATCCCCACATAGGCTATCAGGAATTTTCCATCCCCAACAGTCACCAAGGATTTCTCATCCTCAGCAATCAAAGATTTTGAATCTCCAGCAGCAGTCAAGGATTTATTTTCCCCGTCAGCAGTCAAGGGTTTTATTATCTCCAACTATCAAGGATTTATTTTCCTCAACAGTACAGCAAATCAGCTTACATGCGCATACATTAAATTCATATATCATAAACATTGATAAAACACATTTATTGCATCATACATTTTATGCAGCATAACTTTGTGTTTCAGATAACATTTTACCCTTTTCAGGATAAGATTAACAACTATCTTTAACAGATATTCAAAGATTTTAGATATAGTACGGATACACTCTAGACACTAAAGTCATTATATTACTCATTCAAATCTCTTATTCAGATACAGTACGGATACACTCCAGACACGGAAGTCATTCTGTTACTCATTCAGATCTCTTATTCAGATACAATACAGATACACTCCAGACGCGGAAGTCATTCTGTTACTCATTCAGATCTCTTATTCAGATACAGTATGGATACACTCCAGACACGGAAGTCATTCTATTACTCATTCAGAATTCAAAGTCAAAATACAGTATGAATACACTCCAGACACATAAGTCATTCTGCTACTCCTACAGATCTCAACTTCAGATACAGTCCAGATACGCTCCAAACACGGTTTCCATTCTGTCACTCATTCTGATTTTCCCAGCTCAGATACACTCCAAACATGGAAGTCATTCTATCACCTATCTAGGATACAGTCCAAATATGCTCCAGACACGGAAGCCATTCTGTCACTTATTCAGATTCAGCCTCCAGATACAACTCAGATACGTTCCAGATACGGATACCATTCTGATGTTCATTCTCCTGATTTACAACAAACATTCTTGGATGGAATCTTTAAGCCCATCTCCGACAAGATTATGTCACCTCTCCAAATGGCATCTTTAAGCCCATTTCTTCAACTAGATTTTGACGAGTGCAAATTTACGGGCACTCTAGTGTCCAATCCTCTTTTACCTTTGAGTCACGAATGGCAAAACTCGCCAATCTAACTCTTCAGGTACAAGAAGATTGAACAGGGGCAGCTGTTGTACCCCAAAATTTTCCCTCTTATTTTATCAAGATTTTCCTCACAAGACTTCTTGGTCTCCTGATCAGGATTAGGGTTTGCTCTGCTCAAGACATCTCCTTGCACTGATAACCTGAAATTAGGGTTTGAGTTTGCACAAGTATTTTTGGACTTCCAATGCCTCATGTGACTTTCATACTTCATGTTGGACCTATAAGATTTCTCATACCAAGTTTCAAGCCTTGAATCACATTTTTGACCAGTCAATTGGACAGTTGACCTAAAAATCAACTGTATTGGGGAAAAAGTCAACTGTGGCCAATTTACAGTCAAACCTCATAATTATTGATCCACATCAATATTATAGACTCATATGAACCATTTTATCAAGTTTGGACCACAAATCCTCAAGAAATTTGATCAGATCATCAAAAGGGCAAAATGGTCATTTTTAGGGTTTTGATTGTAAAAGGGCATTTCTGATTTTTAACCTAGCCAATGGCAAATTGGGTTCAAGCATGGTTTCACGGACTCAATGGCATCATCTTAACTTAATCACAAAGTTCAAAAGATCTCAAATGCATTGGATTGACAGATGAATTTTCCAGTCAACTGATCAAAAATCAACTGTACACTGAAAAGTCAAACTTTGACTTTTTGGTCAAAATCAAGTGCCAAGGGTCATATTTCATCAAAATGTGTCAAAACATGAAATTTGTTCACCAAGAAACCTAATTTTGAAAATTAGGGTTTTGATTTGAAATTTTTCATCACTTAGAATTTTTCTAAGTTATGAAAATTTCTTATTTTTTCCCAACTTTTCCCAACTTTTTCACCATGATGCAATTGGATTCAAAGAAAAATTCCAACATGAAAGTTGTAGTCCTCCACAAAATCTACAACTTTTATTCACAAAGCTTTCCCAAAAGATGCTTGTATCTCAAGTTATGAGTTTGTGAATAGGGGTCCAAAAACTTTTTAACTTAGTGAAATTTTGCCCTAGTTTAGGCAGATTTTTGACCTAACTTCATGGCAACTTTTCACATAGTTCCAAGAGGAATATAAAAATTCATTTCAAAGATGGATTGTAGATCATGTTAAAAGCTTTCTAAAATGTCCAATAACTCTCCAAGATCATTTATGGTTAGGGAGACTCGAAGGAATGAAAATGGAAAATTATCACTTTTGTCCAAGGCATTTTTCACATTGGTTCAAGTTGCAAATCAGTTTGAATCATGTTTGTACTTGAATTACAGGCCTTAATCCTTTTTACACTCCAAAATTGAATGCAAATACATTGGACAATGACTTTGTTCTGATCCTTGAAGCATTGCACAAGGAATTATTCCAAAAATGGCATAAAGGTTACAATGCTACTTTGATAAAGTTTACTTTTAGCAACTTTGTTTATCTTGAGCCATGGACCTGATCTCTTGTGGAAAACAAGATCCATAAACATCACAAAAAGTTCACCAACCCTATGCAGACCTTGAGCTAGCCTGTACAAGCCTTTGCCTTTTTCACTTCCACCTTTCTTCAAAAACAAGTAATTTGGCAAAAGTCAATACAACTCTTCTATCTGATAAAACCAAGTCTTGGTATCATTTCAAACAAGTTCAGCATATTGTAATAAGCCTAAGACATGATTTGGTAAGCTCTCAAACACTCCAAAACACAAAAATCACAAGTTCCTGCCCAAACAGGGCATCATCTGCAGAACCATTTCCAAAACCAAATTGGCTCGTGCGTTTTGCCTTGAACCACTTCAAACACATTCCATACATCACACCTAAACTATCCAGGCCTTTGTTCAGCAATTGTAACCCCTGTTTCAAGCTTCACCATTTTCAATTTCTGAGTTTGCAGGTTGACTTCTATAGGAGGTTTCAAGCAACTTCAAGGCTAACTGAGTATTGGGAAAGGTTGAGGAAACATCAAGCAAGCTTACACGACCTTCAGGCTTCACTCAAAGTTGCTGCATTGCCATATCCAAACTCAACTGAAAAAGGTACTTGTCAAGTTTCTAACTCCTTATTTAGGCATCCTTAAGCTTAGGTTTGTGAATCAAAAATGTAGTCTTTAAGTTGCTTGAGCTGTACATATGTTTAGATTCCATTTATATTAACTAAGCTAGGAGTATTTGATAGTTGAAGTTGCTGAAAAAACTAGGTCAGAATTTAGGGGTGATAAAATTCTCTCTGATCTTTGAGAGTTAGGTCAAGTTTTTTATATCATTAGAATCGTGAGCTAACATGCTACAAGTTTCATGTTGCAAGATTGTGTTTTTATACACGTATGCAAGAGATACAGGTTGAAGAAGAACACGCGTGTTTTTTTTGTCTGGAGGACAAGGATGAAGTGAAGTGGGCTTGGGCTTGCTGCTTTTGCTTTTCACACCACCCTTTTTACTTATGCACCCCCCTTTTGCATTTCTTTTATTTTTTATATTTTCTTGCATATTTATATTTTCTGACTTTATTTATTTTTTCTAAACATTATAAAAATCATAAAAATATTTTCTTAAATTTTTGCATTTTTATTTTATTATTTTTTATTATTTTTAGGGCATAAAAATAGTTTATTAGGTTAAATATAATTTATTTTCTTAATTAAAACTTGTAAATAATATAAAAATACTATATATTTTTATTTTTATTATTTATACATTTAAAATAATATTTTCATATAGTATTTAATTTTTTAATATCTTGTATATATTATTACTTTTTCTTGAACAAAAAAACGAAATAAATAAATAATATAGCATATATTTCTTTTAAACAAAATTAGGGTTTTCAACCTTTCAAAAAAATAATCATTTTATTTTTCTTATTTTCAAGACATAAATAAATTTATTTTTTCACATACATAAAAATTAATACAAAAACATTTTTGCATATTTACATTTTAAATATTTGCTTATTTATTTATTTGTGCAATATTTCAATTTGGTTGTAATAATATTTTAGGGTTTATTTTTGTGCAATATCCCCCTATTCAAAACTTGTATCCCCCTCCCCATAATAATGTTGTAATAGTCTAGATTTATTTTACACATTTTATTGCTTTCATATACCATGATAGTAAAACTAGGGTTTTGTATGCAAAGACCAAAAATCAAACAAATAGCATGACCTAAATACAAGAAAAAATGCATGAAAATGACAACACCTTGCACACAAGCACCCCTAGGGTTTCATCCACTTTGTTGCCTTAAAATGGCCATGGTATGCATGCTAGGTATCTTGGCAAAACAAAACAAAAAGATCGTAGTCCCTCGATGACGCTATCTTGGTTGCCTAAACAGAAATGATCTAGTCCCTCAAAAACTTGCTAAGATACTTGGTACCATTTCTATCATGGTCATACGATGACCCACGCCCGTCCCGTTTAACATCCAAAGATAGGGTTGTTTACCAAATGCAATGGTAAAACAACAATATCAAAGGAATAAAAATGTATAGGAAAGACTTTTGAGTAGGGTAGATAACTCCTTGTTACTTGATCTCTTTCAAACAATCCTTGCTATTTTCAAACAAAACACACACAATTTCAAAACAATTTCCAAACAACTTTCAAACATTGAAACATTTTTCAAAAGAAAAACACCTTTGTATACATTCAAACAAGAATCATTACAAAGGTTGCCTAAACAAAGGCCTCTTTTCAAAATAATTTCAAAACCACACACAAAAGCACCATTTCAAATAATTGAAAAAGCAAAGCAAGTGATCTAAAACAAGTAACTAAGAGCCCATGGAAAACCATGGATGAAAAGGGTGGTAGCATCTTCCCTTTTCATAATATACCCCCCGAACCCAAAAACAATCTTAAAGGTCTTTCCTGTGCTTTTTTACCTTTCCTTTTGGATAAAATAAAAGTCGGTGGCGACTCTTGCTAAATCGAAACATTTGCGAACACAAACACAAAACCTCAAGTCAGCTCTCCCACTGCATCACACTTTGGTTGCATTTTTTCAGACATCATTGTTCGTTTGGTATTATACTGCTTCCAAGTTATATTTCCAAATTTATCGCTTTTCTAGATATCATGAGAAGTAGGAAATAAAGAGCGTGCGCTCAAAGTCGCTGTTTAAAGACCTGTAGCAGGCATTCCGTACTTCATACCTTATATGTGTTGTGCTTGTGTTTGTTTCCTTTCTTGGTGATCGATGAGTCACTCAATTTAGAAATTGAGATCACGATTTCGCTCTCAGTGCACGCTCCCTATAGTACTTTATCACTTTCCTTTATTTCTTGCTGATCGATGAGTCACTCAATTTAGACATTTAGATCACGACTTCGCTCTCATTGTATGTTCCCTATAGGATAGTTTGTTAGAATTTCTTTGGCATGCTAACTTAGATAGGATCCCTCATTGTATGATAACATTAGATTAGAGATAGGTTAGTCTCCCTCAGATGTTTTCTTCCTATTTTTTTGCATAATCGCGATTAAAACTAAAACTTATTTTTTCTTAGCAAATGTATAAAAAGTGCTAAGCATATAAAAATTCTTTTCATGATAAAAAATACCAACCAATTCATTTCTTTTCGCCATTCATCTTTTCTCTTTTAAGAGCACGTTAGCTCCTTTCCACTACAGGTCATAAGTCTCCAAAGGTCGAGCAGCGGTGGAATGATCGATTGCAACATTGTTCATTTTGAAAAATACAAACAAACAAAATATATGAGCCGAAATACGATGCTCTTATTCCTTAAAGGGGATACACAAGCATCTGGTCACGGGGCTCAGCCGAGCAAAAATTATAAATACTTCCTTCTTTTCCCCGTGTTTTCTTTGCATGCATTCCCTCTTAGTTTATAATGCTTAAGCATTAGATTGAACACACCCTTTGATTAGAATAACGAGAGTGGATCCCGTAGAGTACTATGGACGTGTGGGGTGCTAATACCTTCCCCTCGCGTAATCAACTCCCTTACCCAATCTCTCAGTCTCAAGACCTTGATTTCCCCTTTAGGTTTTTCTTTGATGATTTTCCTTTCCGTTTTGTTGGATAAATAAATACTCGGTGGCGACTTCATTGATTTTACCGCTACATAAAAATGGCGACTTCACTGGGGATAAAATGTCGACCAATTGCTGGGCCATCCCGTGAGTCACTCCTTTCTTTTTTTAGGGTGTTTATCATTATGATTTTATGGATTATTCGTTTTTATATGTTTGAGCATATGTTTGCATTGCATCTTTGTTGTTATTTGTTATATTGTTGCTGTGCTGGTTTCTTTGTTTCTTTGTTGGGTGGGTGTTACTATGAGGTAAAAGGCCCAATACCCAGGCCAAGTGGAAACCACAGGAATACTAGGAATAGAGTGGAACATGAACGCCTACTTGACTTAGGTTTCACTATTCCGCCATGTCGTCCATGCTTAGATGAGGTATAAATGAGGGGCTATTGTTTTCACGTAGGTGATATTGCGATAGTTTTTCAAAAGTACCCTCAATTCTGAGTTACCATCGACATTACCATGACCTAGTTTTCACCTGTGAGTTGGAGGGACTTGATTATCACAGGTACAGTTGGTGACTATATATGTTCTGTTGGTGACTTTGGTTCTTGGTATTCTGATTTGGTCCGGACCTTTGATCTTGTTACATGTGACAGTGGTTATGTTATCAGTTCAGCAGCCACCCAGTATTACAGAAGCTTTGATCCCACATATTGGCATACATAGCATATTAATATAATTATCAGCATACATGTTTTTTTTTTTCAAATATTACTTCCTTGATTCCAATTGTTAAGACAAAAAATAAACATAAAAAAAATTATATATAATAAATAGATGAAAAAATATATAATAATATTGTGGCTTAATAACTGGAATCAAAGTGTAGAAACTTTTGGAAACAAAAGCGTGGCATTTGCATTACATATCATGTATCATGTTACATTTTACTATGCATTTCATGAGTTTCCCAGAAGTCTTACTCAAGGTCCTTTGGTATTCAGAATCAAGTTGTCTCATCAGTACAACACTCGTGCTAAGGGAAGATGGAAAACATTAAGCAAGAGATATTTGAACTCCGCAAAGAGGTAACTACTTTGAAAGCTGATATGGGATATCTAACTGCTTTGGTTAAAACTTTGGTTGCTGCCCAAGTCAATCTTTCTAGGAAGGAAAAAGAGATGGCAAAAGTCTTCACAGAAACTCTAAAATCATTCTCTCATGAGAAGGTGATAGTCAATGCACCCGGTGAGTTCCCAGAAAAGGTGAATGTGGGAGTGCTTTTAGAAGAGGATGTCCGAAAGGAATGTTTATCTAAAGACAGTGGCACAACTAGTGGTGTGAAAAAGTTTGATAATAATTTTTCTAATAAGAGAACCAGAAGAAGAAACAATCATCGTCAGAATCAACATGTTTCTTTTGTCATCCCTGTGTTCAATTTACCTCTTGTCGCTTCAGTTTGTCAACAGAATCAGCAAGTTCCTGATTAAAAGAAACTCAGTTTGATCCAATTCCAATGACTTATGCAGAGTTATTTCCTATCCTAATGCAGAAGAATTTGGTTCAAACCCGACCTCCACCGAAGATTCCTGAGAAGATACATTGGTACTACAAATCAGATTTGACTTGTGTCTTTCATCAGGGAGCCCCTGGACATAGTATTGGACAATGTTATCCATTGAAAGCTGAAGTCCGAAAATTGGTCAGAAGTGGCATCTTGTCACTTAAAGATATTTATCTTGAAATTCAAGCCAAGTCTTTGCCGAAGAATAAACGTGATTGAAGAATGCCCTAGATTTCAAGGATGATTATCTTTCTCATGTTTACTAGCAATTTTACTGATTTCTCATTTGTAATTCTTCTTGTTAATCATTGTACTGTTTGCATGTAAGAACTTGTTTACATTTGAATGATTATCTTAATACAATGAATATGTTTGTCTTGAAGAAATCCATTCATTTCACTCGTATTTTTTTAATTTTAAATTTCTTTTTGCATTATGACACCAACTTGTTATCCATTCTCTTCCCTAGGCATGGTTTGGAGGGAGGATGATGAATTTAAAATGCAAAATTTTTGGTTGTATGCTTTTGAATAAAACCCTGTTGACGATGTACAAGCATTGTTTCAAATTCTCAAACACCGGAGATATAAGGGAGTGAAACCCTCGTTAACCCCGTTGAGCCTTGAAGCAGGAGTTTCTTTTCTATTCAGAAAAAAAACATCATTTTTAACCTAAGGCAGGGTAGTGTTCAGTTAATTTGATCGAGCGTTTGGAACTCATCAGAAATACGCATCTAAGGATACAACAATGGTTATCCTTCAAAAGGTTGAAGAAACTCAAAATTGTAATGGCTAACCTTCACTTATCAAGAATGTACGTCAATTGGCGATACCCCAATGAGTATCTCTCGCACCTCAGAAATTCAATAGACGATGATACAACAATGGTTATCCCTCATTTTCCAAGAAATAAGGCAGTCACAATTCTTCCAGCAAGTCGAAAATGACTCAACATCACACGACATGTTCAAAAAGAAAGAAAAGGTAATATAAAAATGAATGAAAAATGAAATGAATAAGGAGTGATTAAAGAAAAAGAAAAAAATCCCCGCTAAGTCGAAACTTGGAAAAAGCTCGCTTAGGAAAAAGTCAGGGCATCCCGCTGGGCTTCATAGTCAAATTCAAAAAGAATTTGTCTAGGTAAAAGTTAGGGAAAATGATGGAAAGCCTGAAAGGAGAAAAAGGATTACAAAATGGATATCCTTAGAAAAGAAATATGTTGTTGTTGTACCCCTATTTTTCCCCCTAAGATCCCTTCATCATACCATGTTGATTCAATCACAACAAGATCACATTAGGGCTTTTGGTTCTTCTCCCTATCTTTAACTTTGCTCTTTGAGGAATCCCAAAGAACCTTGACTTGTTTTATTTTTTGATCATGAATATTTTGCTTTGATTTTCTTTCTAATTAATAAAATGCAATGTTGGTTTGTCTTACTTGTTAATAATGTAGGTAAAGGCAATGAGGTTTAGCAAGTTGCTTCATGGGTTCATGAGTTTATTTCCATGCCCTAGTCAACATAGCTTGAGAAGTTCAACCTCACCATTGAAGTTGTTTTGGAAGAAATGGCATGACAAGGCTTGTTTTGGTTCAACATATTTAAAAGTTATCAAAATTGATTCAAAAGTAAAAGGGGTTAAGGGAAGAAGTTGTCATGATTGGACAAGGTCTTGTTCCTATTGGTCACAAGAGCACATTTCTCTCAAATTTCAAGATATGGAAGTGGTTTTTGTGGCTATGAATCCTCATCATCATCCTCAACAACTTCTACTCACAAAGAAAGAATATTGGCACAAGAAGTTTGTTCAAACTTGTCAAAGTTCCTCAAAGCATTCTCTTGGTCTAGAAGCTAGGATTTTGAACTTCAAAGGAGCATATCTTGCTCACCTTTTGGTATTTTTGAGTGATTCCAAAGACATATTTCTCTTCAAAGAGTTACCAACAAATCACTTCAAAATTTCCAAGGAGTTTTCATGTGGAATGAAGTCGGTGAAGAAGAAAGATTACAAGTCATCCAGATGAATCGACAATTTTCCATATGTGACTTCAAATGGTCATAACTTGATCAATTTTTATCACATTGAGTCAATTATTTTTCCATAATGATCTTAAAGATGTGTACTTTATGCCTTCTTTTATGTGCAAAGTGAGAAAATGGATGGAAGTTTCCTTAAATATGCAAAAGGTTATAGGTCATTACATGATTTTTGGCCAACTTCAACAAGTCATAACTTGCTCATTTTTTGGATATTTTGAGTGGTTCAAATTTCAAAATGTCATTCAAGAGATCTGTTGTATTCCATATTTTTTGGTCAAGAGCAAATTCTAAGTGGAAGGCCATGTTTGGATACAAAAGATTATAGGTCATTTTTGAAGAAGAATTTGAAATATTTCTAAGTATGAAAAGTCAACTCTTTTTCTTCAAATTTGACTCCAAGTAACTTTAAGATCAAGCATCCATTTGATTCTATTCTTTTTCCATTGCAAAGTTTGTAATCTCATCTTTCCAAAGCATCAAGAATTATGCCATAAGACCCCTTGAGTTGGAAATGCCATGGATTTGAATTTCGTAACTTGAAACTGAATTTTTCACAAAGTCAGAATTTTGAAATCCATAATGTGACTTCTAAACACAAAATTTGTGCCTGTTTTTGATTTAAACTTGATTAGCAAACTTTCCAGAAGTGATTAGCACCCTAAAACGCAAGGTTTGGCTGAGTTTTGATGGAAATGAAGTCACACTTCACTCGTGCTCGACCTTCACTCAATTTCCCTCCAAACTTCCTTGTTTCTTCAAATTTTCATTCCCATTCACTTCCCTATAAATAGAGGGTCACCCCCCATCCATTTTCCCAAGCTTAGAGAGCCAAGAACACCCTGCCAAAACCTCACACGAACCCACTTTTTTTTGAATTCAGTTTCTGAGATTTAAACTTCTTTTTCCAAAATTCTTTGCGCATTCATCATCCTTGAGCATCATATAAACTCTCCATCACTTAAACCAATCAAAACGAGCCATAATTCAAGCTACAGAAGTCCAGTTTCAGAGCTTCTTACTTGAACTTCGAAAAGGTAGAATTCTCCACCATTTGGATCCAAATCAAGCGCTAATCTATTCTACTCCTTCTTCTGATTCTAATGCTGCTTACAATTTTTAAATCCATTGAGAATTGAGAGAGAAATCTCAAATTGAAGATGCTCGCTATTTTCTGGGTTTTTGATTCATATCTCTCTCCATACCTTATATAAATTTAACGTGATGGTTGTGTTAGAATCGTCTTGAAGATACGAGTTCAATGATGCTAGCCTGGGATTCTAATTTTTCCATTTGAAAGATCTCACAAAATTCCCATTGCAGGGTGTCTGGAGGTTGAAGATGATGACATGTCTCGTCTCAGCCAATTATAGCGTGCCAAACGTTTTAATTTCATTGGTTGCCCTTTTTCTGATCACATGTGTGTTTCACTAAGGTCCATATCAAGCACAACGCGTCTGGTCCATTGGATTAGCTTACTAACGCGTTTTGACTATGATCTGATGGTCCACATCTTTTTGGTTTTATTTTATTTTCTGATTTTATATTTTTATTGATTTAAATTTCAAAAATTCATAACTCTTTTATTTTTTATCCAAAAATTATGAAAAAATTCACAAAAATACTTTGAATTATTTTTGATCTCATGACTATTTTTTCACATTTTTATTTTAACATTTGTTATTTTTTATATTTTTTGTATTATTTGATTTCTTTTAATTACTTAAAAAATACTTTCTGACATTTTTTAATTCTTGAAAAATTCATAAATATTATTTTGCATATTTTTGACTTTCTGAAAATTTTATGGAATTTTATATTGAGGTTTACTATTTTTGATATATTTTATGTTTGTTTTACCAATTTTAAATAGTTTAAAAATAGTTTCTGACTTTTAAAAATTACCAAAAATTTTATAAAAATATTTGGATCCATTTCTGATTTTTCTATGGCCTTATTTTTCATTTCTTGATTAATTTGAACATAATTGATATTTTCCTCATTATTTTCTATTTTTAAACATTTTTTAACCTTTTTTTAAATATATATATATATATATATATATATATATATATATATATATATATATATATATATATATATATATATATATATATATATATATATATATATATATATATATATATATATATATATATATATATATATATATATATATATATATATATATATTAAATATGATATTATTTTGTGATTATTTTTTGGCTGATCTTGGGTTAGGTTTTGTATCATGAACTTTATTAACATCATTGGATCCATGTTGTTGAGTTTAACTCCATAAAAAATGGATGAATGATTTTAATAATAGTTTTGATTAAAATTTAATTCAAATGTGGTTTGTATATTTTATTTTTTTACCCTAATCCTCTTCATCTCATTCCCTTCTTATTGCACTAAATGTTGTTGGAGCATGATATCTATATCATGTCTCACAACAAATGGTGCATATATTGCTATTGACCGGCCTCAAAATAGGTGCGAATTCTATATAAGTCCATTTACGATTGCTTAACATAGCGCTAAATTTTATCCCGATTTGAATAAATGATCATTTGTGGCCCAAACTTATTATTGCAAGCCCAAGTATATTAATTTGATATCTTTGATCCAATAACCTTGAGATTTATTGTGTGGAGGCTTTGGTTCTACCAATCCTCTAATGGATCTACAACACCTTTGGTCAACGCGGATCACTTAAATATCGTTGATCATTAAATGGTATTTGTGAGAATTCCAAATGGATGATGTACTTGGCAGAAAGCAAATGCAACTTGTTATGTGGAGGCTTTGGTTCTACCAATACTCTAATGAGTTCCAAATACAAGTTTCAAGATGGTCATCCAACTAACCACTAATTATTGACTTGTTTTATCTTATGCTTTTATTCTTTTTTATGCTTTATGTACTATTTATTTTTAGCATTTTTATTTCATGCCATTTTCATATTTGCTCATTTGAGCATTTATTTTCTTGCCATTTTTACTTTTCTCACTTGAGCTTTTCTTTTCTTTTCTTAATATACTTAATAATCAACATAAACCCTAAAAAACTCTTAATGGTACTTGGACTATTTGGTTACTATCCTTGGTATTATGGAGCATGCGACTTTTTCTTGGACTTAGGATTAGAAACCTTGGCCTATCTTGGAGACCTTGTGATCTTATCTGATTATTTTGTATGTAGTTCTTGAGGTTTACCTCAAGACATTGGGTTGCTTGTTTGTTTTTGTGTGCAGGTTTTTGTGATTACACTCTTTGTTTGTAATCTGGAATTCACCCGTATACAGCTGTTACTCTGCCCAATTCTTGTGAAAACTTAATACACTTGAAGTTTGGTTCTCTCAAGAGGTCTAGTATCTTTGCTCACTTGGTTTCAATCCAAAGAATGAGAATTCTATCTTGGCTCATAATGTCAAGTTTTGTCTTCTTGTTGGTTAGATGATTCTTCTCCTTAGCTTTTACCTTATGCTTTAGGATAGTCTCTTCTTCTCCTCCCATCTTCTTTAATTTCAAAAATCTTCTCCCTCCTTTTGAAAACTCTTCTTGTTTCTAAACTTGAACCACTTTCATAATAAACTTGGACCTAGGTCTATGCATTTTCAAAATCTTTTCATAAATAAACTTCAATCAACTTAACAATACCTTGACATTTTTTTTGTGTGAAGACTAAAAGTCAATCAATCTTATTTCAAACCATTTTTCCACTTTGGCTTTTTTATCTTTACTTTTTCTCAAAACATTAGACTCTTGTCAAATCCTTGTAGTGATGCAAATAACTATACCTCTACAATATATAGTGAAGTGAGATATTTTCCACTTGGGTGTTGAGTGAGGTATTGTTGATTTTAAGATCCAAGCCATATCCTCCACTTTGAGATGATGAAAATTCTCCTTTATCATGATTGTGAGTAGTAAGTATGTTTTCCACACGGACAATGATGATGATGTCTTATCTCTTAAAATTAACCAACAACTTGTGTTTCAAATTTTTAAAAGAGGAACTACGTGTACCCTGATCCCCTATTGCATGAAAGGTGGTACGTAGGCACTAAAGGTTCGCAACCTCGACGGGTGTAAAAATCATAAAAAAATATTTCTCTTCTCACCTCCACCATCCATTTTCTATACAACACATTTTTTATAGCCAAAATATACAGATTTTCTCAAAGAGGTTCCTGCGGAGTACCGTAGATGTTTAGGGTGCTAATACCTTCCCTTTGCATAACCAACCCCCTAACCTTGAATCTTTCCCCCTCTTTTTGGGTTACTCTCTCTTTTCCCATTCCTTTGGAAACAATAAAGCATGATGGCGATTTTTATTTTTGATTTGTATAAAGTCTAGTCAATCCAATGGCTTAGTCTTGAACGTTTCTTCCGCTACAGAAAAATGGTGACTTAATTGGGGAAAGATTGACCTCTTGCTGGTACATCCCTAAGTGGGTTGAGCCTATCTTTGTTTATATCTGTATATGTGCTATTGTTGTTTATGTGTTATATTTTGTATATATGTTTGTTTGGATTTTCCTGGTTTTCAGGGTGCTTGGTGATTACTCATAAGTCCTATACCCGGACTTGGGAAAACTTTAAGATAGGACGGGTGGTATAGTCATGTTAACTTTGAGGGAGTAATACCAAAAAAGGAGGCATGAGATCCCCCACTCAGTGGAGGCCCCTTTAACTGTAGTGTCGTTTACCGAGTAATCGGGAAGACGTGTACTACTTTCAACCTGGGAGCCTGCTGAAACTGAGGACCGTAGAATACCAAACCCATCTTGGCCTTTTAGGTGTAGTGCAGAAGCTATGACAGAGTAATTCGGAAATAGTTGTCACGCGATACTACGCTCGGACGAGTCTTTCTTGAGAATATTACTAATTACCAAGTTAATCGGGAAGTTGGTAATATCCGAAGGAAGGATGTAGACTCTGGGAACCTCTAGAACCTTGTTCGGTAGGTGATATCTTTTTAGACCAATACCTTATGGGTATTACCTTCGACCTCATGCTCGTGACGTTGAACCTATGAACCCTATGTGTGTGATTGTTGCATCATGCATCCATGCACTCATAAGTACCTTTTGAAAAAAAACAATATTTCAAGGGATTTAAAGGTTGACTATTTGTGAATATCTCAGGTACTTTTAACCATGGATTTTGAAAAGAGAAAGACCGGGAAATACAGTTTCAAGGATCCCAAGATAGATGAGTTGGTCAGTCTAATTCCAGAGATCGAGTGTTATGCAGAATTTCGGAAGAAGTATGGATCCATTATTCCTCTCATAAAGCTGAAGATGAAGGAGGGTATCCTCTCGACCTTGGTCCAGTTCTATGATCCGATGTATCACTGCTTTACTTTTCCTGATTATCAGTTGATGCCTACACTGGAGGAGTATTCTTATCTATTGGATTTACCTGTTACCGATCGTATTCCTTTTACTGGTTTAGAGGGTGACCCAAAACCACATGAGATTGCTGCTTTGAATCATTTGGGAAAGTCTGAGGTGGAAGCCCATATGACTACTAAAGGAGGGATTATAGGATTACAAGCTCAGTTCTTATTGGAGAAAGCTCGTTACTTTGCTAGAATGAAGAGTACGGTTGCTTTTGAGGCCATCTTTTCTTTACTTGCTTATGGGTTGTTCTTATTTCCTAATGTGGACAAGTTTGTCGACATTAACGCTATCAGGATTTTCATGATTGGAAACCCAGTTCCTACACTGTTGGGTGATGCTTATTACTCTGTTCATCTTCGGAGTTCTTATCATGGGGGAATGATTATCTGTTGCACGCCTTTGTTGTACTGGTGGTTTATCTCTCATATGCCTCAGTCTGATTCTTTTTGGGATGTCAAGAAGGAACCCCGGTGGGCTCCTAAGATCATGGCACTTACTCACTCGGATATTGATTGGTTTCATCGAGCTTATCAGGATATGGAGATTATTGATAGTTGTGATAGTTTCCCTAATGTACCTCTTCTTGGTACAAAGGGAGGAATTAACTATAACCTTGTTCTTGCATGGTGACAGCTTGGTTACCCGATGAGGGATAAACCGAATAGCATTCATTCAAGTAGTTTCTTTCGGAAGGAAGGAGAAGACTATAGGGAAGCTAGGGAGCAGATTGTGAAGGCCTGGCGTCACATTCATAAGAAGAGTAGGAAGGATTTGGGACCTAGGGGTGCTGTTTCTTTGGAGCCATATCTTCAGTGGGTCCGATCGAGAGCCATTCAGTTGAAGATGTTGTATACTCGGGAGACACCCATGCCTGATCTATTTGTGAAGACCACTCCTCCCTTATTATATGATCTAGAAGAGATACAACTCGCTTTAGTTAGGATGCAACAAGAAATAGATGCTTGGATGAACAAGTTCTAGACCTTAGAGAGTTCCTACAGAGCAGACCTGAAGGAGAAAGACGATTCGATCAAGATCCTTGAGAGTCGAGTGGTAGAGTCTATGGAGAGGAAAGGGGATTTATTTTCCCCTAAGCCTCAGACAAGTGCTGATTACTCACTTCCCGATCCAGATGATTGGAAGGAGGTTGCCATCAGACATGTGGAAGAAAACCAGAGGTTGAGGGCTCAGATTGTCAGGCTCACAGGGAAGCGCCAGCGTACAAATTGATCTCCATCAGTTCTTTTTCTCAGGATTTTAGATTGTATTTTCATCTTGTACTTGGGATCATTGAAACTTGTAATCCATTTTGAAGTTATTATAATAAAAAATTTCAGTATTTCAAAAGCTTTATTACTTTGATGTTTGCAATATGCCTATAAATCTTAAATCCCTTGAAATATTAAATAATGAAGAAAAAAAATAATCATGTGCATTGCATGTCATGCATCATATTGTACATATTTCTTGCATTTATTATGCATATCCAGGTGCCTTACCCATCTTTTTACTTTATTCAGCAAGCTGACTCATCACTACAACACTCGGGCTAATTTAAAAAAGAAGATGGACAACTTAGAACAGGAGAATCGCGAGTTGTGCGAAGAAGTTTATGCTTTGAAGGCCGGCTTGGACAATTTGACTACTCTGATGGAAGCTCTAGTGGTTGCTCAGAATCAGCCACCGAGTGTTCAACCTCAACCAACAAGGGCAAATACTGAAGTTCCGATTGTTCCTGTATCCGCTACTCCAACTGTTGTTCAAAACCGTATGCCTCAAGGTTATCCATGGGGAATGCCAGAGAATTTTGCACCTGAAGGTTTCAATCTTGGTCCTCAAGATACTCTAGTGGTTCAGACTGTTGTTACTCCGGCACCTCTTGTGGTGCACACTGTTCCTGCTGCACCTCCTTCGGTGAATTTGGTTCCGTTTGTTAATGAAGATGTGTGTCGTCCTTTCCCTCCGCTGAGTGAAGACTTGGGTCTTTATGACAGAATAGATGATTTTCAAGATCAGTTTGATAGAATACAAAGAGAGATGAAGGCTCTTAGAGGAAAAGATCTATTTGGGCAGAATGTGAATGAGCTATGTTTGGTCCCGAATGTTAAGATACCTACTAAGTTCAAGGTCCCAGAATTTGAGAAGTATAAGGGCAACACTTGTCCTCGTGCTCACCTGGTGATGTACATGAGGAGAATGTCTACCCACACTGATGATCAACGTCTTCTAATTCACTTTTTCCAGGATAGTTTGACTGGCGTAGTGTTGAAGTGGTATATGAGTTTAGACAGCGCTAACATCCATACTTTTAATGATTTGGGAGAAGCATTCATCAAACAATACAAGTACAATGTGGACATGGCGCCCGACCGTGACCAACTTAGGGCCATGGTTCAAAAAGACAGGGAATCGTTCAAAGAGTACGCACAGAGATGGCGCGAGGTAGCTGCAAAGTGATTCCCCCCATGGAGGAGAAAGAAATGACTAAGATTTTTCTGAAGACGCTTGGTGCTTTCTACTACGAAAGGATGGTAGCAAGTGCGCCAAGTGATTTTACAGAGATGGTAGGAATGGGTATCTGCTTAGAAGAGGCGGTAAGAGAAGGCCGTTTGACAAAGAGTGAAGGATCCGGAGGTGTGAAGAAGCCATCTTATGGGTTTACCAAGAAGAAAGAAGGGGATACAAATGCTGTTATACAAGAGAGGAGGGTAAACGCTCCTAGAAGGAATTATCAGAATCACCAGCAAGTCGCCTCAGTTACTCATGTGATGAGTGCCGCTCCGACTACCGTTGCTTATCAAAGACCGTCCCAACAAGGGAACCAAGGGAATAATTAGAGAAGGGAGAACTATGACCCTATTCCCATGATCTATGCAGAGCTACTACCGGCATTGATTTAGAATAAGTTGGTCCAGACACGACCACCTCCCGCCGTACCATCACCATTGCCTTGGTATTACAAGGCAGACCAAACGTGTGCTTTTCATCAGGGAGCACCAGGGCATAGTGTTGAGAATTTTTATCCTTTAAGGACAGAAGTGCAAAGGTTGGTGAAGTCTGGAATTCTATCTTTCAAGGACATGAGACCTAATGTGAAAGATAATCCTCTACCCAAGCACGGGGGAGTAAGTGCTGTAAATATGGTGGTCAGTTGTCCAGGCGACTTCCGGATTTTTGACATTAATCTGGTTAGAGGAGATTTGGTGAAAATGCACGTAGACCTCTGTGAATTCAGCTACTATACGCATGACTATGCCGGTTGTGCTATTTGCAGTACAGACATACAAGGTTGCCAGAAGATAAAGACTGATTTACAGGAGATGATGGATGGGGGTTTAATCCATATAATCAGGCCTAGGGAAGAGTATGAAGAGGAAGTGAATATGGTTTCTGGATGTCCTGGTGAATTCAGAATTTTTGATGTGGAGTATTTGAATGAGGATCCCGTGCAGTTGCATGCTACCTTCTGTCGTACTGCTGGTTAGGTGGAACACCAATATGGGTCTTGCATAGTTTGCTGTCGAGACCCCCGAGGATGTTCTATTGTGAGAGAGGGTGTTCAGTTGCTGTTAGAAAATGGAACTATCAAGATCACAGGGATGATTATCATGAGATTGATATGGTTGAAGTTTGTTTAACGGAAGAAGAATCAGAGGAAGAGTATGCCTCCGCAGATGAGTATTTCTCTTCAGACAAAGATTTGTTTTCCAGAAATGACTTTTTGATGACTGATTGTGTTGAATAAGGGGTAAACGTCATTGTGCCTTGTTTTAGTGCACCCGCTCATCTTGAAGTGGAGTAGCATAGCAAATCAGCTGTTACCCCATTGGTAATTAGTTTTCCAGGTCCTATTCCCTACAAATCAGATAAGGTTGTGCCTTAAAAATACAACGCTAAAATCTTAGAAGATGGGGTGGAAGTTCCCATCTAGCCAATGCCTGATGTTGGAAATATAGCTGAAAATAGCAGGGTGACCCAGAGTGGTCGTGTGTTTGCGCCGGTTGTTCGAAGAGATGTTGTTGCTGGAAAGAAAATTGCTGAGAATGATGAGCCTAAGAAGGCTATAGGAGAGACTAGTGGAGCTACATCAGAGAAAGAAGTGAATGATATTTTGAAGATAATTAAGATGAGCGACTACAGAATTGTAGATCAGCTACTGCAGACTCCTTCAAGATATCCATCCTAGATTTATTAATGAACTCCTCTGCTCATAGAGAATCATTGATGAGAGTACTAGACCAAGCTTTTATGGAGAGTGACATGCTATTAGATCAATTCGGCAGCATAATTGGAAACATTACGTCATGTAACAACTTGAGTTTCTGCGATGATGAATTACCAGATGAAGGGAGGAATCACAACCTGGCCCTTCACATATCTATGAACTGCAAGAATGATTCGCTGTCCAATGTGCTAATTGATAATGGATCCCCGCTGAATGTTATACCGAGGAGTACTCTCATGAAGTTAAAGTATCAAGGAGCACCTACGCGCCCGAATGGCATCATTGTGAAAGCATTTGATGGGTCGAGGAAATCTGTCATCGGTGAAGTGGACTTACCCATCCATATAGGACCACATTTGTTCCTGATAACCTTCTAGGTCATGGACATTATTCCCGCATATAGTTGTTTTCTAGGACGGCCATGGATACACAAAGCAGGGGCTGTCACTTCAACTCTGCATCAGAAGCTAAAGTTTGTGCGTGAAGGGAAGGTAGTGATCATAAATGGGGAGCAGGCGCTGTTGATATCCCATGTATCCTCTTTCAGTATTGTAGAAGCAGTTGAGGCTGCTGTTAGAACCCAATTCCAAGCCCTATCCATTGACAACATAAGGAGAAATGAGAATTTTGTGGTTTCACTGAAGGACGCGCAGCAGGTTGTGCGTAATGGTCATAATACAGTTTGGGGACGACTTGTGGATCCACCCGTGAACAAAAATAGAACTGGTTTGGGTTTCTCTTTGAAGAATGGAAAAGGCGAAAGTTTGAAGTCAAAGTCTACTGTGAACAATTATCATGATGTTTTGCGCAGCGGAGGCTACCTTCATCCAATTGATTCTGGAATTAACGTTGTCGAAGAGGATGAAGCAGAGTAGGAAATGCCTAATTATGTGATGCATGGAGTCAGAGTTCAGAACTGGATCACCATTGATGTTCCTTCTTGCATACATGTTCCAAAGTAATTTGTTTTGTTAATTTGTTTCTTTCTTTTGGAAAGCTTTCACTCTGCCCAAGGTGGAAGTATTACTGTTGTAGGGCTTATCTGTTTGCTGTGACTTTTAAGATCGTTAATAAAAGTTGTCTTTGCTTCCCAAATTATGTCTTTGTCTTCTGCTTTTTCTGGGAAAATGGTAATCAGAAGAAAAAAAACCTTTCAAAATGAATAATAACTGAAAATCAATCTGCATGATCACTTATTATATGTGTCAGTTTCTAAAAGCAATCATAAATCATATGTGCAGATTAATTAAAAAACCCGTTGAATACAATGACCATGCACCCTCTCCCAACTTTGAATGTCCTGTGTTTGGGGATGAAGAAGAAGATTATGATTAGATTCCAGAAGAGGTCTCACGGTTTCTTGAGCACGAGGAAAATACCATTCAACCATATAAGGAGCCTTTGGAAGTGATCAATTTGGGTTCAGAAGAAGATCCGAAGGAAGTCAAGATTGGAGCATCGTTGCATCCCGATGTAAAGAGCGGGTTGATTGAGTTGTTGAAAGAGTATGTGGACATTTTTCTTGGTCTTATCAAGATATGCCTGGTCTAGATACAGATATTGTCGAGCATCGTTTGTTGTTGAAGCCAGAGTGTCCGCCAGTTAAACAAAAGTTGAGAAGAACCCACCAGATATGGAAGTAAAGATCAAAAAGGAGGTCCTAAAGCAGATTAATGCTAGTTTTATTGTGACATCAGTGTATCCTCAATGGATTGCCAATATTGTCCCAGTACCGAAAAAAGACGGAAAAGTCCGCATGTGCATAGATTACAAAGATCTAAATAAAGCTAGTCCGAAAGATGATTTTCCATTGCCTCACATCGACATGTTAGTGGAAAGCACAACAAAATTCAAAGTATTCTCGTTCATGGACAGCTTTTCCGGGTATAATCAAATAAGAATGTCTCCAGAGGACATGGAAAAAACAACGTTTATCACACCCTGGGGAACATTCTGTTGAAAAGTGATGCCCTTCGGGTTGAAGAACGCTGGTGCAACATACTAGAGGGCTATAACAACCCTATTCCATGATCTTATGCACAAAGAAATCGACGTATATGTTGATGATATGATTTCCAAATCCCAGAATGAAGAATGGCATATAGAAGATTTGTTAAAGTTGTTTCAGCGTTTGAGGAAGTATCGTCTCCGCTTGAATCCAAATAAATGCACCTTTGATGTCCGATCAGGGAAATTGTTGGGTTTCATTGTTAGCCATAAAGGAATTGAAGTTGACCCTAATAAAGTCAAAGCAATTCAATAAATTCCAGCACCAAGAATTGAAAAGCAAGTCAGAGGTTTCCTCAGGCGTTTGAATTATATTTCCAGATTTATTTCCCACATGACTGCAACATGTGAACCGGTCTTTAAGTTGTTAAAGAAAGATCAAGGTTGTGTGTGGACGGATGACTGCCAAAGGGCATTTGAGAGTATTAAATAATATCTTCTTGAACCTCCTATCTTGCTCCCTCCCGTAGAAGGAAGATCGTTGATTATGTATCTAACAGTGTTAAATAAATCCATGGGTTGTATTCTGGGACAACAGGATGAAACAGGGAAGAAGGAGTTCGCCATTTATTATCTCAGCAAAAAATTCACTGATTGTGAGTCGCGGTATTCCATGCTAGAAAATACATGTTGTGCTTTGGCCTGGGCGGCAAAGCGTTTGCGGCAGTATATGTTAAATCATACCACTTGGTTGATCTCCAAAATGGATCCAATCAAGTATATTTTTGAAAAAACTGCTCTTACTGGGAGAATTTCCCGCTGGAAGATGTTGTTATCTGAATACAATATCGAGTACCGCACTCAAAAGGCTATTAAAAGTAGTGTGTTGGCCGATTACCTCGCTCACCAACCGGTGGAAGATCATCAGTCTGCAGAATATGAATTCCTTGATGAGGATGTGATGTTCCTGAAAGTGAAAGATTGTGATGAACCATTGCCTGAGGAAGGCCCTGACCCTGAATCTCGTTGGAGTATGATTTTTGATGGAGCTGTGAATGCTTATGGTAAAGTAATTGGTGTTGTGATTGTCACTCCTCATGGATCGCACATTCCTTTTACTGCAAGGTTAACATTAGATTGCACTAATAATATGGCAGAATATGAGGCTTACATCATGGGTCTTGAGGAAGCTATTGATCTCATAATCAAAATTCTAGATGTGTATGGTGATTCAGCTTTGGTAATAAATCAGATTAAAGGAGAATGGGACACTCGTCACCCTGGCTTGATCCCTTACAAAGATTATGCTAGAAGATTATTATCCTTCTTCAATAAAGTTGAATTCCATCACATCCATAGAGATGAAAATCAAACGGCGGATGCTCTGGCAACTCTGGCTTCCATGTACCAAGTGAATACTTGGAATGATATACCCCGAATTACAGTTCGACTGCTAGATAGGCCCGCTCATGTGTTTACGATAGAGGAGGTAGCAGATGAAAAACCTTGGTATTATGATATCAAGCATTTTCTTTAGACTCAGGAATACCTGATTGGCGCGTCGAGGAAAGATAGAAAGACACTGAGAAGATTGGCAGGCAGTTTCTTCCTCAGTGAAAATGTGCTATACAAGAGAAATTATGACATGGTCTTGCTCAGATGCGTGGATAGACATGAAGCAGACATGTTGATGCATGAGATTCATGAAGGTTCATTTGGCACTCATGCTAATGGACATTTGATGGATAAAAAGATGCTAAGGGCAGGTTATTATTGGTTGACAATGGAATCTGACTGTTACAAATTTGCAAAGAAGTACCATAAATGCCAGGTTTATGCAGATAAGGTTCATGTGCCTCCGACACTTCTCAATGTGATTTCCTCCCCATGGCCTTTCTTTATGTGGGGTATAGACATGATCGGGATGATAGAACCCAAAGCTTCGAATGGGCACCGTTTTATCTTGGTAGCAATTGACTACTCCATCAAATGGGTAGAGGCTGCTTCATATGCCAATGTTACCAAACAGGTGGTTGTGCGTTTCATCAAAAATAATCTTATATGCCGGTATGGTATGCCAAGTAGAATCATCACCGACAATGGCTCGAATTTGAACAACAAGATGATGACTGAACTGTGCGAAGAATTCAAGATTGTCCATCATAATTCATCTCCATACAGGCCAAAGATGAATGGGGCTGTTGAAGCTGCTAATAAGAATATCAAGAGAATTATCCAGAAAATGGTTGTTACTTATAAGGATTGGCATGAAATGCTCCCTTTTGCTCTTCATGGATATCGAACATCTGTTCGCACTTCAACAGGAGCAACCCCGTTCTCCCTGGTGTATGGAATGGAAGTTGTACTCCCTGTCGAGGTAGAGATTCCCTCGTTGCGTGTGATAATGGAAACCAAATTGACAGAGGCTGAATGGGTCCAGAACAGGTTTGACCAATTGAATTTGATTGAGGAAAAGAGAATGACAGCTTTATGTCATGGGCAGATATATCAGAGAATAATGAAGAAAACATTTGATAAAAAGGTCAAACCTCATGAATTCAGAGAAGGCGACGTCGTGCTCAGGAAGATCATGTCTTTCAACACTGATTCTAAGGGCAAGTGGACTCCTAATTTTGAAGGCCCGTATGTTGTCAAGAAAACCTTCTCTGGTGGTGCATTAATTCTTGAAACTATGGATGGCGAGGAGTTCCCACGTCCCATGAATGCTGACGCAGTCAAGAAATACTTCGCCTAAAGAAATTAAAGAACAGCTCGCTAAGTTGAAAACCCGAAAGGGCGGCTTAGGCAAAAAGGAGCGTCTCGATAGGCCGAAAACCCGAAAGGGCGGTCTAGGCAAAAATTAGAGACATAAACAGAATAAATTTCCCGCTAAGTTGAAAACCCGCAAGGGCAGCTTAGGAAAAAGTTAGGGATTTTTCTTGGCAAGTAACTACGTCAGACAAGGCTTGATCGTTGAAGCAACAATCTTATCGGATCCTCATCATACTTCAACAAAAGCTGCTGCTCAGGATTTCAAAAGTTGTTAGGGGGAATAGTGGTCATTGTATCTCAACTATATTTTCCATTATGTATTACCATTTCCCAAACTTTGTAATCATCCATGGAGTCTCGCCATTCGCAAACTACCATTATATTAATGAAATTCGAGATTTTACCCAATTCTTTATGTTCTTATTTTATTTAGCTTGCAAAGACTCCTTTTATTACTGATGATAACTTTCAAAGCAAAAAGATTAAAAAGCAAAATTGACTTTTAAAAAAAAAAGGGGATATTTACAATTCAATTTACTTTAAGATTTGTGATGACACAATGACAACAAAAAATGGTGATCCCAGGAATGAACAAACTCCGGTTGTTTTGAGAAGATTTAATTCCTTCATGAAGGTTCTCTCAAGTCATTTTGCTGGTATGTGCACAATCTTTGTATGTGTCTCAGATAGTTAAAGACGATACCAATCAGTGTAAGATGCAGTATTGGGTTTGTGATCCCATTGTCCCCAGTCAAGTCTTGGTTTATGTTTGATTTTGGGTTTGCACGGTCAGAAGCCTCTGTCCCAGGTTCCCCAGAGAAGTCTTCCCTCATATGATGAAAGGTTTTATTCCCTTGGTGTGCTGAGATGTCGCTCTTTTTGCAGTATTGGCATTATTGTTGGTATTTATTTCCCAGGCAACTAGACCAGGGAAATATCTTTTCTGAGAAGTGTTGAAATGATTATCAACCTTTGGGTTTTCACCTGCCAAGTGTTGGGTTTGATTTAAAATACCCATGAGTTTGACCTCTTTCTATAATGTTGACTTCTTGATTCCCCGGGAAGGCTATCCCAATGCATCTTTTGTTGGAATAAGTTTTCATGATGTAAAGTTTCAATCCGCATCTTTCTCCAGGGAGGTAGGCTTGAATTCCCCAGTGAGGTTTGGTTGTTTCGGCGTCAGTCTGCTTTATTTGAGGCTTGTCTTGCAATCTCCAGTAGGCATGTTACTTTTGGAAAAAACTGGTTTCTCCGATGAAGCTGGAAGAAGGATGTTCTATTCCGGTACCTGTTTAATTTGTCTACCTCCGAATTATGTTTCTCTTTAGTAAAGTTAAAGGCAGGCAATAGGTTTGGTTTCCACATTTGGCCTTTACCTTTCTTGGAATGATCTTTCTGGTTGAAGTTTAGTTAAGTGTTGTTAATACCCGAGGCGGTTTTGTTTGTTTGTTCCTACTGATTGTGTATCTGTTTTACCAGCATACGCACGATAGCACTCATACATTCATACATACATCATGCATGGCTAAAATTGACAAATCATTGTTCATTGACATCGTGTTCTGATCTTTCTGTAGCGCTCCTTGCTTAGATGGATTTGGTTTTCCCTCTTGAGTTTATTTCTCAAAGGATGTATCTTCGTTGGCTGTCTTACTCCAGTTTATTTCTGATTTGGGTTTGTGGTTGCATGACAATATTATTTACTTTGTATTTCTGAAAACTTTGAGTTTTAGTTTGTGCATTTATTTTGCACGAGAAGACTTTATCTCCTCAGCAGGAATATCGTGGAATTTCCCCTGGAAGTCATATTTTTATCCCCAGAAAGTCATTTCTTTTTGCAATTCTCCATGACAACAAGTAACAAGTCTCTTTATTTGAGATAGCTTATGTTTGATCTTTTCCAGGCAGATTTCCTTGGTTAAAGAAGAAGTTGAGACCCGTTTTAGGTGAAACACCAGAATTTTGGGGAAAACTTGATATGATATATTTTCTCTTTCTACCTTCAGTGAAAGTTGGTAGACTATCGACAGTGAACATCGGTGTTTGTTATCTTTTTTCTATCTTCAATGAACGTTGATAGTTCATCATCAGTGAACGGCGGTGATATGATATATTTTCTCTTTCTACCTTCAGTGAATGTTGGTAGGACATCGGAAGTGAACGTCGGTGTTTGTTATCTTTTTGCTATCTTCAGTGAACGTTGATAGTTCATCGTCAGTGAACGACGGTGATATGATATATTTTCTCTTTCTACCTTCAGTGAACGTTGGTAGACCATCGGCAATGAACGTTGGTGTTTGTTATCTTTTTGCTATCTTCAGTGAATGTTGATAGTTCATCGTCAGTGAACGACAACGATATGATATATTTTCTCTTTCTACCTTCAGTGGACGTTGGTTGGACATCGGCAATGAATGTCGGTGTTTGTTATCTTTTTGCTATCTTCAGTGAATGTTAATAGTTCATCGTCAGTGAACGGCGGTGATATGATATATTTTCTCTTTCTACCTTCAATGAACATTGGTAGGACATCGGCAGTGAACGTAGGTGTTTGTTATCTTTTTTCTATCTTCAGTGAATGTTGATAGTTCATCGTCAGTGAATGGCGGTGATATGATATATTTTCTCTTTCTACCTTCAGTGAACGTTGGTAGGACATCGGCAGTGAACGTTGGTGTTTGTTATCTTTTTGCTATCTTTAGTGAATGTTGATAGTTCATCGTCAGTGAACAGCGGTGATATGATATATTTTCTCTTCCTACCTTCAGTGAACGTTGGTAGACCATCGACAGTGAACGTCAGTGTTTATTATATTTTTGCTATCTTTAGTGAACACTGATAGTTCATCGTCAGTGAACGACGGTGATATGATATATTTTCTCTTTCTACCTTCAGTGAATGTTGGTAGACCATCGGCAGTGAACATCGGTGTTTGTTATCTTTTTTTCTATCTTCAGTGAACATTGATAGTTCATCGTCAGTGAACGGCGGTGATATGATATTCTCTTTCTACCTTCAGTGAAAGTTGGTAGACCATCGGCAGTGAACGTAGATGCTTGTTATCTTCCTCTCTGATTCAGTTCTTTTGGTCCACCAGTGATTTATTTTCCTGGTGGGGTTGCTCCTTTGTTTCTTTATTTTTGTTGCATCCCCAGTGATACTTTGCGTCTCTTTGGTACTGTTTATACGCATTCATATGCATAAGCATTTGCATGGCATCTTAAGGCCAAAAATAGTGTTTGTTTTATATTTCAGTATCTTCGATCACGTCGACACAAAGATTTTCAACCTTCGTATCTCCGGATAGAAGAAACTTAAATAAGGGCAGCTGTTGTACCCCAATTTTTGCCCCTAAGATCCCTTCATCATACCATGTTGATTCAATCACAACAAGATCACATTAGGGCTTTTGTTTCTTCTCCCTATCTTTAGCTTTGCTCTTTGAGGAATCCCAAAGCACCTTGACTTGTTTTCTTTTGTGATCATGAATATTTTGCTTTGATTTTCTTTCTAATTAATCAAATGCAATGTTGGTTTTTCTTACTCGTTAATAATGTAGGTAAAGGCAATGAGGTTTAGCAAGTTGCTTCATGGGTTCATGAGTTTATTTCCATGCCCTAGTCAACATAGCTTGAGAAGTTCAAACCTCACCATTGAAGTTGTTTTGTAAGAAATGGCATGACAAGGCTTATTTTGGTTCAACATATTTCAAAATTATCAAAATTGATTCAAAAGTACAAGGGGTTAAGGGAAGAAGTTGTCATGATTGGACAAGGTCTTGTTCCTATTGGTTACAAGAGCACATTTCTCTCAAATTTCAAGATATGGAAGTGGTTTTGGTGGCTATGAATCCTCATCATCATCCTCAACAACTTATATTCCCAAAGAAAGAATATTGGGACAAGAAGTTTGTTCAAACTTGTCAAAGTTCCTCAAAGCATTCTCTTGGTCTAGAAGCTAGGATTTTGAACTTCAAAAGAGTATATCTTGCTCACCTTTTGTTATTTTTGAGTGATTCCAAAGAAATATTTCTCTTTAAAGAGTTACCAACAAATCACTTCAAAAGTTCCAAGGAGTTTTCATGTGGAAGGAACTTGGTGAAGAAGAAAGATTACAAGTCATCCAGATGAATCCACAATTTTCCATATGTGAGTTCAAATGGTCATAAATTGGTCAATTTTTATCACCTTGAGTCCATTCTTTTTCCAGGATGATCTTAAAGATGTGTAATTTATGCCTTCTTTAATATGAAAAGTGAGAAAATGGATGTAAGTTTCCTTAAATATGCAAAAGATTATAGGTCATTTCATGATTTTTGGCAAACTTCAACAAGTCATAACTTGCTCATTTTTTTTGAGATTTTGAGTGGTTCAAATTTCAAAATATCATTCAAGAGATCTACTTCAATCCATATTTTTTGGTCAAGAGAAAATTCTAAGTGGAAGGCCATGTTTGGATACAAAAGATTATAGGTCATTTTTGAAGAAGAATTTGAAATATTTCTAAGTATGGAAAGTCAACTATTTTTCTTCAACTTTGACTCCATGTAACTTTCAGCTCAAGCATCCATTTGATTCCATTATTTTTCCATTGCAAAGCTTGTAACCATCTTTCCAAAGCATCAAGAATTATGCCCTAAGACCCATTGAGTTGGAAATGCCATGAATTTGAATTTGGTAATTTGAAACTGAATTTTTCACATAGTCAGAATTTTGAAATCCATAATGTGATTTCTAAACACAAGATGTATACGCATTTTTTATTTAAACTTGTTTAGCAAACTTGCCAGAAGTGATTAGCACCCCAAAACGCAAGGTTTGGCTGAGTTTTGATGGAAATGAAGTCACACTTCACTCGTGCTTGACCTTCACTCAATTTCCCTCCAAACTTCCTTGTTTCTTCAAATTTTCATTCCCATTCACTTCCCTATAAATAGAGGGTCATCCCCCATCCATTTTCCCAAGCTTAGAGAGCCAAGAACACACTGTCAAAACCTCACACGAACCCACTTTTTTTGAATTCGGTTTCTGAGATTTAAGCTTCCTTTTCCAAAATTCTTTACGCATTCATCATCCTTGAGCATCATATAAACTCTCCAGCACTTAAACCAATCAAAACGAGCCATAATTCAAGCTACAGAAGTCCAGTTTCAGAGTTTCTTACTTGAACTTCGAAAAGGTAGAATTCTCCACCATTTGGATCCAAATCAAGCGCTAATCTATTCTACTCCTTCTTCTGATTCTAATGTTGCTTACAATTTTTAAATCCATTGAGAATTGAGAGAGAAATCTCAAATTGAAGGTGCTCGCTATTTTCTGGGTTTTTGATTCATATCTCTCTCTATACCTTATATAAATTTGGCGCGATGGTTGTGTTAGAATCGTGTTGAAGAGACGAGTTCAATGATGCTAGCCTGGGATCCTAATTTTTCCATTTGAAGGATCTCACAAAATCCCCATTGCAGGGTGTCTGGAGGTTGAAGACGATGACATGTCTCATCTCAGCCAATGATAGCGTGTCAAACGTTTTAATTTCATTGGTTGCCCTTTTTCTGATCACATGTGTGTTTCACTAAGGTCCATATCAAGCATAACGCGTCTGGTCCATTGGATTAGCTTACTAACGCATTTTGACTATGATCTGATGGTCCACATCTTTTTGGTTTTATTTTATTTTCTGATTTTATATTTTTATTGATTTAATTTTCAAAAATTCATAACTCTTTTATTTTTTATCCAAAAATTATGAAAAAATTCACAAAAATACTCTGAATTATTTCTGATCTCATGACTATCTTTTCACATTTTTATTTTAGCATTTGGTATTTTTTATATTATTTGCTTTCTTTTAATTACTTAAAAAATACTTCCTGACATTTTTTAATTCTGGAAAAATTCATAAATATTATTTTGCATATTTTTTACTTTCTGAAAATTTTATGGAATTTTATGTTGAGGTTTACTATTTTTGATATATTTTATGTTTTTTTAGCAATTTTAAATAGTTTAAAAATAGTTTCTGATTTTTAAAAATTACCAAAATTTTTATAAAAATATTTGGATCCATTTCTGATTTTTCTATGGCCTTATTTTTCATTTCTTGATTAATTTGAACATAATTGATATTTTCCTCATTATTTTCTATTTTTAAACATTTTTTTAAACCTTTTTTAATGTATATATTAAATATGATATTATTTTGTGATTATTTTCTGGCTGATCTTGGGTTAGGTTTTGGATTATGAACTTTATTAACATCATTGGATCCATGGTGTCGAGTTTAAATCCATAAAAAATGGATGAATGCTTTTAATAATAGTTTGATTAAAATTTAATTCAAATGTGGTTTGTATATTTTATTTTTTTTACCCTAATCCTCTTTATCTCATCCCCTTCTTATTGCACTAAATGTTGTTGGAGCATGATATCTATATCATGTCTCAAAACAAATGGTGCATAGATTGCTATTGACCGGCCTCAAAATAGGTGTGACTTCTATATAAGTCCACTTACGATTGCTTAACATAGCGCTAAAATTTGTCCCGATTCGAATAAATGATCATTCGTGGCCCAAACTTATGATTGCAAGCCCAAGTATGTTAATTTGATCTCTTTGATCCAATAACCTTGAGATTCATTGTGTGGAGGCTTTGGTTCTACCAATCCTCTAATGGATCTACAACACCTTTGGTCAACGCGGATCACTTAAACATCGTTGATCATTAAATGGTACTTGTGAGAATTCCAAATGGATGATATACTTGACAAAAAGAAAATGCAACTTGTTGTGTGGAGGCTTTGGTTCTACCAATCCTCTAATGAGTTCCAAATACAAGTTTCAAGATGGTCATCTAACTAACCACTAATTATTGACTTGTTTTATCTTATGATTTTATTCTTTTTTATGCTTTATGTACTATTTATTTTTAACATTTTTATTTCATGCCATTTTCATCTTTGCTCATTTGAGCATTTATTTTCTTGCCATTTTTACTTTGCTCACTTGAGCTTTTCTTTTCTTTTCTTAAGATACTTAATAATCAACATAAACCCTAAAAAACTCTTAATGGTACTTGGACTATTTGGTTACTATCCTTGGCATTATGGAGAATGGGACTTTTTCTTGGACTTAGGATTAGAAACCTTGGCCTATCTTGGAGACCTTGTGATCTTATCTGATTATTTTGTCTGGAGTTCTTGAGGTTTACCTCAAGACATTGGATTTCTTGTTTGTTTTTGTGTGCAGGTTTTTGTGATTACACTCTTTGTTTGTAATCTGGAATTCACCCGTATACAGTCGTTACTCTGCCCAATTTTTGTGAAGACTTAATAGACTTGAAGTTTGGTTCTCTCAAGAGGTCTAGTATCTTTGCTTGCTTGGTTTTAATCCAAAGAATGAGAATTCTATCTTGGCTCATAATGTCAAGTTTTGGCTTCTTGTTGGTTAGATGATTCTTCTCCTTAGCTTTTACCTTATGCTTTAGGATAGTCTCTTCTTCTCCTCCTATCTTCTTTAATTTCAAAAATCTTCTCCCTCCTTTTGAAAACTCTTCTTGTTTCTAAAATTGAACCACTTTCATAATAAACTTGGACCTAGGTCCATGCATTTTCAAAATCTTTTCATAAATAAACTTCAATCAACTTAACAATACCTTGACTTTTTTTTGTGTGAAGACTAAAAGTCAATCAATCTTATTTCAAACCATTTTTCCACTTTGGCTTTTTTATCTTTAAACTTTTTCTCAAAAGATTATACTCTTGTCAAATCCTTGTAGTGATGCAAACAACTATACTTCTACAATATGTAGTGAAGTGAGATATTTTCCACTTGGGTGTTGAGTGAGGCATTGTTGATTTTAAGATCCAAGCCATATCCTCCACTTTGAGATGATGAAAATTCTCCTTTCTCATGATTGTGGGTAGTAAGTATGTTTTCCACACGGACAATGTCGATGATGTCTTATCTCTTAAAATTAACCAACACACCTGTGTTTCAAATTTTTAAAAGAGGAACTATGTGTACCCTGATCCCCTATTGAACAAAAGGTGGTACATAGGCACTAAATGTTCACAATCGCGGCGGGTGAAAAAATCATAAAAAAATATTTCTCTTCTCACCTCCACCGTCCATTTTCTATACAAAACATTTTTTATAGCCAAAATATACAGATTTTCTCAAAGAGGTTCATGCGGAGTACCGTAGATGTTTAGGGTGCTAATAACTTCCCTTTGCATAACCAACCCCCTTACCTTGAATATTTCCCCCTCTTTTTGGGTTACTCGCTCTTTTCCCATTCCTTTGGGAACAATAAAGCGCGGTGGCAATTTTTATTTTTGATTTATATAAAGTCTAGTCAATCCAATAGCTTAGTCTTGAACATTTCTACCGCCACAGTTGCATGATCATACAATAAAAGTAAAAAATAAGTGATTGTTGTATCCAAAGAAAACCTTGGTTGGTTCCTCAACTGTCTCGAAATTTCTTTTGAGAGATGAATGTTTAGATCGAGTTAACTGGACTTAGGACTGGAGAACATCATGAAGGGGGTTGGCACCCAATAACTTTGAGCCTTAAAATCCATTTTTCTAAAAAACCGTGAACTAAGCCACATTACAACCCTCAAAAGTCCTAATTGAAACAAGGTTTATTTCGAAAGCATACTTCAACGGGATAGCGTTTTCTGACTCTCATGAATCTTACTAAATTTTTTGTGTTGGTATCATATGCTTTTGTTATCTTTGATAAAAAAATAAAAATAAAATCAATTTTGCGTCCTGGCTAGTGATTCATTCATAAGGGTTTGTGAAATATCTTCAATAAAATCTTCAAGATTTACATAACTGTTGCATTAGAATCATCATTCTTAGAATAAATATTGTTCTGCTTGTAAAACCAATGCATGATATCAAATAAGCTTACATTTGAGTATCAGCAAAGGGCATGTAGCTAAGAAGAAGTTGTCGAGTAAAGAAGATGCAACATTAAGCTAATCTAGGGCAATTACGTCGAGATTCGACGAATCTCTAGGAACTTTTTGGTCAGGCAAATTATCTTAAAAGCAGACAGCCAAGGGCAAGTCGTGAAAAATATCTCGACCAGTACGGTAAACTTGGGTCACCAAATTTGTTTCCAAGGGCATTTCCAGATTTTGTCAAGACAATTACTATGTTCTTCCCCAAGCCGAAGATCTTCCTCGAGCAGGACTGTTTCTCATGATCTGCCTTGTAGAGGTGTGCATGGTTCCCTCTACGGCAGCTGACCAGTTAGTGGGTTTCCTCCAGGCTGTGGTGTGGTGTTGGGTTTACAATCTCATTCTCTTCCCCAGTTAAGTCTTGGTTCATACTTTCTTCAAGTTATTATTTGATGGTGGGTTTGTAATCCCATTCTCCCCAATCAAGTCTTGATTCAGATTTCTTTGACTGAAGGGTGTTACACCCTCCAGTTATGACATTGTCATTGTTGTGTACCTTAAGCAACCATACAAGGGAAATACACATTCTAAGATGTTTTGAGATAAGCGGCTACCCCTTGGGTTTTCTCTCGCTATATGCTGAGTTTGATTTAAAATCCCCATGAGCTGACCTAATTATTATGTTGTTGTTAATTTTATAATTCTCCATATGTGTCAAATATGATGCTTCCCTCTGAAGTTGTTATCCCATGAAATTCTATGATCTCTCTCCAGAGAATTTTGCACAACTATTATGCCTAATATTGAAGACTGTATCCAGGCTCTCTTTGGTGTGTGTGGATTCTTTTCCCCCAATGAAGTTAGCATAAAAATCCCCAGTTGAAGCATCAAGGACGTAGTTTTTAATCTTCCTAGTGAGGTCTGTATTGACATCCCCAGTTGAAGTCTCGACGACATAGTTTTCATCTTCCCCTAGTGAATTTAGTTTTGGAATCTCCAGTGAAGTCTAGACGATGAAGCTTCCTCTTCCCTTATCGAAGTCCGTATTGGTATTCCCCGGTGAAACCTAGAGGAGTTTATTGTATTCCCACAACTTTACTTGTTGCTAGTCAGGTGGTTCTTTTATTGTTTTCAAGCCATGTTCTTCCCAGCGAAGTTAAGCCGTGAAATAGGATTGTGTTTCCTCTGTTGATGCTCACCCTCTTGTGGAATCTAATCTTCATCCTGCATGTGACTTGGCCGAGTGTTGTCTTCACCCAAGATTAGATTTATCTGGTTATCCCCAGTCTATTATGTTTATTTTGTCAGCATATACATGATAACATCCATACATTCACACACATCATGCATATATGAATTTAAAATCCATTCCTCATTTGCATTCATTAATGCTTTGTTGGCATATTATTCTCCTTGCAGAGTTCTGTTACCCTCTTTCCAATAGAGTTGTCAACTTTGAACAGAAAGTGTATATCCTTTCAATTTCCCCACTGAGTTATCCCTCGGAGAAGAATTTTGCTTTGGCTCTCCTATCCAGTTCATTATCTGGATGGAGTGTGACCCCCCTTTTGAGTTTATTTCTCATCAGGTGCAATCTTGGTTGATTATTCTATTCCAGTTTATTTCTGGTTTGAATCTGTAGTCCCCGACAATATTATTATTCTGATTTCTGCAGGCTTCGAGCCTTGATTTGAGAATGTGCATTTATTTTGCACGCAAAGACTTTTTCTCCTCAACAGGAATGTATTAGGATTTCCCTAGGAAATAAAGCTTCATTTCCCGCAAGTCTTATTATAATTCCTTCTTAAACAGCAAACGACAGTTCTTTTTATTTGAGAAACTTGTTCTTCCCAGTAAGTATGTTAATGCAGGAAGATGTTTTTTTAATGAATGGTAATCTCGTCATTATGGGAGATAGTTCATTGATGAAGATTGTTATTCCAATGAATGGTAGCCTTGTCATTATTGGAGGTAGTTCGTTGTTGAGATCTATATTCCAATGAATGATAGTCTCTTCATTATTTGAGATAGTTCGTTGTTGAATTTGGATGTACTTTAATGATAAAGACAGTTGTTGAAAGATTCCTACAACATTGTTTTTACCCTTTCCAGATGAGATATCTTGGTTAAAGAAGAAACTGGGACCAGTTCGTGGCTTATAGTCAGGATCGAGGGGAAGTTTATCTGATTTTCCATCAAATGGTATCTCTTCGAGGAAGTTTCACAAGATAAGTTTGTTGTGAAATCTTTACAAGTGGTAGTCTCTTTATTTGAGATATCTTGTATTTTTACCCTTTCCAGGTGAAATATCTTGGTTAAAGAAGAAACTGAGACCAGTTTGTGGCTTATAGTCAGGATCGAGGGGAAGTTTATTTGATTCTCCATCAAATGGTATCTCTTCGATGAAGTTTCGCAAGAGAAGTTTGTTGTCAAATCTGTACAAGTGGTAGTCTCTTTATTTGAGATAGCTTGTATTTTTACCCTTTCCAGGTGAAACATCTTGGTTAAAGAAGAAACTGAGACCAGTTCGTGGCTTATAGTCAGGATCAAGGGAAAGTTTATCTGATTCACCACCAAATGGTATCTCTTCGAGAAAGTTTCGCAAGAGAAGTTTGTTGTGAAATTTGTACAAGTGGTAGTCTCTTTATTTGAGATAGATTGAATTTTTACCCTTTCCAGGTGAAATATCTTGGTTAAAGAAGAAACTGAGACCAATTTGTGGCTTATAGTCAGGATCGAGGGGAAGTTTATCTAATTCTGTATCAAATGGTATCTCTTCGAGGAAGTTTCACAAGAGAAGTTTGTTATGAAATCTGTACAAGTGGTAGTCTCTTTATTTGAGATAGCTTGTATTTTTACCCTTTCCAGGTGAAGTATTTTGGTTAAAGAAGAAACTGAGACCAGTTTGTGGCTTATAGTCAAGATCAAGGGGAAGTTTATCTAATTCTCTATCAAATGGTATCTCTTCGAGGAAGTTTCGCAAGAGAAGTTTGTTGTGAAATCTGTACAAGTGGTAGTCTCTTTATTTGAGATAGCTTGTATTTTTACCCTTTCCAGGTGAAGTATCTTGGTTAAGGAAGAAACTGAGAACAGTTCGTGGCTTATAGTCAGGATCGAGGGGAAGTTTATCTAATTCTCCATCAAATGGTATCTCTTCGAGGAAGTTTCGCAAGAGAAGTTTGTTGTGAAATCTTTACAAGTGGTAGTCTCTTATTTGAGATAGTTTGTATTTTTTACCCTTTCCAGGTGAAATATCTTGGTTAAAGAAGAAACTGAGACCAGTTTGTGGCTTATAGTCTGGATCGAGGGGAAGTTTATCTGATTCTCTATCAAATGGTATCTCTTCGAGGAAGTTTCGCAAGAGAAGTTTGTTGTGAAATATTTACAAGTGGTAGTCTCTTTATTTGAGATAGCTTGTGTTTTTACCCTTTCTAGGTGCAATATCTTGGTTAAAGAAGAAACTGAGACCAGTTCGTGGCTTATAGTCTGGATTGAGGGGAAGTTTATCTGATTCTCCATCAAATGGTATCTCTTCGAGAAAGTTTCGCAAAAGAAGTTTGTTGTGAAATCTTTACAAGTGGTAGTCTCTTTATTTGAGATAGCTTTTATTGTTACCCTTTCCAGGTGAAATATCTTGGTTAAAGAAGAAACTGAGACCAGTTCGTGGCTTATCGTCAGGATCGAGGGGAAGTTTATCTGATTCTCCATCGAATGGTATCTCTTCGAGGGAGTTTCACAAGAGAAGTTTGTTGTGAAATATTTACAAGTGGTAGTCTCTTTATTTGAGATAGTTTGTATTTTTACCCTTTCCAGGTGAAACATCTTGGTTAAAGAAGAAACTGAGACCAGTTCGTGGCTTATAGTCAAGATCGAGGGAAAGTTTATCTGATTCTCCATCAAATGGTATCTCTTCGAGGAAGTTTCGCAAGAGAAGTTTGTTGAGAAATCTTTACAAGTGGTAGTCTCTTTAGTTGGAGATAGCTAGTATTTCTATTTATTCTAAGTAGAACGCCATAATTTTGGGAAGTTCGTCATTGTTCTTTGAGACATCACCTCCAGTAAAAGCTGGTGTATTCTCTTTTTTCTCTACCTTCAATAAAAGTCAGTATTGTCTTTTTTTTCTTTCTACCTTCATTCTTGAGTGGGTAGTCCATTACCATTCTTAGGCAAGATTGATCTCTTCCTCCTCGATTGGACTTTAATCCGATTGAGTTTAGTTGTTTCCAGCCATAGGTGTTGACGTTAAACCATTATTATCAGGCATAAGCACTGATACAAAGCATTCACTTACTAATCTAGGTATTGATGTTTATCGTCATCTCTGAGCAGGTATTATCTTCACCGTTTCTGTTCGCGCTCTTCTGTTTAGCAGGTGTTAATCCTCTGTGTTGATGTTACTCTCTTTTTGCTATCTCCTATATGAATGGGTAGTTCACAGTTCTCGCTTAATCGTTGTTATCCTCCATTTGATGAGTTGATGTTATTTGGTCTCTTCTCTAGACCTTTCCCAATCGAGTCAATTTATCTCCAATGGATTCAAAATTCTATCCCTAGAGTCGTGTTGTTCCCCAGAGATTTATTTTCCTGGTCGATTTTCTTTTTAAAGTTTGTTGATTTTATTTTCATTTCTCCAGTGTGTGTCTGGCCCATATGCATGAAGTTTATATGTTACATCCGTAATCATAAACATCGAATGGCATCTTAGGGCCAAAAATAGAGTTTGTTTTATATTTAAGTATCTTCAATCGCGTCGAAATGAAGATTTTAATCTTCGTATCTCCGGATAGAAGAAACTTAAATAAGGGCAGCTGTTATACCCCAATTTTTCCCCCTAATATCCCTCATCATACTCTATACATATCACACATAGCGCTGGCCTCATGTTTGTAGGATCAAAGAGCTTTAGAATTGGGGATTCTCTCTATGAATTGAGGCTGTCGTCTTACTCAAAATTGATTCAACTGGTGCTCTCATTATTCTTGGTATGAGATCAGGGTTTTGGATCTCAAGCAGCATAGATGTCTTTGCTATCAGGTTTCCTCAAGATACAAATTTTTCTTCATCAGAGTTCTTTCAAGGAACAAAGGAATTAGGGTTTAACTCAGCCAGAGAATCAGGATTTATCTTCATTTTATTTGAGCTTGGTAGTGATTCTTCTATGGAGGTTTATTGAATTAATGTCTCACTTCAAAGCTATGTTGAGCACTACTCTTCCCTTGTGATTCTATTTGTTACATGGTTAAGGATTGATTGAAGATTTCATCAAGATAACTCTTGGTGCTCAAACTGTGAATGAATGTAGGTTTGCTTCTTGGACTTTGATTAAATAGAAGATTTAGATTGAGGTTTCGTTGGAGGTGATTTGAAGATTCGTTCAAGAAATTCCTTTAAGCCCGGATTAATTCAAGAAAATTCGTATAATGGCTTGTTTGGAATTCAAAGTTGGTGATTCAAATATCATTCAAAGTCAATGCAGATTCAAGCCCGTTTTATGAGAATTTCTTTAAAGGAGATTTACTTGAAACTTAAGACATTTCTCATTCATTTCGATTCTATTCAAATCCCTTTCAAGTGAATATTTTGGCGCAATTTGTCAAATAGATTTATATTTTAAAGAGAGGTTGTCAGATAGTTGCATTTTATAACTTGTAAAAAAAAGACATTACAATATTCTTGGTTGATAACATCTAGCTCTTACAATTGAAGGCAACTGGTTTACTCAGTGCGGTATTCTATTTATACACACGATATTGCACTTATGTGTTAAATGAAATGCTAATACAATGCCATGCTACAAGTTGCAAAATCCAATACAAGTTAATAAAGCTACCAAGACCGGGATCATGAAGAGGCATCCCAACTACTTTGATCCCAAAGCAAGTCGGAAACATGCATACAACGTCCCTCTATGCAACATTTGCATCCCTTGTTCACGACAAAAATAGCCCATTGGAAGGTGAGAGGGTGATATTATTCTCATACAGAAGTGTCTTAATTTCCATAATGTTTTCCTTGCAATTATGCGAAGCTAAACATCCATTTAGCTTGTCAAACATTGCCCGAGTGATGGATGTTGCTGAAAAGTTGAAGTCAAGACAATAGTTTCCTCCAGAGAAGTTTATTTAAATACTGAAGCTAATGGAGCATAGGTAGGGTGGAAAAGATTATGTATCAGCAAGGACAATAGCCTTTTATATCCAGGCACATTCAATCTCACGGAAGTGTAGGTCGAATTTGATGCATTAACTGGAAGCAATATTTCCGCCCTTGACATTGGTGTGCTTGTTGTTCAAATGAATGACAGTCCAACGAATGGACATATGGATGGGTTGCATTAAAAAAATCAGGAAGAGTGAAACTCAAAATAAATTAGAAATAACCATAACAAGTTCAACTGATTTTTCAATCGAAGGAATAATTTCCATAACAGAATTGTCAACTAAAAAAAGTGGATAGTAGAATCTGTAACAAAATTTCCAAGGCTAGATAACAGGTTCATAACAGTATTCTGAAGGGGATTCATTACAAAGGAAGAATCAGAAAAGTTTTACCGGAGAGAGATTCTCTTTGAGGCTGGTTTTCCCACCTTCATCTTCAGCCTATATCACCATACTCTGAACCATAGGAAGGTGAAACCGGATCAAAACTTTTGTAACCAACTTCGATCCTCATTTTGAATCCGCAATTCTAACCTCACGCACAATCATCACCATATCTTCTGCATCGTCATCATCATTACCGTTCATTCATCATCTGCAAAAACAACAAATTCAGAGCACATGGAAATTAAGAAAATAGCAGGACACAGGCTGAGTGCAAAATGAAAGAAGTAAAAAGAAGGAAAATCAAGAAGACTTACTAATACTCAAAATATCAGAGTTCCCAAAACAAACTGTTATAACATAAATTGGCCAGACCATCAACATATAACTAACTCTCTAACACCTCTAACTGTTTTTCCTAACTAATTTCTAACGGCTAACATATTAATAATAGAATTGAGAATTGAAAGGGGATTGATAACAGAAAACAAAAAAAGGATGGAAAAAGGACTGATCTTTCAATTCTCTCGGGAATCTCTGATCTGGAACATTGACTCTCTCTTCCATCTTCAGGCCCTCTCCCTCTGATCCATCTTCATCTTCAACTTTCCATTCCTTTTTCTCCATTCAGAACCTCTATCATCCTCAACTCAGTAACACTTCATCACTACAAAAACTCATTCGTTCTTCCATCTGCAACCTTCCTTTAACATCATCTTTATCATTATTCTTCATTCTTCAGAAGAATCACCATATTCATTCACCAAAACTAATAAACTACACCTTGCATCTCTCTGCACGCTCTCTTTGAATATTCATCATCAACACTTCAATCCTTCATCTCTGCCTCGACTCTCTTCATCATCTACGTATTTCCATCTTCACCGCGTCGCTCAACAACTTCGCAACCTACAACATCGTGACTTCAACAGAACGTAATCTTCGTTCTTCAATATTTAATAATCAACAACAAATCTGCATCATCAACACACGGTTACAACAACAACATTACTGAATCCGTAACTTTCAACATTAACAATACCGACACATACATGGAAGTAATTCAAGAAAAAGAATAGAAGAAGCAGAAGCAGACGGAGCCAAATAAAGAAAATAGGATAAGAAGAGAAAGTTGAAGTCGTTACCTCAGTTTAGCAGTGGTCGAAAATCTCCGGCACCGTACCGGAAATTAAGGCTCCATACAGGTTCCTCCTAAACGCTTTTGATTCTTATCTATGTGACTAGGTTTGATTAGGATCTTGCTTGCTTAATTACATGGAATTATGCTCAATTGATGTCTCCGGATGCTAGGGTTTCCGTTAGGCTTAGATTTAAAGAGTTGATTGAAGGTTGAATCAGTGAAGAGAGCTGAGTCCGAATCAGTGGTCATATTCCAAATTAGAGGAAGATTTGTGTTGAATTTTTTTCAATTTCATTGAGCTTAAAGAAGTTTGCCGCCATCGGAGCGATTCACATCGCCGTGGAGTTTCAAGAAGAAGAACATTGAGAGACGGAAGTGTTGAAGCGAAATCGGATGAATAAGTGAGTTAGACGAAGTTGATGATGGCAAGGTTGGTGCCATGTTTCGTATCGAAGAGGGAGAGAGTCGAGTTCCTAGAGAAGCTGAACATCCACATGAGTTTAAACCCTAAACATGTGTAATACGATACCGTTTTAGAATAATGAACATGGAGAATGGATTGTTGGATTGGATTGGGCTGAACTGAAATCCTTCTAAGTCCATCACCACTTTTTTTGAAAGCTTCTGCCTTGCCAAAATTTGAATTGCTTGGGCTTCATTCAGTGGGCCTCACGCCTATGCCTCTTCTACTGACCATATACCTCATCTAGAATTTACACTCCCTGACTCTCTCTTTTTCTTTTTATATTTATTTGTTTTTTTAATTTTTTTCTTGTTCTATTTTCTTTTTAAAAAAAACAATTAAAAATATGAGAACATAATAGAATTTTCTCTAGATTTTCTTATTTTAGAATTTTTGTCAGAATTTTCTATTATAGTTATGCTTAAATAATCATTTCGTTACCGAGACTTGTGATTCACCTTTGCATGTTGAGTTGAGTCTTATGCAAGATCATTATTTGATATGCGGATGTGTTTTGGATTTTAATTGTGATTTATTTTCACATCGATGAAGCTTCGACATCTATTCTGAATATTCGATCTCTGACTGTTTGTTTGTTAATGCCAGCTCGCGCGAAGTATCTCATATTTCTTTACTTTGGTTTCATTTTTTGCGGACATCATTGTTCGTTTGGTATTATACTTCTTTCAAGTTATATTTCCGCATTTATCACTTTTCTAGATATCATGAGAAGTGGGAAATAAAGAGCGTGCGCTCAAAGTCGCTGTTTAAAGACCTGTAGCAGGCATTCTGCACTTCATACCTTATATGTGTTGTGCTTGTGTTTGTTTCCTTTCTTGGTGATTGATGAGTCACTCAATTTAGAAATTGAGATCACGACTTTGCTCTCAGTGCATGCTCCCTATAGGACTTTATCTCTTTCCTTTATTTCTTGATGATCGATGAGTCACTCAATTTAGACATTGAGATCACGACTTCGCTCTCATTGTATGTTCCCTATAGGATAGTTTGTTAGACTTTCTTTGGCATGCTAACTTAGATAGGATCCCTCATTATATGATAACATTATATTAGAGATAGGTTAGTCTCCCTCAGATGTTTTCTTCCCATTTTTTGCATAATCGCATTTAAAACTAAAACTTCTTTTTTCTTAGCAAATGTATAAAAAGTGCTAAGCATATAAAAATTCTTTTCATGATAAAAAATACCAACCAATCCATTTCTTTTCTCCATTCGGATTTTCTCTTCTAAGAGCATGTTAGCTCCTTTCTACTACAGGTCATAAGTCTCCAAAGGTCAAACAGCGGTGGAATGATCGAATGCAACATTGTTCATTTAAAAAAATACAAACAAACAAAATATATGAGCCGAACTACGGCGCTTTGATTCCTTAAAGGGGATGCGTAGGCATCTGGTCACGGGGCTCAGCCGAGCGAAAATTGTAAATACTTCCTTCTTTTCCCCGTGTTTTCTTTTCATGCATTCCCTCTTAGTTTATAACGCTTAAGCATTATATTGAACACACCCTTTGATTAGAATAACGAGAGTGGATCCCGTAGAGTACTATGGACGTGTGGGGTACTAATACCTTCCCCTCACGTAATCGACTCCCTTACCCTATCTCTCGGTCGCAAGACCTTGATTTCCCCCTTTAGCTTTTTCTTCGATGATTTTCCTTTCTGTTTTATTGGATAAATAAATACTCAGTGGCGACTTCATTGATTTTATCGCTACAATCACCATCACTACTTTTTTCGTCTTCATCAGTATTACCATCAAGGCTATCTTCATTGACTTGAAAAACATTAGGACTTGCAACCTTGTACATCATATCTGCTACATTGTGCTCAATCCATATATGGACAACAACTACTTACAACACAAGCAACCTAATCATCAAAAAATTATTGATTTGGCACTCTTATTTAAAAATGCATTGGCTGAAGAAAATTGAGTTTAGTTTCAAATGGAAGAGAAATCCGCTCACTCCAAATAATATACAAAAAGATATATATGACTAGATTACCAGAGTAACATATATATTTAATTTCTAACCCGAACTTACCACTCAATCATCTCAGTCAACATCTAACTAAATCAAGAAATTCAAAACTTTATTTTATGCATATTTGAGTCTAGTCTATTATATTCATGCCACATCAAATCTATTTCTATGTGACACCTCTAAACACTCATCTTCAATTTTCAATTTTTTTTATTATTAGATGTCATGGGTTCAACACCCGATAATACAAAAGTCTATCAATTTAACAAGTAATTACTAATAAATTTAATATAAAATAATTTTATAAACTTTAAACAATAGTTTATATATTTTTCTTACGATCTTTTTAGCTATTTAGTTATTATTATATATTCTTGAAAGATAAAATTAATTCTGTCTATTTACTCAATATAGGTCAATTAGTTAAATCAATATAATATAAATTTTGTTTAGAAAAAATAATACAATTAACTACTTACAAGAACTTAGTTGATAGATAAACATATAAAGTAAGACAAAAAATAAAATATCAACCTTAAAAGATCCGAACGACTTAGACTCTATGTATCAATCATCACCGTAAAAATTAAGATCTAAAATAAACTTTTATATTTTTTGAAAAATACACTTTTAATTTTGTATTTTATTCCTCAAATCATTAAATTATATCATTAAATTTTATTAAGATTGCATGGATAACCTTATTGAAATAGACGATATTTTTTATCTTTTAATCTTTGGTGAATTTGTCTCTCATCCATAAAAGAAGGTAAATCTCCCCCCAAACTTGAACTAAATATTATTCGCAATGTTTTAGCTAAAGGAAAGGAAGGTTAAATCACAAAGAACCTTACCGAGGAGGTAGAGGGAAACACAACATCAACTGTTGCATCATTTCTTGCATGTTATCTAAAATTATGCCTTGCTAGACTTGCTCCTCTCTAATGTCTTGGATTTCATTATGAACTTAATCCCACCGGTCTTTATTTGTTGCGGATGTGCCAGTTTCGGTGTAACTAGGCTGGGTGAGTGGTTCAGTTTCATCTCCTATAGTTGTACGTATCAATATTATCAAAATTGGGGTCGTCGTCTTCCTCGGATGGGTTACCCAGAGAATGGACAGTCGTCGTATACAATAAATTTCTTTTAATATCAACTCGTACTCTTCTTGGGTTGGGGAGATCAAGAATGGTGGTGTTACTCATCACCATTTTGTAAGTGTTTCCTTCCTAATGGATCACACCTTGATGGATGAGGGATTTTATGCCAACCTTGGTTTTCCCCTCAGCAACACGGTCGACCTCATGGTTAAACTCAAGGTCAAGGTGTTCAAAAATGAGGGTAATCATTCCTCCCACTGAGATACCTCTAGAGGTGGCTCGTGTAACACGTAGTAAATAATAGACCACAAAAGTGGAAGCATTAATAAGCTCATTGTTAACCATGGAATTCATGAATAAAAGTTCCCTTTAAGAAGCTACACCGGTGCTATCGCCTCGTCCAAATAAGGTGTAGGCCAAGGCCTTATAAATGTACCTGAAAATCAGGTTTTGGATTCTAGAGGATTTTGAGTTGGCGGAAGTGTAATCATGATGCCCAGAGATGGAAGCCCAAAATATAGTAAAATGGAATCCTTGTGGGACATGTTCAGGTCCAAAGACGGGAAGCCGAAGAATTTATACCAAATCCTCAACACTTAGTTCAAGGTCTTGGTTGAACAACTGAAAATATAGGGTGCCCAAATAGCATTTCACACCCTTCTCCCACTTCTTCTCTAGTTTGAATGTTAAGGTACTAAAATATTCAAGGGTTATACGCTCACATGTGGGCGTGTCCTTTTGCATAAAAGAAATCAACCCAATATTACCAAAAAAATCTATCCACTTCACTTTTTAAACTAAGAGTAGAGAGAGTTTGCTCACACATATGCCTTATTAGAGTGAGATTTCATTTGATTAAGACCGAATATCTCTTTACTTAGTCATCATTTGCAAATGTGATGTTGTGAGGATTTGGCTCCCTTGTGCTTCCTCTCTTTTTTGGCCTTGATGATTCAGCAGGTGCCTTTTCCTTTGCACTTCTCTTGGAAGGAATTTTTTATTTGTGAAAGAGTGAGAAACCAAAATTTTTCTTTGGAGTTTTTTAAATTCGAACCCAAAATAATGTTTAGAGTGAGAAGTTGGGAAGGTTTTGTGAAGGGTGTTTTTGGTTTTGTGTGGTTATAAGGGTAAAGGTTGTGGCTTTAGAGTTAGGTTTTAATGGAGTTTTAAGGGTTTCGAAGAGAAAGGTTTGGAGATGAGAAGATGATGGGATTTGGAGAGAGAATGAAAGTGATAAAGTAGGGATGAAGGATCAACTATTTTTGTTTTAATTGCATTGAATAGGTCTGATTGGGATGAGAGAGAGAGAGAGAGAGAGAGGTGGAGTGGTGACAAGGAGAGAGGATTTTTTTAAAAAAATTTGAATTTTTTTTGCTGAGGCCTGTTACAACCCTCAACAGGCTGTTGGTTTTTGTATGGGCAAGGTATGAGCCCTATTACGGTCTGTAATAGCTGTTACGGGGGGGATGTAATAAGGCTCTGGTTTTTTGTATTCAATTTTTTATTTTCTTGGTTCTAGTTCGATTTTTTCGGGCATGACTTTCTGTATCGATTTTTCTCAACTCTTTCAAATGTGCCAGGTATTTCTTTGCCTCTTTTTGAGAGTACCTGTTTATTAACTGAAAAAGGAAATAACGAAAATGAAAAATAAACATGAATATATTATATTAGGTTAAGGTTTTGAAAAGAGTTTTAGGCATCAAATAGAGCTTGATCATTTGGGAAAAATAATCCTAACTTATTTTCCCATACTTCAAAGGTTAGCATCCCTTGTTTAACATAGATAATTGTCCCGGTCGTGGCCATGAATGGTCTGCCTAAAATGAAAGGGATACAAACATCATCCCTTATGTCCATTACAAAAAAAACAATGGGTATATTGTTGTACCCTAATTTTTAACCTAATATACCACCTTATATGTATCATTACATCTCTAACAAAATACAAACATATCTTGTGTGTTTGCTGCTTATTTCAAGCAGGGTTTCGAAGCAAGAAATCTTCATCAATACAAGTCTTGATCAATTAGGGTTTTGATTGAAGAAAGTGGACCATTGACTTTTGGCTTAGTGAATGACCTAATGGCTTGAAGCATTCTTCAAAGAACTAAAATGCAACATCTCTACCTAATTGTAAGGCTCAATAAATTTCCAAAGATATAATTGATTGATAGTGGAAGAGTTGAAATTAACTGATGAAAAGTAACATGTCACACAAAAGTCAAACTTTGACTATATGGTCAACATTGAAATTCAAAGATAAAGAATCATCAAAACATTCAAAACTATCCAAATTGATCATCATTAATCAAGAGAATCAAGAAAAGTCAACAAAAGTCAAAGTTGAAAGAATTTCAAACACTTAGAATTTTTCAAGTCTTTTTTGCCTAAAAATGTCTCAACTTTATGGCCAATTTTCACCAAGGTATAAGCTGATTCAAGGAAAACTTTTCATATGAAAATGGTAGAGCGTGATTCATACTACAACTTTGTCAATGAGGGTTGATCTCCAAAAAATGAATAGATTTAAATATATGAGTTAATGAAGTTAGCATCTCAAAATTGTCAAAATCTCAAACACTTCGAAAAATTCTGAAGTGCTTGTTTCATCCCAAAGCAACAAAGTTTAAGACATTTTTCACAAAGATCCCAATTGTTGTACCCCAAAATTTGACCTCTCATTTTATCAACATTTCTCATCACAAGGCTCTTGGAACTCAAGATCAAGCTAGGGTTTGCTCTGCTCAAGACATCTCCTTGCACTGATGACCTAAACTAGGGTTTGAGTTTGCACAAGGATGTTTGGACCTTCAATGCTCAAATTTACTTTCATACTTCATATTGGACTCATAAGTTTGTCCATACCAAGTTTCAAGCCTTGAATCAAATTTTTGCCCAGTCAATTGGACAGTTGACCTAGAAATCAGTTGTATTGGGAAAAAAGTCAATTGTGGCCAATTTACAGTCAAACCTCATGAATTTTGACCAACATCAACATTATGAACTCATATGAACCATTGGATCAAGTTTGGACCACAACTCCACAAGAAATTTGATCAGATCACCAAAAGGGCAAAATGGTCATTTTTAGGGTTTTTGACTGTACAAAGGCAATTTTTAACTTTTTGACCTAGACAATGGAAAATTAGGTTCAACCATGGACTCAAGGACTCAATGACATCATATTGACTTATTCAACAAATTCAACAGATCTCAAATGCATGGGATTGACAGATGAATTTTTCAGTCAACTAATCAAAATTTGACTGTACACTGAAAAGTCAAACTTTGACTTTTTGGTCAAAATCAAGTGCCAAGGGTCAGTTTTCATCAAGATGTGTCAAATTATCAAACTTGTTCATCAAGAAACCCAAAATGGCAAATTAGGGTTTAAAGTTGAAAAATTTCATAACTTAGAAATTTTCAAAGTTATGAAATTTTCTTAATTTTTCCTAACTTTGACCCACATTTTCACCATGATGCAAATGGATTCAAACAAAACCTCCAACATGAAAATTGTAGTACTCCACAAAGTCTACAACTTTTATTCACAAAGTTTTCTAAAAAGAAGTTTGGATCTCAAGTTATGATTTTTGGAACAAGGGTCCCTAAAACTTTTAACTTAGTGAAATTTTGTCCTAGTTTAGGTAGGATTTTGACCTATCTTCTTGGCCATTTTTCACATAGTTACACTTGTATTATCAAGTTTCATTTCAAATATGGATTATAGAGCATGTTTCAAGCTTTCCAAATTGTCACAGAACTCCCCAAACACATTTGTGGTTAGGGAGAATCGAAGGCTTGAAGTTGGCAAAAACTCACTTTTCATCCATGGCATATTCATGTTCATACAAGTTGCATTTTCAAATCAGCATGCCTTACACTAGTTTACAGGCCTCTAAACCACTTCACACTCCATAATTAAATGCAAATCCATCAGTCTAAGCTTTGTTTTGATCATTTGGACATTGTACACAAAACTAAGCCCTAAGTAGAAAAAGGCAAATTTCCATTTTTGCTTAAGTATGCTTTATGTCAAACCAACAATCCTTGAGCATTGGTCCAAGATCTCTTGCAGCAAAACAAATCCATAAATCAGAGGGGCCAAGAGCAAAGTATGCAAGCATATTTGATATTTTGTACAGGCCTGTAACTTCACTTCCACATTTTGACTTCAAAAACAAGAAACTTGTCAAAAACTTGAGAACGGAAAAACCAACCAATGTTAAATTGCACAAACATTTTGAACATCTTTCTCACACCCCTTTGAGCTAGAAACATAATTGCTTGAGCCTGAAAACACCCCATAGCCGGAAATCACATTCCTTTGGCAAAACAGGGCAAGTTCTGCAACTTGAGTTCCATAGCTCATTTGGCTCGTGCGTTTTGCCCCAAGTTACTTCAAACACCTTCCATTCAACTCACCCAAGCTATCCCAAAGCTCAAACACCAACTGTAACTCCATTTACAGTGTTCACCATTTTCATTTTGAGCTTGTGCAGGTTGAGTTCTATGGGTTGATTCAAGGACGTTCAAGGTAAGCTAGCTATTGGAGAAGGTCAAGTGAAGTTCAAGCAAGCTACCAGACATCTCAGGCCTTGTTGAAAAGAACTACATTGGCCTACACGAATCCAACTGAAATAGGTTTTTCTCCACTTTATATCTCTCTATTTAGGAACATTTAGCCTTAGGTTTGTGAATAAAAAATGTAGTGTTCGTTGCCATGAAGATGTACATATGCTCAGGTTTCATTTATATTAAGTGTGCTAGGATAATTTCGTCCATGAACATGCTGAAAAAACTAGGTCAGATTTTAGGGCCAGAGAAATTCTCTCTGGTCTTTGAGAGTTAAAACAAGTTGTTTATATGGTTGGAATCGTCTTGAAATTCTCTACAAGTTTGATGTTGTGAGTTTTTGCAATAGAGCTCATATGCAGGATGTCCAAGTTTGTACAGGGCACGCGCGCGTTTTTCAAATGCTGGAGGTTGAAGATGAAGTGGTGGGCTGGGCTTGGCCTGGCTCACTCTTGACACCCCCTCTTTTCCTTTTTGCACCCCCTGGCCCAATTTCTTGTATTTTTATATTTTTGCATTTTTGTTTTCATTTATGATTTTGTTTATTTATTTCCAAATATAAAAAATGCTCAAAAATATTTTCATAATTTTTTTACATTTATTTGGCATTTTATTTTAATTTTTCTAACATAAAAAGCATTTAAAGGCTTTTATATTATTTATTTAAACTTGAAAATAATATGTAAATTATACTTTTATTTTTATTTCTTATTTTTATTCATTGAAAATATTATTATAAATATAATTTATTTTTGTACATATTTTATTTTATATTATACATGTAAGTGCCCTGGCTGGAGAGTTGGCTTCATTTGTAAAACAAATAAGAAAGCAAGTTTACCCAGATCCCCTCTGTTGTTTTAATATGTGGTGTTGAAGAAGTTCAACATCTGGACCAACATGTTATGTAAGATGTCACAACATCAGCATGTGACATCGCGCCTGAAACTAAGTACTGATTAAGTAACTATGTTATATGTTGAATGTTTGTAACAACTGTGACTTATAACCTAACTATTCTTAGTGATCTAAATTATGAAAGAGGTTATTTGTTGTGTTGAAAAAGTTCAACATCTAGGAAAACATGTTAGATGTAATGTCATGACATCCGACTTGACATCACGTCAACAGAATTGATAATTCAGTTACAGTTCTGGTACTTAAATACTCTGAGAATATATGTGGCGTTTCTAGTGGAGAATCTGAAGATCAATCAAGAATCAATCAGAATATTTGAAGAAAATATTGTTTCTAAATATGGAGGTATTTTAGGAACTAGAAGATTGAAGACCTTGATTATAGGAGAAGTTTGCTGCTGAGTTGTAACAACAAGGAGAAAAACTTGCTGAGTTAGGTAATAGGTTATAAATAGCAGATTGTAACCTAGGGTTTAAAACACACATATAATGTAACATTGGGGGGTGTTTTGTTAGGTAAACCTGTCGGTCTGTGGCAAGGTTACCATGTATGTAACTCGAAACCTGTAGGTAAGAGTTTGAGTGTTCTTGGATGAAGCTGTGAAGCAAGTCTAAGTATTTCTGCATTACTTTATATTCATTGTAATGTAGGAAACCAAGTGGGAGGGCACTGCTTCTTGAGTAGGAGTAAGACTTCTGTTGTTGCGACAATAGGAATGGAAACTGGTAGGTTTCTATCTAGGAGTTCCTAGGTATAGGTTGCACTGGGTAGATGATTAAGTGAAGGATGGGAACTTGTGAAGTTTAGTCCTGAATTAATATTGCTAATAGTGGATCTTCTTCCTGGCTTGGTATGCCCCCAGAGTAGGTGTATTTCACCGAACTGGGTCAACAACTGATTTGTGTTTTTACCTTCAACACTTTATAATTCTGTCTGTTATATATCAAGGTAAAACTGTAATGTTGTAACAGATGATGTCTCAGAACATGTTAAGACTTCATGCTGATATCTGTGCAGAAGAAACAGAACTACAAAGACTGTTTGCTCTTTGCTGATCATGTATCACAGATGAGCAGAACTAGGCACATCAGTGTTCTATCCTCTGAATCTTCAAAGTAGATCTGGCACAGCTTGGTTAAACTGTACTTCTGTTACTCTTCAGTACTGAATCATAAAAAATTGGGTATCTACCTTGCAGTGTATTTATTATGTCATATCAGATGTTTAGACATTGAGTATAACATCTGAAGACTGGCATACACCAGAATTTCAATTGGTATCAGAGCAGGCATCCTGTTCTGTTTCTGGATGAGATCCATGGGTGATACTTTCTGGTATCTGCAAGGTCAATTTTAGTGCTGAAGATTGTAACCTGGAATGGTTTTCTATTTCCCTGAATGGTCCCTTGAAGTGGGAGGATGGACTATTCTTAACAGGAATTGTGTGTACCTGTCTTTGGTGATTGGCATTTGGCCTGGTTGTGTGGTAGCTACTCTAGGTTTGATTTATTTTCAAACCTAGGATGTGTGTACGTCTGAAGTTGTGTGTAGTAGTCATGCTAGGTTTGAACCATAGTCAGACTTGGTCGATTTTTGAAGGCTAGTCTGGTGGAGTGTGTGTGCAAAGATTGGGTTGTATTATGTTCTTCCACTGTGTAATACCTGGCAAAACTCAAGCTCTGATGTGTTTCCCCTCTTGTGGATTGAAGGCCATTGTATTCAAGGATTCAACATAAACTATTGAAGATGTCACAGATACTTGAGTCCTCTCAAGTCCACTCATGAAGACGTTCTTCGTTCAGGATGGTAAGAATCACATAATCACGGATTAGTGTTATATGAAGACCTTAAAGAATTTCAAGGAGGGCCTTGTTCCAAGGTGATGGAACTGATGTTCTATGTGATGGTGGAACAAGGATGCAGCTACTAGTTGAAGAGCATATGGTTTGGGTGTCAAACAAAGGGATACCTTTGTTTGGAACCTACTCCTGACCTGGAAGAGGAGACATCTGTGTGTGCAAAGTTGACAATGGTAAAGTCAACTATGTCTGTGTACTCCCGAAGGTTACTTTAGGAGTCAGAACTCTAGAAGTAAAGCTGGGCTGAGCAATTGTTCCCTGAAGTACTATGGTGTGAAGAAAGACAAGCTCACTGGTTAATAAAAGCCAATGATGGTGCAGCACTATTGCTCCTCCATAGAAGTAGATTGGGATCATGAGTCTTGAATATAAAGACTCAGAGTTTGGTTAAGGTATAGCTCTTGGAGTTACGTAGGGATGTCATATGTCATGTCGAGACATTTGTGCACAATGCATGGATATTTTGTGTGGAGCTTCCATGACTGATAGCTTGAGGGGGAGATTTGGTTAACCTCCTCACATTAGTTCAGCCTGGTGTTTAGCTAGCTGTTGACCTATGTCACATGGGTTCTGGTTGTTGTGTGACATATTTGCAAGGAAGGATTCATCTCTCTCATTCCTAATGATGAATCTGATCTGGTAGGAGTCTCAAGACTGTTGAAGTAAGTAGAGCTTGTTCAGAGAAAATTCTATTTACTTAAGTCAAGGGTGGCAACCTAGATATCTCAACTCTTTGGTCTCTCAAAGAAAGAGCTTGCAAGAAGAAGATATTAACACACGAAGAGTATGTCAAAGTATTCAAATGGTGAAAAGGATTTATGATCAATTGCTATTTAATTGATTATCCTTGGAGTTCAAGATAACTGATGTGGGAACATTCCTTCTTCTAGACCCTGTGAAGAATCACAGGAAGAGTGATACCTTAGAGCTATCTCCTTGGTGACAGCAAAGTCATTTGATCCCTGAAAAGGTTTCCTGGAAACATGCTATGACTTAAAACCACAAGAAGAAGAAGACATCATAATCTTGATAATGGTCACTTGGATCAGTCTGGAGCTGAGTTCAACAACTAGATGCTGCGACATTTGGTTCAACATCAGATTCTTGCTTGGTGAAGTGCCTCATCAACTTAAGATAGGATGATCTACGAAGTTGAAGATTCTCCAAAAGGATCGTCTCTTTGCAGCTCTTTGGAGTTGTTACATGTTCCTGTCTCAGTGTATCTAAGCCTTTTGTGATAACTTGTAGCCTGAAGTTCAAATTTCAATTGGAAGATCATAATATCTTTGGAAGATGTCTGATAAACATGAAGGTGGCATTTGATTCATGAAGGAGATAATCAAACAGTGGCATTTGGTCTATCTCAGCAGTGGATTTTGAGAATCAAGATAATCAACATATTATTATCGAGAAAGTTTGATTCACAATATGAATGCGTTCAATCAATACTGTTGAACAGAGGGTGCGCTCTTGAAGACATGAAGATGCGTCTTATGTTTTCCATTCATCAAGGGGTCTTATTTACTTTAATCAGAAGCTGCATTGAAGGTCCAACTGAGTATTGAATGTGTCCTACTTGTTTGCATGAGGAGAAGTAATTGTCCCTAACAGGGGGAGTATTGGTTTGTACAAAAGGTCTTCATCAAACTCGTAGGATATGAAGTGCGGCACCTTATTAACTATTGGAATGATGTGTTCAAAACTGAAGAAGACTATGTCTGACCGAATGTCATCACATTGGTAATGACATTGTTCCTAATTTCCTCTAAAACTACAGACAGGAGGAAAATTGGATGAAGTATGGATTATTACTAATAAATCCATGTGTGACTCAGAGGGAGTAACCATCCTCTTTGAGAAAATGGAATGGCTTCAAGCTGCTAATCTGAAAATAGCAGAATGTATGACGACATAGGATTTGAGCATGTTTTCATCTGCTAAGAAAACAGAGCTATTGTGTCTCATTATGAAACAGTTTAGTGAGCTGGAATGTTTAGGTGATAACTTGTCATCTAATAAAGGTATTATATAACTAATGCAGAGTGTAATATACCAACGATGTTTCTTGGAAAGGGGATCCTAAGACAAGGAAGTAGTCTGTTCTAAAAGACAAATGTCTGTTTTAAAAGGGCATCCTGACATGGTCAAAGGGTCAAACCCAAGGGTAGGTACCTGCATTAAAACCAGTCCTAGGGTACTGAAACTGTCAGAGTAAAGTACCAAGGTCGTTACTATCTATGCCAAAGTTGCATTATTTATGAAGACCTTCTCTATTCCTTCTCTTCATCAGAGGGTTTCAGCAATATGAAGTTTGTTAGCATCTGGGAAAATTGTGCATGAGTATGGATTTGTATGGGCAGTCTTTGTCAAATTCTGGCCAAAAAGGGGGAGAAAGATAGGGACCCAGTCTCAGGCGAGACTCAGGTGAAAGCAACAGACGGCAATGTCCAGCAAGACTCAGGTGAAAGCAACATGATCCCTAAGTAAGTGACTTTGGTTGTGTCTTGTGTTCTGAGTTAAGAGGATAGTTGTGACTTGTGATCTGAGTTACATGATCACAAGTAATAATCTTGAGAAAATAAATCCTCTTGGGGCATCGGTGGTTTGGAGTTGCTCACAGTTGAAGATAGAGGTTTGTTGTTTGCTCAAAGGACATCAGCCTCTACAAAAGAAGATGTTAGACAAGATGTTGTAACATCTCAACTGTGTTGTGGCCTGGTCCCAAAATACAACTTGCACTTATTTGTTTTAGCCAAAATTTGCCAAAGGGGGAGATTGTAAGTGCCCTGGCTGGAGAGTTGGCTTCATTTGTAAAACAAATAAGAAAGCAAGTTTACCTAGATCCCCTCTGTTGTTTTAATATGTGGTGTTGAAGAAGTTCAACATCTGGACCAACATGTTATGTAAGATGTCACAACATCAGCATGTGACATCGCGCCTGAAACTAAGTACTGATTAAGTAACTATGTTATATGTTGAATGTTTGTAACAACTGTGACTTATAACCTAACTATTCTTAGTGATCTAAATTATGAAAGAGGTTATTTGTTGTGTTGAAAAAGTTCAACATCTAGGAAAACATGTTAGATGTAATGTCATGACATCCGACTTGACATCACGTCAACAGAATTGATAATTCAGTTACAGTTCTGGTACTTAAATACTCTGAGAATATATGTGGCGTTTCTAGTGGAGAATTTGAAGATCAATCAAGAATCAATCAAAATATTTGAAGAAAATACTGTTTCTAAATATGGAGGTATTTTAGGAACTAGAAGATTGAAGACCTTGATTATAGGAGAAGTTTGCTGCTGAGTTGTAACAGCAAGGAGAAAAACTTGCTGAGTTAGGTAATAGGTTATAAATAGCAGATTGTAACCTAGGGTTTAAAACACACATATAATGTAACATTGGGGGGTGTTTTGTTAGGTAAACCTGTCGGTCTGTGGCAAGGTTACCATGTATGTAACTCGAAACCTGTAGGTAAGAGTTTGAGTGTTCTTGGATGAAGCTGTGAAGCAAGTCTAAGTATTTCTGCATTACTTTATATTCATTGTAATGTAGGAAACCAAGTGGGAGGGCACTGCTTCTTGAGTAGGAGTAAGACTTCTGTTGTTGCGACAATAGGAATGGAAACTGGTAGGTTTCTATCTAGGAGTTCCTAGGTATAGGTTGCACTGGGTAGATGATTAAGTGAAGGATGGGAACTTGTGAAGTTTAGTCCTGAATTAATATTGCTAATAGTGGATCTTCTTCCTGGCTTGGTATGCCCCCAGAGTAGGTGTATTTCACCGAACTGGGTCAACAACTGATTTGTGTTTTTACCTTCAACACTTTATAATTCTGTCTGTTATATATCAAGGTAAAACTGTAATGTTGTAACAGATGATGTCTCAGAACATGTTAAGACTTCATGCTGATATCTGTGCAGAAGAAACAGAACTACAAAGACTGTTTGCTCTTTGCTGATCATGTATCACAGATGAGCAGAACTAGGCACATCAGTGTTCTATCCTCTGAATCTTCAAAGTAGATCTGGCACAGCTTGGTTAAACTGTACTTCTGTTACTCTTCAGTACTGAATCATAAAAAATTAGGTATCTACCTTGCAGTGTATTTATTATGTCATATCAGATGTTTAGACATTGAGTATAACATCTGAAGACTGGCATACACCAGAATTTCAATACATATTTAATATACATATATATACATATATACTTTTTTATTTTTATTAAATACTCTAGAATAAAAAATACAAAATATTACATTTTTACTTTTATTATTATTTATACTAAAAAACTACTTTTTTCTAAATATATTTCATTTTGTAAATATTAATATATTTTTATATAAATAATATAACATTTTATTTTCTTAAAGAAATTAGGGTTTTACCCTTAAACAATTAAATTAAATCTTTTATTTATTCCTTTATTTTTTTACATTAAATATTTTACATACATCAATGAACAAAAACCTTTTTGCATAATTCATATTATTTGATATATTTACCTATTTTTTTTATTTAAATATTGTTCATTTAAATATTTATGCATTGTGAATTCAATTTGGATGTAATAGTAAACTAGGGTTTTTATTTCTTGTCAAATACCCCTCATTCAAAGGTTGTACCCCCATCCCCATAATCATGTTGTAATAGCTTAGAATTTTAATTCTCGCACTTTATGCTTTCAATTATGCCATGATTAGAGAATTAGGGTTTGTATGCAAAAATCCAAATCAACAAATAGTTTGACCTAATCAAAGACAAAAATGCATGAAAATCAAACACAATGCACACTTGCACCCCTAGGGTTACAATCCACTTGTTGCCTTCAAAAATGGGTCATGTTATGCATGTTGGGTACTTTGGCAAAACAAAAAACAAAACAAAAGATCATAGTCCCTCGATGACGTTATCTTGGTTACCTAAAACAAAAATGACCAAGTCCCTCAAAAAATTGCCAAAGATACTTGACACAATTGCTATCATGGTCTATACGATGACCCGCGCCTGTTCCGTTTAACATCCTAACACAAGATTGTTCACCAAATGCAATGGTGAAACAACACTGTCAAAAGGGTTAAAACATTAGGAAAGATCTTTGAGTAAAATAGGGTAGATATCTCTTAGTTACTTGATCAAAAAGCTTGCAAAAAACATCCTTGCTATTTTTAAACACACTTCACGACATAATTTCAAAACATTATCCAAATCAAACTTTCAAACATTGAAATCTTTTCAAAAGATAAAAACATCTTTGTATACATTCAAACAAGAATCATTACAAAGGTTGCCACAACAATGGCCTCTTTTCAAAACATCTTTCAAAACCACACACAAAGCACCATTTCAAACAATTGGAAAAGCAAAGCAAGTGATCTAAACAAGTAACTAAGAGCCCATGGATAACCATGGATGAAAAGGGTGCTTGCACCTTCCCTTTTCATAATCTACTCCCCGAACCCAAGAAAACATCTCAAAGGTCTTTCCTGTGCTTTTTGACCTTTCCTTAGGAGAAAATAAAAAGTCGGTGGCGACTCTTGCTAAACCGAAACATTTGCAAACACAAATGCAAAATCCCAAGTCAGTTCTCCCACCGTATCACAGAACTGGCGACTCTGCTGGGGATATTCTACAAGTGGGGTTACCTTAGGGTTTTAGATCACCTTTGCATGCTTATCTTGATTGCCTTGATTGCTTTACATTTGGTTCTATTGTTTGGGCTTGAAATCCTCTACCCGGATTTGGGAAACATTCATAGGTAAATAGCAATACATTGTGGAAATTGTGCAGGATATACCGACATGGTTGAAGAAATAGCTATATTAGTGTGACATATTTGTGGGTACCGGTAGCCTTTGAGTCAATCAAAGAGAATACGGGGCTGCTGAGTGATGTCATGAAGCACTAATGAACTCTTAGAACCTTACTTGACCATCTTGGCCTTTTTTAGGGGTAATGAGATGACCGGCTTTGGTGCAGTTCGAAGTTGGTAGATACTCGATACTACACTCATTGAGGGTTATTTTCTTGGAATATTTCGGTCGCCAGTTAAGTGGCTAAACTGAAATAATGAACACAGAAAATAATCCAGTGATATTGAGCTCCTTAGAACCCGGTTACTATTTATAGGACAGGTTGAACCAACTAACTTCAAGAGGGTACTTACCTATGAAACCCCGTACAAGCCTGAAGCTAGGATCTTGTGTGATTTGTTTGTACATATGCTTGTGCATACATCATGAACATCATAAAGCATCATATGCATCCACTAACCATTTCAAGGGTTTGGATCTTCATCTTTGTTCTTGTTTTGTAGATCATGAATCTCTTCGCAGGAAAACAATTCAAGTAAACCTTGTGAGAATCCCTTCTCAACTCAAGGAGCTTACTTCCAAGATTCCAGAGAATTCTCTCTTCAGTGAAAGACATGGTAGACTTCTCAACTTGGTCAGCTCCAACATTGAAGAAGACATGGTGAAAGTCATCTTCCATATCTTTGACCCCCTACACCACTGTTTCACATTCCCTGATTACCAACTAGTACCTACTTTGGAGGAATTTTCTCAACTCCTGAGGATTCCTATTCTCCATCAACTACCCTACAACGGTACGAAAAGAGAACCAAAGCCTTAAGATGTTGCTCAAGCCCCACACTTGCAACCATCTGATATCAAAGGTCATTGGGAAACCAGAAGTGGTGTCAAGGGTTTCTTGGCAAAGTTTCTATTCGAGAAGGCACAAGACTGCTGGAATTCTATAGATCTACAAGCTTTTGAGGAGATTGTAGCACTTCTCATTTATGGGTTGGTCTTGTTCCCAAACCCTGACCAACTTATAGATGTGAATGCTGTCAAGATTTTCATATCTCGGAATCATGTACCTACATTGCTTGGGGACATCCTACACTCATTTCACACACGAACAATGAGGAAAAGAGGTGTTCTCATGTGTTGTACTCCTCTTCTAGCAAGGTGGTTTATTTCTCATCTTCCCCAATCAGTTTTGAAGAATGAGCAGGGTTTAAGGTGGTCACAACGGTTGATGACCCTCACACATTCTGATGTTCATTGGTGTTCTCGGTCCAGAGAAAATGTCATCATCATTGATCATTGTGGGGAATTCCCTAATGTCCCATTACTTGGCATTAGGGGAGGCATCACCTACAACCTCTGTTTAGCTCTACGGCAGTTTGGATATGCCCGGAGAGATGGTCCTCATGATATGTTGATCCCTGACTTGGTTTTTGACTTCGACAACGATGCGCAAGGACTTCGACAAAGGTTCATCCGAGCTTGGAGGATGCCCAATAAGGTGGATAGTAAGACACCAGGGCACAAGAATTCCATCCCCCTTTAGCCTTATCTCAAGTGGGTACGAACCCGCACCCAGAATCTTATGATGCCATACCCTCACATTCTCCCCGTGATCAAAGAGCCCGTTATGGAAGGAGAGGTTCCATACACCCTCCTACATCCTGACATGCCAACATCATTGGAAGAATTGCAAAAGAGTTGGATACAACTCAAGGAAGAGCGAAATACTTTTGAAGCCAATTTCTATGCCAGTGAGAAGAAGGTTTTGGAACTTACCCGCCGACTTTATGAAGAGGAAACTCTCAACACTTACATCGCGCCAAAGATGATGCACAATGTCTTTTTACATTAAGAATTTTGTAATATTTTGCCCATGGGGCATTTATGTACTAACAAATTTCTTCTTAATATGACGTGTGTTCTTTTTGTTTGCAACAAATTTGAAATTTCTGAATCCTTGAATGCATTACATGAATAACATATCATTCATCATATGCATAAACAGGTCTTCACACCAGGTTTCCTTATCTTTCTGCTGTTTATTTCAGCGAGATGATATAGAGCAGACGGTTAAAGATCTGCAAGCACAAAATTCGCAATTCCAACAACTCCTCATGATCTTAGCAAAGGATCAGGAGGACCTTAAAGCACTGTTAGAGAAAGAGAAGGAACCATAAAGGAAGAAAAAGAAAAGAGCTGGGGTAGCCACTATGGGAAGGAGATTTGAGCATCAGGCTAGGAGAGTTCTGGAATTTCCCTCAATGTATGAAGAAGGGGTTGGTAAAGGAAAAGGAGTTGCAATACCCTCTGAATCTGAAGCTGAAAAAGAAGAAGAAGAAGAGGACGAAGATTACTCCGAACAGCAATATCCCCCGGTGGATGATAAGTATAAAAATCTTGAGGATCGGTTGGCAACCATGGAGTTGCAAAGGGTACCTGGTTTAGATTTTGAAGAACTAGGGTTGGTTGCTGGAATCGTCATTCCTCCCAAGTTCAAGGTACCTACATTTGCTAAGTATGACGGTTTGTACTGTCCAAAGATGCATCTGAGGTCCTACGTCAGAAAGATCCAACCTCACTCCTCTGATAAGGATCTTTGGGTCCACTTTTTTCAAGATAGTTTGTCAGGCACGCAATTGGACTGGTTCTATCAACTTGAGAGATCTGATGTTCATAACTGGGAAGATTTGGCTGCTGCGTTCTACCGACAATACCAATACAACGCAGATTTAGCGCCTAATGAAGGATTTAAGGAATATGCCCAGAAGTGACGGGATTTGGCTGGAAGGGTGCAGCCACCATTATCGGATAAAGAGCTGGTTGACATGTTTTTAGGGACTCTGTCAGGTTCATTCTTCAATCACTTGATCGGGAGCTCATCTGCAGGGTTCATCGAATTAATTCTGACCGGTGAAAGGGTTGAAGCTGGCATTAAAGTGGTAAAATTCAGAAGGATGCCTCCGCTTCCACTGCTATTAAGAAGACCTTCCCAGCCAAGAAGGAAGTTTCTGCTATGCATACCCAGAGACACCAAGGGAGAACAGAGCGTCGACTAATGGTGGGGGATGTTATGATCCAAAACTCCTCAACCGACCAACCTCGCAGCAATCAACCAAGAGCTAATCAGCAAAGGGTAGAAAGTCCACAACGGCAATTCACCCGAATCAATATGACACCGGCTCAAGTCCTCCCTCATTTGTTAAAGCTGAACCTTACCAACTTGAAGGAAGTGCTGAAAAACCCCAATACCTCTTCTCCTTATTATCACTCCAATGCAAAATGTGCATACCACTCAGACAATGTAGGGCATGACACCAACAACTGTTGGGCTCTTAAAAACAAGATCCAAGACTTAATAGACGCCAAGGAGGTAGAATTCGATGCGCCCGAAAAACCCAACATGATATCTTCTCCTATGCCAAAACATGGTCATAATGTCCATGCCATTGTGGAATATCTTCATGTTACCATTATTGATGACCTTTTGACTCCGTTACCAGTGATTAAAGTTAATTTGATGAAAGCCGAGATATTCCCAGGTTGTGGAAAAGACTGTTACTTTTGTTCAAACTTGCAAACTGACTGCCCGTTGTTGAAATCAGGCATCCAACGCTTGATGGATACCCAAGAGATCCTCTTTCAAAAGACTGTTGTTGATACTATCACTCATGTTACTCCTGTTACCTTTGATACTCCAACCAATGACATTGCTATAATAACCATCTCCGACAATCTTTCTAAGACCTGCAAAAGGCCTGTTAAGATTACGCCTGATCCTAAGTTTGTGCCGCTGAAAATTATCATGTCGGGGCGTATCCCGTATAAATCTAACAAGACGATACCATGGAATTACGGAGGAGAGATCTTCTACCATGGTGTCAAACAGATCGAATCAGTCCAAGAGAATTCCAATGATGAAACCCCTGATATAGGGAATATTGCAGGAACGAGAAAGATAACTCGCAGCGGAAGGATCTTCTCTCCGGAGATTACTCCTCCACGAGCAGTCTTCGGACCCTTAAGAGTTTATGTGCCTATCAAGCCATCTGAGCAAAACCCGGTAATTAAAGAATTTGATGCTCCCGAAGCTAGACCCTCTGTTGTTACCACCGATAAGGGTAAGGGGATACAAGAAGTGCCTGTCAGGACGAAGGCTCAGACTGTGGTTATCCCTGAGACCACCCAAAAAGAGATGGAAGAAATCTTAAAGATAATCAAGAAGAGCGACTACGATGTCGTGGAGCAGCTAGGGAAAACCCCTTCAAAAATCTCCATGTTGGCTCTCTTACTCTACTCCGAGGCTCATGCCAAAGCCTTGATCAAATTTCTGAAGACGGCACACGTGCCTCAAGAAACTTCTGCGGACCAGTTTCAAGAGTGCGTGGCTAGCCTTACAGCCGATAATGGTCTTGGTTTTTCTGATGCTGATTTGACCCCTAAGGGAAGAAAGTATAACGATGCACTGCATGTCTCGGTAGAGTGCAAGGGGACCACACTTGCTCATGTTCTGGTAGATACCGGTTCATCCTTAAATGTATTACCAAAGAAGGCGTTGGACAGATTGGACTGCGAAGGTTTGACCCTAAAGCCCACTAACATCGTTGTTAGAGCCTTTGACGGTTCTAAGAGGATGGTTCACGGAGAAGTGGACATTCCAATCAAAGTGGGTACATAAATTTTCAACTCTACATTTTATGTGATGGACATCCGTCCTTCATATTCATGCTTGTTGGGAAGGCCATGGATCCACAACGCTGGGGCAGTCACTTCTTCTCTACACCAAATGCTAAAGTATCCAGTTCAGGGTAAGATCATAACGGTTCATGGTGAGGAGGAGTATATGATAAGTCACCTTAACTCCTTCCGCTATATGGAGTTAGATGGCGAATTCATAGAAACTCCTTTCCAACACTTTGAAGAGGTTTCTCCTGAAGTCGCAGTAGCAAAGACAATGAATGATGTGTCGATCATTTCCAAGCATGTGTCTTGGATGGCATCCCTTAAAGATGCGGAGGCTGTAATCAAAGAAGGAAGAAGTACAGTGTGGGGGCAACTGCCTGATTTTCCTCACAAGATGGACAAGTTCGGACTAGGTTTCACTGCTGCTGGCCAGAAAGTTGTGCGTCGCTCCTGGGCTGGAGGACCACCCTTAAAAATCACTCACCATGGAATTCATGCCTTAGAAGATGATGATGAAGAAGACAACTTTGAAGATTGGATCTTTCCAACCATTGAAGGAGGATTAAGCAACTGGGAGGCGAAAGACTTTGTTCCCATCACTTTCATCAATCAGTAATTTATCTTTGAACAATTTCCTGTTTGGTCTGTAATAATTAAACATTTCGTACACTCTTTTTGCCTTGTTCCTTTCCCGGGGCATATAGGTCCATTTGTAAGGTCTTGATTTCTTCATTATCATATGCCATTTTAATGAATCATTGGACGTTTTCATCTATAAACTATTGTGTTCATTTTCTTTCCTTTTACATTTTTTTTTTGTTTAAGGATGGCTATCCCTTACACATACCCACACTCACAAAATGCAGGTACCCATCCACTCCGGATTCCATGGGTGACTATTCTGCTTTGGCCTTCAGTGACTCTGAAGATTTGGTCAATCATGCCGAGTACGAAGGTGATGAAGACTGTGAAGTGCCCAGAGAGTTAGCTAGACTTTTGCAACAAGAGGAAAGGGCTATTCTTCCCCATGAATAATTGCTAGAGACTATCAATTTGGGAACAGAAGAAGACAAGAAAGAGGTTAAAGTGGGTGCCAACCTGGAGCCAAATGTCAAAGAGCATTTAGTTCAGCTGTTGAATGAATATGTTGAGATCTTCGCCTGGTCCTACGAAGACATGCCGGGATTGGATACCGATATTGTTGTTCATCGTCTCCCTACAAGAGAAGACTGTCCACCAATCAAACAGAAAGTCCGTCGAATGAGGCCCGACATGTCCGAAAAGATCAAAGCTGAAGTGATGAAACAATTCAATGCTGGTTTTCTGGTTGTTACTTCCTATCCATAATGGGTTGCTAACATTGTGCCCGTGCCTAAGAAGGACGGCAAAGTCAGAATGTGTGTGGACTACAGAGACCTAAATAGGGCTAGCCCTAAAGATGATTTTCCACTACCACACATCAACATCTTGGTTGACAATACAGCTCAACACAAGGTATTTTCCTTCATGGATGGATTCTCGGGATACAACCAGATCAAAATGGCCCCCGAAGACATGGAGAAGACTACTTTTGTTACGCAGTGGGGTACCTTCTGCTATAAAGTGATGCCATTCGGACTGAAGAATGTCGGGGTAACCTATCAGCGAGCCATGGTAGCTTTGTTTCATGACATGATACATCATGAAATCGAAGTCTACGTAGACGACATGATAGCCCGTTCACAAATAGAAGAAGAACACCTTGACCATCTGCAGAAGTTGTTTGTTAGGTTAAAGGAATATAAGCTCAAACTGAACCCTAGCAAGTGTACTTTCGGAGTCAGGTCCGATAAACTTTTGGGATTCATCGTCAGTAACAAAGGCATTGAGGTTGATCCTGCTAAAGTCAAAGTTATACAAGAAATGCTTGCCCCCCGCACTGAAAAGGAGGTTAGAGGTTTCTTGGGACGCTTAAACTATATTGCAAGGTTCATCTCTCACCTAACATCTACCTGTGAGCCAATCTTCAAGTTGTTGAAGAAAGATCAGGTGGTTGAGTGGAATAATGATTGTCAAGTTTCTTTTGATAAGATCAAGGAGTATTTGCTGGAACCTCCTATCTTGATGCCACCCGTCGAAGGAAGGCCTTTAATCATGTATCTGACTATTTTGGATAATTCAATGGGGTGCGTACTGGGCCAACATGACGAGTCTGGCCGAAAAGAGCATGCTATTTATTACCTTAGAAAAAAGTTTACCGACTGTGAGACTCGCTACTCACTGCTCGAGAAAACTTGTTGCGCTTTGGTATGGGTTGCTCGCCGACTAAGGCAGTATATGTTGACACATACCACTTTGTTGATTTCTAAAATAGATCCGATTAAGTACATCTTCGAGAAGCCTGCTTTATCTGGAAGAATCGCTAGATGGCAAATGATCCAGACAGAGTATGATATCCAGTACACAACCCAAAAAGCTATAAAGGGGAGTGTACTAGCTGACCATCTAGCTCATCAAGCCGTCGAAGATTACCAATCTATGAGGTTCGACTTCCCTGACGAGGACATTATGATATTGGACAACATTGAAGGTAATGGACCGTATGACGGGCCTGAACAAGGATCCCGATGGACCCTGTACTTTGATGGTGCTTCAAATACACTTGGCAACGGTATCAGCGTGGTACTTATTTCTCCAGAAGGTTGCCATACACCTTTTACTGCTAGGCTGTGCTTCAGCTGTACCAATAACATGGCCGAGTATGAAGCTTGTATCTTTGGTCTCAAGGCCGTAATTGACCTAGGAATCAAATCTCTGATTGTATTTGGGGACTCAGCTTTGGTTATCAGTCAAATCAAAGGAGAATGGGACACTAAACATCCTAATCTTATCACATACAAAGAACATGTCTTGACATTGTTGCCTCATTTCGAGCAGAATACCTTTGAGCACTTCCCGCGAGAAGAAAATCAGCTAGCAGATGCTCTGGCTACAATGTCTTCCATGTTTAAACTCAACTTGGATAATGACGCTCCCTAAATCACCATCGAGCGAATGGACGAACCTGCGCACTATCATTAGATTAATACCGAAGAAGTAGTGGAACAACCCTTGTTTCATGAAATCAAAAGGTATCTCCAGACTAGAGAATACCCTGAAGGAGCTTCAGTCAATGACAAAAAGTTCTTAAGGAGATTTGGTGCCAAGTTCTTCCTGAGCAACGGTATCTTATATAAGCGCAGCCATGATTGTGTTCTACTTCATTGTGTGGACAAGGTTGAAGCAGAATTGATCATGACCGAAATACATAGTGGCACCTTTGGCACCCACTTAAGCAGCCATACGATGGCTAAAAAGATCCTAAGGGCAGGCTACTACTGGTCTACCATGGAAGCTGATTGCCATCAACACTCCCGTACTTGTCACAAATACCAAGTCTATGCTGACAAGGTACATATTCCTCCAGTTCCTCTCAACGTTTTGACAGTTCCTTGGCCATTCGCTATGTGGGGAATTGACATGATTGGAGAGATCAAGCCTACGACATCCAATGAACATCGTTTCATCTTGGTCGCTATTGATTATTTTACCAAGTGGGTCGAAGCAGCTTCTTTCGCCTCCGTTACAAAGAATGTGGTTGCCCGCTTCATCAAGTAGAATCTCATATGCCGGTATGGTATCCCCGACAGGATCATCATGGACAACGGTACAAATTTAAACAACACTATGATCACGGCTCTTTGCGAGCAGTTCAAGATTCAACATCACAATTCATCTCCCTATCGGCCAAAGATGAACGGTGTTGTTGAAGCCGCGAACAAAAATATCAAGAAGATCATTCAAAAGATGACAGTCACCTACAAGGACTGGCATAAGATGTTACCGTTTTCTCTGCATGGATATCGTACCACGGCGCGTACTTCGACTAGGGCAACCCCCTTTTCTTTGGTATATGGCATGGAGGATGTTTTACCCATGGAAGTTCAGATTCCTTCCTTGAGGATTATGAAGGATGTTGGTTTAAGTGAAGACGATTGGATTCAGACCCGACTTGATCAACTTAACTTAATCAACGAGAAGCGACTTACTGCTGTTTGTCATGGTCAGACGTATAAAAAACGGATGATCAAGGCTTTCAACAAGAAAGTTAGGCGTCAGGTATATCAAGTCGGAGATCTTGTAATGAAGCAGATTATCTTGCCGCAAAGTGATCCCAGGGGCAAGTGGACTCCTACTTACGAAATACCATTTGTGATCAAGAACATCTTTTCTGGTGGGGCAATGATTCTGACCACCATGGACAGCGAAGACTTGCCATACCCTGCGAACACAGACATAGTCAAAAGATACTACGCATAAAACAACCCGACAAGTTGAAAACCTGAAAGGCGCGACTTGGGCAAAAATGGGCATCCCGGTGAATCGAAAACCCGAAAGGGCGGTTCAGGCAAAAATTAGGGATAAACAAAAAAAACATGTACACCCGGCAAGTTGAAAACCCGAAAGGGAGACTTGGGTAAAATGGGGTTTCCCGGTGGACTGAAAACCCGAAAGGGTGGTCCAGGAAAAAGTTAGGGAATTAAGGTGTATGACCATGTCTCGTCAGATCACTTTAAGGACAATCTCTTTACGACCAAACTCCGAGCTCATGATCAATCCAATCATCGGTGAATGAAGCAACGAATGGACGAAATACTCAGAGTTATGAAGGTTATAGCAGAATGGGAACCCCATGGAATTATTACACATAGCCATCTTTCTTTGTATAAATTTTTCTCATTCTTATGACAACATCCTCTTACTAGGATGTCTGTCTCCTTTGTACAAAATATTTACACAAAGTTAATACAAAGATACTTCGAAGTGCAGAAATTTGTTTGCCTTTTCTTTCTTTTTACACATGTGTTTTTATTTGAAAGCGTCCAATGATTTGTTAAATGAGCATATGCATTTGAATATAAATCACTGCTTACAAATAAAACGAAATAAGAAAGGATAATTACTGATAGGTCGAAAGTATAGGAAAACGTCTTTAGGCTATTCCAGAAGAAATCCCCTACAGTATGTCATTCAGATCCTCAACGGAGCTAAAACCTTGAAGTACATATCCCCAACGGAGTTAAAATTCAAAATTCCCATCAGAGTTAAGTTTCTTAAAAACTCCCGATCCCCAGCGGAGCCAGAATACTATCCAACTTTCTCCGATTCACCAGCAGAGTTCTCCACAAAACAAGGAATCCCCAGTAGATTGGCATACAACCCAAGCTCCTGATTTCCCCGGCAGAATAAACACTCTCCCCACAGAGTTATTTCCCGACAGAACGAAGATTCTAGTTCCCGTTTCTCCATTTGAAGCCTCCCAGGTTTTAATTCCCCAGTAGAGGTCGTCAGATTTTTTCCTTATTTCCCCAGGAAAGTCATGAAGGATTCTCACATCCCCACAAAAGTTGTCAATGTTTTGATAATCCCCGCAGGTTTCCAAGGATTTTCTATCCCCAACAGTAATCAGCAAGGTTTTCTCATCTTCAACAATCAAAGATTTTTGGAATCCCCGACATCGGTCAAGGATTTACTTTCCCTGGCAGCAGTCAAAGATTTCATTATCTCTAGCTATCAAGGATTTATTTTCCTCAGCAAGACAGCTAATCAGCTTACATGCACTTCCATTACATTCATATATCATAAACATTGATGGAACACATTTTATTGCATCATACATATCATGCAACATAACTTTGTGCTTTAGCTAACATTCTACCCTTTTCAGGATAAAATTAAAAAGTTATCGTTAACAACTATTCAAATATTTCAGATACATTATGGATATACCCCCAGACACGGTGGTCATTCTATTACTCATTCAGAATTTCAAGTCAAGATACAGTATGGATACACCCTAGACGTGGCGGTCATTCTATTACTCATTCAGATTTCAGCAATCAGATACAGACTAGATACGCTCCAGACACACCGGCCATTCTATTTCTCATTTAGGTTCAACTATTAACTTCAAGTTCAGATACACTCCAGATATGGAAGTCATTCTGCTACTCATACAGATCTCAACTTCAGATACAGTCCAGATACGCTCCAGACACGGTTGCCATTCTGTCACTCATTCGGAATTTATCCCCAACACATAGATGCTCCATACGCAGATGTTTCTCTGTTACCCATTCAGAATACATATACACTCCAGACACGGCAGTCATTATGATATTTATTCAAGAATTAAATACAGTTACAGCTCGGATATGCTCTAGACACAGACGCTATTCCCTTGCTCATACGAACCCAGTCTCCAGATACAACTCAGATACGTTCCAAATACGGATACCATTCTGATGTTCATTCTACTGATTTTCAACAAAAAAGTTTTGGATGGTGTTGTACCCCAAAATTTGCCCTCCCAATATTCTTCAAGAAATTGCCAAGTCAAGCTGCAAAACTCCCCAAGAGTTGCACAGTGCAAAGATCTCCTATACAGTCAAAACTAGGGTTTGTGTTCTGATCAAGAAAATGAAGTTTCAAAGGTCCAATCAAGTCTCATATGCCTACAAATATGGTCAAGCATCCTCATATCAAGTTTCAAGGCATTCAGCACAAAATTGCACAGTCAAAAACCCTAATTGCACTACAGTCAACTGTAGGGGCAAAATGGTCATTTGACAGTCAAAAGTTCAAATTTTTGATCAACATATCATTTTGAAGCCACAAACATCATTTGATCAATGCTTGATCATGATTCTCAAATTTTGGCTCAGAAATCATCAAGATGCAAAAGTTTCCTTATTTGGACAACTGAAAAAGTCAACTGAAATTGACCAGGGCATAACTTTCACATGGATTATCAGAAAAATTCCATCCAAAGCTCATTTTGAAGAGAAAGACATTTCCTACAACTCATCTTCATACTTCAAGTCCAAGAAATGCTCTCACAAAAAGTTATCAATTTCAACATTATAGGTCATTTTCAAAAGTCAACAAAAAGGGACTTTAAGTCAAAGGCCATAACTTGAGATTGGTAAATCAAAACGACATGGGACCAAAGACATTGGTTAGAGAACTCAAAGACCTTTCCAAAATGTCCAAGAACATGAGAAAAGCTTAAAAATTGAGCAAGTTATGACTTGTGGAAGTTGGGAAATTTTTGGATATTTTGAAAAGTCAACATTGATTCAAATGACCTAAAATTGCTAATGAGCCCATTTTTCTTCCATAATTCATCATCCATGACATATGCACGACCACTTGGCCCAAAGGGAAGTATTTTCTCATTTTTTATTTATTTATTTGAATTTTTATTTATATTAATTCATTTAAATCATTTAAATATATGAAAAATACTTAATTTAACCTAACAAATCTTTTTGCACATGTTTTAGACTCAATATTTCGTGCCTAGCTAAATAAGGAAAGATTTGGGTTGATTGATCATGATTGAGAACAAAGAACACATGGAAAAGATATGAAAAGATCCTAGAAAATCAATTTTCAAAATCAATGAATGCAATGGATTTGATTGAGTTTTTTTCACCTAATGCACTCACTACATATGCTAGAACACAACCCTAATCAGAATACACACTAAGCTGCGCAAGAAAGCCATTCACAAACTTGAAAAAATTCTCTAAAAACTCAAATCTGAAAAACACTTTTTAGGTGGATTCAAGGCATGAAATTTGTTCCATTGGCTTGCCAAGGTTGTCCAAAAGCAATTGCAATCAAGAACATCCATCAAAACACGAGGAATTGGTAACATGAACGCAAACTGTATCAAGAAAAATCCATGATCGTATTTTAATTTCTAGACATTCTCATAGCATTTTAATGGTTGATTCATGTTCATTATGAAGTTTTGAAGCTAACCAATGCATTCAATTATGTTTTTATGCTGTATACGCGATTTCACCATGTTTGAATTCTAGGGTTTACAGAGCTTCAGATTGGGGATTTTAAAACGAGGAAAAATTGAGACTTATGACCACCACCATTGGATTCAACACGTTTGGACGAATGGAAACCAGCACTCGCGCTCAATTTATGAGTGCCTGAGATCTATTCGCTATTTCTTCATATGTTACTTTCAGCAACGCGTGAAAACCGTTGCTTTTGTTATTTGTATTTCAGGAAAAACCAAACACGGTGAAGAAGATGAGTATGTGGCTGCCTGTGAGTGGAGCGTTCAAACCTTCGCGCGCGTTTCCAAGCACTAACCCACGTTTTCCTTTTTATTAATTGTTGTTTATTTATATAACAAACGCGTTAGTTGGCACAGTTGGCAAGCAGGAACGTTAGCAATGTATATGACCTGGGTTCGAGCCCCAGGTCTTCTTCTTTCAATATTATTTTCCAATTCATCATCACATGCAGGCATCATATTGAGGACCATCATAGTCCTTCATCATCTATCCATCCACGTGCACATTGAGATCAAATCAAGGGCATAGATTGGAAGTGCATCATAAGCCTGGTCAAAGGTACCACATAGTGCCTGGAAAAGTCAACGAATTTGAAGGCTATTGGGCTCAGATTTCTTGGGCCAGACCTCCACTTTGGGGACTACCACCCCCCCTGGTTTGCAATTCTCTATGTTTTTCTTATGTTTTATTTTCAATTATTATTTTATTTTCTTTATTGTTTTAATTTAATTAATTATTTTCACAAAATATAAAAACATCAAAAAAATCAGAAAAAGAACAAAATATAATAAGTATTTTATTTTAATTATTTTCATAAACAAATTGTACATAATTGAATTTAGTATAAATTAGGGTTTAATTTTAATACTTTTAATAAAAAATCTAAAAAGAAGTAGAATTAGGTTTAATTAATGTTTTTATCCTTTTTTAATTTCTCTTTCTCATAATAATATTTATTTATTTTATTTATTTTTATAATTAAATTTGCATGAAAATAACTTAGGTTTAATTTAGGTTTAATTCTAATATTTTCTAAATAAATTAAAATAAAATAGAATTAGGGTTAATAGTTAATTTTAATTAATTCTTTCTTTTTTCTATTAAATCTTAAAATACATAAAAATACAAAAAAACAAAAACAAATTCTTGCTTTCTTTTAATTTTAATTTTAATTTCTCATTAATTTTAATTTTTGCAAAAAGGGTCCAACGCCCATGTTCTTAACTTCTTATTCGTTCGCATATTTATTTTATTTTCATTATAATAATTATGTACCTCTCCCGAAGCCTTGTAATTACTTTTCACACTTTTCAATTCTTTATTTACTTTGTTTATTTATTTTCTGTCAAATCGGGTCCTGGTTAATTTTGGCGATGTGGACCCGCGCCATTTGTAATAGCTTTAGATTTACTTTTCCTCGCAAATACTCTTAACTGTTAAACAAAGCATGCAAGAATGAACGGCCTAAAATAAAATCAAGCGTAGAACACCAATAACATGACAAGATAAATGCAAATGAAAACGACACACAAATCGCACACACCACCCCTAGGGTACGCCTCACTGTTGCCTTGCCTCGAAAGGTGATCGTCGAGTAGAGGACGTCTTAGTAAGTCCTCATGATCCGGGAACCTGGCATGAGGGTAGCTTCTAAGGTGTCTTCCCATTGCTCTGGTGATCACCATGTCCCGAACTTCGAATTGACCCGAACACCTCCAATGGTGGTGCTACCTACCTCTCAATGGTGGGATGGCACTACTTTAAGGACATTTACACAGACGAATTCCTTAGGGTAGGTAGACGACTCTAGATACTTGCTCTAATTTCAAAACCAATTCAAAAATACTTTTCACACCGACACCTTTTCAAAAGCTTTCGAAAGAAATTTTTCAAACACTCTTGAGGACTGATACAAGAGTCGAACTGGAATTTTCAAAGAAACTTTTTAAAACCCACAGTTGAAAAGCAAACAAACCATTTTGAAAACACAAATGAGCAAGTATCTAAGAGCCCATGGATAACCATGGATAGAAAGGGTGCTAACACCTTCCCTTTCTATAATCTACCTCCCGAACCAAGAGCAATCTCTTTAAGGAATTTTTCTGTGCTTTTGTCCTTTCCATTTGGAGAAAATAAAAGACGGTGGCGACTCTTGCTTCCGCGACATTTCGCGAACCAGCGTTAAACAGTCAGTTCCAGATCCACCGATCACAGAACTGGCGACTCTGCTGGGGAACATCTTATAAAGTGAGGTGTACCTTAGGGCTAGTTCATAACTGTGTTTTCAATTGTTTTTCTTGTGTGCTTTACTATTGTGGGTTGCTTGGGAGTTCTATAGATCCTAAACCCGGATCTGGGGGATACCTTCTTAGAAAGTAGCAACAAGACTGTGAGGGAACTGTGCGGGGTATACCGACATGGTTGAAACAGTCTGCTACATTGATGTGGCACTTTGGTGTGTACCGGTAACCCTTGAGTTCAGTCAAGGAGAGTACGGGGCCTCCGCGTGGTGTCGTGAAGCGTCAACAGACCTTAGGAACCTTAATTGAACTATCTTGGCCTCTTTAGGGTAGTGAGATAACTGACTTTGGTGCAGTCCGAGGTTGGTTGATACTCGATACTACACTCAATTGAGGGTTGCTTTCCTGGAATATTTCAGTCGCCAGTTCAGTGGCTAAATCGAAACGATGAACAATGAAAGCAATCCCGTGATATTGGGACCCTTAGAACCCGGTTACTTTGATAGGACAGGTTGAGCCCACTAACTTCAAGAGGGTAATACCCAGACCCCATGCTGGCCTAAAACCTAAGGGCTCTCTCTTGTGTGACTTGTGTGCCTTCGTACTTGACTATCTGCATGCTTGTTACCTAACACGTGTTTCTTGCAGGTTTTGTTTTAGTCCTTAACTGGGACTCATGACAGGTTCTACTCGAGTTTCTTGCAGGCTTTTGTTTATGGTCCTTAATAAGGGCTCATAACAGGGTTACCTACATTACCCCATGCATAGCATAGCATCATACCATTGCATACATCCTAACCCATTTCAAGGATCTTAAGGGCTTGTGATGCAGGTCATGATGAATCAAGCATCTAGCAGAGGGCAAAGGGGATTTATTTTCCTCTAGCCGAAGTTGTCAGGGGCTATGACCCACTGGATATGGTGAGCCTTTGACCCTGGAAGAAGGACTCTCAACAACATGAAGTACCTTCAATCAAATTACCAGTTTTCAACTCTAACAAGTTTCTCTGTTTACCCCGCGAGGTCTTTGAAATCATTGCATGCATGTCATACATATCATTGCATAACAGGTACCCTTTCTCTGCAGGTTACTTACCTTCTTCGCTGTTTATTTCAGCAGTCTCGTCATGAATCCTGAATCCTCAATTGAGCACACTATCAAGGCCCTCCAGGCTCAGAACGCCCAGTTCCAAAGGATGATCATGAATTTGACCCAGGGGCAACAAGATCTGAAGGCTCTGCTCTTGAAGAAGGAAAAGAAGAAGAAGAGGACTGTTTTGTTCAGCCCTAGACGCAGATCTAGGAATACACTGCAGGATGAAACTGAGAGGACAACTCCATCTGTGGGGAAAGGCAGTCATCAAGAGGAAAGGGTTCCCAGTCCAGTGGTCTCCGACAGCGAGACAGATTTCAACGACGAACAGTACCCTCCGGCTGAGGATAGGTACAAACAGTTGGAAGACCGGCTCAGTGCTATGGAGATACAAAAAGTGCCTGGCCTGGACTTCGAGGATCTAGGTCTGTCTTCTGGGGTAGTGATCCCGCACAAGTTTAAGGCACCTGCCTTTGCTAAATACGATGGGGCATCCTGTCCTAAATTGCATCTCAGGGCTTACACAAGGAGGATCCAGCCCTATACAGCCGACAAAAACTTATGGATCCATTTCTTCCAAGAGAGTCTTTCAGGGACTCAGCTCGAGTGGTTCTATCAATTGAATGGAGCCAACATCCATACCTGGGAAGACCTAGCCACTGCTTTCTACAAACATTACCAGTACAATGCCGACCTTGCTCCTACACGTACCCAACTCCAAGGTATGTCGCTGGGGTCAAGTGAAGGTTTCAAGGAATACGCGCAGAGATGGAGAGACCTTGCTGGAAGGGTGCAGCCTTCATTAACTGACCGAGAACTCGTTGATATGTTCTTGGGGACCCTATCCGGGCCATTCTTCAACCACCTGATTGGTAATTCATCTGCTGGATTTACCGACCTCATCCTAACTGGCGAAAGAATTGAAGCTGGTATCAAGAGTGGGAAAATCCAAGAGGCCACACCTTCTGACGCTCACAAAAAGCCTTACACGGGAAAGAAAGAATCTAATGCTGCATACAACCAAAAGAGTCGTCGTGACCAACATGCAGGGGCAGTCATGATCTCTGGTTCTGCACCACGCCGCCAACCACAGAAGGGAAATCAGCGAAGGCCGGACGAGCCTAAAAGACAGTTCACCAACATTAACATGCCATGGTCACAAGCCTTGCAGCACATGTTGAAAATGAACCTGATTACAGTAATCAACCCTCCTGCAAATCCCAAGACCTCCTCTCCAAGCTACAACCCAGAAGCGAGATGTGCTTATCATTCTGATAGCCCGGGGCACGATACCGAGGATTGTTGGGCGCTGAAATACAAGATCCAGAATATGATCGATGCTAAAGAGATCGAATTTGAACCTGCTGAGACTCCCAACGTGATCACTGCTCCATTGCCAAAACATGGCTAGGGTCGAGAGATTTTTGTTCATTTGAATTCAAGTTGTATTTTTCTTTTCTTGTTCAGATAAACAATTATCATGTTAAACTCTTTTATTTCATGAATGCATTACACATGTCTGTCTTGATTTAATTATGTTTACTATGCTTAAAAATGCTTTCATGTTTTTGTGATGGTCAACTCTTAATTGAAAATTCTAAGCCTCTTGAGGGAGGATGACGAAAACGATACCGCGATCATTACAATATGCTTTTGAACAGACCCCGCTAATGAGGTACAGGCATTGTTTCAATCCCTAAACACTGGAGTTATAAGGATGATAATCCCTCGTCAACCCCTCTGAGCCAAAGAAGTAGGAGTTTTTCTTTTCGAAATTTAAAACCCTTAATCATAACCTGGGGCAGGGTAGTCTCTCAGTTGATCCAAGTGCATAACGAATGGCACCAAAAAGATCTTTACAAAAAAAAGAAAGACAGTGATGGTTCCGAACAATCAATAAAGAGAGGCAGTCATTATCAAAAAATTCATAAATGAAAAGCCCAAAAAGTCAAAACCTACAAAGGGGACTTACGAAACTGGGGCATCCCGCTGACTGAAATTCCAAAAAGGAAACAGCTCAGGCAAAATTTAGGGATAACAAAATCAAGGAAGAAAAAGAGGTCATACAAACCCTCAAAGGAAAGGACTGCCCATTCAAAATAAGCTATCTGAACCATCACTGGAACATCAAAGCAAAGACTCAAACAAGGTCTAACGTATGATCAACTGAGTTTAGGTTTGGAGAACATCACGAAGAGAGGGTGGGTACAAATAATTTGAGCCTTTATCCTTTGTTTCTTAAACCGTGAACCAGGCCACGTTATAACCCTTAAAAGTCCTAGCTGAAGCATGGGTTAGTTCGAAAGCATACTGTTACGAAGGTATCCTGACTCCTGAAGGTTTGCTATAAAATCTTGAGTTGACACCGCACTGTATTACAAAAAATGCATTTTCAAAATTCAAGACAGACATAGGCTTTTGCATTCTTAAAATAACCTTGTTTGCATATGACTATTTGTTTGAACAGCAGGGAAATTCGCGCGATGAACACCTTGTGAACAGAAATACCTCCAATCAAGGGGCACAGTAGGAACATTGCCCATTATCTGGGGCATGGCAAAATACTTCCAACAGGGGCAACTCCCTACGTTCTGAGAGCGTGGACATAGTCGAAAAATACTGCGCATAATCAAAGACCCGCTAGGTTGACACGCCTAGGCAAAAATAAGGGCTTCCCGGCGAACCAAAAGGGTTCGGGCAAATGAAGGGATGAAACGAAAAACATGTACACCCGGCAAGTCGAAAACCTGAAAAGGCGGCTTGGGCAAAAATGGGTATCCCGGTGGACTGAAAACCCGAAAGGGCGGTCCAGGCAAAAGTTAGGGATCAAAGCGTACGACTATGTCCTGGCATCTCGTCACTTGTCCACCAGAAGATTTGTCAGCACCTCCCAGGTATCCTCTTCCCTCACCTCCGAAACAGGGGCAATAATGAGTTATCTAGGCGATCCAATTGCTCTGTTAACCAAAGTACAAGGGAAAGATCAACATAAGGATGATTACCATCTACCTTTACAAATTCCAGATCGTGGGTTAACATCCGAAACCAAACAGGACAATCATCCACTTAATCAAAATCATGCAACCCTACACCGGTTCCTTCTCAATTTTCAGATGAAGTTTTACACGAACTTATCCAAGTAACCTAACCCCGGTTCCTCCAGAAATCTTACATGGATTTATCCCAAGGTAACCTAACCCCGGTTCCTCCAGAAATCTTACATGGATTTATCCCAAGACAACCTAACCCCGGTTCCTCCTAGAAATCTTACATGGATTTATCCCAAGTAACCTAACCCCGGTTCCTCAAGAAGTCTTACATGGACCTATCTCAAGATGACCTAACCCCGGTTCATCAAGAAGTTTTTACACGAACTTACCCTGCAGTAACCTAACCCCGGTTCCTCCAGAAGTCTTACATGGACCTATCTCAAGATGACCTAACCCCGGTTCATCAAGAAGTTTTTACACGAACTTACCCTGCAGTAACCTAACCCCGGTTCCTCCAGAAGTCTTACATGGACCTATCTCAAGATGACCCAACCCCGGTTCATCAAGAAGTTTTTACACAAACTTATCCAAGTAACCTAACCCCGGTTTCTCCAAGAGTCTCACATGGACCTATCCCAAGATGACCTTACCTCGGTTCGTCAAGAAGTTTTACACGAACTTACCCTGCAGTAACCTAACCCCGGTTCCTCCAGAAGTCTTACATGGACCTATCTCAAGACGACCCAACCCGGGTTCATCAAGAAGTTTTTACACAAACTTATCCAAGTAACCTAACCCCGGTTCCTCCAAGAGTCTCACATGGACCTATCCCAAGATGACCTTACCTCGGTTCGTCAAGAAGTTTTACACGAACTTATCCTGCAGTAACCTAACCCCGGTTCCTCCAGAAGTCTTACATGGACCTATCTCAAGATGACCTAACCCCGGTTCATCAAGAAGTTTTTACACAAACTTATCCAAGTAACCTAACCCCGGTTCCTCCAAGAGTCTCACATGGACCTATCCCAAGATGACCTTACCTCGGTTCGTCAAGAAGTTTTACACGAACTTATCCTGCGGCAACCTAACCCTGGTTCCCCCCAGAAGTCTTACATGGATTTAGCTCAAGATAACCTCACCCCGGTTCATCAAGAAGTTTTACATGAACTTACCTCACCAGGAAACCATACACAGGTTCTCCTTCTCCGGACATAGTTTTACACGAACTCGACATCAAGCAACCCTACAACGGTTCCCTCTCTTCAAGATGCAGTTTTACATGGACTCGTCACCCAGAAACCCTACACAGGTTCTCCCTTTCCAAGAACGAAGTTTTACACGAACTCATCATCAAAGTAACCCTACCCAGGTTCCTTCTCCATCTCAGATACGGTTTTACACGAGCTCATCAGCAGGCGACCCTACATAGGTTCCCTCTTTCAACTTACCAAATTACAACATATCAAAACTTCCCCAGGAAAGTTCAATCCAGTTTCCCCAGGAAAATTGGAATCCATCTCTCCAAGCAGTAAGCTTATCCCCAGTAGATTCTGGAAGCTTATCTCCTCGCAGAACACGAACGCGTCGTCCGGCTTGATTTAAAGAGTTATTTCCTTAACAGGATATAACTGAGTTATCCTCAGCCAAAAGCCACGGAAAGAGCGTCCCCGACGAAGTTCCCTTACCCCCAGCGAAGTCTATCAACACTACCAACAATAAGGGTATCCCCAGCAAATTATTATCAACACTCAGCAAGGCATCCCTCTTCCCACAGAGTGTTGCTTCCCAGCATGGTCGCTAAAGTATCTTTTCTCCCCGCAGAATCTTCCATTTACCAAGTTTATTCCGCAACGGAGTCATCTTCTCCTACCGGTATTCTTGCAGTCATCATCCCCAGCGGAAGCAAATCTATTCTTCAACATCAGCCCAGGATATGACTTCCCGGCACCCGTCAAGGATTTACTTTCCTAGACGAAAACAAACATTCATAAAACATCACATACATCATTATAGCATGCATAGATGCATCATACCATACAAATCTCATTTATGTTGAGAACATCATCGCTTGATCCATATCATGCATTGCATATGACTGACAGCTACCTTTCAGGAAAGATTCAGTTAAATTCTCAAACATATTTCAAGGCCTTCTCTAGTCCAGCTAAATCGACTCCCAACAGATTTTTCTGATGAAGACTCAGTAGAAGTGATTCGATATTATAATTTCCTAATGGTTCCCTCTCCGACGGTGAGTGAGGTGGTAATTCCTTTCCTATTGGTTCCCTCTCCGACGGTGAGTGAGGTGGTAAGTCCTTTTCAGATGTTTCCCCCTCCGACGGTGAGTGAGGTGATAGTCTCCTACGGTTCCCTCTCCGACGGTGAGTGAGGTGGTAAGTCCTTTTTAGATGGTTCCCTCTCCGACGGTGAGTGAGGTGATAGTCTCCTATGGTTCCCTCTCCGACGGTGAGTGAGGTGGTAAGTCCTTTTCAGATGTTTCCCTCTTCGACGGTGAGTGAGGTGATAGTCTCCTATGGTTCCCTCTCCGACGGTGAGTGAGGTGGTAAGTCCTTTTCAGATGTTTCCCTCTCCGACGGTGAGTGAGGTGATAGTCTCCTATGGTTCCCTCTCCGACGGTGAGTGAGGTGGTAAGTCCTTTTCAGATGTTTCCCTCTCCGACGGTGAGTGAGGTGATAGTCTCCTATGGTTCCCTCTCCGACGGTGAGTGAGGTGATAGTCTCCTACGGTTCCCTCTCCGACGGTGAGTGAGGTGGTAAGTCCTTTTTAGATGGTTCCCTCTCCGACGGTGAGTGAGGTGATAGTCTCCTATGGTTCCCTCTCCGACGGTGAGTGAGGTGGTAAGTCCTTTTCAGATGTTTCCCTCTCCGACGGTGAGTGAGGTGATAGTCTCCTATGGTTCCCTCTCCGACGGTGAGTGAGGTGGTAAGTCCTTTTCAGATGGTTCCCTCTCCGACGGTGAGTGAGGTGACAATTCCCTTTCAGATTATAATTGCCTATGGTTCTCTTCCCTTTAAGATTTTTCTCAACGAGCGTTGTTGAAGTTAAAGTCGCCCAAGGTTCTCTTACCATTCATACTAAGGTAGTAACCATCCCTGTTTCATTCATCATCTTGTGAAGCTCCAGACTCAGCTCCTGTAACCAGTCAGGACATGTCTATGCCAAGCATCTGAAATCAGCTCCTGCAACGTGTCAGGTACTCATTGTTTCTTTTGCAGGTATGCAGGTTCTCGCTAAGGAATCTCTTACGCGGTCAACATCCAGATGGCATCTATAAGCCCATCATCCTATCCAGCAATCTCTAAATGGCATCTATAAGCCCATTCCACCATCACTGCTACTATGTGAGCGCAAATTTCTGGGCACTCTAGTGTTCAATCATCTACCACCCTCGGATTACGAAAGGCACGTCAGCCAATATGCATCCTCAGGTCTAAGAAGATTGAACAGGGGCAACTGTTGTACCCCAAAATTTGCCCTCCCAATATTCTTCAAGAAATTGCCAAGTCAAGCTGCAAAACTCCCCAAGAGTTGCACAGTGCAAAGATCTCCTATACAATCAAAACTAGGGTTTCTGTTCTGATCAAGAAAATGAAGTTTCAAAGGTCCAATAAAGTCTCATATGCCTACAAATATGGTCAAGCATCCTCATATCAAGTTTCAAGGCATTCAGCACAAAATTGCACAGTCGAAAACCCTAATTGCACTACAGTCAACTGTAGGGGCAAAATGGTCATTTGACAGTCAAAAGTTCAAATTTTTGATCAACATATCATTTTGAAGCCACAAACATCATTTGATCAATGCTTGATCATGATTCTCAAAATTTGGCTCAGAAATCATCAAGATGCAAAAGTTTCCTTATTTGGACAGCTGAAAAAGTCAACTGAAATTGACCAGGGCATAACTTTCACATGGATTATCAGAAAAATTCCATCCAAAGCTCATTTTGAAGAGAAAGACATTTACTACAACTCATCCTCATACTTCAAGTCCAAGAAATGCTCTCACAAAAAGTTATCAATTTCAACATTATAGGTCATTTTCAAAAGTCAACAAAAAGGGACTTTAAGTCAAAGGCCATAACTTGAGATTGGTAAATCAAAATGACATGGGACCAAAGGCATTGGTTAGAGGACTCAAAGACCTTTCCAAAATGTCCAAGAACATGAGAAAATCTTAAAAATTGAGCAAGTTATGCCTTGTGGAAGTTGGGAAATTTTTGGATATTTTGAAAAGTCAACATTGATTCAAATGACCTAAAATTGCTAATGAGCCCATTTTTCTTCCATAATTCATCATCCATGACATATGCACGACCACTTGGCCCAAAGGGAAGTATTTTCTCATTTTTTATTTATTTATTTGAATTTTTATTTATATTAATTCATTTAAATCATTTAAATATATGAAAAATACTTAATTTAACCTAACAAATCTTTTTGCACATGTTTTAGACTCAATATTTCGTGCCTAGCTAAATAAGGAAAGATTTGGGTTGATTGATCATGATTAAGAACAAAGAACACATGGAAAAGATATGAAAAGATCCTAGAAAATCAATTTTCAAAATCAATGAATGCAATGGATTTGATTGAGTTTTTTTGACCTAATGCACTCACTACATATGCTAGAACACAACCCTAATCAGAATACACACTAAGCTGCGCAAGAAAGCCATTCACAAACTTGAAAAAATTCTCTAAAAACTCAAATCTGAAAAACACTTTTTAGGTGGATTCAAGGCACGAAATTTGTTCCATTGGCTTGCCAAGGTTGTCCAGAAGCAATTGCAATCAAGAACATCCATCAAAACACGAGGAATTGGTAACATGAACGCAAACTGTATCAAGAAAAATCCATGATCGTATTTTAATTTCTAGACATTCTCATAGCATTTTAATGGTTGATTCGTGTTCATTATGAAGTTTTGAAGCTAACCAATGCATTCAATTATGTTTTTATGCTGTATACGCGATTTCACCATGTTTGAATTCTAGGGTTTACAGAGCTTCAGATTGGGGATTTTAAAACGAGGAAAAATTGAGACTTATGACCACCACCATTGGATTCAACACGTTTGGACGAATGGAAACCAGCACTCGCGCTCAATTTATGAGTGCCTGAGATCTATTTGCTATTTCTTCATATGTTACTTTCAGCAACGCGTGAAAACCGTTGCTTTTGTTATTTGTATTTCAGGAAAAACTAAACACGGTGAAGAAGATGAGTATGTGGCTGCCTGTGAGTGGAGCGTTCAAACCTTCGCGCGCGTTTCCAAGCACTAACCCACGTTTTCCTTTTTATTAATTGTTGTTTATTTATATAACAAACGCGTTAGTTGGCACAGTTGGCAAGCAGGAACGTTAGCAATGTATATGACCTGGGTTCGAGCCCCAGGTCTTCTTCTTTCAATATTATTTTCCAATTCATCATCACATGCAAGCATCATATTGAGGACCATCATAGTCCTTCATCATCTATCCATCCACGTGCACATTGAGATCAAATCAAGGGCATAGATTGGAAGTGCATCATAAGCCTGGTCAAAGGTACCACATAGTGCCTGGAAAAGTCAACGAATTTGAAGGCTATTGGGCTCAGATTTCTTGGGCCAGACCTCCACTTTGGGGACTACCACCCCCCCTGGTTTGCAATTCTCTATGTTTTTCTTATGTTTTATTTTCAATTATTATTTTATTTTCTTTATTGAATTAATTTAATTAATTATTTTCACAAAATATAAAAACATCAAAAAAATCAGAAAAAGAACAAAATATAATAAGTATTTTATTTTAATTATTTTCATAAACAAATTGTACATAATTGAATTTAGTATAAATTAGGGTTTAATTTTAATACTTTTAATAAAAAATCTAAAAAGAAGTAGAATTAGGTTTAATTAATGTTTTTATCCTTTTTTAATTTCTCTTTCTCATAATAATATTTATTTATTTTATTTATTTTTATAATTAAATTTGCATGAAAATAACTTAGGTTTAATTTAGGTTTAATTCTAATATTTTCTAAATAAATTAAAATAAAATAGAATTAGGGTTAATAGTTAATTTTAATTAATTCTTTCTTTTTTCTATTAAATCTTAAAATACATAAAAATACAAAAAAACAAAAACAAATTCTTGCTTTCTTTTAATTTTAATTTTAATTCCTCATTAATTTTAATTTTTGCAAAAAGGGTCCAACGCCCATGTTCTTAACTTCTTATTCGTTCGCATATTTATTTTATTTTCATTATAATAATTATGTACCTCTCCCGAAGCCTTGTAATTACTTTTCGCACTTTTCAATTCTTTATTTACTTTGTTTATTTATTTTCTGTCAAATCGGGTCCTAGTTAATTTTGGCGATGTGGACCCGCGCCATTTGTAATAGCTTTATATTTACTTTTCCTCGCAAATACTCTTAACTGTTAAACAAAGCATGCAAGAATGAATGGCCTAAAATAAAATCAAGCGTAGAACATCAATAACATGACAAGATAAATGCAAATGAAAACGACACACAAATCGCACACACCACCCCTAGGGTACGCCTCACTGTTGCCTTGCCTCGAAAGGTGATCGTCGAGTAGAGGACGTCTTAGTAAGTCCTCATGATCCGGGAACCTGGCATGAGGGTAGCTTCTAAGGTGTCTTCCCATTGCTCTGGTGATCACCATGTCCCGAACTTCGAATTGACCCGAACACCTCCAATGGTGGTGCTACCTACCTCTCAATGGTGGGATGGCACTACTTTAAGGACATTTACACAGACGAATTCCTTAGGGTAGGTAGACGACTCTAGATACTTGCTCTAATTTCAAAACCAATTCAAAAATACTTTTCACACCGACACCTTTTCAAAAGCTTTCGAAAGCAATTTTTCAAACACTCTTGAGGACTGATACAAGAGTCGAACTGGAATTTTCAAAGAAACTTTTTAAAACCCACAGTTGAAAAGCAAACAAACCATTTTGAAAACACAAATGAGCAAGTATCTAAGAGCCCATGGATAACCATGGATAGAAAGGGTGATAACACCTTCCCTTTCTATAATCTACCTCCCGAACCAAGAGCAATCTCTTTAAGGAATTTTTCTGTGCTTTTGTCCTTTCCATTTGGAGAAAATAAAAGACGGTGGCGACTCTTGCTTCCGCGACATTTCGCGAACCAGCGTTAAACAGTCAGTTCCAGATCCACCGATCACAGATGGCATCTCTAAGCCCATCTCCAGCAAGATTCTACCATTTCCAAATGGCATCTTTAAGCCCATTCCCTCAGCTACATTTTGACGAGTGCAAATTTACGGGCACTCTAGTGTCCAATCCTCTTTTACCTTCGAGTCACGAAAGGCAAACTTGCCAATCTAACTCTTCAGGTTCAAGAAGATTGAACAGGGGAAACTGTTGCACCCCAAAATTTTCCCTCTCATTTTATCAACATTTCTCATCACAAGGCTTTTGGAACTCAAGATCAAGCTAGGGTTTGCTCTACTCAAGACATCTCCTTGCAATGATGACCTAAACTAGGGTTTGAGTTTGCACAAGGGTTTTTGGACCTTCAATGCTCAAATTGACTTCCATACTTCATATTAAATTCATAAGTTTGTCCATACCAAGTTTCAAGCCTTGAATCAAATTTTTGCCCAGTCAATTGGACAGTTGACCTAGAAATCAGCTGTATTAGGGAAAAAGTCAACTGTGGCCAATTTACAGTCAAACCTCATGAATTTTGACCCACATAAACATTATGAAATCATATGAACCATTGGATCAAGTTTGGACCACAACTCCATAAGAAATTTGATCAGATCACCAAAAGGGCAAAAAGGTCATTTTTAGGGTTTTTGACTGTACAAAGGCAATTTCTGACTTTTTGACCAAGCCAATGGCAAATTAGGTTCAACCATGGACTCAAGGACTCAATGACATCATCTTGACTTATTCAACAAGTTCAAAAGATCTCAAATGCATGGGATTGACAGATGAATTTTTCAGTTAACTGATCAAAATTTGACTGTACACTAAAAAGTCAAACTTTGACTTTTTGGTCAAAATCAAGTGCCAAGGGTCATTTTTCATCAAGATGTGTCAAATTATGAAACTTGTTCATCAAGAAACCCAAAATGAAAAATTAGGGTTTAAAGTTGAAAAATTTCATAACTTAGAAATTTTCGAAGTTATGAAATTTTCTTAATTTTTCCTAACTTTGCCCCACATTTTCACCATGATGCAAATGGATTTAAACAAAACCTTCAACATGAAAGTTTTATTCCTCCATAAAGTATACAACTTTTATTCACAAAGTTTTCTCAAACAAAGCTTGGATCTCAAGTTATGATTTTTGGAACAAGGGTCCCTAAAACTTTTAACTTAGTGAAATTTTGCCCTAGTTTAGGCAGGATTTTGACCTATCTTCTTGGCCATTTTTCACATAGTTACACTTGTATTATCAAGTTTCATTTCAAATATGGATTATAGAGCATGTTGCAAGCTTTCCAAATTGTCACAGAACTCCCCAAACACATTTGTGGTTAGGGAGAATCGAAGGCTTGAAGTTGGCAAAAACTCACTTTTCATCCATGGCATATTCATGTTCATACAAGTTGCATTTTCAAATCAGGATGCCTTACACTAGTTTACAGGCCTCTAAACCACTTCACACTCCATAATTAAATGCAAATCCATTAATCTAAGCTTTTGTTTTAATCATTTGGACATTGTACACAAAACTAAGCCCTAAGTAGAAAAAAGCAAATTTCCATTTTTGCTTAAGTATGCTTTATATCAAACCAACAATCCTTGAGCATTGGTCCAAGATCTCTTGAAGCAAAACAAATCCACAAATCAGAGGGGCCAAGAGAAAAGTATGCAAGCATATTTGATAGCCTGTACAGGCCTGTAACTTCACTTCCACATTTTGACTTCAAAAACAAGAAACTTGTCAAAAACTTGAGAACGGAAAAACCAGCCAATGTTAACTTGCACAAACAGTTTGAACATCTTTCTCACACCCCTTTGAGCTAGAAACACAATTGTTTGAGCCTCAAAACACCCCATAGCCAGAAACCACATTCCTTTGGCAAAACAGGGCAAGTTCTGCAACTTGAGTTCCATAGCTCATTTGGCTCGTGCATTTTGCCCCAAGTTGCTTCAAACACCTTCCATTCAACTCACCCAAGCTATCCCAAAGCTCAAACACCAACTGTAACTCCATTTACAGTGTTCACCATTTTCATTTTGAGCTTGTGCAGGTTGAGTTCTATAGGCTGATTCAAGGACATTCAAGGCAAGCTGGCTATTGGAGAAGGTTAAGTGAAGTTCAAGCAAGCGACCAGACATCTAAGGCCTTGTTGAAAAGCACTACATTACCCTACACGAATCCAACTGAAACAGGTTTTTCTCCACTTTCTATCTCTCTATTTAGGAACATTTAGCCTTAGGTTTGTGAATAAAAAATGTAGTGTTCATTTCCATGAAGCTGTACATATGCTCAGTTTTCATTTATATTAAGTGTGCTAGGAGAATTTCATCCATGAACATGATGAAAAAACTAGGTCAGATTTTAGGGCCAGAGAAATTCTCGCTGGTCTTTGAGAGTTAAAACAAGTTGTTTATATGGTTGGAATCATCTTGAAATTCTCTACAAGTTTGATGTTGTGAGTTTTTGCAATATAGCTCATATGCAGGATGTCCAAGTTTGTACAGGGCACGCGCGCGTTTTTCAAATGCTGGAGGTTGAAGATGAAGTGGTGGGTTGGGCTTGGTCTGACTCACTCTTGACACCCCCTCTTTTCTTTTTTGCACCCCCTGGCCCAATTTCTTGTATTTTTATATTTTTGCATTTTTGTTTTCATTTTTGATTTTGTTTATTTATTTCCAAATATAAAAAATGCTCAAAAATATTTTCATAATTTTTTTACATTTATTTGGCATTTTATTTTAATTTTTCTAACATAAAAAGCATTTAAAGGCTTTTATATTATTTATTTAAACTTGAAAATAATATGTAAATTATACTTTTATTTTTATTTCTTATTTTTATTTCTTATTTTTATTCACTGAAAATATTATTATAAATATAATTTATTTTTGTACATATTTTATTTTATATTATACATATTTAATATACATATATATACATATATATACATATATACTTTTTTTATTTTTATTAAATACTCTAGAACAAAAAATACAAAATATTACATTTTTACTTTTATTATTATTTATACTAAAAAACTACTTTTTTCTAAATATATTTCATTTTGTAAATATTAATATATTTTTATATAAATAATAAACATTTTATTTTCTTAAAGAAATTAGGGTTTTACCCTTAAACAATTAAATTAAATCTTTTATTTATTCCTTTATTTTTTTACATTAAATATTTTATATACATCAATGAACAAAAACCTTTTTGCATAATTCATATTATTTGATATATTTATCTATTTTGTTTATTTAAATATTTTCCATTTAAATATTTATGCATTGTGAATTCAATTTGGATGTAATAGTAAACTAGGGTTTTTATTTCTTGTCAAATACCCCTCATTCAAAGGTTGTACCCCCATCCCCATAATCATGTTGTAATAGCTTAGAATTTTAATTCTCGCACTTTATGCTTTCAATTATGCCATGATTAGAGAATTAGGGTTTGTATGCAAAAATCCAAATCAACAAATAGTTTGACCTAATCAAAGACAAAAATGCATAAAAATCAAACACAATGCACACTTGCACCCCTAGGGTTACAATCCACTTGTTGCCTTCAAAAATGGGCCATGTTATGCATGTTGGGTACTTTGGCAAAACAAAAAACAAAACAAAAGATCATAGTCCCTCGATGACGTTATCTTGGTTACCTAAAACAAAAATGATCAAGTCCCTCAAAAAATTGCCAAAGATACTTGACACAATTGCTATCATGGTCTATACGATGACCCGCGCCTGTCCCGTTTAACATCCTAACACAAGGTTGTTCACCAAATGCAATGGTGAAACAACACTGTCAAAAGGGTTAAAAACATTAGGAAAGATCTTTGAGTAAAATAGGGTAGATAGCTCTTAGTTACTTGATCAAAAAGCTTGCAAAAAACATCCTATCTATTTTCAAACACACTTCACGATACAATTTCAAAACATTATCCAAATCAAACTTTCAAACATTGAAATCTTTTTAAAAGACAAAAACATCTTTGTATACATTCAAACAAGAATCATTACAAAGGTTTCCACAACAATGGCCTCTTTTCGAAACATCTTTCAAAACCACATACAAAGCACCATTTCAAAAAATTGGAAAAGCAAAGCAAGTGATCTAAACAAGTAACTAAGAGCCCATGGATAACCATGGATGAAAAGGGTGCTTGCACCTTCCCTTTTCATAATCTACTCCCCGAACCCAAGAAAACATCTCAAAGGTATTTCCTGTTCTTTTTGACCTTTCCTTAGGATAAAATAAAAAGTCGATGGCGACTCTTGCTAAACCGAAACATTTGCAAACACAAACGCAAAATCCCAAGTCAGTTCTCCCACCGTATCACACTAATTAATTCAAGGAAAGTGTTCAACATGAAAGTTGTAGATAATGTTTAAAGATTTCCAAAAAGTCCAGGAGTATGAATTTATCATACTTGAGATAGGTGTTTCGAAATTATGAAGTAGCCATGGTAGAGAGGTTTTACAAGGCATATTTTTGGTTCAAAACTCATGTCAAACCAACCAAATCCAACATAATCTTGCTTTGAAGACCCCTGTGGCTTCTAATATCAGTTTAAATGATGTTTTATACAAATCTTTGGTGTATTAAATAAGAAGTTGAGCCATTGTCCATTTCATGATACCATATTTTGAAGAAATTGCAAAAAGCTCCATATCCATTTGCATAAAGATGAACTTTTGCCAACAACTCTTGCTCGGAGCTTCCAACTTGTTTCTTCTGAGCACACTTCATCTCTACAACTCAAAAAAGTCATCCCTTTTACCCTTTAAACAAGCAATCTTCCATTGGAACAATACCTTTCATCAAATTACCACTCAAAATCCAACCAAACCAAGAGCTTTATAATATTTGTTTTCTTCAGCCCTAAGCCTCCTCAAACTTCTCTACAAATAGAGGCCCTACTATCATTGCAAAACACACATAATTCTTTCCATAAAACACCCAAACACATAGAGAAAACCATAAAAAAAACCATTCTTGTTCAAAATGTTCAAGGAAGCTCATTGCATCATTATTTCACTTTTGTAAGTCCAATAGATAACTTTTCTTGATTTCAAAACTCATCATACATGCGTCATTTATGAACGATTTCTGAAGAAATATGTAGCCTTCAATGTGTTGAGTGAAACTCCTAAGCCCACTGCCATTTATTGTTCATGTATGCCATTTAATTTCATTTTCAAATAATTAGGTTTTTTTTCTCTGGTTTTTGCTTAAATTTGTGAGGTACAAGAAAAATAAATGAAAACTATGATTATATTAGAAACCCTTGCAAAATTCTGAGCAAAATGTTATATTCACATGTTTGATTTGGTGCAAAATTAAGAGAGTTGCATTTTTTGAGAAAAAATGTTACAGTAACATTAACGATAACAAGAGGTTGAAGATGAAGTTGATGTCTTAAATTCAAATTTTGTTTCAATACATTTTTCATTGTTTGCGTATTTTGTACAAATTGGCATTGCACCTCAGTGGTGAGTATGTACACTGTTAATCTTTAGGACGTCGTTTTAACCCCCAGTGACAACCTTTTGTTTTTTATTTTTATTTTTCGTTTTACACATTCAGAAACATGTTTATATATTATTTTGTGGAATGGTCACATTACCACCATGTATCAGTGTCCTAATGGACAATTATATTGTGTGGGAAACTCTAGGTTAGAGGTTCAATACCCTTTGACCATATTTCTCTTTTTTATCACTATTTTCTCTCATTTTGTTTTCTATTTCTTTTCTTTTTATTTTTAGCTTAATTATTTATCTTTATTCTTACTTCTAATTATATTTTTACCACTTAATATTAAAAACCCATAAAAACATATTTATTTATTTAAATCAAGTTTTTAATTTAACATGTTGATTAGTTAATAAAAAGACCAAAAAATAATTAATTATTTTGATTAGTTTGATATTTTCTTTTGTCTAAACTTTGTGATTAATTTCTTTAAGCGATTTTTAATATCATAATACTTTAATATGCTTGTTTGACTTTGTCTTTTTTGTACCATGATAATTGTTTGGTTTAAATATTTATCTACATTGTAAAGTTAATTATCTTGTCTGAAAATATTTTTGATGTTTAGTATGTATATGATTAGGGTTTTCCTACTTAGGATTGATTCTTTGAATTTTGATATAAACATGTTTAAATGCCTTGTTTGTGTGTTTTCTTTTAATTGTTTTGACATGTTTAAACATTTCCTTCATAAACTCCCATTTAAAAAGATATACCTTTAGGGTTTAACTTGTCACTCTTGTCCTTTATCCATGATGATCCTCATTTAGGGTTTTACCCTATTTTTACCATGTTTATAGAATTTGACTTTCTTCATATTTGTGGTACTTCATTTGATTTCATATTTGATTATTTTGTTACTTATCTTTGTATTCACACTTGATATATATTTGTCTTGTGATTGGACTTTTGCCTTATGGTTAAGTTGTGGCTTGTTTATAAGTGATGCTTGATCTTTGATTATTATCTTTGTGGTACTTGTGTCTAATCCAAGGAAAGAGATTGTCTTGTTGACTTTTAGTCATGTGCATATGCATTATCTTAGGTTTACTCTTATTTGTTTATCTTGGTGTGTCACCCTTGTAATTGTTGGTGCTTACCCTTAGGGTTTAAAACCCTAATCTTGTTTTCAAACTTTCACCACTTTCATATAAAAACCTTGACTTTATGTCATTGCATTTTTAAACTTTCCTTTTAATCAAATGCTTCAATATACTTAAGCATATCAAAACAAATTTCCAAAGACTAAAAGTGGTTTAACCTTACTCAAATCTTTTTGCCACTTGACTTTTTAATTTAAAACCTTTTCTCAAAGATTAGATATAAATCCTCTTCATAGTTGAGATACGATTCTCCTATCCCCATAGTAATTATAGAAGTAAATGTGATTCTTTCCACATGAAGATGTTAAATGGAAACTTGTTGATCTTTATATCCAAGTTAGTATCTCTTCCTTCATGATGATGCAAGATCCTTCTTCTCATACTCGTGGTGGTATTAGTTGAGCTTCCTCTCTAAAAAGGTGATGAAATATCATTTCTCCTAAAACCAACCTGTGATACGGTGGGAGAACTGACTTGAGGTTTGCGTTTGTTTTCGCAAATGTTTCGGTATAGAAAGAGTCGCCACCGACTTTTTATTTTATCCTAAGGAAAGGTTAAAAAGCACAGCAAAAACCTTTGAGATGTTTTCTTGGGTTCGGGGAGTAGATTATAGAAAGGGAAGGTATTAGCACCCTTTCTATCCATGGTTATCCATGGGCTCTTAGTTACTTTCTTAGATCACTTGCCTTGCATTTTCAATTGTTTGAAATGGTGCTTTGTGTGTGGTTTTTGAAAATATTTTGAAAAAGATGCCTTGTCTAGGCAAACCTTTGTAACAATTCTTTACTCGAATGTTTTACAAAAGGTGTTTGTCTTTTTGAAAAGTTTTTTTCAAGATTTTGAAAGTTGTTTTGATGTGTGTTTTGAAAAATGGCAAGGATTTGTTTTGCAAGTTGGTCAAGTAACCAAGAGCTATCTACCCTAAATTTCTCAAAGTTCTTTGCTATGTTTTAATCCTTTTAACAGTGTTGTTTCACCATTGTATTTGGTGAGCAACCTTGTGTTAGGATGTTAACGGGACAGGCGCGGGTCATCGTATGGACCATGAATGCAATGGTGCCAAGTGTCTTTGGCAATTTGCTTGAAGGGACTATGATCATTTTTTAGGCAACTTCGAAAGCGTCATCGAGGGACTATGATCATTTGAATTGTTTTGTTTTTTCCAAAGAAACTCAACATGCAACATGGCCCATTTTGGAAGGCAACAAGAGGAGTAACCCTAAGGGTGCAAGTGTGATTAGTGTTGTCCATTTTCATGCTTTTGTCTTTGCATTAGTCAGGCTATTTGTTGGTTGATTTTGCATACAAACCCTAGGTTTATCATGGCATAATTTGAAAGCTTTAAAATGCGGAATTTAAAGTCCTAAATTATTACAACATAATTATGGGGATGGGGGTACAAATGTTCAAATGGGGGATATTTAGCAAGAAATTTAAATCTAAACTATTACATCCATATCGAATATACAAATAATAAATTGTACAATATTTAAACAAATGTAAATATAAAATGTATTATGCACAAAATGGTTTTTTATGTATGAGAAAGTATTTTTCAATGTGAAATATAAACAAAAATAAAAAGTCATTTTTGTGTGGATATTTTGTGGTTTTAGAGCAAAACCCTAATTTTTGAATAAATAGCAATTATTTATTTATTATATACAATATTATATATTTATTTATACAAAAAATAAATAAAAGAGAAGTATATTGTAAACAAGTATTTTTTGATGTCAAATATTAATAAAAATAAAAGAGTATTATTTTCATGTTTTTGTCCTAAATATTCTAATAAATATGTACAAGTATATTTATGTATATTTAATAAACTAAATATGTATAAAAATAAAGTATTTATTATTTACCAAAAGAAGTATATTTTGAGAAAATGTTTTCAAAAGGTAAATAAAAATAATGGCTGAAAATATATATTTTTATGTTATTTTTAATGTTTTAAATAAAAAGGTATTTATATTTATTTTACATGTATATGTTTAATAAAGCAAATAAATTCCAAAAAATGTAAAATAATGTGAAAAAATTATTTTTAATATTTTTTATGTTTCAACAAAAAATATCAAGTCAGAAGAAAAAATAAAAAGTCAAAAAATAAAGGATATTTCACACAATGGGCCAGGGGGGTGCAAAATGAGAAAAAGGGTGCCAAAAGTAAAAACAACTCAGGCCCAGCCCAAGTGGCTTGTCTTCAACCTCCAGCCATTTCTGTCTCAAAAACGCGCGCCCTCCATGCTTGATTCAAACTTCCTGATTCTTTGACTTTTAGCAAAAACTTATAACATCAATAATGTAGAGCATCATGTCACGATTTCAAATATATAAAAAAGTTGTTCTAACTCTCAGAAACGAGAGAGAATTTCTTCTCCCCCAATTTCTGACCTAAGTTTTTCCCAATGTTCATGTCCCAAATTCTCTCAGCACACACAGTATAAATGAAAAGTAACTACATGGATGGCTTCAGGGCTATGATTAGAACATGCTTTCTTCACAAACTTAAACCCAACTATGCCTGGATAGAGAGATAGAAGTTCAAATTTTTACCTGTTCAGCTTGAGTCATGTACAGCAATGGAGGTACTTTCAATGGAGTTTGAACTTTGGTACAGCTTGTCTGAAGTCCAAGGATGACTCCCTTATGCTTAACTTGCTTTGAATCTCTCTGAATCAAGCTATGGAAGTCAACCTGCAAAAGAGAAAGTGAAAATGGCACACTTGGCTATGGATGTTACAGCTTGTATCTAAGGCTTGGAATAGCTTCAATGGATGGTAGGGATTGTATTGGAACTTGTTTGGGCAAAAACGCACGAGTGAATGATGCTGGCCAAGTCAAACTGCATGCATGCCCTGTTTCTTGCAGAAAAATGGTGTTTTGATGAATGAGGAGGTATTGAGGGTGGTTTGGTCGTGCTTTAGGCCAGTTAGGGAGTATGAAATGTGTTTACAAAGTTTGTCTTAGTTGGTCTTTGCAGGCATGAGAGTTATCTTTCTGTTTGCAAGTTTTCTTCTTTTCTAAGTAAAGATTGTCAAGTTGGGTTATAGGCTCATACAGGCCCCTCAAGCATGCTGCATTTCTCTTCTTGATCAGTGGGATTTGTCCACAAACTTGTGCCTCAAATATCTGCTTGTACTTCTAAGATATGGACTTTGACATAAAGTATTGCTTTTTCAAAATGGCAAACTTGCTTTTTCCATATATGGATTGATTTTGTGTGTATTGTCCAAATGAATAAAATAATGCTAGAACACAAGGGATTGGCATTTAATTATTGAGTGTGAATGAGATTAGAGGCCTGTAATCTAGCTTGAGCCATGCTGAGTTTGAAAATGCAAAGTGTATGAACATGCCTTGGTCAAGAACAAAAGTGGATTTTGCCCAACTTTGCAAATTCGATTCTCCCTAACCACAAGGGTGTTTGAGAAGTTCTTGGACAATTTGGAAAGCTTGGAATGTATACTACAATCCATCTTTGTAATGCAAGTTGAAATTCCAAGTGGAAGCATGTGAAAAGTGGCCATGAAGTTGGGCAAAAATCCTGCCTAAAATAGGTCAAAAAATTTCTAAGTTAAGAATGTTTTGCACCCCTATTCCAAAAATCATAACTTGAGCTACAAGCTTCTTTTGAAAAAACTTTGTGAATAAAAGTTGTAGATTTTGCAATGGACTACAACTTTCATGTTTTGAGTTTTGCTTGAATCCGAGTATATCTGGATGAAAAAAGGGACAAAGTTAGGAAAAAATAAGGAAGTTTCATAACTTAGAAAAATTCTAAGTTATGAAATTTTCTCATTCTAAACCCTAATTTGCAATTTTGGGTTTCTTGATGAACAAGTTTCATAATTTGACATGTCTTGATGAAAAATGAATCTTGGCACTTGATTTTGACCAAAAAGTCAAAGTTTGACTTTTCAGTATACAGTCAAATTTTAATCAGTTGACTGGAAAATTCATCTGTCAATCTTGTGCATTTGAGATCTTTTGAACTTGTGGAATGTGTCAATACAATGTCATTGAGTCCTTGAGTCCATATGTGAGCTTGTTTAGCCATTGGTTAGGTCAAACAGTCAAAAATTGCCTTTGTGCAGTCAAAACCCTAAAAATGACCATTTTGCCCTTTTGGTGATCTGATCAAATTTCTTGTGGAATTGTGATCCAAACTTGAACAAATGGTTCATATGAGTTCATTATGTTAATGTGGGTCAAATTTCATGAGGTTTGACTGTTAATTGGTCACAGTTGACTTTTTCCCCAATACAGCTGATTTCTAGGTCAATTATCCAATTGACTGGGCAAAGATTGGAATCAAGGCTTGAAACTTGGTATGGATAAACTTGTGAGTCCAACATGAGGCATGAAAGTCATCTTGGGCATTTTAGGTCAAAACATCTTTGTGCAAACTCAAACCCTAATTTGGGTCAACAGTGCAATGAGGAGTCTTAAGCAGAGCAAACCCTAACTTGATCCTGAGCTCCAAGGGTTTTGTGGTGAGAAAATACTGATGAAATGAGAGAGCAAATTTTGGGGTACAACACAACCACAACAATCCCTTTTATTATTTTTACCATGAACTACGAGGTTTTGATCCTTAATTGGTACGTAGGTATAAAACTATGTCTTTCAAGACAAAAATATCCTAAAATATACTTCTTTTCCCATCTTCACAATCATTTCAACAAACAAACAATTTTAAACCAAAAAACAGATATTATAAGTGGTTCCTATAGAGTACTATAGATACATAGGATGCTAATACCTTCCCTTTGTATAACCAACCCCTGTACCTTAGATCCCTTCCTTATGCTTTGGTTTTAGTATTTACTTCTTGCATTGCATGTTAAACAATAGAGCTTCGATATTTTCTCTTTTTCTTGGAAATAATAAAGTTTGGTGGTGACTTTTTAGGTCATTGTGAGTCAAGTTTCTCCATAACTTGGTCTCATCATTTTTCACCGCAACAGAAATTGAGTTTCACCAGGGACATGTATACTCAATAGGGTTAAACATATCTTGTTTTATCTATTCAAAATTCTTATTGGTTTTTTGTTATATGTGATGTTTTGTGGTTCTTTAGGGGGGTGATTAATGATTTTATGCAAAGAAAAGCCCTACGCCCAGACTAAGTAACACTTAAGAAATTAGGATGATGTTATAATCAAAAGCTACATGACTGGAGTAATCCGGATATAAGTAGCATATGATAACCCCACTCATTGGAGGCCTCTTTGGGGGTGATAATGCTAAAACAAGCCAGTTGCTTAAGCATTATTACATTTAACCCGAGAGCCCGGAAGTTGAGAAGTAGTAGAACCCTTTTACCCATCTTGGCCTTTAGGATGTAGTGTAGTGACAATTCAAAAGTAGTGTTGAATTTGTTGTTACACGATACTACACTTGGACGAGTTTTTCTTGATAATATTATTCATACTCATGAGTAGTTGTGTAAACCAATAATACCCAAAAGAAGAATCACGACTCCAAAATAAATTTTAGAACCTTGTTCTGCAGGTACTAATGAACCCATAGTACATACCTTGTGGGGGTGGTTCTTACCTTTGACTCTATGCTCATGACGTTAAACCTTTGAACCATATCTTTGTGATCTTGATTGTTGCATAACCATACATTCATGCATCCCTAAAACTCTTTTTCATTTGGAACTTGGAGGTATTTCTTTGTAAACATCATAAGTTTAATCAATCTCAATGGATCTTAGGTGTTGATGGGGGATGGAAACCCTAATCCACCAAAATGGATGATTATTTTTTATGATAACTTGATCCATGATTTTATCCAATTTAGGATTTACTTTCTATCTTCATGCTTTGATGTTTTCTTGTTGAGACCTACAATAACCATGAAATTTATCAACATGTGTAACAACAAACTTATTTGTCAACAAAGTACGAAAATCATCTAACAACTTACATCATCAATGGATATACATGAAATCGTGGAATTGTAACAAAGTACAAGGTGGATGAAATTTCCTTTGATAAGGTAATGAAGATGGATCTGAAAAAAGGAGTACAATCAACAAAAACAACATGCAACAAACGAGATAATGGAGAACTATCTAACAAGAAGATGGAAGAAGAAGCATACCTTAATGTATGAAGCACAAGATTCACAGCTAATGATGAAGAAGAAGGAAAAGTGGGTGCTAGGGTTTCCTTTTGAAGGAAACGACGCTACTATCTATAAGTGAGAGTTAACTCGCTTATATATGGGTAAACTATTTCACAACGGTTAACACTACCAACCGTAGAAATATCCCTTTTATTTGTGAGTTTTAAAATAAATAAAAAGAAAAGGTGCGCCTTAACGTTAAAGGAATAAAATATTTTTGGGAAATGCATTAGTCTCTTGGGCATGCAAGAAACAAGCTTGTGTGGCTCTTAGTACGGTCGAGGCGGAATATATTGCAGCGGGTAGTTGCTGTGTGCAAATTCTATGGCTCAAGAAACAACTCCGTGACTACGGACTCGACCTTGGATGCATTCCACTCCTATGCGACAACACAAGTGCAATCAACATTACAAAAAATCCTGTGATGCATTCTAGAACAAAGCATATCGACATTCGACATCACTTTCTTCGTGATCATGTACTTCAAGGAGATGTCGAAGTCACCTTCGTCGATACGCATAATCAACTAGCAGATATTTTCACTAAACCGTTGGCAAAAGAACCATTCTTCAAGATCCGAAGAGAGCTAGGTATCTTGGACGAAAATGACATTATCTAATTAAGGTACATGGCTATGATCTTAATCTTAACTTTATGGTAATATATCATGATCCATTTTTTATTACTAAATGTTTTATATATGACCATGAAATCCCTAAAAATTAAGTATTTTTTCACTTTTTCACTAAAGACAATCGGTTGTTGCTAAAAAAAATTTAGCTTCTGTTTTCACAACAATCGGTTGTCACTCCACGACAACCGGTTGCTCTCTCAATTTTTTCGCCCCTGTTTGAATTTTTCAAAGGGTGCAATCGGTTGTCATCAAACAACAATCGATTGCACAATTCAATATTTTGAATTTTTTTATTTTTTCAGTTACACTCTTTTATTCTTTCTCTTCCATTGCAATTACTATTATTTATTTGTACCAGATTTTTATTCGTTTTGTGCACTTTGTTTCTGTTATATCTATGTATACAAACTTTATTTATGCTATGTTGTTTCTATGTGCAAAAATTTTATGATCTTCTTTCCCATTCCTTTTTGCTAATGACAAAGTGGGAGAAGACTTTGTAGTTTCTTTTGTGTTTCTCTAACCCAAATTGCAGCAAGCAAGCAATCTTCAAAAACCTCATGCAATAGATCAAGGGGGAGTCTTTGACTTAGGGGGAGTTTTTAAACAACTTGATTAGAGAAAACCAAGATGCACTCCAAACTTCAAGCAATGGTTGTCATCATCAAAAGGGGGAGACTGTGAAGTCAAGCTTTCCAAGTGTTTTGATGAAGACAAACTAGCATACAAAAATGAATGAATCAAGATAGAAGATTTATCTCAAGCAAGATTCATTGATCAAGATCAACTTTTCAAGACTTATGGCTTAAGGTATATGAAATTTTTGATCTTATGCTCTTAGTGCTCAAAACTATTTTTAATCATGCATTTACTTTATTAAAATAATATTTTGAGTATATACTATGTATGATTGAAGAAGGATGTTTTAAATTGCTTCAAATCTTTGAAAATAATGATTTTTCAATTTTTGTACACAAGCAATCGATTGTCATGCTAGGACAATCGGTTGCAGTCAAAAAACAAAAGGTTCTGTTTGACATCAATCGATTGTCATCTAGCAGCAATCGATTGTCATGTGTTCTGTTTTCAAATTTTTTGAACGTTGGCCTATGAGCAACCGATTGCTCCTCAATGATAATCGGTTGTCATAGTTATATTTTTCAAAAATTTTAAACATTGCTTTTACATCAATCGGTTGTTGCTTTAGTGCAACCGGTTGTTGTGCTTCAGATTTTGAAATTTTTCATTTTTCCAGCAACTTTTTGTAACACCTTTTCATGGCAATCTTTGTATCTTTTCAAATACATTTTTTTTTGTAAAAATGGTTTAAACATTGCTATGATTCATTGAAAAGGTATTACTACACTATAAATTATTTTTATTTAGAATTTTGAAAATACAACGACAATCACTAACAACTATTACTTTCTATTCTTTTGATCATACTCTCTATACTCAAGATTTCTATTCATCATTTTCATATGCATACTGAAAATTGTTCTTGAGCAGTTAGAAGAGTATTTCATCTTAAATTTCATATTGAATAGAAAAGATCAATCAAGTGATTGACATTGCTTTTTCATTATTCAAACTCTTATACAAATCAAACAAACTATTGTATCCTTGTTTTTAGGATTGTTGGAAACAAGAAAGACACTTAGGGAGGATTGTTCTCTTTGTGGTCTTAGTGAAAATCCAAGAGGATGGTTCTTGGTCCAAGAGGATTGTTCTTGGTTGTTTGGTAGTCTTTGTAAAAATTACCAACTATAAGGATATCTCTTTCTTGTTGAAAGGGGACTGGAGTACTCTCGGACTGTGAGGGGAACCAGGATACATCTCTGTGTTCTTTACTTTCCGCATTTACTGCTTTCATCACTTATCAGAAAAAGAAAGAAAAGAAACTCGTACAAAAATATTCATACAAACCAGAATTTTTTTTAAAGAACCTAATTCACCCCCCCCCCCCCTCTTAGGCGCATCTGAACTTCCAATTGGTATCAGAGCAGGTTATAGGTAACCTGTTCCTTCTAGATCCAGAACAGCTTCCGCAAACAACAATTCTGTGTTCAGAGACGGTGGCAGTAGCAACAAGCCTCCTCTATTCTGTGGTGAATATTTTGATTTCTGGAAGATCCGTATGAAGGCTCATCTAGAAGCACAGGGAGAAGAAATATGGGATGTTGTCCAAAATGGCCCTTTTGTTCCGGTAATTGTAGTAAACGACGTTGGCTCATCAAAGCCTAAAACTACATGGGATGATGATGATAAGAAAAAGGTCTTGTATGAAAAAAAGGCAATAAACCTCCTTCAAAGCGCACTTAGTATGGATGAATTCTTATGTGTCTCAGCATGTACAACGACAAAAGAAATTTGGGATACACTGGTTGAAACACATGAAGGAACAACTGAAGTAAAGAGATCGAGACTTAATACGTTAAGTCAAGAATATGAATTGTTCCGCATGCAACCCGGAGAATCCATTCTTGATTTACAAAAGAGATTTGTGCATCTAACAAATCATCTAAGGGCACTTGGCAAAACATTGACTAATGATGAATTGAACCTAAAAGTGCTCAGATCCTTGACTAGAGAATGGCAACCAAAGGTAACGGCAATCTCAGAAAAGAAGAGTCTCGCTACTATGACATCCGCAACCTTGTTCGGAAAACTTCAAGAATACGAGACAGAACTTGGTAGATTGGAAAAGCGTGAAAATCAAGAAAAGAAGTCTAAGAACATTTCCTTGAAGATTGACTCCAAGGAAGACGAAAAGAAAGATAATCCTGATGAAGATGAAAAATTCATGCTTCTCGTTAGAAGACTTTGAAAATTCTTTGGTAAAAATGAAAAAGCCTTCTCGCACTCAAAGAAGAAGAAACACTTCAAGAAGAAGGAAGGATCCTCATCAACACAAGAAGTTACTTGTTATGAATGTGGTAAACAAGGTCATATCAAACCGGACTGTCCAAAACTTTCAAAGAAAAGTGTCTACAAAGGCAAGAAGGAATCAAAAGATAAGAAAGCATATGTTGCATAGGAAGATGTTGAACTGAGTTCGTCATCCGACTCCGATAGCGAAAAAAGTACCAATCTTGCATTAATGGCCTCACACAACTTCGAAAGTGAAGATGATGAGGTAAGCTTGACGACTAATTCAAATCTATGGTATCTCGATAGTGGTTGTTTCAAGCATATGACGGGAGATATCGACAAATTTTCACATCTAACGCTTAAGGCCAAGGGTTATGTGAGGTATGGAGATAACAACAAAGGAAAGATTCTTGGCATAGGCAAAGTTGGTGGTCCACCTTTCACATCAATTGAAGATGTTCTTTATGTCAAAGGACTAAAGCACAATCTTCTAAGTATTAGCCAACTATATGCAAAAGGCTTCAAGATCAAGTTCACTAAAGATGAATGTTTGATAGAAGATGAAGTCACACATGAGGCTAAACTTAAAGGTAAAAGAGTAAATAATATTTTTATGATTTCCCTTAACGATTTGTCTTTGAAGGTTAAATGTATCATGGCAAACAACAAAGACTCATGGCTATGGCACAAAAGAATTGCTCATATTCATATGGAGCATTTAAACAAATTGATTAAGCATGACCTTGTTGTTGGACTGCCTAAGATAAAGTTCATCAAAGATAGAATTTGTGATGCATGTCAAAAGGGAAAGCAAACAAAATCAACTTTCAAATCCAAGAATGTGGTGTCCACTACTAGGCCACTACAATTTCTTCATATGGACTTGTTTGGCCCTTCTAGAACGAGGAGCTTCAGAGGTAATGTATACGCTCTAGTTATTGTTGACGACTTTTCTAGATATACTTGGACACTCTTTTTAGTGCATAAAAATGATGCATTCAAGGCGTTCAAGAGATATGCAAAGCAAATTCAAAATGAGAAGTCACTATCTATTGCCTCCATAAGAAGCGACCATGGTGGAGAATTCCAGAATTCCTCCTTTGGAGATTTATGTGAAGAACATGGAATATCACATAATTTCTCAGCACGAAGGACTCCTCAACAGAATGGAGTTGTAGAAAGGAAGAATAGGTCTCTTATTGAACTTGCAAGGACAATGCTTAGTGATTCAAACCTCCCGAAATACTTTTGGGCGGATGTTGTAAGCACGGCATGCTTTGTAAGCGATAGAGTTAATATTCGACCTATCTTGAAGTAGACTCCGTATGAACTCTTTCGAGGAAGGAAACCAAATATTTCATTCTTTCATGTCTTTGGCTGCAAATGTTTTGTCCTTAACAACGACAAAGACAACCTTGGTAAGTTTGATGAAAAATCAGATGAAGGTATTTTTCTTGGATACTCCTTATCTAGTAAAGCTTATCGTATTTACAATAAAAGAACTTTAACTATTGAGGAATCTATGCACGTATCATTTGATGAATCTAACCCCTCCGAGGAGGATACTATTGTTTTAAATAATGATGATGAGATTTTAGATATTCCTCAAGAAGATGGCTCCAAGACCAACAATGAGAATCAATTGGAACAACAAGAAAAACAAATTCCGGAAGAATCAAATGTCAATGATCTACCTAAGGAATAGAGAACCCATAGAGATCACCCTATTGATAAAATCATTGGTGACATCAGTCAAGGCGTTTCAACAAGATTGAACCTCAAAGATGCTTGCTCGAACATGGCGTTCATTTCTCAAATCGAACCTTCCAAAGTCGACGATGCATTAGGAGACGACCAATGGATGATTGCTATGCAAGAAGAATTAAATCAGTTCGAGAGAAATCAAGTTTGGGAACTTGTTCATAGACCAAGTGACAAACACATCATAGGTACAAGATGGGTGTTCAAAAACAAACTTGATGAGAACGGTATAATTGTTCGAAACAAAGCAAGATTGGTAGCCCAAGGATACAACCAAGAAGAGGGAATTGACTTTGAATAAACTTTCTCTCTGGTTGCAAGGTTAGAAGCTATCCGTGTTTTACTTGCTTACGCTTGTTCATTGAATTTTCAGCTTTACCAAATGGACGTCAAAAGCGCATTCCTAAATGGCTACATCAATGAAGAAGTCTATGTCAAACAATCCCCGGGCTTTAAAGACTTCAAGAATCCTTCACATGTCTTTAAGTTGAGAAAAGCTCTTTATGGCTTAAAACAAGCACCTAGAGCATGGTATGACAGACTCAGTACATTCTTATGCAAAAAGGGTTTCGAGAAAGGTAAAGTGGATAAGACCTTGTTCATAAAGAAGATCAAAGGTAACACTTTATTAGTACAAGTCTATGTCGATGATATTATATTTGGTTCAACTAACAAATATTTGTGTGAAGAATTCTCGTTGATGATGCAAGGAGAATTTGAGATGTCTATGATGGGCAAGATGAACTATTTCCTTGCATTGCAAATTAAGCAACTGAAAGATGGTATCTTCATAAATCAATCAAAATATTGCAAGGAACTTTTGAAAAAGTTTGATATGGATAATTGCAAATTAATGCACACGCCAATGGGCTCCGGTACTGATGTTGATCAAGATGAATCCGGTATTTCCATTGATATTACTAAATATCGAGGCATGATTGGCTCACTGTTATACTTGACGGCAAGTCGTCCTGACATCATGTTCAGTGTATGTCTGTGTGCATGATTTCAAGAAAACCCGAAGGAATCTCACCTTATGGCGGTAAAAATAATCATGAAATATCTCAAAGGAACAACCAATGTCGGCCTATGGTACCCAAAAGGTAATATATGCAATTTAATTGTTTATTCTGACGCTGATTATGCAGGATGTAAAACAGATAGCAAAAGCACAAGTGGCACTTGTCACATTTTGGGAAATGCATTAGTCTCTTGGGCATGCAAGAAACAAGCTTGTGTGGCTCTTAGTATGGTCGAGGCGGAATATATTACAGCGGGTAGTTGCTGTGTGCAAATTCTATGGCTCAAGTAACAACTCTGTGACTACGGACTCGACCTTGGATGCATTCCACTCCTATGCGACAACACAAGTGCAATCAACATTACAAAAAATCTTGTGATGCATTCTAGAACAAATAATATCGACATTCGACATCACTTTCTTCGTGATCATGTACTTCAAGGAGATGTCAAAGTCACCTTCGTCGATACGCATAATCAACTAGCATATATTTTCACTAAACCGTTGGCAAAAGAACCATTCTTCAAGATCCGAAGAGAGCTAGGTATCTTGGACGAAAATGACATTATCTAATTAAGGTACATGGCTATGATCTTAATCGTAACTTTATGGTAATATATCATGATCCATTTTTTATTACTAAATTTTTTATATATGACCATGAAATCCGCAAAAATTAAGTATTTTTTCACTTTTTCACTAATGACAATCGGTTGTCATAGAGTGACAATCGGTTGTTGCTAAAAAAAATTTAGCTTCTGTTTTCACAACAATCGGTTGTCACTCCACGACAATCGGTTGCTCTCTCAATTTTTTCGCCCCTGTTTGAATTTTTCAAAGGGTGCAATCGGTTGTCATCAAACAACAATCGATTGCACAGTTCAAGATTTTGAATTTTTTTATTTTTTGAGTTACACTCTTTTATTCTTTCTCTCCCATTGCCATTACTATTATTTATTTGTACCAGATTTTTATTCGTTTTGTGCACTTTATTTCTGTTATATCTATGTATACAAACTTTATTTATGCTATGTTGTTTCTATGTGCAAAAATTTTATGATCTTCTTTCCCATTCCTTTTTTCTAATGACAAAGGGGGAGAAGACTTTGTAGTTTCTTTTGTGTTTCTCTAACCCAAATTGCAGCAAGCAAGCAATCTTCAAAACCCTCATGCAATAGATCAAGGGGGAGTCTTTTAATTAGGGGGAGTTTTTAAACAACTTGATTAGAGAAAACCAAGATGCACTCCAAACTTCAAGCAATGGTTTTCATCATCAAAAGGGGGAGACTGTGAAATCAAGCTTTCCAAGTGTTTTGATGAAGACAAACTAGCATGCAAAAATGAATGGATCAAGATATAAGATTTATCTTAAGCAAGATTCATTGATCAAGATCAACTTTTCAAGACTTATGGCTTAAGGTATATGAAATTTTTGATCTTATGCTCTTAGTGCTCAAAACTATTTTTAATCATGCATTTACTTTATTAAAATAATATTTTGAGTATATACTATGTATGATTGAAGAAGGATGTTTTAAATTGCTTCAAATCTTTGAAAATAATGATTTTTCAATTTTTGTACACAAGCAATCGATTGTCATGCTAGGACAATCGGTTGCAGTCAAAAAACAAAAGGTTCTGTTTGACATCAATCGATTGTCATCTAGCAGTAATCGATTGTCATGTGTTCTGTTTTCAAATTTTTTGAACGTTGGCCTATGAGCAACCGATTGCTCCTCAATGATAATCGGTTGTCATAGTTATATTTTTCAAAAATTTTAAACGTTGCTTTTACAGCAATCGGTTGTTGCTTTAGTGCAACCGGTTGTTGTGCTTCAGATTTTGAAAATTTTCATTTTTCCAGCAACTTTTTGTAACACCTTTTCATGGCAATCTTTGTATCTTTTCAAATACATTTTTTTTGTAAAAATGGTTTAAACATTGCTATGATTCATTGAAGAGGTATTACTGCACTATAAATTATTTTTATTTAGAATTTTGAAAATACAACAACAATCACTAACAACTATTACTTTCTATTCTTTTGATCATACTCTCTATACTCAAGATTTCTATTCATCATTTTCATATGCATACTGAAAATTGTTCTTGAGCACTTAGAATAGTATTCCATCTTAAATTTCATATTGAATAGAAAAGATCAATCAAGTGATTGACATTGCTTTTTCATTATTCAAACTCTTATACAAATCAAACAAACTATTGTATCCTTGTTTTCAGGATTGTTGGAAACAAGAAAGACACTTAGGGAGGATTGTTCTCTTTGTGGTCTTAGTGAAAATCCAAGAGGATTGTTCTTGGTCCAAGAGGATTGTTCTTGGTTGTTTGGTAGTCTTTGTAAAAATTACCAACTATAAGGATATCTCTTTCTTGTTGAAAGGGGACTGGAGTACTCTCGGACTGTGAGGGGAACCAGGATACATCTCTGTGTTCTTTACTTTCCGCATTTATTGCTTTCATCACTTATCAGAAAAAGAAAGAAAAGAAACTCGTACAAAAATATTCATACAAACCAGAAATTTTTTTAAAGAACCTAATTCACCCCCCCCCCCCCTCTTAGGCGCATCTGAACTTCCAATTGGTATCAGAGCAAGTTATAGGTAACCTGTTCCTTCTAGATCCAGAATGGCTTCCGCAAACAACAATTCTGTGTTCGGAGACGGTGGCAGTAGCAACAAGCCTCCTCTATTCTGTGGTGAATATTTTGATTTCTGGAAGATCCGTATGAAGGCTCATCTAGAAGCACATGGAGAAGAAATATGGGATGTTGTCCAAAATGGCCCTTTTGTTCCGGTAATTTTAGTAAACGGCGTTGGCTCATCAAAGCCTAAAACTACATGGGATGATGATGATAAGAAAAAAGTCTTGTATGACAAAAAGGCAATAAACCTCCTTCAAAGCGCACTTAGTATGGATGAATTCTTATGTGTCTCAGCATGTACAACGGCAAAAGAAATTTGGGATACACTGGTTGAAACACATGAAGGAACAACTGAAGTAAAGAGATCGAGACTTAATACGTTAAGTCAAGAATATGAATTGTTCTGCATGCAACCCGGAGAATCGATTCTTGATTTACAAAAGAGATTTGTGCATCTAACAAATCATCTAAGGGCACTTGGCAAAACATTGACTAATGATGAATTGAACCTAAAAGTGCTCAGATCCTTGACTAGAGAATGGCAACCAAAGGTAATGGCAATCTTAGAAAAGAAGAGTCTCGCTACTATGACATCCGCAACCTTGTTCGGAAAACTTCAAGAATACGAGACAAAACTTGGTAGATTGGAAAAGCGTGAAAATCAAGAAAATAAGTCTAAGAACATTTCCTTGAAGATTGACTCCAAGGAAGACGAAAAGAAAGATAATCCTGATGAAGATGAAAACTTCATGCTTCTCGTTAGAAGACTTTGAAAATTCTTTGGTAAAAATGAAAAAGCCTTCTCGCACTCAAATAAGAAGAGACACTTCAAGAAGAAGGAAGGATCCTCATCAACACAAGAAGTTACTTGTTATGAATGTGGTAAACAAGGTCATATCAAACCGGACTGTCCAAAACTTTTAAAGAAAAGTGGCTACAAAGGCAAGAAGGAATCAAAAGATAAGAAAGCATATGTTGCATGGGAAGATGTTGAACTGAGTTCGTCATCCGACTCCGATAGCGACAAAAGTGCCAATCTTGCATTAATGGCCTCACACCACTTCGAAAGTGAAGATGATGAGGTAAGCTTGACGACCACTTCAAATCTATGGTATCTCGATAGTGGTTGTTTCAAGCATATGACGGGAGATATCGACAAATGTTCCCATCTAACGCTTAAGGCCAAGGGTTATGTGAGGTATGGAGATAACAACAAAGGAAAGATTCTTGCCATAGGCAAAGTTGGTGGTCCACCTTTCACATCAATTGAAGATGTTCTTTATGTCAAAGGACTAAAGCACAATCTTCTAAGTATTAGCCAACTATGTGACAAAGGCTTCAAGATCAAGTTCACTAAAGATGAATGTTTGATAGAAGATGAAGTCACACATGAGGCTAAACTTAAAGGTAAAAGAGTAAATAATATTTTTATGATTTCCCTTAACGATTTGTCTTTGAAGGTTAAATGTCTCATGGCAAACAACAACGACTCATGGCTATGGCACAAAAGAATCGCTCATATTCATATGGAGCATTTAAACAAATTGATTAAGCATGACCTTGTTGGACTGCCTAAGATAAAGTTCATCAAAGATAGAATTTGTGATGCATGTCAAAAGGGAAAGCAAACAAAATAAACTTTCAAATCCAAGAATGTGGTGTCCACTACTAGGCCACTACAATTTCTTCATATGGACTTGTTTGGCCCTTCTAGAATGAGGAGCTTCAAAGGTAATGTATACGCTCTAGTTATTGTTGATGACTTTTCTAGATATACTTGGACACTCTTTTTAGTGCAGAAAAATGATGCATTCAAGGCGTTCAAGAAACATGCAAAGCAAATTCAAAATGAGAAGTCACTATCTATTGCCTCCATAAGAAGCAACCATGGTGGAGAATTCCAGAATTCCTCCTTTGAAGATTTATGTAAAGAACATGGAATATCACATAATTTCTCAGCACGAAGGACTCCTCAACAGAATGGAGTTGTAGAAAGGAAGAATAGGTCTCTTATTGAACTTGCAAGGACAATGCTTAGTGATTCAAACCTCCCAAAATACTTTTGGGCGGATGTTGTAAGCACGGCATGCTTTGTAAGCAATAGAGTTAATATTCGACCTATCTTGAAGTAGACTCCGTATGAACTCTTTCGAGGAAGGAAACCAAATATTTCATTATTTCATGTCTTTGGCTGCAAATGTTTTGTCCTTAACAACGACAAAGACAACCTTGGTAAGTTTGATGAAAAATCAGATGAAGGTATTTTTCTTGGATACTCTTTATCTAGTAAAGCTTATCGTATTTACAATAAAAGAACTTTAACTATTGAGGAATATTTGCACGTATCATTTGATGAATCTAACCCCTCCGAGGAGGATACTATTGTTTTAAATAATGATGATGAGATTTTAGATATTCCTCAAGAAGATGGCTCCAAGACCAACAATGAGAATCAATTGGAACAACAAGAAAAACAAATTCCAGAAGAATCAAATGTCAATGATCTACCTAAGGAATAGAGAACCCATAGAGATCACCCTATTGATAAAATCATCGGTGACATCAGTCAAGGCGTTTCAACAAGATTGAACCTCAAAGATGCTTGCTCGAACATGGCATTCGTTTCTCAAATCGTAACTTCCAAAGTCGACGATGCATTAGGAGACGACTAATGGATGATTGCTATGCAAGAAGAATTAAATCAGTTTGAGAGAAATCAAGTTTGGGAACTTGTTCCTAGACCAAGTGACAAACACCTTATAGGTACAAGATGGGTGTTCAAAAACAAACTTGATGAGAACGGTATAATTGTTCGAAACAAAGCAAGATTGGTAGCCCAAGGATACAGCCAAGAAGAGGGAATTGACTTTGAATAAACTTTCTCTCTGGTTGCAAGGTTAGAAGCTATCCGTGTTTTACTTGCTTACGCTTGTTCATTGAATTTTCAGCTTTACCAAATGGACGTCAAAAGTGCATTCTTAAATGGCTACATCAATGAAGAAGTCTATGTCAAACAACCCCCGGGCTTTGAAGACTTCAAGAATCCTTCACATGTCTTTAAGTTGAGAAAAGCTCTTTATGGCTTAAAACAAGCACCTAGAGCATGGTATGACAGACTCAGTACATTCTTATGCAAAAAGGGTTTCGAGAAAGGTAAAGTGGATAAGACCTTGTTCATAAAGAAGATCAAAGGTAACACTTTATTAGTACAAGTCTATGTCGATGATATTATATTTGGTTCAACTAACAAAGATTTGTGTGAAGAATTCTCGTTGATGATGCAAGGAGAATTTGAGATGTCTATGATGGGCAAGATGAACTATTTCCTTGCATTGCAAATTAAGCAACTGAAAGATGGTATCTTCATAAATCAATCAAAATATTGCAAGGAACTTTTGAAAAAGTTTGATATGGATAATTGAAAATTAATGCACACGCCAATGGGCTCCGGTACTGATGTTGATCAAGATGAATCCGGTATTTCCATTGATATTACTAAATATCGAGGCATGATTGGCTCACTGTTATACTTGACGGCAAGTCGTCCTGACATCATGTTCAGTGTATGTCTGTGTGCACGATTTCAAGAAAACCCGAAGGAATCTCACCTTATGGCGGTAAAAAGAATCATGAAATATCTCAAAGGAACAACCAATGTCGGCCTATGGTACCCAAAAGGTAATATATGCAATTTAATTGGTTATTCTGACGCTGATTATGCAGGATGTAAAACAGATAGAAAAAGCACAAGTGGCACTTGTCAAATTTTGGGAAATGCATTAGTCTCTTGGGCATGCAAGAAACAAGCTTGTGTGGCTCTTAGTACGGTCGAGGTGGAATATATTGCAGCGGGTAGTTGCTGTGTGCAAATTCTATGGCTCAAGCAACAACTCCGTGACTACGGACTCGACCTTGGATGCATTCCACTCCTATGCGACAACACAAGTGCAATCAACATTACAAAAAATCCTGTGATGCATTCTAGAACAAAGCATATCGACAATCGACATCACTTTCTTCGTGATCATGTGCTTCAAGGAGATGTCGAAGTCACCTTCGTCGATACGCATAATCAACTAGCAGATATTTTCACTAAACCGTTGGCAAAAGAACCATTCTTCAAGATCCGAAGAGAGCTAGGTATCTTGGACGAAAATGACATTATCTAATTAAGGTACATGGCTATGATCTTAATCTTAACTTTATGGTAATATATCATTATCCATTTTTTATTACTAAATTTTTGATATATGACCATGAAATCCCTAAAAATTAAGTATTTTTTCACTTTTTCACTAATGACAATCGGTTGTCATAGAGTGACAATCGGTTGTTGCTAAAAAAATTTAGCTTCTGTTTTCACAACAATCGGTTGTCACTCCACGACAATCGGTTGCTCTCTCAATTTTTTCGCCCCTGTTTGAATTTTTCAAAGGGTGCAATCGGTTGTCATCAAACAAAAATCAATTGCACAGTTCAAGATTTTGAATTTTGTTTATTTTTTCAGTTACACTCTTTTATTCTTTCTCTTTCATTGCCATTACTATTATTTATTTGTACCAGATTTTTATTCGTTTTGTGCACTTTGTTTCTGTTATATCTATGTATACAAACTTTATTTATGCTATGTTGTTTCTATGTGCAAAAATTTTATGATCTTCTTTCCCATTCCTTTTTGCTAATGACAAAGGGGGAGAAGACTTTGTAGTTTCTTTTGTGTTTCTCTAACCCAAATTGCAGCAAGCAAGCAATCTTCAAAACCCTCATGCAATAGATCAAGGGGGAGTCTTTGACTTAGGGGGAGTTTTGAAACAACTTGATTAGAGAAAACCAAGATGCACTTCAAACTTCAAGCAATGGTTGTCATCATCAAAAGGGGGAGACTGTGAAATCAAGCTCTCTAAGTGTTTTGATGAAGACAAACTAGCATGCAAAAATGAATGGATCAAGATAGAAGATTTATCTCAAGCAAGATTCATTGATCAAGATCAACTTTTCAAGACTTATGGCTTAAGGTATATGAAATTTTTTATCTTATGCTCTTAGTGCTCAAAACTATTTTTAATCATGCATTTACTTTATTAAAATAATATTTTGAGTATATACTATGTATGATTGAAGAAGGATGTTTTAAATTGCTTCAAATCTTTGAAAATAATGATTTTTCAATTTTTGTACACAAGCAATCGATTGTCATGCTAGGACAATCGGTTGCAGTCAAAAAACAAAAGGTTATGTTTGACAACAATCGATTGTCATCTAGAAGCAATCGATTGTCATGTGTTCTGTTTTCAAATTTTTTGAACGTTGGCCTATGAGCAACCGATTGCTCGTCAATCACAATCGATTGTCATAGTTATATTTTCAAAAATTTTAAACGTTGCTTTTACAGAAATCGGTTGTTGCTTTAGTGCAACCTGTTATTGTGCTTCAGATTTTGAAAATTTTTATTTTTCCAGCAACTTTTTGTAACACCTTTTCATGGCAATCTTTGTATCTTTTCAAATACATTTTTTTTGTAAAAATGGTTTAAACATTGCTATGATTCATTGAAGAGGTATTACTACACTATAAATTATTTTTATTTAGAATTTTGAAAATACAACAACAATCACTAACAACTATTACTTTCTATTCTTTTGATCATACTCTCTATACTCAAGATTTTTGTTCATCATTTTCATATGCATACTGAAAATTGTTCTTGAGCACTTAGAAGAGTATTCCATCTTAAATTTCATATTGAATAGAAAAGATCAATCAAGTGATTGACATTGCTCTTTCATTATTCAAACTCTTATACAAATCAAACAAACTATTGTATCCTTGTTTTCAGGATTGTTGGAAACAAGAAAGACACTTAGGGAGGATTGTTCTCTTTGTGGTCTTAGTGAAAATCCAAGAGGATTGTTCTTGGTCCAAGAGGATTGTTCTTGGTTGTTTGGTAGTCTTTGTACAAATTACCAACTATAAGGAAATCTCTTTCTTGTTGAAAGGGGACTGGATTACTCTCGGACTGTGAGGGGAACCAGGATACATCTCTGTGTTCTTTACTTTTCGCATTTACTGCTTTCATCACTTATCAGAAAAAGAAAGAAAAGAAACTCGTGCAAAAATATTCATACAAACCAGAAAAAGTTTTAAAGAACCTAATTCACCCCCCCCCCCTTAGGCGCATCTGAACTTACAGTTGGTACATCAACCACTGCTATATACAAATAATTTTTAATCATTAAACAAAATAAATATGTCAGCACCTTATTTTACAGATGTCACCCCAGTGTAGATAAGAACCATGGTGAATATAGTGTTGTTGAATGCATGTTTTGTAGTAGTGGATAATACAACTAATATGTTTGTCTTGAAGAAATTCATAAGTGTCACTCATATTTGTTTTTAATTTTTTTTCCTTGCATTATGATACCAAATTCTACCAATATTCTTGCTCAAGTAGAAATTGGAGGGAGGATGATGATCTGAAAAACGCAAAGTCTCTGGTTATATGCTTTTGAATAAAATCATGCTGATAATGTACATGTAAAATTTCAAATCCCCAAACACCGAAGATATAAGGAAGATAATCCCTTGCTAACCCCTTTTGAGCCTTGAAGTAAGAGTTTCCTTTTATATAAAAAAACCTTTACATTTAACCCGGGCAGGGTAGTTTTCAGTTTATTTGACTGAGTGTTAAAATTTCAAAAGGAATGCACTTCTGAAGAGACCACAATGGTTATCTTTCACACATCAAGAGGTCGAAGAGAAGTGAAACCATAATGGTTATCCCTCATTCATCAAGGAAAGAGGAAATCATCATTCTCTCAACAGATCAAGACAAGTCAATGTCACACAATTTATTTGAATCAAGAAAAAGAAAGTAAAAGAAAAAGTCCGCTAAGTCAGCAACTTGAAGACAAGTAACTTAGGAAAAAATTAGGGCATCCCGCTAATCTATCAATTCAAAAGAATTAATCCAGGTAAAATTTAGGGAAAATAAAATTAAAAAGTGTGAGGGCAGGATTCATGTTTTCATGATGTCAAAACCTCTCCTATCCTTAATGACATGTGTGCTACATAAAATATACTTGGGACAAAGTATGGGATGAAAGCTTGGATGAAAATAACCTTTTTGGCAAAAAAAATGAATCCCGTGTCGATGCAAACTAGCTATGGTCGACTCAAAGCTTTGTGCTTCTCCCGGGTTGTGTTGCACCGACCCCTTGGTTGACGCAACCTGATGGTTAAGAAAATTGAAGGTTGCGTCGATGCAACCCCCTAGTGCGGTCGATGCATTCAATATGTTTGGATCATCTCCTAGGTGCAGGTTGTGTTCCACTGACCCAAGCCTCTGGATCAGTTGATCGCTCATTTAACATACTCAAAATTTTGTTTGTCTTATTTTCTTTCTTTCTCAAATATTATTTGTTTTACTAACACATATAAATAGAGTTTTGATCCCTTTTGAGTAGTTAACAAGAACTAGTGAAAGATACACATAGTTCTCAATATCTTCATCCTCTCTTCTCAAAAATCAACATCTACACATAATCATGGTTGTTGATTCAAGAAAAGTGTTGTGGTGATAACGTTCAAATCAAAGATTCAATTCACATTTTGGTTGAGAAATTGTGGGTTGTTCTTGAATAAAATCGTTTGGATTTTCTTCTCCAAGATTCCAATTGGTGCGGGGTTTTTTGCACAAGTCTTTGCTTCATCGAATTTAGCCGAGTGAAAGGATTAAGAAACGATGGGTTTGCTTAATCAAGTAGCGGTAACCGGAGGATTATGAAGGAAGATTTAGGGTCAAATTTCTTGCAATCAAAATCAGCCGGGTGAAATTATTGCAGAACAAGAGTTTGTGTGTTGTACCCCAAAATTTTCCCTCCCATTTTCACTCAAGACATGCCTCTAAAGGTCCCCAATTGCTCAAGGATGACCAAGAATTGACCAGACAAATTCTTCTCCCAAGGCAATAAACCTCAAACTAGGGTTTCAATTTCAAGAAAGATGTATGAGTCTAAAGGATCCCAAATGTTCTCCATTGTCTTAATATGTCCTCAAGATCATCCATGCCAAATTTCATCCCTTGAGCAATAAGTTTGCTCAGTCAACTGCTCAAATGCCTGAAAATCAATTGTACTAGGTCAAAAGTCAACTGTGGCCCAAATACAGTCAAACTTCAAGATTTTTGGTCAACATCAGTATTTTGAAGTATTATCCATCATTTGATCAAGGTTTGATCACGATTCCTCAAGAAATGCTCCTAACTCATCAAAAGTCAAAAATGGAAAATTAGGGTTTCTAAAGGAAAAGTCAACCAAACTTTAACCAGGCATAACTTTCTCATACTTTATCAGAAATTTTTCCTCCAAGGATAATTTTGAGGAGAATCAAATTCCCTAAAACTTCTCTTCAATCCCCATGTTTAGGAAATTCCTCAATCAAAAGATACAAGCTCAGACATTATAGGTCCTTTCAAAAAGTCAACAAAAACAGCTTTTGAGTCAAAGCTCCTTACATGAACATGGAAGATCCAATTGAGGTGAAACCAAAAGGGTTGTTTATAGGACATCCTAAGCTCTCTAAAAAGTCGGAGAACACCCTCATAGGGTTAAAATTGAGAAAGATATGCATTGCTAAAGTTGACAAATTTTATGAAAATGCACAAAAGTCAACGTGAGCAAATTGGATCTTTTGGACTAATGGGCGTGGGTTTTGGATCTCAAGCATATCCATGAACTTATTTAGGATATTTAAATCCAGTATTTTATTTTTATGAGATTTGTTTTTATTTATTTGAATTTTTATTCAGTTAAATTAAAATAAATCAAATAAAATAGTGAAATAATGAAATAAAATCCAAAGATTTGTTTTAGGATCATATCATAGGTCTAGAATCAGTTGATCAAGTCAAGATTTGGCGCAACGGTTGATTGGAAGAAAAAAAAGCATGTTTTAGAAACAAAAAATACAAATTGCAAATCAAATCTTCCTTTCACAAATCTTCAAGATTCTATCCAATTTTGTTAACCTAATGCATTCTCATATATATGTACAACATTGCCAGACCAAAAAAGAAGAGGTTTTGCCGCATAGAGTACACATAAGGAGTTCCTAATTTTTTACAAAAAAGTGACAATCAGATTGATATTTGCAGAAGGTTTCAAGGAGCTTTGACGTTTGCAATCCATTCCTGGGGACGTTCTGAAGCTAACAACATCATTCTCATGCATCAAAGCATCCAAAATCACCACATACATCATCACAGTTTGCACATATTTTTCTAAAGTCGATTTTGATCATACACGCATTATAAATAGGTTTTGATTATGCATTATTGTTTGTATGAGCATTTATAATGTATTTGAATACTTAATTTTCAGTTTTGGTACATATATGACAAACTGCCATTGTTAGGGTTTTAACCTTCGTTTTAGGGTTTTAAGATGCATGAAAAATTGGACATAACAATGGATACCATCATGCTTAGAGGATCAAACCCAATTGATCCATGACCTTGAATTGGATTTTTATATTTCCTATTGTGAATTTTTGAAATGTACAGGGTTTTTAGTGATGGATTTAGTCCGTAGGTAAAAGTCCTTAAGCTAAAACGATGAATGGTTGAGGAAGATGACGGCGTGGCACAGCCTGATTGGATCATTTGAATCAACGCGCGTTTTTTTGCACAAAAGGAATTTCTGACATTTATTTTGGTTATATTACTTTATGTTTGCTTCATATAATGAATGACCACCTAGCTCAGATGGTAAAGGAAGTGCTTGGCAAAGGGAGAGGCTTGGGTTCGATCCCCAGGTCTGGAATGTTATATTTTTCTAATTTATTTCTTGCAGATTCAGTGTATTACCCTCCCAAGCACGCACCATGGGCCAACCACATCATCACCATCAGATCTATCATCCCCAGATCCAACGTCCCTGGAAACGCTTCGACACCATGGACCTCCATACCACTACTGCATTGGATCAGGCGCAAAGTTTGTGGGCCGGCCAGACTTGGGCTTTGCTAAAATTCAAACAACATCCTCCAGATTGGGTTCACACCCCCCCTTCAGGCTCATTCTTCTTTTCTCTCTATTATTCTTATTTAATTTCTTTGTCATCTTTAATTATTTCAAAAATCATTTTTTTTTAAATCATAAAAAATCAGAAATTAGGATTTAGAGTTTTTTCAATAAAAATATTTTTTTCAATTTAATTAATTTAATTAAATTTTAACCTTATTTCATTAATTAAAATTAATTAGAGAATTAGGTTAAAATTCAAATATTTTTTTCATAAAATACAAAAATATTTTTAATGAGAAATTAGGTTTTTTCTTTAGGGTTTAGAACTTTTTTCCCGTCTTAACTTTGTGCGCTATTATCTTTTCCATACGATTTATTTTTTTACCAATTATGTAATTGCACCCGGTTTGTAATAGTTAACTAGGGTTTTTTATCTTCACATATTTACTTTTTGTTCATTACTTATGTATCTACACCAAAGCCCTGTAATAGCGTAGGACTTTATTTCTTGCTTTTTCTTTACATGCTTGTATATAATTGTTAGCAACTTAGGTGTGCATGACAAGAACCAATTAATCAGTAGATCACTAATCACAAGATAAACATAACTGAAAAAACACACTGCTGCACACTTGAACCCTTAGGGTATACCTCACTTAGTTGCCTCAAGCTCTGCAACACCTATTGAAAGCTGATTTAGTGACCTTGCGAGATCCCCCCTCCAACCCTAACACTGCTTCCCCAAAATACAACCTCAATGCCAAATGCGCTCACCACTCAAATAGTCCCGGACATGATACCAATGATTGTTGGTCTATAAAGAACAAAATCTAAGACCTAATTGATAGCAAGACAATTGAATTCGACCCTCCGCCAACTCCAGATGTGATCACCGCACCCGTGCCAACTCATGGTAAGGGTGTCAATGCTATTGAAAATACCTCTTTTGTTGCCTCCGTCAATGACTTGACCACTCCTTTGAAGACCGTTAAAAAGAATTTGTTGAAGGTCGGGGTATTCCCTGGCTGCCTTGAAGATTGTTGTTGTTGTGCTGTACAGATTAATGGTTGTGACTGATTGAGGAAAGGTGTCCAAGACTTGATGGATAGCCATGAGATTCTATTTGAGAAAACTCCATCTGTGAAAAGTATGACCAAAAGTGTATCTCAAGAGTTTGAAGACGTTTCCATCATTACTATATCAAACAAACCTATTAAGATCACCTCCAAAGTTCCTATTAGGATTCCCGTTGAACCAAGAATAGCTCCACTAATTATCACCACACTGGGGCCAGTCCCCTACCTTTCTTATAAGGTTATGGCCTGGAATTATGGGGCGGAAGTGTATTACCATGGTATGAAACAAGACTCATGGATTTTCAAAGATGAAACTGCTGACATTACAAACATTGTTGGATTAAGTAAAGTTACTAGGACGGGGAGGATTTTCTCTCCAGAGATTTCCCCTCTGACAACCACAATACACATATTCATATTAATGTTTTCATACCTAGTGCTGATACTAGAGGAAAGGAAAAAATGATTGAGCCTGCCCCGACGGAGGCGCTCGCAAAAGATATTACCATTGAGGAACTATCTACCCAAGAGATGGAGGAGATTTTAAAAATTATCAGAAAAAGCGACTATAAGATAGTGGAACAGTTGGGGAAAACACCCTCAGAGATTTCCATGTTGTCTTTGTTACTATGCTCCGAGGAACATGCTCAAGCACTAATAAAATTCTTGAAAAATACACATGTCCCTCAAGAAACTACGGTCGACAAATTTGAAAACTATGTAGCCAGTTTGACTGTTGGCAATGGTTTGAGATTTTCGGACGCGGATCTGACTCCAGCCGAGAAAAATCACAACAAAGCTCTACATGTTTCCATTGAATGTAAAGGCACCACTTTAGCACATGTGTTGGTGGATATTAGGTCCTCTCTGAATGTCTTACCTAAAGGTGCTCTAGATAGATTAGATTATGAAGATTTGGTTCTGAAACCCAGTGACATCATGGTGAAAGCTTTTGACGGATCAAAGAGAATGGTCCATGGAGAGATTGATCTCCCTATCAAAGTTGTGTGTCAAGTCTTCAACTCAACATTCTACGTGATGGATATTTGTCCTGCTTATTCTTATCTGCTGATACGCCCATGGATACATGAGGCAGGTGCGGCGACTTCCACACTACATCAAAAGTTGAAATATCTGGTCAAAGGGAAAATTGTCACTGTATGCAGAGAAGAGGAGTTTATGATTAGTCATCTGAATTCATTCAAGTATGTTGAAATGGATGGCGAGTTCATTAAAACTCCTTGTCAAGACTTGGAAGTGGTCTCTCCTATGGTCGTTGTTGCCAAGGCCACTCCTGACACTCCCAAAGCTGCTAAAGATACATCGAGGATGGCCTGTCTCAAAGATGCTCGTGCTGTTGCTGAAGACGGAGGTTGCACCATTGAGGGACAACTTCCTGATTTCCCTTTCAAGTCAGACAAATTTGGGTTGGGCTTCACTTCCAAAGCCCAAAAGGAGGTGACTGGGACGACTGGATCTACCCAACTGCAAGTAAAGGACTCAACAACTGGTAGACCAAGGACTTCATCCCAATTTCCTTCAGCCATGAGTAACTACCATTTCCTGTTTTTTATTACTTTGAGAACTTTGTCTGTAATTTCCATTAAAACAATGAATTTAAGCTATGCGCCTTTCCCGAAGCACAATGGCCCATTTGCTAAGGGTTTGTCATTTTCATATGCCATATGCTCATTTTAAAGAAAAACATTGGACTTTTTTTTGCATTCAAATTTTGTGCTCACTGTCTTTCTTTACTTTATTGCATTTTCAAAATAGCCATGTGACCTTACATGCACACACACACACACACATTTGCAAATCTACATCCACTCCAGATCTCGTTGATAACAGTTCTGCTATTTCCATCTATGACTTTGAAAATCCAATCTATCAATCCAAAGACGAAGGTGGAAAAGATTGTGAAATACTTGGGGAACTGGCCATACTTCTAATACAAGAGGAAAAGGCCATCCAACCACACGAGAAACCAGTTGAAGTGATAAACCTGGGTACTGAGGCAGACAAGAAATAAGTCAAGATCGGCGCCAACTTGGAAGATTGTGTCAAGAGAAGACTGGTCCAGATGTTGCACAACTATGTTGAGGTGTTTGATTGGTCATACAAAGATATGCCAGGGCTTGATGTTGATATCATAGTTCATCGTATGCCAATGAAGGAAGGTTGTCCCCGGTCAAGCAAAAGGTTTGACGTATGCGGCCAGATATGTCTGAGAAAATCAAAGTAGAGGTAATGAAACAGTTCAATGCAGGTTTTCTGGCAGTGACATCATATCCCAAATGGGTTGAAAATGTGGTCCCAGTGCCGAAGAAAGACGAAAAGGTCTGTATTTGTATGGATTACAAAGATTTAAATAGGGAAAGCCCTAAAGACGACTTTCCTCTACCACATATCGATGTTTTGATTGACAACACTGCTCAAAATAAAGTGTTCTCCTTCATGGATGGTGTAACACGGTGGGAGAACTGACTTGGGTGTTTGCGTTTGATTGCAATTGTTGCGGATAGCAAGAGTCGCCATGAACTTTTCTTTTATCCAATAAGGAAAGGCTGAAGAGAACAGGAAAGACCTTTCGAGATTATTTCTTGAGTTTAGGGGGTAGGTTATGAAAAGGGAAGGTATTAGCACCCTTTTCATCCGTAGTTATCTATGGGCTCTTAGTTGCTTTCTAGATCACTTGCTTTTGTTTAAAAATATGCTTTGTGGTGTGGGTTTGAAAGTATTTTGAAAAACGTCTTTGTAAGGATTCTCGTTTCTATAAGAATGCGTACAAATTGTTGGGTTTGAAAATAGTTCAAAGACGTGTTTGTGGAATGTGTTTTTTGAAAGTGATTTTGAAAAGTGTCTTTGTAATGATTTTCGTCTCTATAAGAATGCGTACAAAGATCTTTGTCTTTTGAAAATGTTTCAAATGAAAGTGTTGGTGTAAAAATGTTTTTATTGTGAGCAAGCGAGCAACTATGAGCGTCCTAACTACTCAAAAGGTATAACGTTCTTTTCCTCCTCCTTTAGATGTTTCTATCTTACCATTGATTTGGTAAGAAGCCCCGTCGTTGGATGTGAAGGGATGGCCGTGGAACATTTGTATAGTCATAGAAGGCAACCTATGGGACATTTTAGCAATGTTGTTTAGGGACTAGATCGTTTACCGAAGGCAACATCGAGGGACATCGAGGGACTACGATCTTTTATCGAGGGTCTTTACTAAAACACCCATATTCGAGGGACATGACTATTTTCTGAGGCAACAAGTGAGATTACCCTAGAGGTGCATGTGTGTGAATGGTGTGTTTGATTGCATGCATTTTTGTCTTGAAATTAGGGTTGTCTACTTGTTGGTTTTATCTTGTCATACACGCCCTAATTTACTAGCATTTATATGAAAGAAATAAAAATGCAAAAAATAAATCCTACACTATTACAACCATATTGAATAGCAAGAAAATGTAAAGACAAAACAAAATAAAAGGAGGAAAAATGAGCTTTCGATCTAGGAAGAAACACCCTTCAATTTTGCTTCTCTGGCTCCTTTCGATTTGGGCTTAGCATGAAGCATGAGGTGCAGCCTTTGATTCTGTCTTTCTACTTCCTTCGATTGGGGCCTGGAATCAGCATGAAGTGCACTCTTCACCACAAGCTCCTTGTTGCCTTCTTCGATTGGGCTTGACAGTCAGTGTGGACAACTTTCATTTCTCCCTTTTTGCTCCTTCGAATGGCCTGGAAGTCTGTGTATGGTGAAGCCTAAGGCCACACTCTTTGTTTTGCTTATAACTATGAAGCAGCCAGGGGGAAGCCTAAAGCTTCGATTCACACCTCCTTCCTCCTGTTTACCTTCGTTTGGGATTTAAATAGAAACATGAACTGAGGCCATGCTAGCACTGTCTCATGGCCAGGTTAGTTCTTAAAAGTGTTTGATAAACCAAGAAACAAAAACAAAAGGGTTAGCAACGAAAACAAACTAAAAGGGTGGAAACAAAAAGGAAACAAATGTTATGTACATGCTTCAAACGAAGATTTTAAGGTCAGAGTGACTTACCTTGCTTGAAGCTGGAACGTGTATTTGACCTTCAGTGATTGGACTAGATGATCCTAGATTAGAAGGAAAGAAACATGTGAGGTGTTTCTTTGACTAGATTCGAAGGCCAGGAGGTGTGAGGGTGGTGTTTTTTATTTTTGGATTCGAAGGGGAAGAATAGGTGTAGTTTTCTTTCTACTGGATTCGAAAGAAAACAAAGTGTTGGGATTGCTTCAGATTCGAAAGGGAAAAAGAAATAAGTGTTGTGTTTCTTTAGATTCTGGGTTTGTGTTTAGTGTTTGAGAATCTTAAGAGTTTAAGAGTTTTTTTAGAGTTTGATAATTTTTGAAGATTCTTTCCACCACCCAAAAAAAATGTCCCCTTTAGCTTGCAAATGTTTCTCTATTTATAGAGAAAGGGTTAGAGGTGCTGAAGTAACTAGGTTTATAGGATAAAAAACCATGGTTTGGTTGAAACGAAAAAAACTTGATCCCTTTCGTTATTCCAAAGTTTCAAGTACAAGTGGGGGCCTGCTGTCTGTTGGGGGAAGAAGATTGGACGTATGCTTTTGGCATTACTTTCGTTCAGACCAAAATCAGATTGGGAGCTGACTTTGTGATTAAAGTACTCTTTATGAAAAAAGGGTACGTAGCTTTTTGCTATTTTATCTAAGAATAGTAATATCCAGTAGACAAAGCTTCGAACCTTTGTGTAAGCCTCTGATTATGCAAAGATTTCGAAGAAACATAGCCTGACAAGTGAGATTTGTAGGATAAGGCTATGAGATTTACTCAAAGTTCTTCAAACAAGCTTGCTTCGAAGGGTTCATATTGGATTCGAAGTATGTTGATTCGAAGGGAACCAAAACTCTAATCGAAGCTTTGTGTGAAGGTGGCTCTTATACAATCGAAGGCTTTACTATCAGAGGTCACATGGCAAAACGAAAGCGTGTATGCAGGAGGTTCCTGCTTTGGGGGCGCTAGCATGAAGGGGAAGTTCTGCCTTGTGAGTTTGGCAAACAAGCAAAACCAATGGCTTCTGAGTCGAAGGAGAACTGCAGGAGGCCATTGCTCCGTGTCTTCAAGCAAACATGCAAGAGGCCTATGCTCAAACGAAAGCTTGCATAAAGAGCCACTATCCAAACGAAACTTGCCTGCCAAAGGTCATATGGCCAAACAAATGATGTAGCCCAAACTTGCATTCGAAGGAGGCCACGAGCCCAAACGAAGAATGTAACCAAAGCTTGTATTGAAGGAAGCCACACACCCAAACAAAGAATGAAACCAAATCTTGTATTGAAGGAAGCCACACACCCAAACGAAGGAAGCATAGGAGGTAAAGGGAATAATAGAAGGAAACTAGAAAAGAGGCCTTTGCCTCCTGATTCGAAGGAAGCCAAACAGTAGGCCTTTGCCTTGTGCCTGCTGGCATGAAGAAGTCCCTTGCTTTGAAGCATGCAAGAAGGAAGCTATTTGCTAAATCAAAGGCTACATGCAGCTAGCTATCACTTTGTGAATCAAAGCAAGCATGAAGGGAATTATTTGTCCAATCAACACAGGAATGCAGGCATCAAATGTTCAATTAAAGCATGCAGGCAGCCATTGCATTGTGAAACATGTGTGGTCAATGGTGCAATCGATGGTTGCATGCAAGAAGCTCCTACTTTGAATCAAAGCCAGCGTGTCAGAGGCCAATGCTCAATCTAAATATGCAAGCCAAGCTTGCATCGAAAGAGGCCAAAAGTCCAATCGAAGGATGTGAATCGAAGAAAACTTGTTTTTCCTTCAATTTTGTCAAAAAAATTATTTTTATCTGCTTTACCCTTTTTAACAGTTTCCTCTTTAACTTGATACTGAAATATCCAATTGTACTTGCGTAAGCTTGAATTTTTGAGAATCCTTGTGAGAAATGCCTTGAGAAAAGAGAGGGAAAATTTTGGGGTGCAACAGATGGCTTCTCGGGTTACAACCAAATCAAAATGGCGCCTGAGGAAATGGAGAAAACCACTTTTGTTACATAATGGGGCACCTTCTGCTATAAGGTCATGTCGTTTGGACTGAAGAATCCAGGCGCAACCTATCAACGGGCTATGGTAGCTCTATTTCAGGACATGATTCATCATGAGATAAAAGTCCATGTTGATAACATGATCACAAGATCGTAGGCTGAGGAATAACACCTTGATCCCTTGCACAAGCTATTTGAAAGGTTAAATAAATACAAGTTGAGGCTGAATCCCAACAAATGCACCTTCGGGGTGAGGTTAGGAAAACTCCTAGGGTTTGTCATTAGTGGAAAAGGTATTGAAGTCGATCCCGCAAAAGTAAAATCCAAACAAGAAATGCCAACTCGTTGTATTGAGAAGGAGGTCAGGGGTTTCTTGGGTCAACTCAAATATATTGCTCGGTTCATATCTCACTTAACGGCTACTTGTGATCCAATCTTCAAACTATTGAAGAAATATCAAGTAGTTAGATGGAACTACAATTGCCAAGTAGATTTTGACAAGATCAAGGAGTACTTACAAGAACCTTAAATCCGGATGCCTCCAGTTGAAGGAAGACCTCTGATTATGCACTTGACTGTATTAGAGAATTCAATGGGGTGTGTGTTGGGCCAACATAACGAGTCTGGCAGAAAAGAGCATGCAATATACTACCTTAGCAAAAAGGTTACCGACTATGAAACCAGATATTCATTGCTCGAGAAAACTTGTTGATTTTGGAATGGGCTGCTCGTCGGCTAAGACAATATATGTTGACTCACACCACTCTATTAATTTCTAAGATGGATCCCGTAAAGTATATCTTCGAGAAGCCAGTTGTGATACGGTGGCAGAACTGACTGTTTTTACTGGTTTGTGTTTTGTATTCGCAAATGTCGCAGTAAGCAAGAGTTGCCACCGACTTTTATTTCATCCAACAAAGGAAAAGGAAAAAGAACAGAAAAAACCTTTTTCGAGAGGTTTTCGAGTACGGGGGTAGATTATAGAAAGGGAAGGTGTTAGCACCCTTTCTATCCATGGTTTTCCATGGGCTCTTAGGTACTTGCTCATTTTAAATTTCTTGTGTGTGCTTGTTTAGAAAAAATTTGTTTTCTTCGTGATAACCCTTGTATCGGTCCTCAAGAGTGTGACAAAGTTGTTTTGAAAATTTTTCTAAAAAGTGTTTGTGTGAAAAGTTTTTATTTTGAGCAAGTACTTAAGATTTCTACCTACTCGAAAAAAGTCTATTCGTTTTCGTTTCCTTTAGTCAGTGATATCCTACTATTAAGGAGTAGGTAGCTCCATCGTTAGATTTTTTAAAGGGACGTTCGAAGGGACGAAATGGTCCCTGAAGGCAACAAGTAAAGATACCTTAGCATTTCGAAGGGACTATCGTCATAAGATCAATTCGTAGGCAACTCGAGGGACAAGTAGGAACTATGATCTTTATGACGATTTTGAATCGCGGGTCATTGCTAAGGTATCCCTACGTTCGAGGGACACGACCATTATTTCCGAGGCAACCAAGTGGGGCAAACCCTAGGAGTGAGCACGTGCAAGTGTGTTTTTTCAGTTAATTATCTTTGCACAATTGGGGTTATCTACTGTTTTAAATTGATTTATCTTTCACATACAATACTAATGTCCATACATCTAGCAGTTTCATAGTTGCGGAAATTAAAAGCGAGAAATTAAAACCCTAGCTATTACAAGGCTTTGGGGAGGGGATTACATAACCAAAAATCGGGGAAAATGATAAATGCGAAATAGTAAACCTAATTAACTATTACAAACTTGAAACAGTTATAATAATTAATAAAATAAGGAAAGTAAAGACGCGCACGATGAATTAATTACGGGGATAAAGTCTGAGTCGTAAAAAATTTAATCAATTAAAAGGAAAATATTTTTTTGCATTTTATTGTTGAGAAAAATATTTGAAATCTTGACCTAATTTGTCTAATTAATTTTAATTATAAAAGGAAGAATTTGAATTAATCTAATTAACTAATTAATTAGTAGCAATTAAATATTTTATGAAAAAAAATATAAATCTAATTTTTAGTGATTTTATGATTTAATTAAAAAAACAATAATTTTTTTTCTTTGTAAAATAATTAAAACAAGTGATTAAATAAAAAAAATGAAAGAAATAAAAAAGAAGGGAAATTGGGCCTGGTATGATGAGTAACTTGGGGGGTATGAACTGGAAGTTTCAAGCCCATATTTCTTTGCAAGTCCACCCTGCGTTTGGATCCATTGCTGGCCATGTTTGAAGGTGCATCATGGACTTCTCTCCACTGGGCGCTAGATCTAGATCTGAAGAAGATCCACTGGCTGGATTTGAAGGGTGTATGGTAGACACACTGGAACCCAAGGCACAGGATCTGCAAGCAAATATTAGGGAAAATAAAATGTAGGAGGCAGGGATCGAACCCCTGACCTCCTACACATGAATGCCTTAAGACCTCTCTCTTTGCCATCTGAGCTGGATTGTTAGTCATACATATAATCAAATAAAATAGATATAATACAAGCAGGACGTTATGCCTAAGAAAACACGCGAATTTTTAAACAAGCCAATGGTATGCAGCCACGCTTTCATCTTCCTCGCTGGGACTGTTGTCTTAGGTAAAGACCTTTAGCTACGAACGTTGGCCATAGCTACAACCTGTGCATCTCACAAATCATGTCGAGGCAATATAAATTAGATTCAAGATCATGGATCAATTGTGTTTGATCCTCTAATCATGATAGTATCCATCTTGAGATCCAATTATTCCTACATTTGAAAGCCTTAAAACGACCTTATAAACCCTAGCAATGGTGTTTCATCCAACAGGCATCAAAACATGCAATTAGATATGCAAACACATTCTAAAGGATGATACAAACATGAATATATACTTATAAATCACTTATCATGCGTGAATTGCAAAAATCAATTTAAAAAATATGAACAAACCGTGATGTTGCTAGCGCGCGTTTCTTGATGCTTCAGGACTTGATAATGCTTGCTATCTCCCCAATAAACGTCCAGGAATATGATTTGACCTTCAAAACACTTTGAACTGGCCTGTGGAAGAAGATAGGTCTTTCACTTTTTTGACAAAAAATTGAGTTTTGTTTCTTGCTTTTTGAGGCAGGTTGTGCACGAAAATTCCCTTTTTAGGGTTCACCAAGCTTCAGTATATGTATTGAATCCAATTAGGTTAATATTTTTGGCAAGAATCCAAAGAATAATGGTCTTGAAGTTTGGATTCCAATCTTTCCAAAATTAGACATTTCCTCTTATTTATGGCTTGTTACGATTTGCTTGAGGTTATACAGCTTGCATGATCTATAATTCAATGCAAAACAAATCTCATTCCATAAGTTTGATTTATTTAATTTGTTTTTATTTGAATTTATTTGATTTTAAAATGAATAAAAATAAAAATAAATTAAATAAATGAGTGAATAATGCATGGGGGTACCATAGGTCATGGACCATGCTAGTATTGAGATTCAATATTGAAAAGATGGGCCCATGTGGAAAAATGCAATTTTGAGCACTATTGATTTTGGGCAAATTTCCAAAAATGACCAACTTTGACAATACATCTCTCTCTCTCTCTCTCTCTCTCTCTCTCTCTCTCTCTCTCTCTCTCAATTTTGACCCTAAGAAGGTGTTCTTGGACTTTTTAGAAAGCTTAGGATGTCCCCTAAGCAACCTATTTGGTTTCATATCAATTTGATCTTCCATTTTCATGTAAGGAGCTTTGACCCAAAAGGTGTTTTTGTTGACTTTTTAGAATGACCTATAATGTATGAATTCATATCATTTCATGAGTGCATTTATTGAACTTGAGGGATGAAGATGAGTTGTATGGAATTGGATTCTATTAAAAACTAGCCTTGGATGAGAAATTTTTGATAAATTATGAAAAAGTTATGCATGGTCAATGTTTGGTTGACTTTTCCTAAGAAACCCTAATTTAGTAACTTTTGAGTTTTGATGAATTAGGAGCCTTCCTTGGGGAATCATGATCACCCCTTGACCAAATGATGGATATCACTTCAAAAATGTTGAGTTTGACCAAAAATCTTGGGGTTTGACTGTATGTGGGCCTTAGTTAACTTTTGGCCTAATACAGTTGACTTTCCAACATCTGAGCAGTTGACTGGGAAAACTTCTTGTGCATGGCATGAAACTTAGAATGAATGGTCTTGAGAACATATTAGGACTATGGAGAGCATATGAGACCTTTGGAGTTCACCCATCTTGATGAAAATGGAAACCCTAGTTTGAGGTTCATTGTCTTAGGAGAGCATTTGTCTGATCAATCCTTGGGCATCTTTGGGAAAGTTAAGGAACTCAATGAGTATGTTTTGAGTAAAATGGGAGGGAAAATTTTGGGGTACAACAGTTGCCCCTGTTCAATCTTCTTAAACCTGAGGATGTAGATTGGTTGGTCTGCCTTTCGTGATCTGAAGGTAGAAGATGATTGAATACTAGAGTGTCCAGAAATTTGCACTCGTATGAAGTAATACTGATCGGTGATATCGGGAATGGGATTACATATTCCATTTGGAAGTCAACAGAGAGTTGTCGGAGATGGGCTTAAAGATGCCATCCAGAAAAGATATCAGTCGCATGAGAGATTTCTTTGCGAGAATTCTTGTACCTGTCGTTGAGGAGGACTTCGCTGGAGAATGTTGATTTATGTCTGGGAAAATAGATGCTAGGAGCTTTGGTTGTCCGCTGCTCTACTGGGTAATTAACTTTTGGTTGAGGAGGTAAAAGTAGAAAGAATATCTAGTCAGGGTCCAGGTTGTACAGCGACTTACTGGGAAATGTGAAATTGACCGTATCTGGTCAGGCTCGGGCCTTACAATGTTAAAACTGTTGTCTGGAAACAAAATAGAAGGAACCTGGATAATAGGGTTACTTCGAAATGAAAGCCTGGATAGTAGGGCTATGAGAAGGAACCTGGATAGTAGGGTTACTTTGGGATGAAAGCCTAGATAATAGGGCTATGAGAAGGAACCTGGATAGTAGGGTTACTTCGAGATGAAAGCCTGTATAGTAGGTCTATGGGAAGGAACTTAGGTCGTAGGGTTACCTCGAGATGAGAGCCTGGATAGTAGGGCTATAAGAAGGAACCTAGATAGTAGGGTTACTTCGAGATGAAAGCCTAGATAGTAGGGCTTATGGGAAGGAAACTGGGTCGTAGGGTTACTTCGAGATGAAAGCCTGGATAGTAGGGCTATGAGAAGGAACCTGGATAGTAGGGTTCCTTCGAGATGAAAGCCTAAATAGTAGAGCTATGGGAAGGAACCCGGGTCGTAGGGTTACCTCGAGATGAGAGCCTAGATAGTAGGGCTATAAGAAGGAACCTAGATAGTAGGGTTACTTCGAGATGAAAGCCTGGATAGTAAGGCTTATGGGAAGGAACCTAGATAGTAGGGTTACTTCGAGATGAAATCCTGGATAGTAGGGCTATGGGAAGGAACTTGGGTCGTAGGGTTACCTCGTTTGGTCATGCAGATTAGCTGTCTGCGGATATGACATGTATAACTGCTAGAATTATTGGTGACAATTGTCTTTCCTGAAAAGATAACAGGGTTAATTATATGTGTGATGCATGAAATGCCTTGTGAGATGATGTTCTTAAAATAAATGATATTATGATGTATGTGATATGTATGCGTATGTCATGATATATGTATATCAAACGCTATTGGGGACATGTCCGAGTTTGGGAAAATAAATCCCTGACTGCTGCTGGAGAGTATAGCATTCTTGACTGTTGTAGAGAATTGTGGTTCTTCTACTTCCACTGGGGATTGTGAATGGAAATGACTGTGCTAAAGATTTACTCTTTGTTGTTTGTGAATATTCCGTCAGGGAGAGACTCTACTTGAGAGTAGCTCTGTGGGGAATAATTTGGAAGGTGAATTTCTGTAGCTGAAGTAATAGGCTCTGTCGGGGATTGAGCTTCTGTATTCAGAGAAATAAGCTCTGCTTGGGGAGATAAAAATTATTATGATCCGCTCGCGATTATGAAATTCGGCTGGGGGATATAGCTATCAGGTTTCTGAAAGACCCTGGCTGGGGGGATTACTCCCTGTTATGGGAAAGCTTATATTAATGCTTTGATTACCTTTACTCTATGGGGAGTGTAGATGTTACAAGGTCGTATGTACTGATTACTATGTTCCAAAGATTTGTCTGCCCTGGTACCTGCTGGACAGAATAACTGTCGGGTTTGACATTTCTTATTTTTGCCCCTGTTTCTTATGTTACGAGCAATTGTCTTTTCATTTCTTATGTAAATGTTTATGAGCAGCGATCATATTCAAATGCATATGTCAAGAATAAACCATTGGACTTTCTTGCAAAACAAAACAGAAATAGAAAAAAAATAGTTTTGTAAAAATGACTTGAATTAATTTTCAAAGTTGGCCTGTAATATGTGTTTTTGTACAAGGATACTGACGCTCTAGTAAGAGAACACCTTCGTAAAAGTAAAAGCTATACAATTTTGTGTAAAAAGAAAAAAAAACAGCTATATGCAACAATCCCATTGGGTTCCAACTCTGTTATTGCCCCTATGTCTTCGAACGTCTCATCACTTTGCTGCTTATCCGAAGTTGATTAGGTTGATCGATGTCGTACGAGCTTGATAGTTGATTCTGAGGTCTGATTGCAAGGTGATCCAATGGGACATATTGATACGCTTGGTATCCCTAACTTTTGTCTGAACTGCCCTTTCGGGTTTTCAGTCCACCGGGATACCCTTTTTTCCCCAAGCCGCCTTTTCAGGTTTTTGGCTTGCCGCGTGTATAGATTTTTCATTTTCATCCCTTACTTTTTCCCGAACCCTTTTGGTTTGTCGGGAAGCCCTTATTTTTGCCTAGACCAGTCAACCTAGCGGGTCTTTTATCATGCGTAGTATCTTTTCACTATGTCTGCATTGACAGGGTGAGGGAGGTCGTCACCGTCCATGGTGGCTAGAATCATGGCTCCACCTGAGAAAATGTTTTTAACTAAAAATGGCCCTTCGTAAGTGGGAGTCCATTTTCCCCTGGGATCACCTTGCGGCAGTATGATGCGCTTGATTACTAGATCCCTCACTTGATATTCTTGTCGTCTGACTTTTTTGTTGAAAGCCTTGATCATTCGTTTTTGATATGTCTGACCATGACAGACATCGACAAGCCTCTTCTCGTTGATCAGATTTAGTTGATCAAGTCGGGTCTGGATCTAGTCGTCTTCGTTCAAACCCGTATCTTTCATAATTCTTAGAGAAGGAATCTGGACCTCGACGGGTAGGACTGCCACCATGCCATATACCAGAGAGTAGGGTCTTTCCCCTGTCGACGTTCGTGCTGAGGTACGGTACCCATGAAGAGTGAATGGTAATTATGATATGGTGGGAGAACTGACTTGGGTGTTTTGTGTTTGATCGTAAATGTTGCGGTTAGCAAGAGTCACCGCTGACTTTTCTTTTATCCAAAAGGAAAGGTGAAAAAGCACAGGAAAGACCTTTGAGATTGTTTCTTGAGTTCGGGGGGTAGATTATGAAAAGGGAAGGTATTAGCACCCTCTTCATCCATGGTTTTCCATGGGATCTTAATTACTTGCTAGATCACTTGCTTTTTGTTTGAAATTGTGCTTGATGTGGTTTTTGAAAGTATTTTGTAAAGAGGTCATTGTTTAGGCAATCTTTGTAATGATTCTTGTTTGTAAGAATGCATACAAAAATATTTGATCTTTTGAAAATGTTTTCAAGTTTTGTAAGATGTTTTGAAAGTGTAGGTGTTTGTTTTTGAAAATAACAAGGATGTTTTGTTTTGAAATGGAGCAAGTAATTAGGAGCAATCTACCTACTCAAATGTCTTTCTTGTTCATTTTCTTTTCCTTTGACATTGTTGTCTTACCATTGATTTGGTAAGCAACCATATCTTTGGATGTAAACAGGACGGGTGTGGGTCATCGTATAACCATGATTAGTAATGTTGCAAGGTATCTTAGCATTCTTTTTTAGGGACTAAGATCATTTGAAAGGCAACTTAGATAGCGTCATCGAGGGACTATGATCTTGTATTTGCTTGATTTTTTCTAAGATGCCTTACATGCGTAATATGGCTATTTTATATAAGGCAACCAAGTGGAATAACCCTAGGGGTGATTGTGTGCAAGTGTATTATTTTCACGCTTGTTTTTGTCTTGAATTAGGGTTTTCTAAGTATTGGTTTTAGTCTTTCCATACAAACCCTAATTACTAGTATGTTATATATAAAAGCGATAAATTGCGAAATTTAAAGTTACTATGCTATTAAAATATTTGTGGGGATTGCAAAAATGTAAACCTAGTTAGTCTATTACAACCATATTGAATGTGTATCAATGTACAAGGAATTAAATGGATACAATGTGTAAAAGTGAATAAATATACAAAAATATAAAATGTGAAGTAAATGGATATATGTTTGATTTTTTAGAAAAAAAAGGATTTTGCCATAATATAATTAATTTAAAGAAAAACAATTAATAAAAGAAGTAAACTCTAAATTTGTTTAAGAAAAGATTTTTTAACAAAACCTTAAATCTATTAGTTAAAATAAAAGAAAATAAGTTTATGAGAAAAGTGTTTTTTGATATTTTTATGTCTTGAAAATATTTAAGGTATTATAAAATATTTTTAGCCCTTTTTATATTAAAATAATATATTTAATGGGTGTAAAGAGAAAATAAATATTAACATAGTTTTAATTTAATTTACAAGACTAGTCCATAAAATAAATAATGTGTAGTTAAATAAAATATATTTTTTGTGAGAAAAAATAAAATAAACTAAGTTAAAATGAAAATCTATTTTTTTGTGATTTTTTAATATTAGGAAAAATATTTTAGAGAATAAAAATGAAATGAATAAAAAATAAAAAGAAAAATAAATAAACCTGAGTCAAGGGTGCAAGTAGTCCACAGAGGGTTTAGCTAATAAAAAAAGACAACAAAAATCCCAAAGGCCCAGGCGCCGTGCAAAAAAGGTCAGAAAATGAAAAAACATGTAAAAACACAAAAAGGGTACCACTAGGGCTCAAACCCAGGTCCCAAAGGTTACAGGCGCGCGCTTCTACCACTGGGGTGGCTATACATTTGTTAACTTGTGTGAAAAGATAAATACATAACACAAAATGCGCCCTGATTACACTTAATCTTCAACCTCCAGCCAAAGGATCTGTAACTTGCTCATTTCTCAACCATTTGCAAAAATGTAAACCTGAAAATTGCTCCATTTTGTCACACGAATTCAACCATATAAATATCATAAGCTATAAATCAAAGATGAATGAGAATTTCTAAAAGTACCAAATTTTGACCTAAATATTTCAGCAAGTGCAAACTCAAAATTCTCCTAGCTCAATCAAAATAAATGAAATCTATGGACATGTATAGTTTCAGGGTAATGATGTCTATATTTTATCTTCACAAATGCAAGCCTAACAATGCCTAAATATGAAGATAGAAGTTCAAGAAAAATACCTTAAAACTGGAAATCGTGAAATGGATTTGACCTTGTTTCAGGCAGTGCTAATGACCAGGTTAGCTTCCTTGGACCTCTAGGAAGCTAATGCAACGGCTGGCTTGAGTTGAGGGTGGCTGGAATGGTCTGGAAAAGTCCAACTGTGGTGCTATGTTTTTTAACTTGGAAATAGATGAAGATGGTGTTACAGTCATGTAACAGGGATATGGATGGCTTATGTATGATGTTTGGAAGCTTTTGGAGGCAAAAGGCCAGGAAACGCACGAGTGAAATGGAAGATTGAAGTTCTTGGTCAGAATATGCAACAATGGTGATTTATGATGCAGTTATGAGTTTTAGAAGATTTCAGGGCTTGTCTATTCGTGTGTTTTCTTGCAAATAGTATATGCATTTATAGGCAATAAGTCTTATGTCTTATAACAAGTCAGAATTTGAAAATCAAATGTTGTAGCATCTTTCTTATTTTTGAAGCAAAGTTGAAACATCTTGTTTCAAGGCAAAGTACAAGGCTGCATAGAGTGGTTAGTACTTTGGACATGCTTGCTTTTGGTTTATAGGGTTTGTGTATGCAGAAAGAACAAGTTCAATGCTCAAGGAGATTGGACTTTGTGATTAAAGCCACTTTTCAAGAATGGAATGGTAACTTTCTTCCTAAAATGGCAAATTGGTTTGGACAATGCTTGGAACACTTGGATAATAGCTCAAAAGCAAGTGTAATCTTCTAATTATGGATAGATCTTGAGGTTTAGAGGCCTGCAAAACAAGATTGTGCAGCATAGGTTTGAAAATGACTTCTTGTTCATCACAAAATTGCTTGTAAATTAAGTGACAAAACCCTAACTTCATCTCTTCGATTCTCCCTACTAAAAATGATCTCAAGAAGTTCTTGGACATTTTGGAAAGCTAGTAACATGCTCTACAACCCCTCTTTGAACTGATTTTGAAGATTCCCATTGGAACTATGTGAAAAAGTGTCATGAAGTTAGGTCAAAATCCTGTCCAAATTAGGGCAAAATTTCACTAAGTGTTTTGTTTCATGACCCTATGTTCATAAAATTGTAACTTGAGATCCAAGCATTTTTGGAAGAAGTTGTGTGAAGAAAAGTTGTATATTTCATGGAGATATACAACTTTAATGTTGGAAGTTTCTCTTGAATCATCTTGCATCATGGTGAAAATTTGGCTCAAAGTTATGAAAAAATAAGAAAGTTTCCATACTTAGAAAAATTTCTAAGTTAAGAAATTTTAACATTTCAAGATGAAATCTTGAATTCTTGATTTCTTGATGAACAAGTTTCATATTTTTACATGTTTTGATGAATTGTGATCTTTGGTACTTGAATTTGACCAAAAAGTCAAAGTTTGACTTTTTAGTATACAGTTGACTTTTGATCAGTTGACTGAAAAATTCATCTGTCAATCCAATGGAATTGCAATGTTTTGAACTATGTCATTAGGTAAAAATGATGCAATTGGACTCTTGAGATCATGCCTTAAACCAATTGACCATTTTCTAGGTAAAAAAATCAGAAGTTGCCCTTTCCCAGTCAAAACCCTAATTTTGACCATTTTGCCCTTTTGGAGATTTGATCAAATTTCTTGAGGAATTATGGTCCAAACTTGATCAAATGATACACATGAGTTTAAAATGTTAATGTGGACCAAAAATTATGAAGTTTTACTGTGAATTGGCCATGGTTGACTTTTTCCCCCATACAGTTGATTTTTAGGTCAATTACTCAATTGACTGAGCAAAAATGTGATCCAAGGCTTGAAACTTGACATGAGTAATCTTGGGGGTCCATAATGATCCATGAAAATCATATGGGGCATTGGAAGTTCAAAAATCCTTGTGCAAACTCAAACCCTAATTTTGGTCATCAGTGCTTAAGGAGATGTCTTGAGCTGATCAACCCTAGTGCAGTCTTGAGTCAAAGGAGATCTTGTGAGAAAATTATTGATAAGTGAGAGGGAAAATTTTGGGGTACAACAGCTGCCCCTGTTCAATCTTCTTAAGCCTGAAGAGTTAGATTGGCATGTTTTCCCATTCGTGACTCGAAGGCGGAAGATGATTGAACACTAGAGTGCCCAGAAATTTTCACTCGGCGATGTGACGGTTGAGGGGATGGGCTTAAAGATGCCATTTGGAGAGGTGATAGAAAGTTGAAGGAGATTGGCTTGTAGATGCCATCCAAGAGTGATTATTGAATTGTAATTTGTAAGTTGAAAGAATGAGTATCAAAATGGCGTCCGTGTCTGGAGCGTATCTGAACTGTATATGAAAATTGAACCTTGAAATGAGTCATCAGAATGGCGTCCGTGTCTGGAGCGTATCTGTACTACGTCTGAAAGCTAACTCTGAATGAGTATAAGAATTGCGTCCGTGTCTGGAGCGTATTTGTACTGTATCTGAAAGTTGAATTTGAATGAGTATCAGAATGGCGTCTATGTCTGGAGCATATTTGTATTGTATCTAAAAGTTGAATTTGAATGAGTATCATAATGGCATCTGTGTTTGGAGCGTATCTGTACTGCGTCTGAAAGTTGACTCTGAATGAGTATCATAATGGCATCTGTGTCTGGAGCATATCTGTACTGTATCTGAAAGTTGACTCTGAATGAGTATCAGAATGGCATCCGCGTCTCGAGCGTATCTGAATTGTATCTGAAAACATTGACCATTGTTAATGGTAGTTGTTAACCTTATCCTGAAAAGGGTAAAATGTTAGCTAAAATGCAAAGTCATTTTGTATGAAATGCATGGTATGATGCATTTGTGTAACCAATGTTTATGATATATGGGTGCGATGTATGCGCATGTGAGCTAATTCTATTGTACTGCTATTGGAATGGGGAAAATAAATCCATGTCTGCTGCTGAGGATTATAAGTCTTCATGTTGTGAAGTTTGAAGTGTTGATGAATTTCCCTTAGAGAAATAAACTATGTTGTAAGGGAAATGCCATGTACCGTTTGAAAGATTCTGGTTGGGGAATTCTGAAAAATTTGGATGACTTCTACTGGGGATTGATAATTGGAAGTTTTGTTCCGCTGGGGATTAAACTGTACACTGCGGGAATTATTTTTTTATGGAAAATAACTTGGAGAGATTTCCCTTAAAGCAATCAGTAATTGTCTTTTATTTTGTTTGTTTGTAAACAGTAATTATGTTCAAATTCATATGTTCAACAATGAATCATTGGACATTTTTGTAAACAAAACACAAGAGTAAAGAAAAACAGATAGTTTTTCACTTTCAAAGGAATATCTTTGTATTGACTTTGAGCAAGCATTTTTGTACAGTGAGACAAACATTCTAGGAGGAGAATGCCGTCGTAAAAAATGAAAATTTTAATACAAAGAAAATATAGCTATGTGTAATCATCCCATGGGGTTCCCATTCTGCTATAGCCTTTGTATCTTTGAGCATCTTGTCTATTTGTTGCCTTGTCCGAAGATGATTGAATTGATCAGAAATGTCGAGTTTGCAAGTTGTCCGTAAGGTGATCCAACGGGACATAGTCATACGCTTTAATTCCCTTACTTTTGCATGGAACGCCCTTTCGGGTTTTCAGTCCACCGGGATACCCTTTTTTGCCCAAGTCTCCCTTTCGGGTTTTCAACTTGCCGGGTGTATAGATTTTTTTATTTTTATCCCTAATTTTTGCCCGAACCTTCTTTGGTTCGCCGGGATGCCCTTGTTTTGCCTAGATGTGTCAACCTAGCGGGTCCCTTATACGTAGTATCTTTTGACTATGTTGGCGTTCGCAGGGTGTGGCAGGTCGTCGCCATCCATGGTGGTCAAAATCATTGCTCCACCAGAGAATATGTTTTTGATTACAAATGGTCCTTCGTATGTAGGAGTCCATTTTCGTCTAGGATCACCTTGCGGCAATATGATACGTTTGATCACCAGATCTCCAACTTGATACACTTGGCGTGCGACCTTTTTATTCAAAGCCTTGATCATCCATTTTTGATACATTTGACCATGGCAAACAGCAGTAAGCCTTTTCTCGTCAATCAAGTTTAGTTAATCAAGTCGAGTCTGGATCCAATCTTCTTCATTCATCCTTGCATCCTTCATAATTCTTAGAGAGGGGATTTGGACCTCAATAGGCAAGACATCCTCCATGCTGTATACCAGAGAGTAGGGTGTTGCCCCGATTGATGTGTGAGCTATGGTACGATATCCGTGGAGAGTGAATGGTAGCATCTCATGCCAGTCTTTGTATGTGACCGTCATTTTCTGTATGATCATTTTAATGTTCTTATTCACAGCTTCGACAGCACCATTCATCTTTGGCCGGTAAGGGGAAGAATTATGATGTTGGATCTTGAATTTCTCGCACAAGGCAGTGATCATAGTATTGTTCAGGTTTGTACCATTGTCTATAATTATTCTCTCCGGGATACCGTACCGGCAAATGAGATTCTGCTTGATGAACCGGGTGATAACATTCTTGGCAACGAAAGCGAAGGAAGCTGCCTCCACCCACTCTGTAAAATAATCAATGACCACTAAGATGAAGCGGTGTCCGTTAGAGGTTGTCGGCTTGATTTCCCCAATCATATATATCCCCCACATAGCAAAGGTCCAAGGAGTTGTCAAGACATTCAGAGGAACCAGAGGTGCGTGCACCTTGTCAGCATAGATCTGACATTTATGGCAAGTTCGAGAGTGTTGATAGCAATTTGCTTCCATGGTATACCAGTAATATCCTGCCCGTAGGATTTTCTTTGCCATCGTATGCCCACTGGAATGGGTGCCAAAAGTGCCTTCATGTAATTCAGCCATGATCCTTCAGCTTCAACCTTGTCTACGCACCGAAGTAATACGGAGTCATGGTTGCGTTTGTAAAGAATTTCATTACTAAGGAAGAATTTAGCAGAAAATCTCCTTAAGAACTTCTTATCGTTGATTGAAGCTCCTTCTGGGTATTCTTGAGCCTCGAGATACCTCTTGACTTCGTGAAACCAAGGACGGTCCACTATTTCTTCAGTATTAATCTTGTGACAGTGTGCTGTTTCATCCCTTCGTTCAATGGTAATCTGGGGAGCCTCATTATCCCATTTAAGTTTAAACATAGATGACATTGTGGCTAGTGCGTCGGCTAGCTGATTTTCTTCTCGCGGAAAGTACTCGAAGGTAATCTTCTCAAAATGTGAGAGAACATCAGAACATGTTCTTTGTAAGGGATAAGGTTAGGGTGTTTGGTGTCCCATTCCCCTTTGATCTGGCTAATAACCAAAGCTCAATCCCCGAATACATTCAAAGATTTGATCCCCAAGTCTATGGCAGCTTTGAGACCAAAGATGCACGCTTCGTATTCTGCCATGTTATTTGTACAATTAAAGCAGAGTCTTGTCGTAAAAGGAGTGTGACATCCTTCAGGAGATATAAGTACAACACCAATACCATTTCCAAGTGCGTTAGATGCCACATCAAAAACCAGGGTCCATCGGGATCCTTGTTCAGGTCCGTCATATGGACCGAATTCTTCACAGTTGTTTACCATCATGATGTCTTCATCTGGAAATTTGAACTTCATGGACTGGTAGTATTCTACAGCTTGGTGAGCAAGGTGATCAGCTAGTAAACTTCCCTTTATTGCTTTCTGGGTAGTATATTGTATGTCATGTTCTGTCAGGATCATCTGCCATCTTGCTATTTTCCCAGAGAGAGCAGGTTTCTCGAAGATGTATTTTATTGGATCCATTTTAGATATCAATAGGGTAGTATGAGTCAGTATATACTATCTTAGCCGGCAAGCAGCCCATGCCAGAGCGCAACAAGTTTTTTCGAGCAGTGAATATCTTGTTTCACAGTCGGTAAACTTTTTGCTCAGGTAATAAATATCGTTCTCTTTTCGGCCAGACTCGTCATGCTGCCCCAGCACGCACCCCATTGAATTTTCCAAAACGGTTAAATACATGATCAATGGTCTCCCCTCAACTGGTGGCATCAAAACAGGAGACTCTTGCAGGTACTCTTTGATCTTGTCGAAAGCAGTTTGGCATTCATCATTCCATTTGACTACTTGATCTTTCTTCAATAGCTTGAAGATTGGTTCACATGTAGCTGTCAGGTGAGAAATGAATCTGACAATGTAGTTCAAACGTCCCAAGAACCCTCTGACTTCTTTTTCAGTACGAGGAGCAGGCATCTCTTGTATCACTTTCACCTTGGCAGGATCTACTTCAATACCCATATTGCTGACAACAAAGCCTAGGAGCTTACCAGACCTTACTCCAAATGTGCATTTATTTGGGTTCAACCTCAGCTTGTACTTCTTTAGTATCTCAAAGAGTTTTTGTAGATGGTCAAGATGCTCTTCTTCTATTTGAGATCTAGCTATCATGTCGTCCACATAGACTTCTATTTTGTGATGTATCATGTCATGAAATAGAGCTACCATGGCACGCTGATAGGTTTCCCCAGCATTCTTTAGTCCGAATGGCATCACCTTGTAGCAGAAAGTACCCCACTGTGTGACAAATGTTGTTTTCTCCATGTCCTCAAGCGCCATTTTGATTTGGTTGTAACCTGAGAAACCATCCATGAAGGAAAACACTTTGTGTTGTGCAGTATTTTCAACTAGGATGTCAATATGGGGAAGTGGGAAATCATCCTTAGGGCTTTCCCTATTTAAATCTCTGTAGTCCATGCACATTCATACCTTGCCGTCCTTCTTGGGCACGGGAGCAACATTGGCAACCCATTGCGGATAGGAGGCGACGGCCAAGAATCCAGCATTGAATTATTTCATGACTTCTGCTTTAATATTCTCTGACATATTTGGTCGCATGCGATGGACCTTTTGTTTTACTGGTGGGTAATCCTCTTTTGTAGGTAGACGATGCACCACAATATATGCATCAAGTCCTGGCATGTCTTCATACGACCAGGCAAAGACCTCAACATACTCGTGTAGCAACTGAATCAGATGTTCCTTGACACTTGGCTCCAGATTGGCACCCACCTTGACCTCTCTTTTGTCTTCCTCGGTGTGATACGGTGGGAGAACTGACTTGAGGTTTTGCGTTTGTATTCGCACTTGTTCGGTTTAGCAAGAGTCGCCACTGACATTTTATTTATCCTAAGGAAAGGTCAAAAAGCACAGGAAATACCTTTGAGATGTTTTCGTGGGTTCGGGGGGTAGATTATAAAAAGGGAAGGTGCTAGAACCCTTTTCATCCATGGTTATCCATGGGCTCTTAGTTACTTGTTTTAGATCACTTGCCTTTGCTTTTCAATCGTTTGAAATGGTGTTTTGTGTGTGTGGTTTTTGAAAATGTTTTGAAAAAGATGCCTTGTCTAGGCAACCTTTGTAATAACTCTTGTTTGAGTATATACAAAGGTGTTTGTCTTTTTGAAAAGATGTTTCAATGTTTTTTGGAAGTTTGTTTTGAAATTGTGTGGAGATGTGTGTTTGAAAAATGGCAAGGATGTTTTGCAAGTTTTTTGATCAAGTAACTAAGAGTTGTCTACCCTATTTTACTCAAAGGTTTTTCTCATGTTTTTAACCCTTTTAACAGTGTTGTTTCACCGTTGTGTTTGATAAACAACCTTGCGTTAGGATGTTTAAACGGGACAGGCGTGGGTCATCGTATACAATCATTGAAGGCAACTTGTGAGACGCTCTAGCAATTTTGTAAGGGACGAGATCGTTTTATCGAAGGCAACATCGAGGGTCATCGAGGGACTACGATCTTTGTTTATCAAAGGGACATTTGCTAGAGTGTCTCATATTCGAGGGACATGATTGCATTTTTCCGAGGCAACAAGCGAGGTTACCGTAGAGGTGCAAGTGTGAATCGTGTATTGATTTTCATGCATTTATCTTTGTATTAGGTTATCTAGCGGTTGATTTTGAATCTTCGCATACAAACACTAATTACTATACAGTATATAGAAAGCGATAAATTGCGGGAATTTAAAGTCTAAGCTATTACAAATAAGTATCCGGGGATGGGGGTACAGATGTTTACAAATGGGGATGAGTCTTATCATAATATTAATGTCCAAGTATTATTTACAACCAAATTGAATCGCCGCATTCTCAATGTAAAAATATAAGAATAAAAGGGAATCAAAATCAATATATGATGCACATGATTATTTACAAGTGATCAAAAGGTTAACCTAATGTATTTATTAAGTATTGTTATTATTTGTGTTTTTATTAATGTTATATAAACAAAAGAAAGGTTTTAAAGAGAAAATCAATTAACTTAATAAAATCTATTTTTATGTATTTGTTAATGTTATTTAGGAACTCTTGTAAAAAGATTTATTGAGCAAAAGAAAGTTTCAAAACCAAAGTATATTATTTACATGCTTTTAAATGTAATAAATATTAAAAACAAGGCTATTTTAAAAATACTTTTGTACAAAAGTTTAATATTCTATTTTTATTTAACCAAAGAAAATAGGAATTAGATTATATAAAATAAGAAAATAAGGTAAAAAAAAGTATTAATTTGTATGTAAAAAAAAGGTTAAGTGGGCTACGAGGGAAATGCTTGGCCCAAAAGAAGTGCAGATGTGATAAGGAAAAAAGGGGGGGTGCAGGCGCCAGAAACAATTGGGCTTAGCATTTTTGTTCAAGGGGCAGACCCAAATGCTTCACAAGGTTTTTTAGGGTTCATTCGTTTGCTATTCAGAACATGGTTTGTTCATGTTTGTGAGCGGCGCCGCTTTCCATCTTCTTCATCGCCTCTTCATCCTTTCTCAAAAAAGCCACTGATGCTCTCTATGTCTTAGGCCACCAGACGTGATGCCTCCTCCTCCTCCTCCTCATGGTTGCTCAGGCGGTGATAAAAAGAGGTAACGATTTCGTTCTATCGCGTTTTAGGGTTTCAAGTTATTATCTTGCATGTTCTATCTTTTTATATGTTTTGAACTTCTGTATTATTTGTTTATGTGAGGTGTAAAAAGAAGGAAGAAGGGACAATACCTTTAGGTTTTTTGTTTCTGAGAGGAGGTGGAGGAGTGGACGGCGGCGCTTCTCAGGTGGCCAAGGCGTGGGAGCGATGATGGTGATGCTAGCTTCCTGGTACTTCGTATCTTTTGACTTAAACCGTTTTATGATGATTTGTTTCTGAAAACGCTGTTGTTGTTTCTGAGTTCTCTCTTTTGCTTATCTGAATGCTTGCCTCTGAGTATTTGAATGCTTGTTCTTTAATTCTGATGATGAACAATCTTGAAGTTTGTTATTATTATTGTTTGGCTTTGGCTATGCTGATTCTTTGATGATATCATGACTTCTGAGATTTGTTTGTTTGCTTCTGAGTTGCTTTTCCTCTCTTGGGCTTTGTTGGCTTTTGATGATTCTATGATGAATCCTTATTCTGAGAATGTTTGCTTCAGTTTTGTTTTGATATTTGGACTTGCTTGAGTTTGGTTGTTTTATTTAGGCAAGCTTTAAGGTAGTTTTAAGGCAAGCAGGTTTGTTTGAAATTTGCAGTTTGACAGGTTTTAACAAGTTTAAAGGCAGGCTTGAAAGCTTGCTTGCTTGGTAAGGTTTTTAGGCTTTGGCTTGAAGCAGGCTTGGGTAAGACTGGTTTTTGACAGGTTTTTAGGCTTTGAGGCAGGCTTGAAGCAGGCTTCTGGTAGTTTGAAGCAGGCTTGAGGCAGGCTTTTGTTTGCTTGCTTGAAGGCAGGCTTGAGCAGTTTGAAGTTGATGCAGGTTACAGTGTTTTATGCAGGTTGCTGATACAGGCTTGTAGTTTATGCAGACAAGCTTGGTTTTGTAAGTTTATTTATGGTATGGGCAGGCAGGCTTACTGGTGCAGGCCTCAAGGCTAGTGTTCTGTGTTTACAGCTTTGTGTTATATTTTTCTTTATGTGTTCTCCCCCCCCCCCCCTTTTCTGAACTGAAATCTTGTTATATTTATCTATGTCTTCTAAGCCTGCCTAAAAACTGTAAGCCTGCTTTTTTCTCTCTTTTTCTCTCTCCAGAAGGCATATTTTAATGCTTTAGAATAGCTTTTTTCTGAAAAGGTTGTGGCTGGAAAATGATGAAAAATGTACTTTTACAAGCTTGCTTGCAATTTGGCTTTCCTCTGCATATCTTCTTACCTTCCAGATTTTCTGCATTGGCTTTTGTGTACTTGTTGACAGTTTTTGACAGCTTCTTTGACAAATTGTTGACAGCTTAGTTTGCCTTTCTTTGACACTTTGGTTTGCCTTGTTTGGTTGACAGTTTTGTTTGCCTTTATGTATTGTGCAACTTGTTTGTTCAGTTTGCAATTTGGTTTGGCATTTCAGTTTGGTTTGCCTCTTTGACAATTTGAATTTATGCAGCTTGTTTGTTCAGTTTGCAATTTGATTTTTCTTTCCCTCTTTGTGAACCAAGAAGAGACATCTTCTTGCGATTTGCAGAGAGGACGGACAAACTGATTCCGGCCAACAACCTTTAATGATGAGTTTTTTCTTATCTGTCTGAAAAATATTTTTCCAAATTAATTGTGTTGACTTCTCTTTTTCTGGCTTTGCAGGTAAATACCAATTGGGGCAAGGGAAGCAGCAGTAGAAGATGAAGACTTCAAGCAACTTAGGATATAGATTTAATTTATTTTTAATCATTGTAATAAACGTCATTGTAACACTGTAAATAAATTTACTGTATCAAATAAACATTTGTAACAACAATTGAAAATGAATAAAGAATCCTTTGTCAGTTAATTCTTTAATTCTTCTGCACTTGTTTATTTAATCATTTAAATCTCTTGAATTATAATAATTTGAAATTATCCCAATAATTGTAACTTAGAAATTATAAATAATCAACAAACGTCGCAGTCTCATAGCCTTGCATTTTCAATAATAAGCCCGGCGTTCCGATTAACCATATGTATTGCACAGTCAAACAAACAAATGTCCATACGCCTTTTACCTTACTGATTAAACCAACACTTCAATCTTTCAATCAGAAGCCTCAGCTCCTAACCCAAATGTTTAGGTTTTGAGAAACAAACAGCAATCTTGAACAAACGTCAAAACAATGTGACAGTCAATTGAAATACTGTGGATTAAAACTCTTTTGAGAATGCGTGCGCAAACCCTAATTTGGGATTTATTATCAAAGAAACGTCCGCCTGATCAAACCCTGATCCAAACTCAACCAAATCAATAGAAACCCTAATAATCTGTTTGACTGATATGAAAAGTATGTTTGACCGATTCTTGAGCTAATCTGAAAAAATCAGGAAACCCGAAGCTGTGATTTCTTTGTGAAAAAGGGAGGGAAAATTTTGGGGTACAACAGTTGCCCCTGTTCAATCTTCTTACACCTGAAGAGTTAGATTGGCAAATCTGCCATTTGTGACTTGAAGGTGAAAGATGATTGAACACTAGAGTGCCCAGAAATTTGCACTCGGTGATGTGATGGCAGTGGGAATGGGCTTAAAGACGCCATTTGGAGATGGGCTTAAAGATGCCATCTGGAATGTGACAGAATCTTGTCGGGGGATGGGCTTAAAGATGCCATCTGGATTGTATGTTGAACTGTTATGTTGTTGGTGAGTGGACGAGTATCAGAAAGTTATCCATGTTTGGAACATCTCTGAGCTGGGGGTCTGAATAAGCAATAGATTGACATCCGTATTTGGAAGCATCCGTAAACTGTTTTCAGAAGTCTTGTATCTGAACAAGCGATAGGTTAACATCTGTATCTGGAGAACCCGTAAACTGTTTTCAGAAGTCTTGGATCTAAACAAGCGATAGATTAACATCCATATCTGGAGAACCTGTAAACTGTTTTCAGAGGTCTCGAAATTGAATAAGCATGAGTTGGTCGAGTAGATATTTGTCCTGTCTGGTTTCAGGTATTAATTTTTGTCCTGAGAAAGAAAGATAGTTTCCTGGCTTGTTACAGGTATTGATCTTTAATCCCTCGTCCACAAATGGTTTTCCTGGCTTGTTACAGGTATTAATCTGGAACTTGAAAAAAGTTGTTTTCGATCTTTTGCTGAAAAAGGTAAATTGTTAGTTGAAACACAAAGCTATGTTGCATGAAATGTATGATGCAACATATGTGTTTTGTTAATGCTCATGATTTATGAACGTGATGTATGCGCATGTAGGATGATGAGTTGTCTTGCTGAGGAAGATAAATCCTGGATAGCTGGAGATAATAAAATCTTTGACCGCTGTCGGGGAAAGTAAATCCTTAACTGCCACTGGGGATTGAAAATCCTTTGATCGTTGCAAATGAGAAGTCCTGGGACCACTGTTGGGGAATCAAGATCTTGGGTTGTATGCCAATCTACTAGGGATTCTCGGATGAGAATCTTTATTCTTTGAGAGAAACAGATTTTTAGGAGCTTCATTTGTCCGTTATCTTGTTGGTGGTTGTAACTTCCAGCAGGTGATGAAGGAATTTTCGAATCGTATGTTGAGAAACATGAAGGTATCTGCATTTGGAGCATCCCTGGGCTGAGGATAAATTCTGAATGAGTGACAGAATAGCAACCGTGTCTAGAGCATATCTGGACTGTATCTTGGAGTTGAGATCTGTATGAGAAGCAGAATGACATCCATGTCTGGAGTGTATCTGGGACTGTAACTGGGATCTGAATAAGTGACAAAATGGCAACCGTGTCTGGAGCATATTTGGACTGTATCTTGGAATTTGAGATCTGTATGAGAAGCAGGATGACTTCCGTGTTTGGAGTGTATCTGAGACTGTAATTGGGATCTGAATAAGTGACAGAATGGAAACCGTGTCTGGAGCATATCTGGACTGTATCTTGGAATTTGAGATCTGTATGAGAAGCAGGATGACTTCCGTGTTTGGAGCGTATCTGAAACTGTATCTGGGATCTGAATAAGTGACAGAATGACAACCGTGTTTGGAGCATATCTGGACTGTATCTTGGGTTGAGATCTGTATGAGAAGCATGATGACTTCCGTGTTTGGAGTGTATCTGAGACTGTAACTGGGATCGAGATCTGTATAAGTAGCAGCATGACTTCCGTGTCTGGAGTGTATCTGAAACTGTAACTGGGATCGAGATCTGTATAAGTAGCAGCATGACTTCTGTGTCTGGAGTGTATCTGAAACTGTAACTGGGATTGAGATATGTATATGTATCAGCATGACTTCCGTGTCTGGAGTGTATCTGAAACTGTAACTGGGATCGAGATTTGTATAAGTAGCAGTATGACTTCCGTGTCTGGAGTGTATCTGAAACTGTAACTGGGATCGAGATCTGTATAAGTAGCAGCAAGACTTTTGTGTCTGGAGTGTATCTAAAACTGTAACTGGGATTGAGATCTGTATAAGTATCAGCATGACTTCCGTGTCTGGAATGTATCTGAAACTGTGACTGGGATCCAGATCTGTATAAGTAGCAGCATGACTTCCGTGTCTGGAGTGTATCTGAAACTATAACTGGGATCGAGATCTGTATAAGTAGCAACATGACTTCCGTGTCTGGAGTGTATCTGAAACTATAACTGGGATTGAGATCTGTATAAGTATCAGCACGACTTCCGTGTCTAGAGTGTATCTGAAACTGTAACTGGGATCTGAGATCTGTATAAGTAGCAGCATGACTTCCGTGTTTGAAGCGTATCTGAAATTGTATCTGGGATCTGAATAAGTAACAAAATGGCAACCGTGTTTGGAGCATATCTGGACTGTATCTTGGGTTGAGATCTGTATGAGAAGCAGGATGACTTTCGTGTTTGGAGTGTATCTGAGACTGTAACTGGGATCGAGATCTGTATAAGTAGCAGCATGACTTCCGTGTCTGGAGTGTATCTGAAACTGTAACTGGGATCGAGATCTGTATAAGTAGCAGCATGACTTTCGTGTCTGGAGTGTATCTGAAACTGTAACTGGGATTGAGATCTGTATAAGTATCAACATGACTTCCGTGTCTGGAGTGTATCTGAAACTGTAACTGGGATCAAGATCTGTATAAGTAGCAGCATGACTTCCGTGTCTGGAGTGTATCTAAAACTGTAACTGGGACCGAGATCTGTATAAGTAGCAGCATGACTTCTGTGTTTGGAGTATATCTGAAACTGTAACTGGGATCTGAATAAGTGACAAAATGGCAACCGTGTTTGGAGCATATCTGGACCGTATCTTCCAACAGGTGATGAAGGAATATTTTTTGATGATGACCGCAACTTCCAGCAGGTGATGAAGGAAATTTTGAATGCTCTTTCAACTTGAGATGTAATTTTGCTTTGGAGAATAAATCCTTGACAAATGTTGGGGAAAGTAAATCCATGACTGCAGGTCTGCTAGAGAGGTGATGAACTCCTCGAGGACGCTTGAATTTCTTTTCAGAAAGGTTTCTGAGAGGTTCGTCATTGCCCCTAGTATCAAATGTTTGTGGCACTGCCAGGAAATTTGGACTGTACGTAACCCTTTGATGAGATTGACGTTTAAATGCCCCAAGTGATGGTGACGGAGACTTTCCCCAGGTAAATCTGTAATTGAGAGATTTGTTGAAATCTTGACTGGACTGCCCCGGGTTAACTGAACTTTGAAAGATTTGTTGAAATCTTGACTGGACTGCCCCAGGTTAACGGAATTTTGAAAGATTGGTTGAAATCTTGACTGGACTGCCCCAGGTGTGCTGGATAGTGACATGTCATGCCCCCTTGTTGATAGGAGATTTGTCAATGGAAGTGTCATCCTACTTGAAGTGATTTCATTCACTGAGAGAGCTTTCGTTCCTCTGATCATTCACTGTATGAATTTATTTTGTTGTTTAAACAAATAAACCATGTGCAAACAAAGATATTCAAATAATGCAAAGTTTATGCTTGTCTCGAAGTTTTGAAAAATGCGTTTTTTAGCAGAAAACTTTTTATAAGACAAATTCAACACAAGATTTAGGGCAAAGCCTTACAGGAGTCAGGATACCTTTTGTAACAGTATGCTTTCGAACTAACCCATGCTTCAATTAGGACTTTTGGAGGGTTGTAACGTGGCTTGGTTCACGGTTTAAGAAACAAAGAATAAAGGCTCAAAGTATATTTGTACCCACCCGCTCTTCGTGATGTTCTTCAATCCTAAACTCAGTTAATTGCGCGTCGAACTCTATTCGAGTTTGGAACGACCTTTTTTTTTTTGTGATGGTTCATACAAGTTGAATTTGTTGGAAGGCAGTCATTTTTTTTGTAACATTTTTTATGTTATTTAGGATTTATAGTGACCTCTTTCTTTTGATTCATTATCCCTGATTTTTGCCTGACTGTTCCTGTTTTCGAGGTTACAGTCAGCGGGATGCCCCAGCTTTCTTAAGCCTCCTTTGTAGGTTTTGGCTCAGTGGGATTTTCTCTTTTGAGAGGTAATGACTGCCTATGAGATAAGGAACCATCATTGTCTTTTGATTCCAGAGGAATGCTCTTTTTTTTTGTCGTTCGTTGTATTACGAACTGAGAGTTTGCGACTTCAATGCGCATCTTTTGAATTAACTGAGAGACTACCCTGCCCCGGGTTTAAATCAAAGGTTTTAACTTGTATTTAAAACAAGAAACTCCTACTTCTTTGGCTCAAAAGGGTTGACTAGGGATTATCTTCCTTATAACTCCAGTGTTTAGGATTTGAAAGAAATGCATGTACATCGTCAGCAAGGTCTGTTCAAAAGCATCCTGTATGAGATTATGGCATTGTTTCGTCATCCTCCCTCTAAAGGCTTGTAGCTTTTTCAAGAGTTAAATGTCATAAATAAAGCACAAGAATAGTGAAAACGAATGGGTGAATTCAAGACAAACATATGCAATGCATTAATGAAACAGAGTTTGACATTAATAGATAATTGTTTGAATAACAAAAGAAATTACAACTTGAAAATTCAAATGGAACAAAAGTCTCTCAGTTCAAGCTTTGTCATTTCAAATGGAAAACCTTAGGGGATTGGTAGAAGAATTCACTGTGACCGTCTTGTGCGAGTTCCAATGCTGCTTCATCAATCAGGTCTTGGATTTTGTTGCTCAACGCCCAACAGTTATTAGTATCATGCCCCGGGCTGTTGGAGTGATATGCACACCTTGCATCAGGATTGTACCTTGGGGAGGCTACGTTGGGATTCTTAGGAGGGTCCATTAACGTCACCAGATTCAATCTCAACAGGTTCTGTAAAACCTGAGACCGCGACATGTTGATCTTAGTGAATTGTCTTTTAGGCGCGACCTCCTTACGTTGATGCCCCTGTCTTTGTTGAACAGGCGTAAGATGTTGTTGGGCTTGTGACCCTGAAGCAAGTTGAGGGGCTTTTCCCTTGACTTCTTGTCTCAGAGGAGGTTGAATGATGATTTGATCTTCAGCCCCAGTTGTCTGTCCCACTTGGTTATCTCGAAGCAGTTTGTTGACGAGAACCCTGAGCTCTTCTTGTCTTTGAGCCAAGTCCTGGATGAGAGCCATCTGACTCACCAGTTGCCCCTTCAATATGGCTATCTCAATTTGTAGCTCCAACTGGTCATCTCTGTCGTACCCAGGATTTCCCACGATCATGCCCCTGGTGAGGAGCGTCTTGACTTCTTCTTGTCCCCTGGATAGGTTCAAGAACATCTCTTGAAGTTGAGCGTTTTGAGCCTGGATGTCCTTGATAGTCTTCTCTAGAGCCATCTCTACTGAAATAAACAGTAGGAGAATAAGGAAACCTGAAAAGGAAAACCTTTTACGATGCAATGCATTATATGTGGATGCATGCTTTCAAGGATCTCGTGGGGTAAACACAAGAAAATGTTAGAGGTTGAACATCTTTGATTGGAGAACCTTGTATCGGTGGATGTCTTTCCACGAGAATCAAGCTCACCATGTCAAGTGGGTCATAGGCCCTGATTCAAGTTATTGCACTTGATCTTTGATGGTGTTTGTATAGAGGAAAATGAAACCTCTTACCCTTTGGTAGACGTCTAGTTCAACGTGACCCAGCATCAAAAGACCCTCGAGATCCTTGAAATGGTTATTGTAAATGCTATGGTATGATGTTATGATGTTATGTACATGTATGCAAAAGCAAGTAGGTGTATAAACAGGTAATCATATTCACACAAAGCAAACAAGTCCTTAGGTGTAGGCTTGCATGGGGTTCGTAGGTAAGTACCCTCTTGAAGTTAGTTGGCTCATCCTGTCCTAAAATAGAAACCGGGTTCTAAGGAGCTCAATATCACTGGATTATTTTCTATGTTCATTATTTTGGTTTAGCCACTTAACTGGCGACCAAAATATTCCAAGAAAACAATCCTCAATGAGTGTAGTATCGAGTATCTACCAACTTCGGACTGCACCAAAGTCGGTCATCTCACTACCCCTAAAAAGGCCAAGATGGTCAAGTAAGGTTCTAGAGTTCGTTAGTGTTTCAATAGCATCGCTCAGCGGCCCCGTATTCTCCTTGACTACTCAAGGGCTACCGGTACTCACAAATATGTCACACTAACATAGCTACTGCTTCAACCATGTCGGTATACCCCGCACAGTTCCCTCACAGTTTATTGCTATTTACCTAAAAAGGTGCCCCCAAATCCGGGTGTAGGATTTACAACAAACCCAAACAAGGACCCAAAAAGTAAAGCAATCAAAGCAAACAAAGTAAGTATGTAAAGGTGATCTAAAACCCTAAGGTAACCCCACTTTTAGAAACATTCCCCAGCAGAATCGCCAGTTCTGTGATACGGTGGGAGAACTGACTTGAGGTTTTGTGTTTGTATTCGCACTTGTTCGGTTTAGCAAGAGTCGCCACCGACTTTTTATTTATCCTAAGGAAAGGTCAAAAAGCACAGGAAAGACCTTTGAGATGTTTTCGTGGGTTCGGGGGGTAGATTATAAAAAGGGAAGGTGCTAGCACCCTTTTCATCCATGGTTATCCATGGGCTCTTAGTTACTTGTTTTAGATCACTTGCCTTTGCTTTTCAATCGTTTGAAATGGTGTTTTGTGTGTGTGGTTTTTGAAAATGTTTTAAAAAAGATGCCTTGTCTAGGCAACCTTTGTAATGACTCTTGTTTGAGTATATACAAAGGTGTTTGTCTTTTCGAAAAGATGTTTCAATGTTTTTTGGAAGTTTGTTTTGAAATTGTGTGGAGATGTGTGTTTGAAAAATGGCAAGGATGTTTCGCAAGTTTTTTGATCAAGTAACTAAGAGTTGTCTACCCTATTTTACTCAAAGGTTTTTCTCATGTTTTTAACCCTTTTAACAGTGTTGTTTCACCATTGTGTTTGATGAACAACCTTGCGTTAGGATGTTTAAACGGGACAAGCGTGGGTCATCGTATACAATCATTGAAGACAACTTGTGAGACGCTCTAGCAATTTTGTAAGGGACGAGATCGTTTTATCGAAGGCAACATTGAGGGTCATCGAGGGACTATAATCTTTGTTTATCGAAGGGACATTTGCTAGAGTGTCTCATATTCGAGGGACATGATTGCATTTTTCCGAGGCAACAAGCGAGGTTACCCTAGAGGTGCAAGTGTGAATCATGTATTGATTTTCATGCATTTCTCTTTGTATTAGGTTATCTAGCGATTGATTTTGAATCTTCGCATACAAACACTAATTACTATACAGTATATAGAAAGCGATAAATTGCGGGATTTTAAAGTCTAAGCTATTACAAATAAGTATCCGGGGATGGGGGTACAAATGTTTACAAGTGGGGATGAGTCTTATCAGAATAGTAATGTCCAAGTATTATTTACAACCAAATCGAATCGCCGCATTCTCAATGTAAAAATATAAGAATAAAAGGGAATCAAAAGCAATATATGATGCACATGATTATTTACTAGTGATCAAAAGGTTAACCTAATGTATTTATTAAGTATTGTTATTATTTTTGTGTTTTTATTAATGTTATATAAACAAAAGAAAGGTTTTAAAGAGAAAATCAATTAACTTAATAAAATCTATTTTTATGTATTTGTTAATGTTATTTAGGAACTCTTGTAAAAAGATTTATTGAGCAAAAGAAAGTTTCAAAACCAAAGTATATTATTTGCATGCTTTTAAATGTAATAAATATTAAAAACAAGGCTATTTTAAAAATACTTTTGTACAAAAGTTTAATATTCTATTTTTATTTAACCAAAGAAAATAGGAATTACATTATATAAAATAAGAAAATAAGGTAAAAAAAAGTATTAATTTGTATGTAAAAAAACGGTTAAGTGGGCTACGAGGGAAATGCTTGGCCCAAAAGAAGTGCAGATGAGATAAGGAAAAAAGGGGGGGTGCAGGCGCCAGAAACAATTGGGCTTAGCAGTTTTGTTCAAGGGGCAGGCCCAAATGCTTCACAAGGTTTTTTAGGGTTCGTTCGTTTGCTATTCAGAACATGGTTTGTTCATGTTTGTGATCGGCGCCGCTTTCCATCTTCTTCATCGCCTCTTCATCCTTTCTCAAAAAAGCCACTGATGCTCTCTATGTCTTAGGCCACCAGACGTGATGCCTCCTCCTCCTCCTCCTCATGGTTGCTCAGGCGGTGATAAAAAGAGGTAACGATTTCGTTCTATCGCGTTTTAGGGTTTCAAGTTCTTATCTTGCATGTTCTATCTTTTTATATGTTTTGAACTTCTGTATTATTTTTTTATGTGAGGTGTAAAAAGAAGGAAGAAGGGACAATACCTTTAGGTTTTTTGTTTCTGAGAGGAGGCGGAGGAGTGGACGGGGGCGCTTCTCAGGTGGCCAAGGCGTGGGAGCGATGATGGTGATGCTAGCTTCCTGGTACTTCGTATCTTTTGACTTAAACCGTTTTATGATGATTTGTTTCTGAAAACGCTGTTGTTGTTTCTGAGTTCTCTCTTTTTCTTATCTGAATGCTTGCCTCTGAGTATTTTAATGCTTGTTCTTTGATTCTGATGATGAACAATCTTGAAGTTTGTTATTATTGTTGTTTGGCTTTGGCTATGCTGATTCTATGATGATATCATGACTTTTGAGATTTGTTTGTTTGCTTCTGAGTTGCTTTTCCTCTCTTGGGCTTTGTTGGCTTTTGATGATTCTATGATGAATCCTTATTCTGAGAATGTTTGCTTCAGTGTTGTTTTGATATTTGGACTTGCTTGAGTTTGGTTGTTTGATTTAGGCAAGCTTTAAGGTAGTTTTGAGGCAAGCAGGTTTGTTTGAAATTTGCAGTTTGACAGGTTTTAACAAGTTTAAAGGCAGGCTTGAAAGCTTGCTTGCTTGGTAAGGTTTTTAGGCTTTGGCTTGAAGCAGGCTTGGGTAAGACTGGTTTTTGACAGGTTTTTAGGCTTTGAGGCAGGCTTGAAGCAGGCTTCTGGTAGTTTGAAGCAGGCTTGAGGCAGGCTTTTGTTTGCTTGCTTGAAGGCAGGCTTGAGCAGTTTGAAGTTGATGCAGGTTACAATGTTTTATGCAGGTTGCTGATACAGGCTTGTAGTTTATGCAGACAAGCTTGGTTTTGTAAGTTTATTTATGGTATGGGCAGGCAGGCTTACTGGTGCAGGCCTCAAGGCTAGTGTTCTGTGTTTACAGCTTTGTGTTATATTTTTCTTTATGTGTTCTCCCCCCCCCCCCCCTTTTCTGAACTGAAATCTTGTTATATTTATCTATGTCTTCTAAGCCTGCCTAAAAACTGTAAGCCTGCTTTTTTCTCTCTTTTTCTCTCTCCAGAAGGCATATTTTAATGCTTTAGAATAGCTTTTTTCTGAAAAGGTTGTGGCTGGAAAATAAAGAAAAATGTACTTTTACAAGCTTGCTTGCAATTTGGCTTTCCTCTGCATATCTTCTTACCTTCCAGATTTTCTGCATTGGCTTTTGTGTACTTGTTGACAGTTTTTGACAGCTTCTTTGACAAATTGTTGACAGCTTAGTTTTCCTTTCTTTGACAGTTTGGTTTGCCTAGTTTGGTTGACAGTTTTGTTTGCCTTTATGCATTGTGCAACTTGTTTGTTCAGTTTGCAATTTGGTTTGGCATTTCAGTTTGGTTTGCCTCTTTGACAATTTGAATTTATGCAGCATGTTTGCTCAGTTTGCAATTTGATTTTTCTTTCCCTCTTTGTGAACCAAGAAGAGACATCTTCTTGCGATTTGCAGAGAGGACGAACAAACTGATTCCGGCCAACAACCTTTAATGATGAGTTTTTGCTTATCTGTCTGAAAAATATTTTTCCAAATTAATTGTGTTGACTTCTCTTTTTCTGGCTTTGCAGGTAAATACCAATTGGGGCAAGGGAAGCAGCAATAAAAGATGAAGACTTCAAGCAACTTAGGATATAGATTTAATTTATTTTTAATCATTGTAATAAATGTCATTGTAACACTGTAAATAAACTTAGGATAACAGATTATGCATTAATCCATCTACTAGCAGAACATTATTTATAGAGGGAAGATTTCCATTACCTACAGTTCCAGAGCCAATTATCTTTCCCCTCTGATTGCCTCCAAAGCCAATGTGGCCTCCAGGCTTAAGTTCCAGGCTTTGGAACATATGCCTTCTTCCCGTCATGTGTCGCGAGCAGCCAGAGTCCAGGTACCATGACTGGTGTTTCTGACTTGCTGCTAAAGATATCTGCAACATGTATTATTTTATCCTTAGGTACCCAGATTTTCTTGGGTCCTGATTTATTAGATTTACCAAAACTCTGGTTGAATTTTGGTTTCACAGAATACTTACTGCTAGTGTATTTAATATCATGTGTGTGACCATACACAAAATGTGAGTTCAGAGGAGTGTGTTTAATGGTTAAATCCATGACATTCTTTGGTGTAGGAACCTTACCTTGGTATCCTATTCCCTTCCCGCCGTTTCTGCTAACTCCATAGATAATTGAAGCCATTTTGCTTCTATCTATGCTTTTAGCAAGGAACTTTTGGAAACTGTGATCATACTTGTTGTACCCCAAAATTTGCCCTCGCATTTTTCCCCAAGAAATCTCAGCTTCAAACATTTCCTGACTTCTCAAACTGGCTCAAGAATCGGACAAACGGACTTTTCTTGACAGTCAAGCAAAACTAGGGTTTTTTACTGATTTTCAGAGCTCTGAATTGTTTCATACAGTGGGCTTAGGGTTTGGTTGATTTTTGGTTCAATTTTGATCAAGCGAGCGTGATTTGGCATTTAATCGGGAATTAAGGTTTTATGGGCATATTCTCAGAAGAATTTAGAATCCACAGCACTTTGCGGTTTATTTCAAGATTCGAATTGAAATTCGCGTTATCTTGGTTTAATCAGCAAAAGAGACAGTGGCGTAAATTCATTTTGTTTGGGCCAGTCATATACAGGGTGCAATATTGGATTCACAGTGTTTTTGCGTTTGATCAGTCCATTTGGGTTAACTGCTGCTTTGCTTTGGATGTTGAATAAGACAGACTTTAATTGATCAATGTTGTTTTATTTTAGTTATTTATTATTCTGAAATTGAATGATTGAATTTATTTTTCAATTGTTCTAATTCTAAGAATTTTAAATAAATAAATAAGCAATAAAGAAAATTAGAATTAATTGGATAATTTAAACTTTTATTGATATTTGAATTATTTGTACAAATTGTTGTTTATTACAGACAATAATTTACATTTAATTTAAATATTACATAGAATGAAAAAACTATCCTATTTTCTAAATATTCTTCATTCTTCACTCCGCTCCGGTATTCCATTTTTTATCTGCAAAAAGGACAAGAAAAGTCAGAAGGCATTTAAAAAGAGACGGATAAAATATTGCTCATCATTAGGGGCCACTGACTGGGATCAGTTGCCCTCTCTGCAAATCACGGGATTTCTCCCGGTTCACAGAGAGGGAAGATTATTTTATTTCATGAATGCAAATGTCAAAAATGCATAAGTTACAAATTTCAAGCTGCATAGAAATTTAAAATCTCAATAGTTCAAATCCAAACTGAAAAGTTCAAATCCAAACTTTCTATCCAAAGCAAAAGGCACTACTGTCAAAATGCCCAAAGTCCACTCAAAGAAAATCAATAAAAGCATACAAGCTGTCATGAAAAGATTTTTGCCAAGATATCAAAATGCAAATTCAGAGCAAAGCACAAAAGCTGGAGATAAAGATGCAGTAGTGTATTATGCAAGAGATCTTTTCATCATTTCCCATCAGCATAGTAGCCCCTTCAGAGCAAGTACAATAATAATCATTAAAAAATTCTTAAACTGTACTTTAAGAGAGAGTAAAGAGAGATAAAGGCAGCAAGGCAGGTTTTCAGGCATAGTTCAGTAGGAGAAGACAGAAAAAGATACACAAATCTATAATCCAAAGACAATCCAAGCAAAGCTCAGTTCAGCAGCAGTTCAGAATAGACAGCAGGCAAAAGGAAGAGAAAAGATATACAAAATCATAAAATAGCCAAGCATATATCAAGACAGTGCAGAAGTAAAGGGGAGAGATAGAAAAGATATACAAATCTAAGACAGTTCAGCAGCAAGCATAGACAGAGGTGAGAATAGAGAGAAAAGATACAAAAAACTCAGAACTCTGCCTCAACCAAAAAGAACACCACCACTGTCAAAGCAAGAAACTTGTCCACAAACTTCACAGCTCTGCATAATACAAAGAGGCACAAGCCAATAAAACAGTTCAGCAGCAGGGCAGAAGGCAATATAGCAGTTCAGAATAGAGAAGTGAAGAGAGGTTAAGATAAGCAAAATATACACAAGACAGTTCAGAAGTGAAGAGAAGCAAAAGATAACCAAACACATAACCATACAAAAACCAGCATTAGCCTCAAGCTTCAAGCACACATTCTCAAACACATAAACTGAACACATGAACTGAACTACCCAAAACCCCTGTAAAAATCATACCTGCTAATGCCTTAATCTGCCCATCATCCTGTCTAAAGCCTCAAGCACCAAGCTTTAAACCAAAAAATGCAGAAAAACTTACTGTCATAACCACATAAACCAGATGAAACCCTTGCAAACTCAAGCCTCAACAATCATTCAAGGCATCAGGGACTCAGAGGAAAACAAAGTGTCAAAGGCAACATAGGCCCTCAGATCTGAGATCATCACTGGGCATCTCAAGGCAACCATTCAGCAAAAATTCCAGGCAACAACACTCAAGGCAGCAAGTGTTATAAAACATTCAAAATTGTTCAGAACATCATCATCAAAATCATAGCATCCAACATAAGCAACAAGCACGCAAATATACAGTGGCAGTAGAAGAGATAAAGAAGTGAATTAGGGTTTCTCAGTACATATCATCATCAAAACCTTAATCATAAGCAACAAGAGCGAAAATACCAGAAAGCGTCGAAAGCAAAGCAAGCTCAAAGTTCCTCACGCCGCTCCGGCCTCCTAAGCATCACACTCCTCCGCCTCTCCTCCATCTCCCAAAATCAGGTAGCAATCTTCTCCCCCTTTCCTCTTCACCACATCATAATGGTACAGATTCGGAAATCAGAACCCAAATTGAAACACAAATTCGTAAAAAAAGAGATAAAAACATAAAGTGTTGTAATCAAACCTTAAGTCAAGGATGCTAGGCTCATGTCAATGGAGGGAAGAAAGGCTTCTGGAGGTAGCGCTGGTGGCCGGAGAAAACGCTCAGGGAATTGGTAATCGGAGAAGACGAAACCCAACACGGCGCCGCTCAAACCCTAAAACGTTCATTACCAAATTGACTAACAAATTGCCTAACCCTAATTCTGTTTCCAGATCCATGGGCCTGACCCGTTTCACCCCCCTGAAGCCCATTAAAAGATTGCTTCTCTTCTTTTTTAACAACATTGAATACTAATTTTTTTTTTATATATAAACAATACTTACTTCATTTTTAAAACACTAATCCCTTTTATTTTACAAACAATATTTATTTTCTAACTAAATATAGTTTTAATAAATATAACATTCTTAATTAACTTAACCATTTTTTAAAACACTAACCCTCTTTTATCTTATAAAAAATGTTCACTTCTTTATTTTGTAAAATACTAACCTAAATAATAAAACACTTTTATCATATAATTAAATTTGAAAACATCTTCTTTTAGTTAATACACTTTTGTACATAAAAATAACCAAATACTTTTATACATAATTAAATTGAAAATACTTTTTTTAATTAAAATACATATTCGTACATAGTATCTTTTCTTTTTCATACATAATACATTTCCTAATTAAAACTTTTCCTTTTGTATATTATACATTTTCATACATAATTAAAATTGAAACTTTTTTAATTAACATTCTTTTTCATACATAACAATTCAATACATTTTTTTTTCTCTCTAATATTAAACTCATAAACATTTGGACTAAAATACTTTCCAATTAAAACTTAACATTTTAATCAAAACACTTCATTTTTCTTTTGTACATAATTCAACATATAAATCAAAAATACATTTAAAAACATTCATCTAGGTCAAACCCTAATACGCTTCAACTTCACATTTCGCACTTGTTACACAATTCACATACATATACACTTGTACACTTACACAACACATTGCCCTACACACATTTTTATCTTATATTTTTTTATATTTGATATTCATTTGATCGCACATTCGATTTGGTTGTAACTTATTGGATATTATAAGTCTCATCCCCTTGTACATTTATACCCCCACTCCCTGATACTATTTTGTAATAGCGTAGATTTACATTCCGCAATTTACAGTTTTCCAATTATACCATGGTTAGACCTAGGGTTTGTATGTACATAAAATCAAAACGCTAGATAACCTAATACAAGACAAATGCATGTAATCAATACACAATCACACTTGCACCCCCTAGGGTAATCCCACATGTTGCCTTCCAAGATGGGCCATGCTTGCACGTCGAGTACCTTTGGCAAAACAAATCAAATGATCATAAGTCTCAAAGTGTTGCCTAATCGGAATGATCATAGTCCCTTCAAAACAAATTGCCAAAGACACCTGACATCATTGCATTCATGGTCCATACGATGACCCGCGCCCGTCCCGAATAAACTTCCTAAACGCAAGATTGTCCATCAATTTCAATGGTGGAACAAAATTGTTAAAAAAGGGTTAAAACATGACAAAAACCTTTGAGTACAATAGGGTAGACAAGACTCTTAGTTACTTGAGATCAAACTTGCAAAAACACTTGCCTTATTTTCAAAAAACCACAATCCACAACACTTTCAAACAAACTCTCAAAAACATTTGAAAACATCTTTTCGAAAAGATTCACACTTTTGTAAAACACTCAAACACGAGTCAAATACATTAGTTGCCTAAGACAAGGCATCTTTTTTCCAAAACATTTTCAAAAGCACCCACACACACACCATTTTCAAAGCAATCGAAAAAAACAAGGCAAGTGATCTAAAAACCAAGTAACTAAGAGCCCATGGATAACCATGGATGAAAAGGGTGCTAATACCTTCCCTTTTCATAATCTACCCCCCGAACCCAAGAAAACATCTCAAAAGGTTTTTGCTGTGCTTTTTAACCTTTCCTTAGGATAAAATAAAAAGTCGGTGGCGACTCTTGCTAACCGCAACATTTGCGAATACAAACACAAAACCTCAAGTCAGTTCTCCCACCGTATCACAGAACTGGCGACTCTGCTGGGGAATCACCTTTTAAAGTGGGGTTACCTTAGGGTTTAGATCACCTTTACTTTCAATTGATTGCTTTGTTTGCTTTACATTTGTGGGCTTTGTATCGGAGTTTTTATAGATCCTAACCCGGATCTGGGGAAACCCTTTTAGGTAGCAACAAGGCTGTGAGGGAACTGTGCGGGGTATACCGACATGGTTGAAGCAGTCTGCTACGTTGATGTGGCACTTTGGTGTGTACCGGTAACCCTTGAGTTCAGTCAAGGAGAGTACGGGGCCGCCCCGTGGTGTCGTGAAGCATCAACCGACCTTAGGAACCTTAATTGACCATCTTAGCCTTTTTAGGGTAGTGAGATAACTGACTTTGGTGCAGTCCGAGGTTGGTTGATACTCGATACTACACTCAATTGAGGGTTGCTTTCCTGGAATATTTCGGTCGCCAGTTCAGTGGCTAAATCGAAACGATGAACAATGAAAGCAATCCAGTGATATTGGGACCTCTAGAACCCGGTTACTTTTGATAGGACAGGTTTTAACCAACAAACTGAAAGAGGGTAGTACCTGAACCTCATGCAAGCCTAAACCTAAGGCCTTGTGTGCTTTGTGTGAATATTGTTTGCCTGTATATACACTTACTTGCTTGTGCATACATGTACATAACATCATAACATCATACCATAGCATTTTAGCATTTTCAATAACCATTTCAAGGATCTCGAGGGTTCTTTTGATGCAGGGTTACGTTGAGCCAGACGTCTATCAAGGGGCAAGAGGTTTCTCCTCTAACCAATCCAATCAAAGTTCAAGTGCAACAACTTGAATCAGTGGCTATGACCCACTTGACATGGTGAGCTTGATTCTCGTGGAAAGACATCCACCAACACAAAGCTCTCCAAACAAAGATCGAGAACAACAACTTGAATCAGTGGCTATGACCCACTTGACATGGTGAGCTTGATTCTCGTGGAAGGACGTCCACCGATGCAGAGATCTCCAATCCAAAAGCAGAGTTCAACCTCTAACATTTTCTTGTGTTTACCCCAAGAGATCCTTGAAAGCATGCATCCACATATCATGCATTGCATTTTGACAATCTTTCCTTTTTCAGGTTTCCTTACTCTCCTGCTGTTTATTTCAGCAAGAGATGGCTCTAGAACGGTCTGTCAAAGACATCCAAGACTAAACTGCTCAGCTGCAGGAGATGTTCCTGAACTTGTCTCTGGGGCAAGAAGAGATGAAAGCTCTCCTCACCAAGGACTTGGGGAATTCCAACAATGCCAGGAGTGATCAGATTGCGGAGCTGCAGTTTGATCTGACAACACTGAGGACTCAAATGATGGGACAGTTGGTGGGCCAGATGGCTCTCATCCAAGACCTATCTCAAAGACAAGAGGAACTCAGAGTTCTTGTCCGCCAACTGCTTCCAAACAACCAACTGGGGCAAACATCTGAGGTCGAAGAGCAAGTCACCGCTCAGCCTCCATCCACTCAAGAAGACAAGGGGAAAGCTCCTTTGCTTTCTTCAGGGTCACAAGCCCATCAGCAACCTCGTCAGCGTCAGCGGGGTAATCGGCGTAAGCAAGAAACGTCGGGAAGGCAGTTCACGGAGACTGACATACCGTCATCTCTAATTCTGGAGCGCTTGTTGGAGGTTAATCTGACTGCTTTGAGGGATCCTATCCGGAACCCAAATACCTCCGCTCCTGGCTATCATCCCGATGCATTTTGTGTTTACCACTCCTATAGCCCAGGACATGACACTGATAGCTGTTGGGCCTTGAAGAACAAGATTCAAGATCTGATTGACATTGGAGTGCTGAGGTTCATGCCAGACGGCGAGATGAAGATCTTCCGTTAAAGGGTTCTCCGCTTGAAGTGACGAAGCTTGAACTGAAAGACTTTTGCTTCTTTTTGAATTTTTCAAAGTTGTAATTTCTTTTGCTGTCAAACAATTATCTGTTGATGTTAAACTCTGTTTTCATTAATGCATTGCATATGTTTGTCTTGAATTCATCCATTCGTTTCACTACTCTTATGCTTTTCTTTATGATACTTGACTCTTGATAAAAAGCTGCAAGCCTTTAGAGGGAGGATGACGAAACAATACCGTGATCTTATACAGTATGCTTTTGAACAAACCTTGCTGATGATGTACAGGCATTTCTTTCAATTCCCAAACACTGGAGTTATAAGGAAGTTAATCCCTAGTCAACCCCTTCGAGCCAAAGAAGTAGGAGTTTCCCGTTCTAAACAATCGAAACCTTTGATATAAACCTGGGGCAGGGTAGTATCTCAGTTAATTCAAAAGAAAATGCGCATTGAAATCGCAAACTCTCAGTTCGTAACACAACGAACGACGTCAAAAAGAAAGCATTCCTTTGGAATCAAAAGACAAGGGTGGTTCCCTATCACATAGACAGTCGATCTCTCAAAAGAGAAAAGCCCACTGAGCCAAAACCTATAAAGGAGGCTTAAGAAAGTTAGGGATAACAAATCAAAATCAAAATAGTGAGGTCATTACAAAACCCTCAACAACATGAAAAGTGTTGAAAAAGAAAAAGGAGATGATGACTGTCTCCCAAAAATTCAAACTGGTGAACCATCGCCCAAAAGTCGTTCCAAACTCAAAACAGAGTGCGACGCACAGTTAACTGAGCTTAGGTTGAAGGACATCACGAAGAGCGGGTGGGTACAAATATACTTTGAGCCTTTATCTTTTGTTTCTTAAACCATGAACCAGGCCACGTTACAACCCCTTAAAAGTCCTAATTGAAGCATGGGTTAGTTCGAAAGCATACTGTTACAAAAGGTATCCTGACTCCTGTAGGGCTTTGCTCCAAATCTTGTGTTAACTTGTCTTATGAAAAGTTTTCTGCTAAAAAACGCATTTTTCAAAACTTCGGGACAAACATAAACTTTGCATTATTCGAATATCATTGTCTGCATTTGACCCCTTTTGTTTGACAGCGAAGAAGTTCATACAGCGAATGTTCGGAGGAACGAAAACTCTCTCAGTAAGTCAAAATCATTTCAAGAGGATAACACTTCCATCAAACCTCCTATCAACAAGGGGCATGACATATCGCAATTCAATTAACCTGGGGCAGTCCAGTCAAGGTCCAACAGATCTTTCAAAGTACAGTTAACCTGGGGCAGTCCAGTCAAGATTTCAAGAAATCTCTCAATATGCAGGGTAATCTGATTCAAGATTCCTTCATCACCACTTGGGGCATTCGAATGTCAAAAGTGTTCAACAAATCAACTACAATATTTCCAGATTCGACTCCTGTATCCAGCCAGGGCATATCTGTTGACTACATTTCCAGACTCGACTCCTGTATCTAGCCAGGGCACGTCTGAAGAGTTCGAGGATTCGATTCCTGTATCCAGCCAGGGCATATCTGTTAACGACTATTTCCAGATTCGACTCCTGTATCCAGCCAGGGCATATCTGTTGACCACATTTCCAGACTCGACTCCTGTATCTAGCCAGGGCACGTCTGAAGAGTTCGAAGATTCGATTCCTGTATCCTGCCAGGGCATATCTATCAACTATCACCTTTCCAGATTCGACTCCTGTATCCAGCCAGGGCATGTCTAAAGAATTCCAGATCAACACCTGCAACAACCCAGGAAACATCTGTGAACGACCGATTGTAGACCAACACCTGTAATAAACCAGGATTTATCTACATCACCACTTGGGGCATTCGAATGTCAAAAGTGTTCAAAACCCGATGCAGTTTTACACAAGCTCATCATCAGGAAGCCCTACACCGGTTCCCCTTCAAGACTTCTGAAACAAGTTTACGGATTCTTCCCAACAACGGACGCCAATCTACCGACTTGTTCAGATTCTTATCAAGACTTCTGAAAACAGTTCATGGATTCATCCCAACAACGGATGTTAATCTATCAACTTGTTCAGATGCAACCTTTGAATTTAGTTTACGGACACTTCCCAACAACGGATGTTGTTCTATTGCTGATTCAACTTCAAGATTTCTGAAAACAGTTCACGGGTTCTCCAAGTAAACGGATGTTAACCTATCGCTTGTTCAGATTCTTCTCAAAGCTAACCACCACGGAAGATCGCGCTCGCCAAAATTCTCCCTATCCCCAGCGGAGTTCCTTCAATCCCCAGTGGAGTCAGATTTTCAAACCTTCTCCCCACATAGTTTTGAGGAAGCAATCTTGAGTTCCCCAGTAAAGTTTCCAGGGTTACCTCCCATCAAACCGAAGACTCTCAATCTGGTCTCCCCGGCATGAGTCTACTAGTTGGAACTCCCCAGTAGAGGTCATCAGGAATTCTCTTCCCCAGTGACAGCCAAGGATTTATTTTCCCCGGCCGCAGTCAAGATGCTTTTATCTTCAGCCATCTCGGAATCATGTATCCTTGGCAAGATTAGCTCATCAGCTTACATGCGCATCCATCACATTCATAAATATTGATGTCACATACATTGCATCATGCATCATAACATTGCATACAACTAACCCTTTACCTTTTCAGGTAAGATCAGTCGACAGACACAGATCATCTCCTGAGATTCATCCAAAAATAGTTCAGATGTGACCCGGACACGGAAACATTTTGATACTTATTCCAGATTCATTCAGACGCATCAGCAGAAACCTTACACCGGTTCCTCTTCAACTTCTCAACTTCTGAAACAAGTTTACGGATTCTTCCCTACAACGGATGTCAATCTACCGATTTGTTCAGACTTTTCTCAACTTCTGAAACAAGTTTACGGATTCTTCCCTACAACGGATGTCAATCTACCGATTTGTTCAGACTCTTCTCAAACTTTTGAAGACAGTTTACGGATTCTTCCCTACAACGGATGTCAATCCACCAACTGATTCAGACTCTTCTCAATTTTTGAAAATAGGTTACGGACGCTTCCCAACAACGGATGCTGCTCCATTGCTTGTTCAGTCCCAACTCCTGAAAATAGTTTGCAGATTCTCCAGACACGGACGTCAATCTGTTGCTTGTTCAGACCCCAATTCAGAGATATTCCAAAACAGGGATGCCCTTCTGATACTCGTCCACTCACCATTGACGTACAGTTCAACATCACCATATGGCATCTATAAGCCCATCCTCCTACCAGCAGTCGCCGAATGGCATCTGTAAGCCCATTCTCAGATGGCATCTCTAAGCCCATCCCCCGACAAAATTCTCTCGCACCAGATGGCATCTTTAAGCCCATCACCAAATGGCATCTTTAAGCCCATTCACCTCCACCGTCACATCGACGAGCGCAAATTTTCTGGGCACATTAGTGTCCAATCTCCTTTTACCTTCAAGTCGCGAAAGGCAAACTTGCCAATCTAACTCTTCAGGTCAAAGAAGATTGAACAGGGGCAACTGTTGTACCCCAAAATTTGCCCTCGCATTTTTCCCCAAGAAATCTCAGCTTCAAACATTTCCTGACTTCTCAAACTGGCTCAAGAATCGGACAAACGGACTTTTCTTGACAGTCAAGCAAAACTAGGGTTTTTTACTGATTTTCAGAGCTCTGAATTGTTTCATACAGTGGGCTTAGGGTTTGGTTGATTTTTGGTTCAATTTTGATCAAGCGAGCGTGATTTGGCATTTAATCGGGAATTAAGGTTTTATGGGCATATTCTCAGAAGAATTTAGAATCCACAGCACTTTGCGGTTTATTTCAAGATTCGAATTGAAATTCGCGTTATCTTGGTTTAATCAGCAAAAGAGACAGTGGCGTAAATTCATTTTGTTTGGGCCAGTCATATACAGGGTGCAGTATTGGATTCACAGTGTTTTTGCGTTTGATCAGTCCATTTGGGTTAACTGCTGCTTTGCTTTGGATGTTGAATAAGACAGACTTTAATTGATCAATGTTGTTTTATTTTAGTTATTTATTATTCTGAAATTGAATGATTGAATTTATTTTTCAATTGTTCTAATTCTAAGAATTTTAAATAAATAAATAAGCAATAAAGAAAATTAGAATTAATTGGATAATTTAAACTTTTATTGATATTTGAATTATTTGTACAAATTGTTGTTTATTACAGACAATAATTTACATTTAATTTAAATATTACATAGAATGAAAAAACTATCCTATTTTCTAAATATTCTTCATTCTTCACTCCGCTCCGGTATTCCATTTTTTATCTGCAAAAAGGACAAGAAAAGTCAGAAGGCATTTAAAAAGAGACAGATAAAATATTGCTCATCATTAGGGGCCACTGACTGGGATCAGTTGCCCTCTCTGCAAATCACGGGATTTCTCCCGGTTCACAGAGAGGGAAGATTATTTTATTTCATGAATGCAAATGTCAAAAATGCATAAGTTACAAATTTCAAGCTGCATAGAAATTTAAAATCTCAATAGTTCAAATCCAAACTGAAAAGTTCAAATCCAAACTTTCTATCCAAAGCAAAAGGCACTACTGTCAAAATGCCCAAAGTCCACTCAAAGAAAATCAATAAAAGCATACAAGCTGTCATGAAAAGATTTTTGCCAAGATATCAAAATGCAAATTCAGAGCAAAGCACAAAAGCTGGAGATAAAGATGCAGTAGTGTATTATGCAAGAGATCTTTTCATCATTTCCCATCAGCATAGTAGCCCCTTCAGAGCAAGTACAATAATAATCATTAAAAAATTCTTAAACTGTACTTTAAGAGAGAGTAAAGAGAGATAAAGGCAGCAAGGCAGGTTTTCAGGCATAGTTCAGTAGGAGAAGACAGAAAAGACACACAAATCTATAATCCAAAGACAATCCAAGCAAAGCTCAGTTCAGCAGCAGTTCAGAATAGACAGCAGGCAAAAGGAAGAGAAAAGATATACAAAATCATAAAATAGCCAAGCATATATCAAGACAGTGCAGAAGTAAAGGGGAGAGATAGAAAAGATATACAAATCTAAGACAGTTCAGCAGCAAGCATAGACAGAGGTGAGAATAGAGAGAAAAGATACAAAAAACTCAGAACTCTGCCTCAACCAAAAAGAACACCACCACTGTCAAAGCAAGAAACCTGTCCACAAACTTCACAGCTCTGCATAATACAAAGAGGCACAAGCCAATAAAATAGTTCAGCAGCAGGGCAGAAGGCAATATAGCAGTTCAGAATAGAGAAGTGAAGAGAGGTTAAGATAAGCAAAATATACACAAGACAGTTCAGAAGTGAAGAGAAGCAAAAGATAACCAAACACATAACCATACAAAAACCAGCATTAGCCTCAAGCTTCAAGCACACATTCTCAAACACATAAACTGAACACATGAACTGAACTACCCAAAACCCCTGTAAAAATCATACCTGCTAATGCCTTAATCTGCCCATCATCCTGTCTAAAGCCTCAAGCACCAAGCTTTAAACCAAAAAATGCAGAAAAACTTACTGTCATAACCACATAAACCAGATGAAACCCTTGCAAACTCAAGCCTCAACAATCATTCAAGGCATCAGGGACTCAGAGGAAAACAAAGTGTCAAAGGCAACATAGGCCCTCAGATCTGAGATCATCACTGGGCATCTCAAGGCAACCATTCAGCAAAAATTCCAGGCAACAACACTCAAGGCAGCAAGTGTTATAAAACATTCAAAATTGTTCAGAACATCATCATCAAAATCATAGCATCCAACATAAGCAACAAGCACGCAAATATACAGTGGCAGTAGAAGAGATAAAGAAGTGAATTAGGGTTTCTCAGTACATATCATCATCAAAACCTTAATCATAAGCAACAAGAGCGAAAATACCAGAAAGCGTCGAAAGCAAAGCAAGCTCAAAGTTCCTCACGCCGCTCCGGCCTCCTAAGCATCACACTCCTCCGCCTCTCCTCCATCTCCCAAAATCAGGTAGCAATCTTCTCCCCCTTTCCTCTTCACCACATCATAATGGTACAGATTCGGAAATCAGAACCCAAATTGAAACACAAATTCGTAAAAAAAGAGATAAAAACATAAAGTGTTGTAATCAAACCTTAAGTCAAGGATGCTAGGCTCATGTCAATGGAGGGAAGAAAGGCTTCTGGAGGTAGCGCTGGTGGCCGGAGAAAACGCTCAGGGAATTGGTAATCGGAGAAGACGAAACCCAACACGGCGCCGCTCAAACCCTAAAACGTTCATTACCAAATTGACTAACAAATTGCCTAACCCTAATTCTGTTTCCAGATCCATGGGCCTGACCCGTTTCACCCCCCTGAAGCCCATTAAAAGATTGCTTCTCTTCTTTTTTAACAACATTGAATACTAATCTTTTTTTTATATATAAACAATACTTACTTCATTTTTAAAACACTAATCCCTTTTATTTTACAAACAATATTTATTTTCTAACTAAATATAGTTTTAATAAATATAACATTCTTAATTAACTTAACCATTTTTTAAAACACTAACCCTCTTTTATCTTATAAAAAATGTTCACTTCTTTATTTTGTAAAATACTAACCTAAATAATAAAACACTTTTATCATATAATTAAATTTGAAAACATCTTCTTTTAGTTAATACACTTTTGTACATAAAAATAACCAAATACTTTTATACATAATTAAATTGAAAATACTTTTTTTAATTAAAATACATATTCGTACATAGTATCTTTTCTTTTTCATACATAATACATTTCCTAATTAAAACTTTTCCTTTTGTATATTATACATTTTCATACATAATTAAAATTGAAACTTTTTTAATTAACATTCTTTTTCATACATAACAATTCAATACATTTTTTTTTCTCTCTAATATTAAACTCATAAACATTTGGACTAAAATACTTTCCAATTAAAACTTAACATTTTAATCAAAACACTTCATTTTTCTTTTGTACATAATTCAACATATAAATCAAAAATACATTTAAAAACATTCATCTAGGTCAAACCCTAATACGCTTCAACTTCACATTTCGCACTTGTTACACAATTCACATACATATACACTTGTACACTTACACAACACATTGCCCTACACACATTTTTATCTTATATTTTTTTATATTTGATATTCATTTGATCGCACATTCGATTTGGTTGTAACTTATTGGATATTATAAGTCTCATCCCCTTGTACATTTATACCCCCACTCCCTGATACTATTTTGTAATAGCGTAGATTTACATTCCGCAATTTACAGTTTTCCAGTTATACCATGGTTAGACCTAGGGTTTGTATGTACATAAAATCAAAACGCTAGATAACCTAATACAAGACAAATGCATGTAATCAATACACAATCACACTTGCACCCCCTAGGGTAATCCCACATGTTGCCTTCCAAGATGGGCCATGCTTGCACGTCGAGTACCTTTGGCAAAACAAATCAAATGATCATAAGTCTCAAAGTGTTGCCTAATCGGAATGATCATAGTCCCTTCAAAACAAATTGCCAAAGACACCTGGCATCATTGCATTCATGGTCCATACGATGACCCGCGCCCGTCCCGAATAAACTTCCTAAACGCAAGACTGTCCATCAATTTCAATGGTGGAACAAAATTGTTAAAAAAGGGTTAAAACATGACAAAAACCTTTGAGTACAATAGGGTAGACAAGACTCTTAGTTACTTGAGATCAAACTTGCAAAAACACTTGCCTTATTTTCAAAAAAACCACAATCCACAACACTTTCAAACAAACTCTCAAAAACATTTGAAAACATCTTTTCGAAAAGATTCACACTTTTGTAAAACACTCAAACACGAGTCAAATACATTAGTTGCCTAAGACAAGGCATCTTTTTTCCAAAACATTTTCAAAAGCACCCACACACACACCATTTTCAAAGCAATCGAAAAAAACAAGGCAAGTGATCTAAAAACCAAGTAACTAAGAGCCCATGGATAACCATGGATGAAAAGGGTGCTAATACCTTCCCTTTTCATAATCTACCCCCCGAACCCAAGAAAACATCTCAAAAGGTTTTTGCTGTGCTTTTTAACCTTTCCTTAGGATAAAATAAAAAGTCGGTGGCGACTCTTGCTAACCGCAACATTTGCGAATACAAACGCAAAACCTCAAGTCAGTTCTCCCACCGTATCACAATACTCCTTGATGATCTCATTAGCGCTGCTGGGAGTTTCAGAAATTGGTTCCTTCTGAGAGTTTTGTAAAACATTTTCTAATTTTGAAATTTTATTTCTCAGCTCAGAATTTTCTAATTTAAGTCTCTCAGTCTTATCAGAGTCAGATTCAAGATTCCTTTTCAGGTTTCTGAATTTAACTCTAATCTGCTGGTACCTTTCCAGAATTTCATTAAGGCTTTCAGCAAGTTCAGCCTTAGTAAAATTAATTGCAAAGTCAGGAAATACCTCTTCAGTATCTGATTCTGAGTCTGATTCAGAAGCTTCACTGTCTTCTGAAATGTTGGCCATGAGAGCTATGTTTGCTCTCTCATCATCTGATTCTGAGTCAGCTTCAGACGAGTCAGAGTCATCCCATGTAGCCATGAGACTTTTCTTCTTTTCTCTTCCAAACTTCTTTTTGGGCTTTTCCCTCTGAAGCTTTGGGCAGTCACTCTTGTAGTGTCCTTGCTCATTGCACTCATAGCAGATGATGTCCTTGGTGTTTGGCTTTCTGCTTCCTGAGGAGCCTTCAGATCTTCTGTATCCAGAGGAAGAATCTGTCCTTCTATATCTGGAAGAGGACTCATTCTGATCAGATCTTCTGGGATTCCTGAACTTCCTTTGCCTCTGCTTCCACAGTTGGTTCACTCTTTAGGAGAGGAGAGAAAGTTCGTCTTCTTCTGATGAGGATCCATCAGATGTTTCTTCAACTGCCTGCAAAACTTTAGACTCAGATTTTTTGTCAGATTTTAATGCTAAAGGCTTACCTTGCTTCTGAAGTTCATCAGCTTCTAGCTCTATCTCATGACTTCTGAGGGAGCTGATAAGTTCCTCCAGAGAAATTTTGTTGAGATCTTTTGCTAGCTTCAGAGCTGTAACCATTGGCCTCCACTGCTTTGGTAAGCTTCTGATGATCTTCTTGACATGATCAGTAGTAGAGTATCCTTTGTCTAGAACCTTGAGACCAGCTACCAGAATTTGGAATCTTGAGAACATTGTTTCAATGGATTCACTTTCTTCCATTTTGAATGCCTCATACTTCTGAATGAGCGCAAGAGCTTTAGTTTCTTTGACCTGAACGTTGCCCTCATGCGTCATTCTGAGTGAGTCAAACATGTTCTTTGTTGTGTCTCTGTTAGAGATCTTTTCATATTCAGCATAAGAGATGGCGCTGAGAAGGATGGTTCTGGCCTTGTGGTGATTTTTGAAGTCACGCTTTTGTTGGTCAGACATTGCTTTCCTATCAATCTTCTGACCGCTTGCATTCACAGGGTGCGTGTATCCATCTGTCACCATGTCCCACAGATCAGCATCATGTGCCAGAAAGAAGCTTTCAATTCTGTCTTTCCAGTAATCAAAATTTTCTCCATCAAAGACTGGAGGTTTGCCGCTGAATCTGTCTTTGTCTTCATTGTTGTCATTGCTGGTGTGTTGATAAATTCCTGCCATTGTGTTTTTCTGACGCTGGATCTTGTACTGACACGGTTAAGTGTTTTAGCTCAGAACCAGGCGCTCTGATGCCAATTGAAGAAGTGAAAAACACAAGAAGGGGGTTGAATTGTAAAAACTGGAAATCAATTACAATCAACACGATATTTTTATCCTGGTTCGTTTGATCTCAAACTACT